>JAQPPZ010016927.1:7200000-7800000 GCA_028583015.1 Wollemia nobilis
AATATAAAAATAAACAAGTTGTGGGTGATGGAGTCACTGATAATAGAAATGTTGCTACTGTTAATGTTGCGAAGACAACGGAGAAGTTTATACTGAAACCTCCTGATAAACCTCCTAGAGAATTTACTAGGTTAAATCAACCTTTATCAACCATTCTACCGCAATTATTAGAATGAGGTTTGATTCAATTACCAACTATCCGGGAACCTGATCCAACTATACCCGGATACAGAGCCGATTTACATTGTGACTTCCATAGAGGACCTGGACACACTACCAACTCTTGTAAAATATTAAAACATAAAATACAGGACCTGATTGATAACAATGAGATGGAGGTGCAAACCTTTCAACCTAAGCAAAATCCTCCTAATAATGCTCAAAAGAACATCCCCCAAAACCAGAATCAGAATGCCAATCAGTCATTGGACATATTTCAACATCCTTTACCAAAACATGGCAAGGAAGTGGCCAATCAAATTGAACATCATAATGTTCCCCCTCCTACCCGATATGTAGGAACTATTAGTGGGCATTTACCTGCTCATGAGCCAGAAATATTTGACACAACCTTATCCGTGGTTACAACTAGGCCTCTATACAATATCCAGACACCTAATCTCAGTGATACGGAATACGAGACTGAGAGTGATATGGAAATCACATCAAATCAATCGAATAGCTCTGAAGATGAATCAGAACCTATTCTCCCCATCACAAGTTCTATGGTTCCAGAAGAACCATTTCCAAGAAGAGTCACTACTAGACCATCGTCTCACCAATTACTTTCTAATGAGCAAGCCATAAATGCTAGACCAAGACCCATTCATCATCCGTAGAATAATATTGTGGGTACCATTGGAGCTGTTACTAGACAACAGGCTCAAAACTCTCAACAAGATCAAATGCAAAATGATGGATCAACTCCATTTGTTTTAAAAGTTCCTAATAAAGGGAATCAGGCACCTAATGTTCAACCTAAACCTCCTTATAATATTAATGAGCAACTATCAAATATTACAGCTAGAATTTCTCTTTTGGACCTTTTAAGATCTTCTCCTACCCATAGAGATGAATTAATGCTCACATTAAGCCAGATGATGGTACCACAAGACATTCAACCTAAAGCCATGGCTAATACTATAATAACTCGTGAAGTTGATTGTATTGACTTTCGGGATAGAGACATACCTCAACATAGTTTACATAAGGATAACCCCTTATATATTACTGCCTTAATTGGAGATGTAGCAGTTAAACGAGTCTTGATTGATAATGGTTCATCTTTAAACATCTGCACTTTTGACTTCTACCAAATATTTGGGTTTAGAAGTGATGAAATGAAAAGAACTGATATGATCATAAAAGCCTTCAATGACGAAACACAAGAAACGTGTGGAGTTATTACCATTCCATTGCAGGTTGGTCCGAGAACCTTGGATACGACCGTGTTTATTGTACATTGCCCTGCATCGTACAATATACTCTTGGGTCACCCTTGGATCAACGCAATGCGAGCCGTTCCCTCAACTTTACATCAATGTGTTAAATTCGAATTTAAGAATCAGTTGGTTACCATTCATGGTGATCCTAGACCCTTTGATATGTGTGCTTTGGCAGAACCTGTTGGAGTTCAATTTTGCCCTGCTCTGTCATCCACACATCCTAATTCTCATTACCCATCTAAACGTGTGAAACACACACCCACAATGCCATCTACTCCTTCTCCATCAGTTCCACCTCTACATACAGCTCAAACATCCTCTAAACAAACTACATTAGGACCTCAGAAAAATCCTAATCCCACAACCAAGGCTTCTTGTTTTACTCCTATCACTTTTATACCTATAAAAGACCCATCTATTGACATCTCTACAACATCTACATCCACCAAAGGCATAGTTTCCACATCAGAAGATGTAGGAAATGTTCCTTCTACCTCTTATGCTCTTACTGACGAGCTCTTACCCGATTTATCTAAAATTCTTATATCAGAGAAAACAAATGCTTCTATGCAAGATTCCCTTATTTTAAATAATTTACCACCATCTCCTCATACCTTGGGTCTCCCACAGCCTATGGGAAGTACTTACCAAGTCGGGAGCTGTGCTTTTATTTATAAGGGATATGACTGGGGTAGAATACCCAGAAACATCAAGACTCATTATGATGGATATGCTCGATGTTATTTTACTAATGAATATGTTAAAGCCAAATCTATAATGCTTAAATTGGGATATAAAGGGAAAGGTTTAGGGCCTTTCCAAAATGGCATGAAAGAACCCTTTGAGGTAGAACCATGGCCTGCCCGATGTGGTGTGGGCCTATTTCCTAGTAAAGGTCAGCCCTTCCCATTTGAGGATGATGACCATCTCATATGTTACCAAGATTATTTGGATGAACGTGATGCTTTGCATTTAATGGATAAGTCATTTACATGTAATATGCTATCTATAGCTTACCCTGAGATGATCGCTGAATCCGACGATGAGTTGGAAGGAGATATCTTCCATGATGTCTCCGTGGAGGAATTATTACATAATGAATTTTATTTTGATGGCTCTATACCTACTATAGCCCAGCTTGAGGCCACCACTCCTCAAGATGAATTATCCAAACTAACCTTGGAAGAATTACAAGAATTGGGCGTTTCACCCGCCCCACCTAATTTTGAGAAAAATTTACACATGGAAGTAGAAAATGTCATAAAAATTAACATTGGAACTGAGGATAATCCTCACATAATCAACATTGGATCAGAATTGAGTCAAGAAAAATAGGATAAATATATTGCATTTCTTAAAGAATATGAAGATGTCTTTGCTTGGGCATATGAAGATATGCCAGGATTAGACCCTTCTGTAGTTATGCATCACCTAGTAGTCCATCCGGATGCTAAACCTGTTAAACAGAAACTTAGAAAAATGCATCCTAAAGTGGCCTTACTAGTCAAAGGGGAGCTAGAAAAACTCCTGAATGTTATTTTTATACAAGCCATTGATTATGTTGAATGGATCTCGAATGTAGTTCCAGTAACTAAGAAAGAAGCTACCAAAGTTAGGGTTTGCATAGACTTTAGAGATATTAATGTTGCATGCCCTAAAGATGATTTTCCCCTTCCCAATATGGATCAGATCATTGATTTTACTGCTGGGAGTGGAATGATATCCTTAATGGATGGATTTTTTGGCTATAATCAGATCAAGATAGCTCCTGAAGATCAGGCTAAAACAACCTTTATTACCCCTTGGGGAACCTTTTGTTGGAAAGTGATGCCATTTGGTTTAAAGAATGCAGGTGCAACCTATCAACGAGCCATGACTTATATCTTTCATGATATGATGCATGATATACTACATGATTATGTAGATGACATTATAGCTCGTTCTATTAATGAAGATGACCATTTAGATGACTTGAGAAAAGTATTTGATCGGTTAAGGGAATATCTTATCCGATTGAATCCAACTAAATGTATATTCGGAGTTAAGTCCGGTAAATTATTGGGGGTTATAGTTTCTTTACGTGGCATCAAAATTGACCCTCTCAAGATTGTGGCTATCACTGATATGCCCGCACCCACAAACATATCTGAATTACGGAGTTTACAAGGTAAACTTCAAGCTATCCGTCGCTTCATCGATAAGCTGGCGGATAAAACCGGACCCTTTCTTAAGCTTCTTAAGAAGGATGTCTCTTTCCATTGGGACAACGAATGTCAGGAAGCATTTGAACTCCTCAAACAATATCTTCTTAACCCACCTGTGCTTTCGCCACCTAGACCTGATCGCCCATTTATCTTGTATATTTTGGCTTTTGATTTTGCCTTAGGAGCTATGTTAGCTCAACTTGATGATGAAAAAAGAGAACGTGCTAATTATTATATCAGCCAAACCTTAATTAGTTATGAAACCCGCTACACAACATTAGAGAAGTTATGTCTAGCAGTCATATTTTCTACACAGAAATTATGCCATTATATGCTCAGTCAGAAAACCTATGTTATTGCTAAATCCGATCCTTTGCGGTATCTCATGAGTCGACCTTATTTATCTGGTCGCACAACAAAGTGGGTTCTTGCGCTAAGCGAGTTTGAACTCACGTTTATAGGACAAAAGTCTGTTAAGGGTCAAATCATAGCAGATCAATTAGTTGTTGCACCCTTAGAGTCTACCCATCCCCTCATCATTGAGTTTCCTGATGAATGCCTTAAACTAGAGGCAGACCATCCAGAGCAATGGTCCTTATACTTTGACGGAGCCCGATGCATGAGTGGGGCTGGTGCAGGTATTATTTTAATATCTCCATAGAAACATCTTATCCCTCTGTCCTTTAAATTAACGTTTGCTTGTACTAATAATACTGCTGAGTATGAAGCTCTAATCCTTGGCTTACGAGCTGCCTTGGCATTGAAAATTAAAAATCTATTAGTTTTTGGTGATTCTCAACTTGTTATAAATCAAATTAATGATGTTTATCAGACCAGAGATGATAAATTGCATCCATATAAAGCATATGTATTACAATTAATATCTTTATTTGATCAAGTTACCTTGGAAGCTATTCCTCGAACTAGCAATCGTGCGGCTGATGCTATGGCTGCAACTGCATCTCTTTTACCCTTGGAGTTAGATGACGAATATGCTACCATCATTATTCGTCGACTCCAGGAACCCGCTTCAAATAAATCATGCTTAGAACCTTTGGATGTGTTTCTAATCAACGAAACTACTCCTAAACTTTGGTACATTGATATATTCAATTTTCTTCAAAATGGGACCTTCCCTGAAGGTTTTAATAGAAACCAGCATCGGTTATTACGTAGACGAGCAAGTCGCTTCGTAATAATTGGCAATACGTTATATAGGAGATCTTTTGAAGGTATCCTACTGAGATGTTTGAATCTAGAAGAATCTAGATCAGCTTTGAGTGAAGCCCACGATGGATCTTGTGGGGGACATTTTAGTGGTAGCGCCATTGCTAAGAAGCTCCTTAGGATAGGATATTTTTGGCCTACCATGGAGAGTGATGCACATGATTATGTGTGCCATTGCGACAAGTGCCAGAAACATGCTGACCTTGTCCATGCGCTTGCACAAGAGCTGCAGGCTATTTCATCCCCTTGGCCCTTTTCAAAATGGGGCTTAGACATCATTGGAAAAATCAATCCTGTGTCATCCGATGGACACAAATTCATCATAACCACCATCGAGTATTTCACGAAGTGGGTTGAAGCTATGCCCTTAGCTTCTTGCACTGGAACCCAAGTTTCCAAATTTATTTTTAATCAAATTATTTGTAGGTTCGGAATTCCTGCAAATCTCATCTCGGATAATGGAACTTGTTTCAAAAATAAAGATGTCAAGAAATTATGTCAAAAATATAAAATTCAACATCGTTGGTCCACTCCCTATTATCCTCGGGGTAATGGCCAAGCAGAAGCATCTAATAAAACATTAATTAAAATCCTCAAAATACTGGTCAATAAATCTGGCCGAGATTGGCACATTCAATTATATCCTGCTTTGTGGGCTTATCGTACTAGCGTTCGTACTCCCACGGGCACTTCACCTTTTGTTTTGGTTTATGGCGTTGAAGCAGTTTTTCCCTTTGAATTAGAAGTTCCTTCTTTGGCTCTGCTACTTCAAGATACTGAAGTAGGAGATGAATATCGTGCTGGCAGATTTAGTCAGTTGGAACTCCTAGATGAGAAGCGCATCAATGCTTTGGAACATCTTCGAGCCTACCAGAACAAGCTTAAACGAGCATACCTCAAGAAAGTTCATCATCGATCCTTTGAGATCGGTGACCTTGTCTTAAAAGAAAATCAAAAAAATACTAATGCAACTAAAGACCTTAAAGGTAAATTTGAACCTAACTGGCTTGGACCATATATTATCACTGCCAAATTCAGATCGGGAGCATACAGATTAGCTACCTTAGATGGTAAAGATCTTAAAGAACCTATGAACATTATGCATCTTAAACGCTATTATGCATAAATATGGTCATTTCATCATTGTATATATTGTTATTTTGCATATTGAATCATTTTAGTCATCCATATAAAAATTTCAAAAACAATAATATTATTTATTCTTTCAATTCATAAATTAAAATAAAAATATAAAAAAATCAAAATCATCAAAATCTTCAAAAACATCTTTTATTATTGCACCCATCAATTCTTGAAGTATTGCAATCATATTTTCAATTATTTTGGATAAATTAGCATTTATTTGGAATCCCGCACTTTCACACTCACATGAATAAATATCTTGATTTTATTTGGTATGATTATTAATCTCTCTTATATCAAAGTCCACAGTTGAATTAAATAAAGTTTTGAGCATAGAGAATTGATCTTGTTATTTACTTGAACCAAGTATATCTCTTCACATTAAAATGATTTCATTGCAAATTCAATATGATGCTACATAGTAGAAGTGGTTTCTTGAGCGAAAAGTTTCCCCTGCTATCCTATCATGCACATGGTCTAGAATCTTTGAGAATTGACAAAAGGACAAGCTCACCCCTGCCCAGAATAAAATTCCCTTGCTCTACAGCCAATCCGAGCAAGTACCCCTAGTATAGGAAGAAAAGTCAAAGAAAATGAGAAAAAGAAAAAAATATCATTTTGTACCATCGCAGCAATATTTCAGCATTATCTCAAGTTCCAAGCAAAAATACAAAAAAAAAAAGAGAAAAGAAAAGAAGAGAAGAAAAAGCAAAAGCAAAAGCAATAAAATCCCTTTCCCTACCCCTTGAAAAGAAAAGAAGGGTGAATGAGCTTGAATCCCTGGAATTCTCAATTATTCGAAAACCGTGAGGTAAGCCCCATAACAGGTGGTTTGTGCCCAACCCGCTTGGCCTTGGGTAACTCCTAGCGTGGTGATATGTCTGTCACATTAGCGACCTTCTTTTGTATAGACCTATGTCTGCTTATGGATCAACTAGCTCTTGATGACCCGACTTACATAGTAGTCTGGTACGGTTACATGCATATAAATCATGGTCAATGAACACTCATTTGGTTAATTCAAATTACTTGTATCAAATTATCTTGCTCAAAATTGGTAAATGAACAATACAATTGCACACACATTTGTATTTGAGAGATTTTGTATCATTATGATAAATCAAGATCGGCAAATGAACTCACATATGCACATGAGGGTTCCTTATAAATCTACATTTTGTCTTTGAGATAATTTAAAATATTTTTGCAACTCTTTTTGGAATAATTTCATCTTCTTATTTAAAAGAACATTTGTTTCGTATAAAAACAATTACATACATTGTTTTCAAAAATCCAAAATTTCTTTCAACAACATATTCAAAAATCTAGCAATAAAGTCACGTTTATATATTTTTTCTGTTTATCTCAAAATCAAAAATCAATTATGCAATAAAATTATTTTTTGGATTTCGCGATGATGGTATAAGTCTATACCTATAATTCTATGCCTAGCGCAAACCATTGTTCTAATTTTATTTCCCATTCATTATTATTTATAAAAACATATGGCTTACATCATTATGTCACACAATTGTGCTTTAAAAAGAATGGACACCTTTTCTATTTCATTTCATTATGTCAACATTCAACTTTGCAACGATGGTATAATTTCTAAGGAATTGTTCAAAATATTATCACACTTAGGAATTTTATGCCTAGCAAAAATCATATTTTTTTATGCATAATATTTTCATGGAAATCTGAAAACAAATCATCACCATCATCATTTTTCATCATCACAACACAAAGTCTTAAGACAGTCTCTTAAGCACTCTTTTACTTTTAGCAATATTTCTATACTGGGATTAGCTTGACGACCTAGCGAGCGGCGACTCCATGAAATGGTCTATAACAACGACAATGTCCTTTGAAATTATTGTTAGAAGTCCCTTTATTTTTCATCAAATCACACCACAAAACAACCAATTTGTTTACATCAGATTATTTCATTTAAATTTTATAGCATGACATAAAATTATACTATTTCCAAATGACATAATTACATGAATAATCAATCAACAATTCAAAATTTAAAGCATCATAAAACATATGGACAAGTCATATCACAAAAAAATATATATATATATATCAAAAATATATGTACATCATATCAAAACTGGATTGGTATGCCACAATCTATACCCTGGCATACTCAATCCTCTCAAAAATATATAGTCTATAGTCTATAGCAGCTAGTCTCGAGAAGCCCTCGAGCTCTCAGCCTCATCTCCTCTCCCGCCCTGGCATGGAGGAGGTGGTCCCATAGAAGTCCGTGTTGTGTCGTGGGTCCTCGACGTCGATCGTAAGGATGACCTCGATGACCCCATCATGACCGGCTCCACAATGGGAGCTGGCAGCGGTATCCTCTGGTTCTCTGGAACCACGTGATAGTACAATCCCTGGTAGAACGCGGTCTGAGCAATAGCCCGCGCCAGATCCTGAGTGCTCGCCCCTCCGCTCCGAGCCCTGAGTCATGTAGCCTCATCCTGCAGTGTCTGCACCTGAGCCCGGAGGTGGGCAACCTCAGCCCGGAGAGCCGCCATCTCGCTGCTCTCCCCCACCTCGACACCCTTGCCCTTATCGGGCGATGGTGGCCTCTCCCTCTGCTGAGAAGGGAGTCCCTCCTCCCTCCTCTCTGGCTATTGTGGTCTCTCCGGAGCCTGTGGCACTCTTCGGTGTCTCTCCTGAGGAGACCGTCACTGCTCCCTCCCTCCGTGACCCCTCGCTGCATCGATAGCAGCCTGGCACCGCCTCCCCATCCATCGCACCATGGCGTGCATCGGACCCTGTGCCCTCATCATCCGAGGAGGGCGGATGCCTACGTACCAGGCATCATACCCATCTGTGACCCCAACATCGTCCCCATCCACTGGCTGAATGGGGGCATCGTCCACGTCCTGACTCTAGAATCGCTGCATATCTGGAGCCCCGCTCAGTGTAGTGCTATCCCGGATAGTCCGAGAGTACTCGTAATCCTTGAGAGAAGGGATCCCCTATTGTAGACCGAACTACCTCAAAACTCGGTCATAGCGATGGAGCTCTACCTCTCCCTGCTCCATCCTCAGCCAGAAGACTCGCCTGATGCGAGCCAACTCCTGTCCATCCTCTCCCCACCCTGGGTGCTCTCTCCATGGCCTCCAGGTGATCTGGTCAGGGATGAGGTCGTCTAGCAACCTTCGGGACATCGGCAGATCTATCCGCCACTGTGACCCTCTCTGGAGCCACCAATAGAAAACCCGGGGTCTCTCTCGGTCAACCCCTATCAGTGGAAGCCCTATCGGCCTCCGCACCGCAATGTGCTCCCAGCACCAAACCTGTAGTAGCGATGTCAAAACCAGACATCGACCTCCCTTGTATACGACCCCGTACAAGATCCTATACAAGCGGCATAGCACAAAGCTGCCCCAAGCGAATCTGTAGCCATGGTCTCTCATATCGTAGACCACATCTGAGAGTAGCCATGGTAACCTGCATCCGCTCTGGTGGCATAGCAATAAGCCACCCACTACCCCTGCCAAAACTTGAGTCAATCGAGATGCCCCAGGCATCTGCCATAATGTCTCGATGTTCACTCCGCCCTTCTCCAGGGTGAAGCTAGGGTCTCCGCATAGTCGCATCATGGCATGGCCCTGATTGGCCGTAGGAGTCATAAACCGCCCTTGTATGGGGATCCTCAAAATCCTCCATACGTCCTCTAGAGTGGGAGCCATCTCCCCTATCGGTAGTCGAAAGTAGGACGACCCCGGATACCACCTCTCTGCTAGGGTTGTCAGTAGCCCCATGTCTGTAGGTATTTGTGGCATCTCTGCCACATGCTGTAGCCCAACCTCCGATAGTCGGTCTCGCTCTGCCTGATCGAGTGTGGCTACATCGTCTCTTAGCCCCCCGTATTTCCACTCCTAACTTTTTAGTAATCCCCTCTGCAAGATAAACAATCAAACAACAAAAATCATTAATAGATAATCATTAAAAGTTAAATCAATTTCATCTTATAAAAAAATGATGATATCGTCCACTATTGGACGATATCGTACTAAATTGAGTCAAATCATCCTTTGTAGGATGAAATCATCTCCGATTTCGCAACTTGGGGATCGCCCCTTGTTGGACGGGATCGCCCCTATTTCGTCGATTTTGCCCTTAGACGAAATCGACGATCTAGGGACGATTTCGTCCCGACGTCGTCGACGGCCTAAAAATGGCCGCGATGCCCCAAAAATAGTCAAAATTTAAATTAAAAATCACACAAATCAAATTAAAAACATAATTCATCAAGTTTAGATCCTTACCCGTAACCCGCGTCGGACCTCTGTCGATCTGTGTGTTGTTTCTACCATTTTGCCTGCAGAGCTCTAAAACAGTAAAAGTGAACAGTAACAATGAATTAGGGTTTTACCCTATTTTTTTAATTTTATTTAAAAAACAACAACTTTTTTTAAAATTTTGCTTTTTCGTGCTTTTACCTCAAACGTTCGATTTGGGTAAAAACACGGAGGGGGCACCATAGCAACCAGTCGTACGATTCGACCTAGAATCGTCGTCTAGAAAATTGAGTAAATTTTTGCTTTCTCGTAAAGCGGGAAGAACTCGTCTTTAACGCATTTTCTTTGGAAAATTTGCTAAAGAGGGGGCAAAATGTAGCACCCTAAAATTGGCGCAGTTAAACCCTTAGTAAAAAGATAAAAATTTGAATTTTAACCCCGAAACCGCCC
The DNA here is from genome assembly GCA_028583015.1 of Wollemia nobilis. Classification (NCBI taxonomy): domain Eukaryota; kingdom Viridiplantae; phylum Streptophyta; class Pinopsida; order Araucariales; family Araucariaceae; genus Wollemia; species Wollemia nobilis. The sequence goes on from JAQPPZ010016927.1 coordinate 7,210,732, forward strand.
GTTAACCGCTCACCCCATTTTTTGCGCCATTTTTAGGAGTTGTTTTGACCGTTGGACGATATCGTCGTCGATCAGACGAAATCATCCCAGATCGGACGAATTCATCTAGAACAGAACGTCCAGACGATTTCGTCCCAAAACCAAATTTTCATAATTAGCTTCTGTTTCAACAACCTCTCCAACTTGGGCAGAAGCGTGTCTGCGTAGTTGGAGATTCCTCCATTGGAGATCTCCTAGATTGGGATGATCCCCAACCTCCTAACCTCCCCTAATCCTATATAAACTAGGATTTTCTCAGTTTATCCCCCGGTTGGCTGATCCCATGATTCCCTAGTTGATTTTTCCTTGCCATTTAGTTTTGTTGTGTTAAGACGTCCTATCCACCATTGTTTGCACTCGTAGTTTTAAGTTTTCATTACAGGTTTTCACTGTGCTTCATTTGGAGGAAGCTCGGATCGTCGTAGGCGATTCCAGATGATTTCGGATGATCCTGTCATAGATCGGCGATGATCTCGTACGATTGGAGGTGATCTCGACTGCAGTTCAGATTGGGGGCAACCAGAGCCCTGAGTTTGCATTTCTCATTTGTCTTCTTTATTTTACTATGCATTAGTTTGATTTATTTTCATTCTGCATCCTGGAGTTCACCTCATTCAACGTAAATGCATGATAAAGTTAAAATAAGTTATTAAAACAATGCATTTCCTTTAATTTGCTATCTAGATTTATCAGTTAGGCATTTATACTATCATTTCTATCATTTTGCATTATTCTCGTAGTAGCATTTTTGGTTTTTGGTGTCTGTTTCTGTGATTGCAGGTTTCTGACGAATTCGTCAGATCGACGATGATCTTGTCTGATCTCAGGTGATCGCCTGTGATCTGAGATGATTTTGTACAATTGCAGATGATCCTGTCATATTCGGGATGATCTGGACTCCTACAAGCTTCAGAATCTTCATCAGACATCCGAAATCAGGTGCATTCTTTCTCATTTAGTATATTCTTGGTATTTAGGATTCATTCATGCTTTCTGTATTCATATAAATCGGCATTTTCATATAGGATAGCTTAGATTCATTCTGGCCAACCTAGGATTATGAATGATCGAGTATAAAATGAACACATCAAAACCATTCTCAACCTAGGCATGGAAACTGCCACTCAAAGTTTCCTGGTGAACCCACCATCCGTCAAAAATTCACCCTTATACCCCTCCCCCGAGAGGCGCGACCTTCAAAGGGCCTCTCAGTCCGAGGTATTGTCCCATCCTTCTCGCATCCCCCTTTCGGGTGCGGATCCTATAGCCTGAAGGTAAGGATGCAAAAAATTTGGGTCAGTACAGTAAGAAAAAAGTTACATGTCGCTTTCGCTGTTCACCTTACTAAACTTTCGTCACCTTATGACGTTATTCCTCAAAATCTCTTTCTCACCCGTGTTTCCTCTTATAATTTTGAGTCTCAATATTACTTCACTGGTAAAATCAGTAGCATTTCAACTTTGTTTTGATTTACAGAGGATTTCCAATGGTTTTAAACGACCTTCTACAAAAGGAAAGATAATTTTTAGGGTTTATTTTCCTTTGCATGGAGTTTTAGCCATGCAAAGGTTCTAAATTGTCTGATTACTCTTATCCAATGATAGTGACTACTTAACCCTCATCGACGATAACGATCGCTTGATCTTAATCGACAATGAAAATAAGTATCGCATCTTGGTGAATCATGTCCATCAATTTTAATTTAATTGATGGTTTAGGGTTTAAATTTGTGTCATTGTTGCATGATTGGCCGATAAAAACACGTTTCGATGATCGTCTCCATACGCCACTATAATGATGAAGTTCTAGATTCATCGTCCATCCACGATATCTCCCGTGATTGGCGCAAGAGTCCACTTTTCATTCATCGGCATAAGCTCTAGGGTGGTCGTTCTTCCTTTGGCACAAAAAACTTACCTGTCACCTTGCATGGCAAGGGTGGAATTTTATCGCCAAGTGTTATAATACCTTTTGATCATCCTGACGACTAAAATAATAATATTTTAATTGTTTACCATGTTTATGGCATGTCTTTTATCCTCCACCGTGTCACTGGTCCACCTGTCTTCTTACTTGTCGTTCATGCTACATCATTCATGCCATGTTCTATCCAATATGGTGTCGATGCCTACATTTTACGGCCAATGAGATTGGTCCACATCCTAGCTTGTTTGCTTTTGCATGCACGTGTTCCAATAGACCATAATCTTTGAAACTTCTATTTTCAGCCCCTGAGAACATCTGCGCTTTCAAGAGGGAGTTTAAAAATTAGTGGAATGTGGCACCATTTTGGGTGTACATGTCATATGAGGTTTTCTCATTTACACCTTCATGGACACGCTTTAAAAAGGGTTCCATTAATACATATATATATATATATAATTTTGTTCCCTTTATTCTTCCCAAAATATTACTGCCATATTTTACTTATAATCTTTATTGACACGCCTTTATTACTCATCTTATTGTTTTTTGAATTGCCACATGTCTCTTATACCTGGGCCAATTTAAGTTTTGAAACTTAAGAATATTTTATGATATGCATTATGGATAACGTCTACGGATGGTACTTACATAAGATTACTACAGAAGATTGTTAGAGAAAATTATTATAGAAGATTGTTACAAAAAATTATTACAAAATATATCTAAGGAAAATGTTTACGGAAGATATCTACAAAAGGTATCTACAAAATACCTCTACGGAAGACATCTACAGAAGACACCTATAGAGGACCTCTACGGAAGACTTCTACAAAAGACATCTACGGAATATATCTACGAAAGATGTCTACAGAAGATACCTATGGAAGACATCTACGAAAACTGTAGTTGTTAAAGTTGAGAAAATACTTTACTTGTTTCTTCCCCCCAAAACTGTATTGTGAACTTCATATGCCTCTGTTTACCTCCCTCCCCAAACTGTAATTTTGGCTATATAGCCAAAACAATATGAAGGGTGTTTTATTCATATTGGTGGATAGTATAATAATGAGTGTTATTGATGGGGGTTTATTATAATTTTTGTGATTGTGCTTCCTGAATTTCATTAAGGAGTATCCAAGTGAAAGAAAATAATGATTATAAAGCTTGATATCAGTCATCAATGTATGCAAAAATAAATTTCTATCAAAGGCTTAGGATATTTTCAATCACTTAAAAAAATGGAATAGATACTCAGATATTATGATGGTTTTTTCGAAGAGATACAAATTTTGAGAGATACAAGCCACATTTTTGTAGGAGAAAATGAACTATAGTACTTACATAAGATCTTGCTTTTGACTTTTTCCTGCTTATGATATTCTAGAGTTATTTCTCAAAGACTTCAAACATCCTAGTTACTTTAAACAAATTCATTTATTAATTTCACAAATCAATATGGTGTTAAAGTTATCCTAATGTTTTCAAGCTTCTCAAAGACCAACTATGCGTGCAGTGAGTATTCATTTCCCATTATGAGTAAAACAAAGGTCACTTATGCCAACAAGCTAGCTTATCTATGAGCATCCATAGGTCTTGTCCTGACTTAGTGCTACTTATGTAAGGATACCTTATTTCCAGGCGGGTTTCATTCAACCCATTGTTGTAATGAGGATCACCCAATGGTTTTTGAGATACTAAAAATTCTAGGGATTCAAGCTCTTTTGCCCTTCTTTTGACTTTTTTTTTTTTTTCTTGGGATACTTGCTCATTTTGAGAGGGAGCAAGATATTGTTATTGTATTTTGGGATTCTTGCTTATTTTTAGAGGAAGCAAGAAGATATTTTTGGGATACTTGCTCGATTAGATGAGGAGCAAGGGATTTTTTTTTTTTTGAAGAATGAAGGCCGAGCTTGTCCTTTTGCCAATTCATTAGTACTCTAGGCCATGCACATAGATGGATAAGCAAGAGAAATTGTTCACTTTATGGTAATAGTAACTCATGAGTTAATCTCTCCAAATATCACAATATTTTTAAATGTTCTAATGTGCATAGTCCAAGAAAATTTTTGATTGACTAGGAATAACTTACAACATCAAAAATATTGTTTGAATTTCAATGAAAATTTACTCAAAATACTAGTGTTGTTTGAGTAATTGAAAGACACCTAGATTTTATCTAGCAAACAAGGTATTATGCAACATATGATAGTCATTTTCCTACAATTTCTTTCAAAGAAATATCCTCTTAGGCTATTTTTGAAACATTGAGACTAAAAATTGATGAAAATAAGATAGAAATATTGCAATTATAGAAAATTCATAATGAAACAAAGGAAGCATAATTTTTTTTTTATGAGAGATAAGTTATTATTCAATAGTGGTTGATTGCAATTCAGAGAGGTACTGCAAATTGACTTACTACTTAAGGTGGTGTATGAATTCCTCCTTAGATAATGGCTTCTTATAAAGTTTAAGCCTATGGCCATTTACTAGTAGTTTCCTTGTTGAATCGTCTATAGGTTTAAGCTTGACTGTACCATTCTCAAATATCTCTTTAATTTCATATGGTCCTAGCCATCTTGTCATCAATTTACCTTGAAAGTCTTGGTAATGAGAGTCAAACAACAAGCCCCAATATCCTTATTAAAATGTACATGGTATAATGTGTTTATCATGTTATTTCTTCCATTGTTTTTGGGTTATTTTAGTCCTATGTAATGCCTATAATCTCCTTTCATCTAAAATGTTTAACTTTTCCAATCTAGCTTTTTGTGCTTTGTCCAAATTCTTGTCAAGTTGTACCACAGTGCGAAGAGTTTCTATCTCAAATTCGATGGACATGATAGCTTGTTTTTCGTAGACCATTTCATAAGGTGATAATCTTGTGGTAGTTTTCCAAGTTGTGTTGTATGCCCATACAACTTCTTTCAATATCTCAGCCCAATCACCCCTATTAACAGTTACAATTTTTGTAATGATCTTTTCAAGTTCTATGTTCGTAACTTTACTTGTCCATTGGATTGAGGGTAATATGGTGAGGTTTTCCTATGTTTTATTTGATATATGTCAACAAAATGTTCAATTAATTTGGAGAGAAATTGGGTTCCATGATCTGAAAATAATTCTCTAGGTGCTCCAAAGCGTTGCATAATGTTTTCATAAAGAAAATCAGCAACTGGCTCAACTTGTGCTCATGGTAAATCTTTAACTTCAGTCCACTTAGTAACATAATCTGTACACACAAGTATGTGTTTATTACCTTCACTTGGAGGGTCTATTGGTCCAACAAAGTCAATTTTCCATTTCTTGAATGGTTCAAACATTATCTATGGAACCAAAGGCATATCCATTGAAGGGGTAGGCTTGCTAGATCTTTGACAAGCATCACATCTATCAACAAATTTATGGACATATCTATTCATGGTAGGCCAAAAGTAACCAGTTTGAAGTAGTTTACTAACTATCCTTTGGGTGGCATAATGGCCTCCACAAGGTTCTTCATGTGATGTTCGAATGATGTCATATACATCCTCTTCTTGCACACATCTTCTAATTACTTGGTCGAGACATCTTCTAAACAAGACTCCATGGATCCACATATAAGGAGTGCTTTGATATACTAGTTTTCTACGCTCATGCGGTGTATAGCTTTATGGTATTTTTCCTATCACTAAGTAATTTACAATATCAGCATACGAAGGAGTAAGAATAGAAAGAGCAAACAAATGTTCATTTGGGAAATTATTAGGAATTAACTCATCATCATCAAATATTTGCATACGAGCAATGATGTTATCTTTTCTTGCTTTATCTATTATTGTGACATTGAACTCTTGTAGCAAAAGAAGCCATCTAACCACTCTACCTCCTACCTTGGCTTTGTTCATTAAGTATTTAATGGCAAAGTGATCATTATGGACAAATACTTCATACCCTATTATGTAATGTTTAAATTTATTGATGGTATGGACTACAACTAAAAATTCTTTTTTAGTAACAATGTAATTAAGATTGGCTCCATGAAAGTTTTTACTTACATAATAGATGGCATAAGGTATTTTGTTCTCAACCTATTGCAATGCTACCCCTATTGCGTAACCTGAAGCATCGCAATGTATGTGGAATGGTAATTCCCAATTTGGTCCTCTCAAGATTGGAGCAATAATTAATTTATCTTTTATAACTTCAAAGGCTTCTTGACATGCTTAAGTCCAATTGAATTCACTTTATTTAGTTAAGAGCTTAAGCATGGGGGCAATGATTTTACTAAAGTCTTTAATGAATCTACAGTAGTATCCTACATGTCCTAGGAAACTTCTCACCTTTGTTTGTGTTTTTGGAGGTTGAAGGGATTGAATAAATTGTATTTTTGTAGGATTTACTTTAACACCCTCTTCTGATATATAATGTACTAGAACAATGCCTCCTCTCATCATCATGAAACACTTTTCATGACTTAAAGTAAGGTATTTCTCTTGGCATCTAACCAAAAAATTTTGCAAGCTTGACAAGGTTTCTTCAAAGGTATTATCGTAGACTGTGAAGTCATCCATATAGACTTCTACACAGTCATTGATTAAATTAGTAAATATATCTACAACAACTATTTGAAAAGTGGCAGGTGCATTGCATAACCCGATAGGTAAGACTTTATAAGAATAGGTGCCTACTGGATATGTGAAGGTTGTCCTTTCCTGGTCTTCCTCAGCTATGGAAACTTGATTATAGCCACTAAACCCATCCAAAAAGCAAAAATATTTCTTTCTAGCCAAGGTATCAATAACTTGATCAATGAATGGCAAGGGAAAGAAGTATTTATTTATTACTTTGTTTAATTCCCTATAGTCCAGACAAATCCTTCAATTACCATTATTTTTAGGGACTATCACAAGAGGTGACACCCATTGACTATCAAAAATTGGATATATAAATCATGCCTTCAAGGGTTTAATGATTTCCTCTTGAACCATGTCTTTCATAGTTGGATTCAATCTTCTGTGGGGTTGTGATAAGATCCTTCTTGGATAAAAATATGATGGGTACAAACATTTAGATGTATACCCTTCATATCCTCATAGTTCTGTGCAAATGTTGATTGATATTTCTTAAGCATGACTATTAATTGTGATTCTTGTATGCTTGTGAGCTCATCACTAGTATTCAAGGTTCTTCTTGGTGTGATATCTATTTGCTTGCATTTTTTCGTGTTTAAATCTATCCTCATTATCTCATGTTCAAGAATATCTAAGTAATAGTCATATGGTATCATTTGTTGAGACTGACTTGTGCTTGCCTCATTAATTGTCATAGTAGATTCAGATGAACAACCATTGTATTGACCTTGATCTTCTTTTCAATTTTCTAACAGTAATGGTAATGGTCCCTCAACCTCTTGTTGAAGATGTTCACTCAAAACATTGATTGATAAGGTTTGGATTTCATCAAAATCATGAGGGAAATCATACCATAATTACTTTGTAAATTCATCTTATATTGTTGATTTGGGGAATAGGCTAAGGTCTTTAGTATTCTTGCCATTAGAAATAGTCATATTTCCTAATCTACAGCTAATGTAATCATCAGTTGTTGCGAGCCATGGATGCCCTAGAATTAAGGGATGTCCCCCTAACTTTTTCTTGGGTTGTAAGACTATAAAGTCTATAGAGTATTCCCATGAACTTACAGAGACTATAACATCTTCTAGTTTTTCTTCTGACTTAATTAGTAGACCAATATACAAGTTGGAGTACAATAGAAGTTGATTTTAATTTATGTACCCCTAAAGATTTCGTTGTTTCTTTAGTCATGACATTAATAGCGGCTCCTAAATCGACCAAAAATTTTTGCAAGGCGATGTCACCAATGTGTACTATGAGTATAGGTATTCTAGGATCTGTGTATTTTGGTAATGACCTATCTCCCATTATTATCTCAGATAATTGTCCAATGACTTGAATAGTTTGAGCTTCATTCTTCTTTTTCCTTCCTAAATTTGTTCATATGTTTTTAATGAGCTTGGAGTAGATGGGTATATCCTTGATAGCTTGTAATAAAGGGATCTTGATATTAACATTTTCTAATTCATGAAGGAAGTTAAAGGTTGGCTTAGCTGGTTCTTTTGGTATTGCCAGTCTTTGAGGAAACTGTACCTCCACTTCCTTCCTTTGAAGAATTTGGATCTCTTGCTATTTTGTTGGAATGTTTTTAGGCAAATTTTCTATTTCCTTCTCGTTGTTATCCTTCTTTTCGAATAATTTTGCAGTGGGGTTATCAAGCTCTGTGAGAGTTACATTATTTTCCAATACTTTTCCCAATCTCAATTGAATTTTTTGACGAGGTGCTATAGATATAGAACACGTATCACTAGTTTCATAGGCTTGTTGAATGTTCTTGTTGTTGTTAGGGTTGGGGATTGATTGAGCTAGAAGAGGAGGTTGCTTAGGAGAATTATTATTATTAACTGGAGGTGGAAGAAGTCTATTTTGAGGTAAATTTTGAGGGGCTTGTCCCCTAAATTGGTTTTGAAATTTTTGTTGTTATGACAAATTTTGAGACCAACCAGATCCTCCCTGGTTATATTGGCCATTCATATTCCAATTATTTTGTCTTGATATCCCTTGATTCCATGGGGGTGGATTTCCATAAGTATTGGCCATAAAGTGGGCCCATGGGGTTATGTTCCAGTCTTGATTGTTTGAATAAGAGTTCCAAATTACCCAGTTTGGTGCATTGGACCATTGATTAGGCCTTTACAAGTTGGAATAACTAGGGTTTGACCAATTTGGTGGTCAGTTGAATGGAACATTCCATATTTGAGCTATAAAATAAACGTCTTCTGCCTCTTCAACTTCAGGTTCCTTTATGGCAGCTTTAACAGTGAAGATGTATTTATAGTTTTCAGTTTTGTGATTCTTATCACAAATTTTACAAGTAACAATGTAGGAAATGTTTTTTTAGTGTTGAGAGGGCATTCTCTCAGGTTGTGTTTTTTCCTACATCTGTGATAGTATATTTCTTCATTGTTCAGTTCTTTTGGTTTCTTATCCATTAAATCCAAAGATGTAGTCAAGGTACTTAACAAATCAGTTTTTAAACCTTCCAACATGTTTCCAATTTCTACTCTTGTCACTCCTCCTGTAGATGTATACTTATTACTCCTTAGAGGTTTGTTTCTTGAATAGTTTTTGCAAAGGTTTACAATCTCTTCAAACACCATAAGATGGATATCTCCTTTTTCTATAAGGTTCAGAACCTCAAGAACATCCTCCTTTAGTCCTTTTAGAAAGAGTTATTTTAAGATTTATTCATCAAGGTCTATATTTACTCAAGACCCAACAAATAGAAATATCTCAAGGTAATCCTCCAAAGATTCTTCTTCTTTTTTATTCATGCAGAATAGCTTAACTTTCTTATCTCTAACTCTAAAGTAATCTTGATATCATTCAAGGAATAACTCTTTTAATCCATGTTCTCCATCCCATTGATTACAAATATTTTCTCCTAGACCTAAAAACCATCTTAAAGCTGCATCTATAAGAGTAGAGGAAAACAACCTTAGCTTTTGTTCATCGGTGGTGTAAAAGTAAGCTTGGCACACCACCTCAAATTTGAAAATAAAAGCATCCAGATCTTCATGTGGTTTCCTATGGAAGGTGGGCAATACAAAAACAAATACTGACTTAGGTTCTCTTGTTGTCCCATCTGTGTGAAATATTGGGAAGGCAAATGTCTTTCTTTACCCATTTCTTCTTTGGTCTCTATTTTGTCTTTGTCCATCTCCCCTTTGGTTCTCTTCTACTTCTTCTTATCAACTTTGTTGGTCAGCCATAACTGAATGTAAGATTTCAAGAATTGGACCAGGTATGGGTTCAGTAAAAATAGAAGAAGGATCTATGTGATTTTCAAATTTTGGTTTCGATAATAAATATGAGTCAGGATCTTGTTCTAGGATTTCAGCTTGATTGGTTGATGTTGTTGTTTCAAACTCTTCTAACTTATAAATTCCAGGTTTCCTGCTAAAGTCTCTATGGAAATTTCCTTTTTATTTACTGATATTTTTAAATATTCCCTTAGAGTTTCTAGGTCTACTCATGAATTTTCTAAGCTCTCTTGTTTTTGCAACACGTCTAATATTCCTTTAATAGTTTATGAATATCGTTGATTGGATCAAGTTGTGCGGGTGTCATGAAGTGTTCCTCTTCAAAATTAAAATGGTCTGTCACTAATTGAATCAATTGAACAAGAAAAACTTGTGTTGGAATGGGATCAGGATTTTCAAATTGTAACTCACAGCGTAAATTTTGACACAACTCCCTAAAGTGCACAACTCTAGGTATCTTGTGATATTTCTTGCTATATTCTAGGGCTACTTCTCTCTTTTCTAGGTCTGCAATGAATTTGTGAATGAGGAGGGAGTCTTCAAAATATTGATTCCAAGGGTAATTTTTTGGATTTACTATTGCTCTTCTATCCCAAATCCAACACTCACAACTCTTTCCAAGATCTAGATAATATGAATGGTAGTTTGGCCCTAGAGTTTTTGCTATGTTAATCCTTTTGATTTCCTTTAGCTCATTTGATTTTATTTGATAATATCACTGTGTTCATACAGACACTCCCACTCCTTACTATATGTTCTATTTTCTTGCTCAAAAAGAAGGTTAACTTCTTGTTTTATCAATAGTTCTCTAAGGTCTATAAGTGCAGACTGATTCAAACTATTTTCCACCATCTAGCAACTTACATTTTATTCTCCTTTCTCTCTACTGGAGGGATTCCCACATAGCATCTTCTGGTTGTAATCCTCACCACTAAATAAGAACCTTAGTGATGACACGATTGTGAATATTATGCATCCTAAGATCCAAAATATGGTCTGGCTCGAGCAAGATAGAACCCTCTTCATCCAATTTTGGTAAAGCATATTGAACCTATACTTGAATTCCCAATACCTTCTTAAAAGAGGATACATAAAATACATGATGAATCTTGGATGTAGATGGTAGGGCCAATTTGTAGGCAATGGCACCAATGTGTTATAAGACCTAGTAGGGACCATAATATTTGGCAGCGAGCTTTTGGCACCTACATAGTTGGAGGGATGATTGTTTATATGGTTGTAAGCGAAGGAATACCATATCGTCGATTTCAAAATTACATTCTGTACGATGTTGATCAGCTTGTTGGTGCATCCGATTCTAGGCCAATTCAAAATTTAGCTTCAGTTGATGGACTTTGACATGTTGGTGGAGTGTAGTGTCAACAACATGGACTTTGGAGTTGCCTAGAATATAGGATGAGGTTGTTGATGGAGGTCAACCATTAACAACTTCAAAAGGGGTGACCTTGGTCGCAATGTGATAAGAAGTATTATACCACCACTCGATCAAAGGAAGCCACTTTATCCACTATGTAGGATGATCAAATGCAAAATAATGAAGATAAGTCTCCAAACATTTATTAACAATATTTTTTTGAGCATCTTTTTGTAGATGATAAGATGAACTTATTTTGAGCTGAGTTACCTGCAACTTGAGTAATTCTTGCTAAAAATTACTAGTGAAGGTAGGGTCATGATCATACACAAAGGAGGTGAACATACCATGAAGACGAAAGATATACTTGAGGAAAACTTGGGTGACTACGGAGGTCGTGTAAGGATAGGAGAGGGATAAAAATGAGCATACTTCATGAGATGATCGACTACCACAAAAATAATTGTTTTACCTCCCGATTTAGGTATACCTTTAATAAAGTCCATGGAAATATCTTTCCAGGCATGTTATGGAATGGACAAGGGTTGAAGAGTTCTCGAGGAAGTCACTATTTATCCATTCATCTGTTGATAAACGTCACACTCAAACATAAAATTTTGAATGCCCTTCTTCATACCCTTCCATAAAAATGTCCACTTAATCCTTTCAAATGTATTCAGGAACCTTGAATGGTTTGTAGTGGATGAAGCATGCATTTCTGTCTTAATGAGTTCTCGAATTGGAGACATGTGAGGAACAACAAGGCGTTGGGTATAACAAATATCTTGACCATCCTAAGTGTACCTTGGACACAATGTAGGTTTTGTTTGAAGCGAGGCAACCAAAGTTTGCAATTCTGAATCCTTAAGCACCTCATCTCAAAGAGGGTTTATCCATTGTAGTATGGGCACAAAAATGACACATAGCATACTTCAAGCTTTAAATTGGCGAGAGAGAGCATCCACCACAATGTCATATTTACCCATTGTATAGGTAATATCATAATCATAGCCCATGACCTTAAAGATTCACTTTTGTTGTTTAGGGGTAGCAACCCACTGCTCCAAGAAGTATTTAAGGCTTTGGTGATCCATTTTAATGGATAAATTTTACCCAATGAGATAAGGCCACCATGGAGTAACCGCATGCATAATTGCAAGCATCTCTTTAGCATAAGTTGATTTGCCTATATTTTTACCTAAAAGCGCTTTACTAGTGAAGGGCACAAGATGCCCTTCCTACATCAACACAACTCCAATGCCATTTTCGGTGAAAACTAAAACGAATTTACAAGGAAATGGATAAAAAAAATTGTTCACGAGGCTTTGAAATATGGATGGTGCATTGGTCAAACTAAATGGTATAACCAAGAATTCATAATGATCCTCATGAGTACAAAATATTATTTTGGGGATATCTTCATCCTTAAGCCTGATCTAACGATACCCTGTGTAGAGATATAATTTGGAGAAAAACATAGCTCCATTTAGCTCATCCAATAATTTATCCACCACTGGTATGGGGAACTTGTCCTTAATGGTGAGCTTATTGAGCTCACAAAAATCTATACATAATCGCGGGGACCCATATTTCTTTTGAACTAATAAGATAAGAGAAGAGTAAGGGCTACTACTAGGATGAATGACTCCAATTTTTAACAACTCTTGTACTAAATTCTCTATCTCTAACTTAAGGGCATGAGAGTATTGATACAACCTAATGTTAGGTAGTACACTACTAGGTACCAATGGAATGACATGGTCTTGGGAGCAACGTGGTGGTAATTTTGATGGTTCGGCAAAAACTACATTGTGCTTTGTCAGAACAAATTGCAAATCTTCTAGAATTTGACCCATCTCTAAAGTAGTTGGTTGGATTGCAAATATATGAGCAATGACCCCACAACAATATTTTTTCAACAAATTTTCCATATGGTTTGAACTAATAATTTGAGGTCACCTTGCTTGTGAACCTCAAAGAGTGTAAGACCTTCCATTCCATTAAAACTGCACCCATAACTCTGCAAAATTCTATGCAATGGTTCCCAACGTACCTAACCATTGAGCTCCCAACACAATATCACATCCCCCTAATTAAAGAGCAAACATATTGGTTTTGAGCTCATAATCCCTTATTTTCAATTTAACATTGAGACATTTGCCTTTGCAAGGCAAAGTCCCTTCATTGACGATAATAACCTCAAAGGAATTACATGTGTGTATGTAACAATTGGTTGGCTGGCAATTCAGGGATCAATAAAGTTGTGTGTGCTTCTAGAATTAGTAAGGATTGTAAGACATTGGCCTTTGAAAAAACCATAGCTTTCATGGTTTGTGGAGTTGTAATCCTTGCAAGAGCATGGATAAATTTTTTTGCTTATGGTTCTTCATATATTTCATCCTCATTTTGAGGTGGTTCCTCTACTAAGTTTGTTTTGTCATCACTTTGTTCACTGCTAATTGGGTCTTCTACATCTATTAGAAACAACTTATTTTGGGCAGACCTATGCCCTCAAACATATTTTTTATCACAATTATAACACAAACCTTGAGCACATCGTGCATCCATTTCTTCTGTAGTCAAGCATTTATGGGGAACAATTTTATTTTAATTATTGGTTGGGAACTTAGGAGGAAAGGAGGGTTTAGTTTTTGGAAATTTAGATGTCCTTTGAGTTGAGCATTTTGCTTTGGTCAACCATGCAAAGCTTATGACTTGCATCATTGTTTATGGTTTGAATATCTTGACCTCAGTCTGGAGATCATCCTTCAAGCCACTGATGAAGCAACTCATAAAAATCCTTCATTCAACCCTTTAGTTATGTTAGCCAATTTTTCAAATTGGGTCTTATAGTCCCAAACTATAGAAGTTTGTCTTAGCTTAGTCAATGCTCCTTGAAAGTCATCGTATTCACTAGACCCAAAGCAAGTAAGTAATTGTGACTCATAAAATTCCCAAGAGAGGTCGAGGATTGCGTGTTATAACCACTGGTACCATTATAATGCTTCAGATTTAAAATTAAAAGAGGCCATAATGATCCAAAAATATTTAGGGATATTATGAAGTTAAAAAAACTGTTATGCATGACATAGCCACCCATCTGCATCCTTGTCATTGAACTTAGGAAAGTCCAATTTGAGCATCTTAAAGGGAGTATATTTGTCAAAGAAATTTTGAAAGTCATCCTTGTCCTTATGGATGCCTTTCCCAAGACTAGAAGATTCAATGTCATGATGCTCAAATACTTTTGGGCCATCCTTAATTTTTGTCTCAAGATCTAAGAAGCGGCCTTCGAAGTTGGATTTGGAGCAGCGATAGTCACCTCTCAATTGTTGTACCTCATCCTGTACACCTTGCACCATACTGAGAAGTTGACAAATTTTCAAGTTTATTTGCTCTAGGAATTGGGCATGTTCAATCTCCTTTTGGTGTACACAAGTGCTCTTGGTCATTTTGGTGTGTTTTGAGCAACCTCAACTGACTTACTAAAAATAGAAGTGTATTTTCAAGAGTTACTATTTATAGTAAGGAGCCTGAATAAATGCTTAGGTGCTATATATTAAAATGATCAGCTTGAAAATACGATCATAATGAGCTATGTACCCTAATATTGATTTTGAACACCCTAAACTTTTTCTACTACTATTTTGACGAGTATACTGATGTGGTTCGTTTTTCTTTAGAGGTTGGATTCAAAAGTTAGGTTCTATGTCGACCAACTATACTCTCTTTGTTTTGACTATTGACCACTCTTAACACTGTATTATCACTTGTATTACGAATATTGACATTGTTCAGTGGTTTCTTGCACTAACATTGTCTGTTCTATTTTGGTCATTGACAACCCAGTAAGTACTAACGGTTAGAGACAACTATACTGTGAATACTGACATTATTTGGTGGTTCCTTGCACTAACATTGTATGTTCTGTTTGGTCACTGTCAAATATGTAATTACTAACTATTACAGATAATTGTTACTGCCAATTGATAATTTTGATTTGACTGTTATTGAATTAAGACACTTGTAGAATTTACCTTAACTATTTTTGGTTGGTTCCCCAATCTTTACCTTTGTGCATGTAGTTTGTTTCGTGATAGTGAAGTCTTCTCCATATGCTCAATTTTTATAGAAAATTTGTGATTGTAGGGTTTACATAGACATGAAATATTTATTTGCAGGTGGATAAAACTAGGTACTCTAAGCCAGGGAGTATGTAATACCCATAGGCTCTCTGTTATACCGCAGTGACGAACGATAGTGCTCAAACCAATATTTCAAGCCACTACTCAAGAAAGATTCCACACATACCCTTGAGCACACTACCTGCCTCTCTAACAATACAAGAGGGTAATCTTTTTAGATGTGTTCAATGTACTATGGATATGACAAAGCCAAAAAATCTTCTTAGGGCCAAAGGTTTGTTAAATTTTAGATGGTCTCCATAAATACCCAAAGATACATGAGAGCTCAATTATGTACATGAGTATTGTCTAAGGCTTGAGTATTGGACCCTGATCGCTCCTCACTTCACTAGACGTTTTATGGGTTATCTAGCTTAGCCAATAACGAAAACTCCTATGTGATATTTTAAAACCTTCGTCACAGGGTTTCTAACCTACACAACTATTGTAGAAAAAGAAAGGACTGTATATTTTTATTGGTTTTTGTTATTTTTTTTTCATAAAGAACAAATAGAAAATAAAAAATATAGGAAAATTATACCTAATAGTCGAAATGGATGGGCAAGAACTGTCACAGTCGCAGCGAAACTTAACCCTAAAAAGCGCTCTGATAACTATTGTTAGGAATCTACTATTGAAAATAAACTCACTCACATAAATATTGTCAATAAAATAGATATTCATGAAATAATAGAATATCACAACACAAAAGTAAATGTAGAATTAAACAATCTCACAATAACACTAAATCGTAGACCTCTTCGAGCAGGCAACCTCCTTCAATACTTTCATTAATTTGCAAAAAGATACATTCGTTCATGGAACCATGTATTTTAAAGGTACACTTCATTCAACCCTAACCCTAAGCTCAAAAGTTGACTTACATGCAAAATGCCAATCGAGCTAGAATCTTCTACCAAATAGCAGTTACATTCTTATAACAATTACATGAAATGACCCCATTTGTCTAGGTGCCTTACTTGCCACATACCACTACAAAATATTACAAAATGATATCATAAAGGGATCTCTATGTTAGAAGTGGGTCATTACAAATTCAATTAAGAATTACAAAATGGTGTTAAGATGGGGTCCTAACATGCCAACGATTTAACAACAAACCTCATTTACCGAAGAACAATGAGCCTCCCATTAGAACATTCCTTAAATCCTCTCCGTAGGTAAATTTAAAGAGCATATAGTTTTTCAACATAACAATTACTTCCACCCGACCCTTCAAGATCTATTTTTGTTTAATCCAGTTTTGCACCAATTTTATGTTCGATCGTGAGTCCAAGAATTTTCCTGCCAAGCAATAGCTATCCCAAGCCATCATTTGCTCAATAATGGTCTTTATAATATGCAAATAAAAAGTTCCATCCTTATTCTATAGGTCTAGCTTTGAGAGCTTGATCAAAGAGATCAAAAGGTCCCGCCACGACCTAGTTGTTCACGAATATGACTCCATTAAATTAGAATGAAATCATTTTATGTGATTTTCTATTTCAAAAATTACACTATGATATATTATATAGAAGCGAATTTTTTTGTTGATGATATAATTCTTTTTACTACTATAATAAACTTGCAACTATATAACTAATATAAATTATTATTATCAAATAATAATATTGTTTAAACTTTTCGTTAGAATACGTTCAACTAAAATTATTGTCACAAAAAATAATAGGAAAAAAAAAAAAACAAACCAAAACAAAACTAATGTGTTGGGGCACCATTTGATGTCTAGGGAGTAAAATTTTTAATCTAGTGGTAAGGAAAACACCGCAATGGAACAGGTCTAGGGTCCATTTATGTTTAAGTAAAATGAAAATAAGATTTTTTATTTTTATTTTTATTAAGTGGTATTTTTTTTTGATATATAGAAGCAATGGTTACAATCACGATTTTTAGTAACTACCAGCACAGCTGTAGGGTTCAAACTATCTACGAAGGCTCCCAGGACTTCCACCGTCTCGTACATGGTAACCCGACGTGAGATATTAGTTTAACTGGTTATATTTCTTAATATTAAAAGAAAAAACAAATTTCAAATTTTGCCAAGAGATACATGAATAAATAATACCAATAAATTCTATCTCAATTCCATATAACCAATTAAAAAAAACAAATATTCAATTCATAATAACCATTTAAAAAAAAAAAATATTTAATTCTGTTAAAGAACAAACTGGTTTGCTTTACTTTTTACTCACCACTCTGCTCGAAAATTCAGGAAATGAAAAGAAGAATTGCACGGACAGCCTTAAGAGATAAACAAATATTCCAAGCTATTGAAAGTTCAAATCTCTGCTTTCGCATTGGACTTTTAATCTGCGCTTCCGGAAGGCTTCGTAGGGTTTGGGAGAGAGATTAGAATTGGCAAATAAGATTCAGTTCGTGTAAATCTGAATTTTTGTTTCTGATGGGCGGTTTCCTGTAGGAATTCAGTGATTAACGAAGGAATTTTGCGGACTCGGAGGAATTCGTTTAAAAAATGTATCAGTGGAGGAAATTCCAGTTCTTTGAAGAGAAGCCGCTAGGCTCTTCTGTCGCGGAGGAGCTCAAGGAAAATGTGGAGTGCTGTTCCAGCGGCCGCGGCCGCATGGTGGTCGGATCGGGCAATGGGATGGTGCACGTGCTGGATCGGGGTTTGAAGCTCAATTTCAGCTTCCAAGCGTACGCTGCCAGTGTTCACTTCATTCAGCAGCTCAAGGTACAATTTCTAAGTAATTATTTTTTTAATTGGTAATATGAAATTAAAATGGGTCTGTGTAAATTTTATTATGTGATGGTCTTATTATAAGTTAAAAAAACATCTTGACATAATTTGAACCCAGTCTTCGTATTCAAAATTGATGTACTTAACACGTTCAGATCTTACCATTTGATACATAAATTCTATGTTTTAAGGTGTTTAATTTTCGCTTTGGCAACTGTAGGTTTTAGTATCTTTCTGAGATTCCTAGGGTTTGCATATTAAAAACAGTTGGAGGATTTTTATTAAATTTAGGGATTGTAAGACTTATTGGTGCTAGTCTCTTTCTGAGATGCCCAGGGTTTGTAGATTTATAAAATGTAGGAGAATTTTCTTTGAAAGTAGTGATTGGATTGGAAGGATTTATAGGGTTTGGTACCAAGGTTTGTAGATTTACAAGACATCGGTGGATTTTGATTGAGTTTATCAGGTAGCTAAACATTCTTTCTTGGTGTCTTTATCTTATTGATAAATTTATTGATTTAATTTTTGTGTTTAGCTGTACTTATTGGAAGAATTTTGATCGTGTTAGAGATTCTTTTAGTTCTTTAACTTAAAAAAAAACGATGGATGATTTCCATTGAATTTTCAATTAAATATAAAAAAACGATGGATGATTTGCATTGAATTCTCAAAGCTCTATTCTCAACAAGTTACAACATTTTTGAGGTTTTAGTTTCTTTCCAAAATGATATGAGTTTGTTAGTCGAATTTTTTAATTTTCAAATTAATTAAATAAATAACTATGCTTGGTTTTTATTGGGGTTTTATTGAAATAACAAAGTATTATTTTTGCTGTCAGGTCAATTAGACCATATTCAGCTTGCCTTTCTATCAAAGATATTTTTCATCTTCCTCAAACTGCTATACATTCTGATATCATTTTCATTAAGACGTAAAATCTTCCTTGGCCAACTGCCTTCTAAAATTCAAATTTCACCAAGACAAAGATCAACTAACATTTGCAAGGTATTGTCTCCAACAATAGTTGATGGACATCAGAAATAATGCTATTTTTGATCCAATTCGCACATCCATTTTCTTGATAGCATTAATAAAAAATTGTGAATCCCCCTCAATTGAAATATATTTCCATCCTTTTCAATGTCAATCTTGATTCTTATAAGAAATAATCTAGCATTTGCATGGTTGTTAGTTAAGTTTCATATGGGTCTGAGAAAGTGAGGAGGATTTTGCCTTCATTATTGCAAAAAACACTTTGCCATCTTTTCCTGGATTTGCTTTGGAAGTACCAAATAAAATTTTATGAACTCAACTTTTGGACATTTCCATTTAACCATAGATCAACACATCCTTCGTGTTAGATAACTGTTGCATGGATATTAAAATCCTGTAATCAGGAGGCTAGCACCTCTTTTTTCACATTTGAGACTTCCTATGATAAGCATACAGTGCGCCCTCCTGGTGAGATTAATCCTGAACTTTTTGAACAAGCTTATAAACGAACTGAAACAAGTATACCTTGAACCGCTGAATCGTCGGTACTCAAGCATTCAAGCCAAGCATCATGTCACCTGTAAAGTTCCTGGTCAGGTTCAACCCCTTTTTAGAAGAGAGAGTAGAAGAGAAAGAGCCGCTCAGAATGGCCTTAAAATGCTGCAGCTGAATGATACCTCATTCTAGTGCGTCGTTCCAACTTTTTTGAAATGTCCCAGACTCTTTGCTTTATAGGGGGGAAAGAGCCGTTATAAAACAACATACATAATTATGATCACAACCTTCTATCCTTGCCATTTGAGGTATAGGTTTGGATCATATGGCCTACAACAAAATCCATGCTACACACGATGCTCATCAATTTTGATATACCAGGCTTTGGAAGCCTACTTCAACCCATAGAGATATTTGATGAGCTAACATACCTTCTTCTCCTACCCGGTATGACAAATCCCTCTAGCTGTGTCATATTGACTTCTTCAAGGTCACCATTGAGGAAAGCACTCTTCACATCCATTTGGTGCAACTTCCATCCAAATTGTGTTGCCATTGCAGACACCATACGAAAAGTGTTGATCTTCATTGTAGGAGCAAATGTCTCCTTGTAATCAATGCTTGCCTTTTGTGCGTAGCCCTTTGTAACAATTCTTGATTTGTACTTGTCAGCATTGCCATTTACTTTATATTTTATTTTGAAAATCCATTTGCAACCAATGACTTTCTTACGTGGTGGAAGATCAACAAGCTACCAAGTCTTGTTCTTCGTCAAAACCGGATATACAACATCCATGGAATCCTTATATTGTTTTGATGCAGGGGCCTTTTGAACTGTTGATCGTTCAAAATTTTGTACCATTGTGCTCATAAGAGCAAGATTAACCTCATTATGGACTCTGTTGCAAGTCCTTGGCCTTGAAGATGATGTGTCTAGGACTGCATTCAACTTTGCACCGCAAATTGTACTAAGGTACCACTTGGTTGTGGTACTCGAATAAGGTGGCTCCAAAAGTTCAGAATCATCAACACAATCATCTCCACCATTCAGATCATGAACATCATCAAAATCATCAACCTCTTTCTTAGAGGTTTCATCATTAGGAAAGAGAACAAGGGCTTCATATAACATACTAGGCTCATTAGAAGATGAGTTGGGCTCATTCTTCTCATCAAACACAACATCCTTCTTGATATACAACTTCTTGGTGTCAAGATCCATTAGCTAATAGGCTTTTGACTCATCATTGTATCTAAGAAAGATGCATGGACTACTCTTCAAACTTTGTCAGTTTTTGCTTTGGAATATGCATGAACGTTGTGCAGCCAAACACTTAGATGTGAGATACTAAGGGCTTAACTCGTATCCATGCTTATTTTGAAGTGACACTATCCAATGCTATTGTGGGTGCACAGTTCAACAAATAAACCGCCATGGGTACAACTTTAGCCCAAGAAGATGGCTTCAACTGTGCATCTCCAAAATGGCATGATTACTCTTCTATGCAATACCATTATGTTGAGGTTAATGTATGACTGTCAACTGTCGCCTAATGCCATTCTGCCTCAAAAAAACACAAAACTCACTGCTGGTGTATGCCCACCTTCAATCTGAGTGGAGTATGTGGATGTGGCGACCAATGGACTTCTCCACAAGAGCTTTGAAATCCTTAAAGAAGGCTTGATCCTTAGCTTGCCAACAATATACCCACATATGACGTGTATGATCAACAAAAAGCTTAAAAATACCTGTAGCCATTGAAGCTAGGATTCATGCGTCTACATAGATCAGTGTGCACTAGGTCAAGTGGACCAGTCGCTCGACAATTGCTAGAGTCAAATGGGGCTCAATGTTGCTTTCCAGCCAAGCAACTCAAACAAATATCACCAAATTTTCTGATTGAGAGAAGACCTCTCACCATAGCATGGTAATGGAGTGCTTTCAAGTAGCCAAACCTAAGGTGTCTATATCACCGGTATCAAAGAGTGGCAACATCATCAGCTTTGGTAGCCAGAATTTGGTTATTAGAAAGTACAATGATAAGGTGAAACATCTTGCAAATGGCAGAAGTATGGGGAATAATTGTAGATCCCTTGGACTTGTCTCGAATGAGACAAAGCTTCTTATCTCTTGTCTTGTCACACTTAACTTTCAAATTATTATCAAGCAAGTGATTTATAGAAAGTAAGTTCTTTGTGAGGCCAGGCATGTAAAAAACATTGGTTAGGTGACAAACATAAGAGTCATGATCCAAAGATACATCATCGATATGTGCAACTGTGTAGGTAGAGTTGTAACCAAGAATTACTTGTTACCTGTCCATGGTAAGAGGAATGATCAATAGACACAAACCATTCCTTGGCATGTCATATATTTGGTAGTTCCTGAATTGACATACCAAACCAGACAAGGTTGAGGAACTAAATCAGGATATTGAGTTGTATAGACAAACTTGTCACCATCAAAGTTTGTTTCTTCTGCAACATTGCCATGTTGGTGTTGGGGCATGTTCCTCCAATATTAATGAGGATCATTTTGCTTTACTCCTCATGCTTGCTTCTGGTTCTTGTTGAAAGAACCCTCTGGGAATGTATCATACTTATAATCTTTAACTACATACCCCGACTTCCCACATATATAACAAGTCACATTGGAATGAGAATAGTTTCCTTCTTGTTGTTGCTACTGTTGATTGTGCCCTTTCTATTGTTGTTTTTGTGTGGGGGGACTGCCATCTTTCTTCAATTGCATTGGCGTCTTGCCCTTTTGATGAGAGATTAGGGTTTATTCATCTTTTGACTTCATCTCATGAATAGCTTCCTCTTGCTGAAGCAAATTCATGTGGGTCTTAAATGGCAGACAATGGTTAGTGACATTCAGGGTCATCACTAAAACGCTAAATGCAGGTGGTAGAGCTCTCAAGCCAATGGACACAAGAATGTCATCAGTCATTGTTTTGCCTAACGGTTGGAGCGAGACTCACAACTTAACAATCCGTGGAAAAGCCTCCAACTACTCACTGCTCTTTATCTTCAAATAGTGCATTTGATTTTGGAGGTGAAGAACCTGTGTTCTTGTTTTTGGATTCAAACACCATGCAGAGTTTATCCCACATGTCATTGGTTGTCGTGGCTTCATAGATGTAAGGTTGTATCACACCAAACATGACGATGAATCAGGCTTTTCAATCTACCTTATTAAATTTTTTCTGCTTAGCAGTATCTATTGCATGCCCTTGAGTGGCTCATGAGGCAATGTATCACAGATATTCAAAATCAAGATGAATCTTTAGTTTTGTTTGCTAGGTGAAATTGTTATTCCCCTTTAGTAGCTAGGAATCAGGTAACAAGACCTTTGGGGCATTTATTGCCATGGTTGAACGTCAAGCCAAAAACTTAAAAAAATTGTGCCTTTGCAATGACAAACTTACCAAAATGTGTCCTCGCTTCTTGTGTTGAATGTTGATGGCAACACTCCATGTAGCCAATGTCTTAAAGGAAATACTTTTTTAATGCAATCATCAATGTGATATTATGACCGCTACAAAAACATGGCCGATTGTAATACCAATGAAAAAAAATTGTCTCAAAAGATGAAATCAACACATGCTCAACAAACGCTCTTCTTCAGCAAACATTGCGGACTGTCCTAGTGGATAGAAAATATTAAAAACCCAACAACTTGGAGATTTACCATGTCATTTACCTCATCCTTTTAGTAATGGTCCTTTACAAATTGTCTGCGCTCTCACATATATGAAATATGAAACTCCAAAAGACTTTCTGTAGATCCAAATGATCGCCTTGCTTGCAAGCATATCCCAAATTATGTCCACATTACAAGATATTTGGTGATGATGATGATAATGGCAGCAGATTTTTCATCAAGAGCAACACCTTCCTCAAATTGTTGCTCTCATTAGTGCAAACATTTTTCAATAGAAACATCACATGCCCCACGTACGTACAATAGATAGCATCATACGTTGTCTGCATAGGATTATGTAGAACATCTCACAAACTAAACTAAAACCATACAAGCACACTTCCTCAACTAAAACGTCTTCTATCAGAAGAAACATGGCTGCTTTAGTTATATATATATGTACACACACCAAACATCTCATACAGCTATCTTTCTGCAAAAACATCCTCCTTAGGATTTGCGTTGATGGCATCACACATTCTTTGGCCTCACGATGACAATGCTTCACAAACTAGTCCTGTAGATTGCTTTCTTCACCACAAATTGGACACCGCCACAAATGTGAATCACATCTCCTTCAACACCAGACAAATGTTCCTTCACGCCAAAACATCCTTTCACTTTGTAGAATTATGTCCTCACTCAAATGTGCAATCACATTAAGCAACTATGTTGTCCGCATGTATTCTAGGCAATCCATCTATTCTTTTGAACTTAACAAGATATACTGTCACATCTGACCAAATACTTCCTTGCAACGACATAATGTCTTAAGAACAGCAGATCTTCAATTCCACATGCAACAATGTTAATAACTCTTGGAATGGCCTTGTTTTGTCGTCTTGGAAGGCATGGGATAGAACCTTGTCTTCAGTATGAAGACATCCTTCACGTAGACTTTCAAACTTCTATAATGAGTGCTCCCTGAACTTGTCCAAATGTGTATAATGGCTGGTCACACTTTGGAAAAAAATGTCAAACTTCTATAACGAGTGCTGCCTGAACTCGTCTAGATGTCTGTAATGGCTACTCACACTTCAAAGAAAACGTTCTCCAAATTGGCGCTTGCTCACGCCCCTACTCTTCAGGAAATGACCAAGTTGAAATGATTCTCTCTCTCTCTCTCTCTACCCTTTGTGGAACAATGGCAAGGAAGAACGGATTTCAACGCCCAACGTTTCAAACTCTCTCACTCGTGAAACAACTTGGAGGTGAATGATCGCTCTGATACCAATGAAACCTCGTAGAAGAGGCTACGATGATATATTCATTGATGTAATAGTGGATTTATACGCAACAAAAAATCAGGAATCTATTAGTAAATGGATTTAGTTATCTCAACTGATCACAATGGAATGAATTCTTGGTAACAATTGAAATATTTTTTCTATCTGGTGAAAGCACAAATCTATTTTGATAGTAGTATGGAAAAGTTCCGTATTTCTAGCACCTTCCTAGTTCATCTCTCTCAAGATTTTTGGGCCCAATATGACTCTTCCTTTTGTGATATTTTATGATAGTTAACAAATAGTTTTTTTTTCTTATAGGTATTTTGGTTTGTTCCATTGATTTCCACTATTTCTTATAGATCCTCGAGCTTGGATTTAATTTCCTCCTTTCTTTCAAACATATTACCAAAGGATTTGATATTCCATATCTTTAAATGATCCTTCAAACTTTGCTTCATCCCACAAAACATAACCATTTGGAAGATATTAGGGTCTTGGAGTTCCATAGACTGAAATTGGAATGGCTTTGGATGACCATTATTGAGCAGACCACATATAAAAGAAATGGTTTGTTATATGATCTTGCTGGCAACAAAATGTTTGAAGAGATCGTATACACTTTTTGTAACCATCAGATAACAATTACCTATCCAATCTTTCTTGCCACATGAGACCTCCCAATATGCTTGTCAATGTGAATATAAAACTCAAGGAATAGCATTCCAAAGGCCATTTAGATTGACAAAGGAACCAGAATCCTCCATTGATCTAGACCAGGTAGGGTTACCACCTTTCTCTTTCTGAAGGAAATAGAACTGTGTTGAAGGCTCCCCACCTTCAGCCCCAAGATTCCACAGCTTGCAAGTGTGAATCGTCATTGAATTTGAGATGAATGAACTAAGGTCCTTCGAGCATCTATCTCAAAATTATATTTGGAGCAAATGCATTTATCACTCCAAATTTTACATTTTTGCAAAAAAACTATCAACCAAATTACTTTTTGCTTCTAGTGAATGCCCATCCTATTTGCCATTGTCCTATACTGTAGCAATACCTCCTGAAGCTCCCGTAGAGGAAACTGCTAACAATTCTCCATCTTTCAAATTTTTTTTAATGCTTCCTTACATAATGCCTCTACCTATTTTTGTTTACTATATTAAAATATATTCAAGACTACTAACCTATTAGTTCCTTGATTACTCTTTTTCTAGGGCTATATTCATACCCTGAATATTCGAAACTACCATCTTCATCATCATTTTTAATTTTTATTTGTGGGCTTAGCCTCACTTCTTGTTACATTCATGATATTTTTTTTGGCTTCCCAAATCAATTTTCCTTTGGGTTTCTTTTTGTCTTTGTTCCTGCTTTGTAGGTCTTCCTCTTTTTTAGCTTCCCTTAGTATTTTCATCATCGTCAATCTCTTCCATTTTTTCAAACTGTTCACAATTTGACTTGCTGCACCCTGGAATGGAAAACTTGAAGTGCAAGGGATAACCTCCAAGATGCTTTTCTTTTTGTACTCTCTTGGAAACCATAAAATGGAAGGGCAACCCCATATTACTTTTTTTTTTCATGCTGCCCTTTAAACCCTGAAGTGCAATATATGTTCTATATCCTATTTTTTTTTATTATGTTGCTTTTCAAACCCTAAAGTGCAAGGAACAACCTCTATCTACTTTCCTTTTTATTCCAAGGAGATGATTTTCTATTATTTGGAGAAAATAGAGATGCTACCTCTTCCACCTTACCCCCTTTGAAATTTGATTATACATCTTTCTTTGCAGCTTTACTTGCAAATTGCAATTCCTCATGTTGTGCATCATTGGTTTCTTGTAATGTTTGCTTTGAATGAACTGTGATGGCCTTTGCCATCTCATAAGACGGAGGGGCTTTCTTTGCGACTTTTTTGGAAGGGAAAAATCCTTGATCTGAGCCACCTTCTACTACAATCTGATTTCTTTGCTTCAATTTTGAGTTTGTCTCATGGTGAAAAATTTCGACCTCTTGATTATTTTTTGGGCAATTTCCTTGCTATTCGTCCAAACTCAAGGTATATGTGGCATTGGAATGCAATGTTTCATAGTCTATTTGCTGAACCCATTATCTTGATTCAGATTCAACCACAATGGATTTTGGCAAAAGTTTTGACATATCCATTACAACACAATCCGCATATACACAGCTAGCTTTCGCTCCTTAAAACTTGGTGCCTTCTGAAGGAATTCCCCAAGACTATTACCAATGTTTTCCAGACCTTCTTACTGATAAGCTGATACAGAAGTCTAAAAATCTTGACTAATTGGAAGCCTTTCAAGAGTTTTCCATCTCTACAATAATTCTTTTACTGCGAAGTCTTAAGATATAAGCTAGCCCTTCTCATAATCCATGAGCCGTCATCCATTATTTTTCCCTTGACTTCTGAATTGAATAAGATAAAGACAAAATGATCCTTTTGGAAGGGAAGTCTTTGAGTAACGTGAATTCATTCCCCTCCTCCTTTCAATCCATTTTCAATTTGTTGAAAAAAATTTGCTAGTATCTGATGAACTTGTGTTTTAACCCTTTGCTTTTAAGAACAATTATATCATGCTCTCAGCTCAATCATCTCATCATTGATAATCACTTTTGGTGAATCATTTGTCTCTTGGATAGGGATTGCTATGGTTTCTTTTTTACATTTGTTCTCAATCAGCACAAAATTACTTCCCTCATCTAAGGCATCCTTACTTAAAGCTGGGGCTTCATTAATGATTTTTCTTTGTTGCTACCCTGCTTTTTCTCATGAGAATCCTTCATTTTTTGAATTTCTCCAAACGTTTGGAGCAAGAACTCCAAAGGTGGGTTCGCTTCTCGCTTGCGCTTGCGCTGAAAAATGTTAAAGTTCATCTATGGGATTTTGAAACTTTGGCTTACGATGTGATACTCCTGTTTTCCCACCACTTGCCCCAAACCCCATGGGCATTCTTGCTTTGATGTCTTATTTGTATGATTAAGATATTTTTGTTTTTTCTTGTAGTTTTAAGATCTGATATTTCCAATAATGTTTTACCCTTTATATATTTTGACAGCCAAAGTTATTGGATCGCATCATTGAGCACAATGTCAATTCATTGAAAACCTTAACCATAAGAAGCATATCATTGAAATTCGGGGGAGAGGGTGTGCACCTAGCCAAATATGTATCTTGCCATCTGTTCATTTAAGTGTTGGATTCTACAATGTTTCCAGCCTATTTTCTGGGCATTTTTGAACAACTATAGGAATCAATAAAATTGATCTCTATAGAGTTTTACATTTTTACTTCTAAATTAGAAAAGGTAGAGATGTCTCCTGTTAACTAAAAAAAACAGAGGGAAAAGGGAAATCCCATAACTGCGATTTGATAAGCAAAAAACCTGTTTTAACAAGCACTAGATTTTGGAAGTACTAGAACCTATTTGATTTTTATTTTTATTATTCTGTTCAATGTCCGAGCTTTATTTGTAAGGATGTAAAGTGACTTCATGCATGCACCAATCAGATATCACTAGTTCAGAAAAGAAACAAATTGCACGGTGGCTTTTAATGTTTGCTTTATTTATACTATACAAGTTTATGTTGGCTCTTTATGTGAGCAAATGCTTGTTCTATATTTAAGAGTACCCATCTTATAATATATTCATATGCATTATGCTGTTATTGGTTTACTTTTTACCATGTGAAATCTTTATTCATGAATCCTTGTTGTATGATGGTATTACCAAAAGTCTCAAGAGTATGTATTAGAACCGATCATTGAGTTAGTATGTTGTGTGCATTACACAGCAACGGAATATGTTGGTAACCATAGGAGAGGATGAAGAAACCTCCCCTCAAGTGTCACCAATGTCTCTCAAAGTATTTGACCTTGACAAGATGCAGCCAGAGGGAACAAGCACTACAGGCCCCACTTGCATACAAACATTGCGAATATTTACCAATCAATTTCCTGAAGCAAAGGTATATTTTTTATTTTATAATCTTTTGTAGTAACTTTTAATTATTTTTGTTTTTGATGTTTTTGTTGTTTACTCGTGAGAACCATGGATAGTTCTGGTTTAGCAGGGCATTACGTTCTTACAAACTACCAATGCAACTTAAAATTGAAAAGAAAGGTTGTTAACTGTAGGCAAGCTTCTCGGTATTGCAAAATTAATGGCATGGTTTTGATATATTATCTTTCAACTTCTTGCAGATTACATCATTTCAAGTTTTTGAAGAAGCACCTCCAATATTAACTATTGCTATAGGGCTAGTAACAGGACATATTTATTGTATAAGAGGAGATGTTGCTCGGGAACGCATTGTCCGCACAAAGCTTCAGGTTGATGCATCTTCAAATGGAATGCACTCTCCTGTGACAGGACTAGGATTTCGAGCTGATGGCTCAGCTCTTCAGCTTTTTGTTTTGACGACAACATCAGTGAGCCTCTGTGACATGCACAGCCAGCCACCCAGGATGCATCTTTTAGATCAGATTGGGTGTGAAGGTAATTGTGTAACAATGAGTGATAACCAGGTAATTGTTTTTGCTGAAATTCATGCTTTCATGTAATTTATTACAGGTTTAAGCATTTTATTTTAAATAAAAAGGTTCTTGAATGGGATAGAATTTTCTCTTTTCTGATCAGGAATTGGTTATTGGGCGGACAGAGGCAGTTTATTTTTATGAAGTAGATGGGCGAGGTCCTTGCTGGGCCTTTGAGGGAGAAAAGCTATTCCTTGGATGGTTTCGAGGATACCTGTTGTCTGTCATTGCAGATCAAAGAACAAATCGCAACATTTTCAATATTTATGACCTGAAAAACCGTTTGATAGCATATAGTTTACCAGTGGGAGAAGTTTCTTACATGCTGTGTGAGTGGGGTAATATTATCCTTCTGACAAGTGATCTTAAAGTCTTATGCATTGGAGAAAAGGACATGGAAAGTAAACTAGATATGCTTTATAAAAAGAATCTATATACCATTGCAATAAATCTTGTTCAAAGTCAACAAGCAGATGCAGCAGCCACGGCTGAAGTGTTGCGGAAATATGGAGACCACTTGTATGGCAAGCAGGACTATGATGAAGCCATGGCACAGTATATTCGTACAATTGGCCAGTTAGAACCTTCTTATGTCATTCAAAAGTTTCTTGATGCCCAGCGCATTTATAATCTTACAAGTTACTTGGAAAAACTACATGAAAAAGGTTTGGCCTCCAAGGACCACACAACTCTTCTTCTGAATTGTTATACAAAACTTAAGGATGTAGCAAAGCTAGATGAGTTCATCAAAGGTGAAGGTGAGCACCGATTTGACGTTGAAACTGCTGTAAGAGTTTGTCGAGCAGCAGGTTATCATGAACATGCAATGTATGTTGCCAAAAATGCTGGGAAGCATGAATGGTATTTAAAGATACTACTAGAGGATCTTGGCAGTTATGATGAGGCTCTGGAGTACATCTCTAGCCTCGAATCAATTCAGGCTGCAGTTACTGTGAAGGAATATGGCAAAATCCTAGTTGAGCATAAATCAGAGGAGACTATTGCCATTCTTATGAGACTTTGCACTGGTGATGATGAATCAGTCACTGACAACTCAGCCAACCAATTTGCTGGCAAGTTGCCTTCACCAATTGATTTTATAAAGATTTTTATTGACCATCCTTTGTATCTATTGAATTTTTTAGAAAGATATATTAGTAAGGTAAAGGATTCTCCTGCTCATGTTGAAATCCATAACACACTTTTGGAGCTGTACTTGTCTGATGATCTTCACACCATGTCATTATCCCAACCTAATGCCCGGGTTATAGATACTTCTGGAAGTGGCTCGAGTAAGAACCTTTCATCCTTATCAAAGGATGGGAATAAGGGAAAAGGCATAATTGAAAATGGACAGGAGCGCCCCAAAAGGCTGAACAAAGGATTGGCCTTGCTTAAGAGTGGATGGCCTTCTCATGAGGATCATCCTCATTATGACGTAGATCTTGCAGTCATGCTTTGTGAAATGTATCAGTTCAAGGAAGGTCGATTATTTCTTTATGAAAAAATGAAACTTTATAAAGAAGTTATATCTTGTTATATGCAAGATGCAGACCATGAAGGACTGATTGCTTGTTGTAAAAGGCTTGGCGATTCAAGCAGGGGAGGAGATCCATCTCTCTGGGAAGATGTGCTCAAGTACTTTGGAGAGCTTGGAGAAGACTGTTCAAAAGAAGTTAAAGAAGTACTGGTGTACATTGAAAGGGATGAGCTCTTGCCTCCTATTATTGTTTTACAGATTCTTGCTAAAAACCCATGTCTCAAGCTTTCGGTTGTTAAGGATTATGTTGCACGAAAGCTAGAGCAGGAGTCCAAACTTATTGAAGAAGATCGGAAATCTATTGAGAAGTATCAGGTAAATTCTGAAATTGCCTGATTATTGAAGTTTGTTACTATTCTGAAATTGACTTTTTCTTCTGTTGTACATATAATACCAAGGTGTAAAAATTGAAAGTGAAGCATGTATGTAGAGTTCACAATTACATCCTGGGTTTGCAAGAAACAACACAAACATGTCTTGAAGTGTTTGTCTTTAGTCCTTATCTAATTCATTAAAAGTTATGTCAGCCAAAATTTGGTTTAATGAACCTCAATGCAAAAACATGCTATTTGTATGCCAAATTGACATGGGTACGGTGATAGTTCTAAAGGTTACTAATACCTGATGTTCTTACCATATCGCTTTTCCATAGTGCTTTCTTTGGTACCAAGCTTGAGACCAACGATGCCAAAAGCTATGCACAGACTATGGCTCATTCCGGCCTAGGGAAGCACCCTTATTTAGCATCTTACTTGGATTAGTGCAAGTGTTTCCTCTTTTTTGCATGTTTATTTTGTATTTCTTATAAGGCTACCATCGGTTTGTGGCATAGGAGGAGACTGCAGCTATGCGGAAAGAAGTACAGGAACTCCGAACAAATGCAAGAATTTTCCAATTGAGCAAATGCACTGCATGTACATTTACTCTTGATCTTCCAGCAGTCCATTTTATGTGCATGCATTCATTTCATCAACGGTGTCTTGGTGACAACGAGAAGGAATGCCCTGTTTGCGCCCCACAGAACAGAACATTGCTTGAAATGAAGAGGAGCTTAGAACAGAATGCCAAGGACCATGATCGCTTCTTCCAGCTTGTTCGAAATTCAAATGATGGATTTTCTGTCATTGCCAATTACTTTGGGAGGGGAGTTATGAACAAGGCAAAAGATGATAATTCCAATGGCAGCAGATCAAATGCTGGCCCATCTAATAGTTTTTGAATAAGAATGCCTTTTGTGGTACATGCTTCTCAGTTCTCAGGTTGTGAAAGAGAAACTGGTCATTTGGCTTCCCGTGCAGGTCAGTTGCTTGTGTTAATTATGGTTTGGAATTGAAGTAACTTCTCATCCTGCACAGCAAATCAGTGTCTGTCAGAGATCACAAGTTCTCTTTTGATGCTTTTGGTGTCAGAACTATGTTTTGCTAGTTTGATTTCTGATTGTACTAGGCCTTTGAATGTGACATATACAATTTTTTATCTGGGGAGGGTAGCACGGCTATGACCAACTTGTGTTCTATTGCAGAAAACATGAGAATTTTCTTGTCAGTGAGAAGTAAAGGACAAGCTTTCTCTTTGAGATTTTACTGGATGTTGAGTTTCAATATAAAGTGGAGTTTGTTTGCAAGCTTGTGTATGTCTTCAAAAACTTTCTTCCCCAGAGTAATTATGTATCTTATTGTGTGTACTGTACAAGCATTGTTTATTTTGGAATTGAAAAATGAGTTACCCAAGAAAATGATTTAATTTTAACATTCATTTTCTTATTGCTAGCTAGTAATTTTGTTGCAGTGAACCTTGATTCATCTTGGTGTTGCATTTACAAAGGCAAAACAAAAGACGAGAACTATTCTTACAATGGAAATAAATTAGTGCTTGTCCATGGATCTTTTGGAAAATAGGATGAGAATGTCTTTGCACATCCACATATGTTCAAATGTACTCTTCAGCTTGCATTATTTTCTCTACTGTTTTGAGTAATGCTTATGTTTCAATCATTGGCACTTTTAAATAGCACCCAATGATGAAGCTGGAATGCTGTAATCAGTACTATATAATAGTTCTTTTTTTTTGTGTGCATCTTATTGAACTTCTGTGGGCATGTCTAATTGCATCTCTTAATGGGATTGCTGTGTTTATTCTTATCTGGGACCTGTTTATTATGCAATTTTGCTTGACAAGTTGATGATCTTGCACTGCTTGTACCTTTGTTCATACTATATGAAATAAGTATTGACATTGTCTATGAAGATTATTCTTTTTTTTTGCCACTATTCCTCCTGATTGTCATAAATATCGGATCTGACAATTTGGCATTTTGAGATTTGTCTAGCCTGTAAGTTAATTTTTGAATTAGCATCAGTTAACCAGACACTTTTCAAAGCTAAGTTTGGAGCAATTGTCAGCTAGGTTCTGCTTCAAGATTATATTTTTTTTGTTATTTGATATTCACTACTAAAATATTAGCCATATCCTGATTCTTGTCACTACTGTTTCTCATTTTTCAAATGATAGAGCATGACAGCAAGTTTTTGTATGGATTTGAATGCTGTCCATGCTCCTGGATTAATTGTTTCTTATGATTGTTCTTGAGTGAAATCAGATAGGGTGAGCATATTACCCTCTTCCAAAGGACAAAGCTTTTTAGTTAAGTGGGACCATATAATGTTGATGCATACTTCAATTTACGTTAGATCATTATACGTTGGATTGTGAAAGCTGCTCAGAGGCTCCTTATATCTAATGTTAGTATACATTTGATTTGTGAAAGCTGCTTATATCTAATGTTAGGCAGGATTAAATGATGTTCTTCTGCATATTATCCTTTAACAGTGGCTTAGTCATATTCAGATATGAACTGTGAGTATGTATCAATGGATCTACTAAATCCAGTTATTTTTCTAATGTAGTTCACTTTTAAATTCTAAGAGAGCCTCGAATTTTACCAACTTTGAAACTATGTGAATTCTCCTCTCAAGTAAAATTCTTTGTACAGGAGAGGTTTTTGTGCCTGTACTGTCAAGTTAGAAACTAAATTTCACATATATCAGAAGATGACTGTACTGAATGTCTGTTGGGGAAGGAAAACCAAATATCATGGCTGGATTCAGGCACAACTATATTAGATTTATTTGAACTAAACTATAATGGTAAGGTATTAAATGTTAAAAATTGTGCTGTCTTGTCATTCCATCTTCGACTCAAATTGTAGATACGTCTGCCAAAGCGGTAGAGGTAGGTGTTGGGTTGCAACTTTGAGTAATAAAGAGCTATTATCAGCTGCAAGACAAGAATAACAATATTTAAATACAGTTTTCTGTTGTGAAGCATGCAAGGACACTGGCACCATGCTTAACATATAGCTATAAAGGTAACCTCTCATAAATGGTAGTATATCCAAATACGTTGGAGTTTATAGATCACTATTCATATCTAATGTCAAAGTAGATTGTTAGGTTCTTTAAGGATAGTATTGTCTGAAATATAGAGTTCCTTGAAATTCGTTCTGTCACCTTGAGAAACTGACTTAACAAATTGTTGGGGGAAGTGTGCATTTCACTTTCAAAATCAGCTTTAACTGTAAAATTTTCAAATGGCCCTAATTATTGATCTGCATTGAGAATATCTGTGCCAGCAGCATCTTGTTATTGAGAGTTTCTGAGAGTAATCTTTTGGACATAGCTAATGTGTCATGATAAAAGCATTATAAAAAGGTAGGGTTACTTTAGGTTATTTCATCCTTGAGAGTATCTTCAAAGAATTCAATATCGATTAAAATTGTGGCAATACCATTTCCCATTGTTTGACATATAAAGCTAAGCAAGTCACCACTCCAAATCCTCGAGACCACATATCTCCTTTTAGTTGTCACTACTACTAAAATCAAAGAATCAAGGTTTAGGAATCATTGTATACTTTATGGCATGACTCCGATATAAGAAGGGCATTTTCTAAAAGGAAGAGATTACACGGAGTGTAGCTGTTGTAACCGTCCATTTTTGCTTGGCTTTGAATTTGTATGCTTTTCTGTCATTATGCGATTAAGTAGATGTGCCTTGATTAATGTTAGACAGTTAGAGACAGGATGATCCTCTCAAGTGATTGATGGGCAGACTGGTATTAATTGTTTGGTAAGTCCTTGTCAATTTTCATCAAGCAGTTCTTTTCATTTACATTGTCAATCAATATATGAGAAGGGCTTGATTGACTGCATCATAGATGTGAATCCCATCCAGCATGAGCAAGTACATTGTCAATCAATATATGAGAAGGGCTCGACTGACTGCATCATAGATGTGAATCCCATCCAGCATGAGCAAGATGTCTAAAAAAGTAAGTTGGCACATGTGACTTGTACAAATATATAAAATGGTGGTCTTTCTATGTATGATATGATTCAACATGGAAAGTTACTACACATTATTGCTTTGTATTTGTAACAGCCGTTCATCTTCTTTGGAGGATTTCAATCCAAGCTTTGTGGGTCTAGTTGTGCAAATGTTAATCATCACTAGGTGTAAAAATTTGGATCATCTCTTTTGAGCTTTGACATGGGAGATGATTATTTTTGAAGATGCCACTTGTGATGGAGGCTGTGTGAATTCTAGCGTTTGCATCTAGTTGATTTTTCTTGGTTTTACGTCTAAGTGAAAAAGACACATCGAGTTTGGGTATGTGTGGGGGTCTGGCCCTTTGGCCCTCTTGTTTTTTAACCAGTTAAATGTGAAATGTGATGATGCAAGTCTAGTGGCATATTCCATGATTGGAATTTCATTCCACGTTAATACCTACCTATCTATCTATTTATGCCAATATACACTTATTAAAGTTATGTTTACCTTCACTTTCGGTTATAGTTATCCAACTTAAGAGTTTAATGTGTAATTAATTTGTAACTAACTAATTTATTTATGCATTATTAAATGTAATAAAAGATTATAACATAGTTACAATTTACAATGTTACTTACAGGCAACAATAAAGAGTTGTCAAGGTGTTCTAGAGCAATGGATCAATGGTAAATTGAATGCAAACATGGGTATGATTCAAGTTCAAATCCTCACAATATGATTGACATTCTTGTAATAGCTTATGATAATGTAATTTGATGGAATTTAATTATAATACAATTTGAAACTAATTGAAATCCACAAGATGGAATTTTCACTCTACTCCTATGGATGGACGACCTTGTTGGATTAAATTTTTTACAAACAAAATAAGAAAAATAAGGGTGAGTAAGTAGTCGAGTTGGTGTGAGGCTATCAGTTGAGGTCTACCTCCGGTTCAAATCACACTGGCTACCATAAGCCCTTTTACCCACAAGGGTTAGGTGGATTGGTAAGTGCAGGTGTGGCTGGGAACTTACCAAGAAGAGACCTAGGTTCAAACCTTGGAAGGAATCCAACCCTTTGCAAAGGTAGTAGTCTGCTTCGAATCCTCTAAGTGTGCACTAGACCAACGGCAATGATACGAGTTTCGAACGATTGGTGACCCTCATGACCCTCATCTCACGCCGGGTCAACAAAAATGAGACGGATGGGTATATTGAGAGCAGTTCCACGATAACCAGTTATTAAAAATAATGGTTAGAACCAACTCTCCTATATAATAAAAAAAACAGTTCATCTACAAATATATATAAGAAATATTACTTAAAAACATAATTAAATGAATAATAAAGTAAAACTCAATTATCTTATTTACAACGTTGTATAGGTGTGGGGGTACGAGGGTGCGGGTATAATTATTTGTGCGAACATGTAAATTCGAGGTGCTTGGGGTGCTTGGGAATGGGGTATAGAGTGCGAGGGTATGAAGTTTTGGGTATGTTGAAGTGTATGTTAGACGCATCCATGTATTATCAAAATATGTTCATGTCTGGATTCAACCAGCGCGTCATTAGAGAGCAATACGCACACCCCAAACAGGTTAAAGTCTTGTATATCTGCATCAAGAGTGTTATCTACAATATCCATTGTGTTGGACTTAAATAACCTGATAATTATGTCGAGAGGCGTTTTGTTTTTACAATGGTAGACAGGGGTGGAAGGCAAAGAGGTCATACATGTCACGCTGTAAATAATTTTTTTTATTTATTAAAAAAAGCCTATCTTAGAGATCACACCCCAAGAAATGAGATAGGTGCTTCGAGATTGATAACTCTCGGCATTTTTAGATATATATCCTTTATATCTAAGCTAGTTATGTAACAAATCTGAAATATATTATAATAGGTTAAACATTTTATTTGATAAGATAAAAACTATATTAATTTCGTAGGTTTCACAATAAACAAAGTCTCCTACTAGTATTTTCACCTCTTGGAAAAGTAAATCCAATAAAAGATGTTACTTTCAACATCCATTATATTGAACTTAAATAATTTAATAATTATTTAACAAATCTCAAATATCTTATAATATGTTTATTATCGGAGTAAAATATTCAATATATTATTGAAATGAAATTTGTTATATACAAGAACCATAGGCTATAGATAGCCTAGGATAGAGACAAGATAATATCACTAACAATACTAACAATAACAAATAATATCCTAATAATATCTGACTAATATCTGTCGACATAGGAATGTTGGTAAACTAACCTAAGTAGATAATGACTAACCTAAGTAGAAAGTAAACTAACTACCCAGGAGTTATAGTAATTACCAAATAAGGTAATATACTCTAACATCCCCCCTTATTACATTATTTGGGTAATACATATATATCCTCCCATACAACAATATTTGGGTAAAGTATATAACTGCCCCAATACAATGAAGAAGAAGAGAAATGAAAGAATGTTGGCTCTTGCTTTGTCTTCGGCTCTAGCTCGCTCATGGCTTTGGCTCTGGCTCTAAGCATACCTCTAGATTTGTACCTCTGGGTCTATCTCGGGATCTGCCTGTGAATCTGCCTCTGGATCATTGCCTCTGGATCTGCCTATAGATCTGCCTCTGGAACTTTGTCTCTGGGTCTGTCTTTAGGTCTATCTTTGGGTCATTGTCTCTAGGACTGCCACTCGGTCTGTCACTGGATTTGCCTCGGGGTCTACCATAGGTTTTACCTTTTCGGTAGAAGCCATACAACATTTCTTTCATCATGGTCCATTGTGTGTGATCTGTCCATCCACAATCGATATGAACCTTGTTGGCCATTTTCACTTTGTACCAACAACTGGAAGAAGAGTGATTCGTACATCCACATGAATCACAAGGATGTAATTTCCAACATCTAGCTGCAACATGTCATGTCTTTCCATAATGACTGCAACAATGCTTTTTAGGAGTTGTAGGAGATTTAGGTTTTACAAACATGGTATTACTGGTACTTGCATGTCCAATATAGCCAAGGCCTTCATTCTTTGCCTTGACATTTAGCATTATAGGAGTTTTAATGCCTTGTTCCTATTTACCTAATCTCTCACCATTGAATCCCATTTTCTTCATCAGTTTAGAACCAAATCCTTTGGTGTGTTATTCAAAACACCCAATTTTATCATCTTCATCAATGCTTTTAACAATATTGCATTTGTTGCTATTGATGAGATTATGGAGCTCTTTTTGAGGAGTTTCAGTTTTTAAGTCACTAGTGTTGCAAGCAAAATTTGCTACTGAGATGAGATCACCTGTGCTACAACTGATATCTACCATTGAAGGTAGGTCGCCTGTATCACAACAAGCATTTGCCACAACTGGTTGAAGGTCACTCGTGTCACAACAAGCATTCGCCACCATGGGTTGAAGGTCACTTGTGTCACTACAAGCATCGACCATTAGGACCTCTTTTTCCTCTTTTATTTCCATTTTCACTTTTTGTTGGGCACGATCAAGTGCAACAAATAACAGGTATATACCCCTTATAATGCCAATAGGAAATTGAGCACCATTTGTCTGAATGTCTTTGCAAGACTCGGGATCATCGAGTAGGGCTACTAAACCATTGTTTAGTGTGAGAAATGTGCCATCCTCATAAAAATCCAACCCATCCATCTTAGGTGGAAGGTATGGGTCTTTAACTAATTTAACAATATCATCAGTTTGTTTAGGGGTTTGCTTTTTCTTTGATTTGCCCATTTTTAAGGTGTCGGTTGTCGTCAAAAATGCACCTTTTACAATGAAATTTTGCAAAAATAAATATCTAAGGTGTCGGTCGTTGTCGAACATGCACCTTTACAAGGTTATCCCCCCTTGTTTTTGCAAAATTATATCCCCCTTTTTGCAAAAAAAATGCCTTGAAGGCAAAGGTCAAACAATGTCAAACCACAAAAATCCCCCTTGAAGGACTTCAAACAAAAAATAAATTTGCTATTTATGAAGCCTAAAGAATTAATATGGTGATGAGTGTTGCCTTTCTGAATGCTTTTGAACAATGTTTAAGCTTCCTTTTTGTTTGAAGGGTTTGTATTTCAAATATATTTTTTTAATCAATTAAATTAAAAAAAATAATTTATCATAAGCTGTAATAAATCAATTAATTGATAAATTAAGCTTAACAAAAATAAATTATTTCATTAAATAATTAATTTTATTTTTTTGAATAAAATACACCTTTACTTTTCAAATTGCCACCTGATCTTTTTATATCAAAAAGAATTTTGACATTCGTGGGTGCACGGGGGGTCAACCTCCTAACCTTGTTGTCCACTACTCTTTGGGCGGAGAGTCAGCTACTGTCCCGACTATCGTTCGGGATTAGTAGCAAAGGGTAGGATGCCCTTTTAAACCTTGAATCCGCATTGCGCGTGCATTGGATGGCGCTCCGCTCCAGGTAACATTGGGTGGTGCTTCGCTCGAGGCAACGCTGGGTGGTGCTCCGCTTGTCTTCTACACGCTGAGAATCCACCAATCGTTGGTTATTGGAAACTGCAATATGCGACTGTAAACGGAGGGATTGCAAAGCTTTTCGACCACTGCATAAAATGTCTCACAAGGAGATTTGCTGCATAGGGCCTTCGGTCGTTGCAAATCGCTGTCATAGACATCGTTATGGTGATTCTCCTCGGTAATCATGCAGAAAAAAATGATTTTCTCCTACAACTGGAACGCTTTCTGCAAGCGTTCGTCTCCTGCGAGATCAGATGATAAATGTCATCTCCATCTAGATTTGGCTGCTTATCAAAAAATTACCGTCGACTGTGGGCTTTCCTAGTGGCAGCGCTATTCATACCGCGCAGTGGGTGATGTCTAGCTGGCACCGTCCGTGCTCCACCGACAGTAGTGCTACGTTGCTCTTCTTGTAGCAACGATCTGCACCTTCTCCTGCTATAGCTGTGGAAAAAATACCACAATGTCTGCGAGAATTCTTCGAAGCCGTCTGCAATCTGGTTATCTCCTGATGCTAAAAATCACACAACAATTCGATCTGTAGGCATGAATCGCTGGGTGGTGCCACTCTTATCCACAGGCGACACTTCTTTAAACACCTAATTGACGGCTGCGATCTGCTTTGAGTAGATATTAGTTGTCGGTGTGCATCGCAATATCCAGATCGGATGCAATCTATGCAGCTCTTCGACAATGATGCAGTTTCAATGGCGCTAGGATGAAATTATCCCACATCTACACCACGAGGATGTTATGAGGGGTTTAAAACTACGAAGGCCCACATAAGATATCGCTCACCTTAGGGTGGTCTATGCACCCCGCACCATAGGAAGTCCCATGCGCACGTGTTGAGATTTTGTCCGCTTAGTTCACACGTTCGTCAGTTAGACCTCGGCCTTCGTGTCATTGTCCAGTCATCATCCGTGTCTGAGTAGTCGGTCAGGTCACTTACGTGTCACCTTAGTCACCCTCAGATGTCGCCCACGATAGGTTGTCGTCACGTATAGCAGTCGGTGTAGATGCCACTCAGGATTCCACTTAGGTGTCAATTGGGCCCACGTCACACGTCCATGTTGCATCCAACGTTGTCTGCCACATCATCCATCAAGCCCTTGTCCAGATGCTCCAAGAGTTGGTGCGACGTCTGCGTGATCTAGAATCGTTCGGATCTGATATGTCATCCACGTGTCCCAGAGGGTTCAATAGGGCATAGTTCGCATCTAGATGCTGCCCGCGTCGTGGTCCCTTGAGCTAGCCTAGGTCGTGTCGATAGTTTGATTTTCACTTCGTCGGGAGCGTTGTCAAGGCACAACTTTCAGTGCCAGGTTGCTAGTAGCATTTTCTTCCCCAACAACTTATCGTGCCAGGTTACTGGCTGCCTCTAACAGGGTATATTTGACATCAACATCCGTCAAGTGCGATCTGTAGGTCTACTTGAGGTGCAGGTCTAGTTGGCCTACCTCGAGAAACGAGCCCAATCAAAAGCTAAAAAATAAGCTTTGACAAAGATGACTCTGATACCATATTATCAGAGTAAAAGATTCAATATATTATTGAAATGAAATTTGTTATATACAAGAACCATAGGCTATAAATAGCCTAGGATAACGATAAGATAATATCGCTAACAATACTAACAATAACAAATAATATCCTGACTAATATCTGCCGACATAGGAATGTTGGTAAACTAACCTAAGTATAAAGTAAACTAACTACCTAGGAGTTATAGTAATTACCAAATAAGGTAATATACTCTAACAATGTTAAATATTTTATTTGATAATATAAAAACTATATTATTAAGTGTCGTTAGTTTAATTCGTTAGATTCAACATTATTTCAAGGAAGAGACCTAGGTTTGAATCTTGTCAAACAATACATGGATAATATCCAAGCTTTGTGTAATACCACTACGGAGGAGACCTAGGTTCGAATCTTGCCAAATAATACATGAATAATATCCAAGCTTTGTAACTTCAGGCTAAGTATTGAGGGAATCCATCATTATATTAATTAAAACTCCCATAAAAATGAAGAAAGATATATTGTATTACAATAATAATATGCTTCTCCTTTGTCAAAACCCTTTCACAGTATGTGATATTATTATTGTGAATTAATTATTCTCCTTCAGCAAGAGGAATGAGTGAGCTGAGGTTTAGCGGGTGCGGCAAGAGTGAGGGATTGAATTTTCTAGGCAGGAATCTCAGCCAAGGCGGTAGAGGTAGAGCAGGTACGGAAGGGGCGAGTGGGAATCTCGAGCATGGATCAAGCAAGGATCCAGAGTAAGGCGGTTAGGCTGCGGCAGATTTGGAGGCGAGCATCACACGAGGGCCCGACACTCCTCAGAAAGACCTCGACAAAAAAGATACGAAGGACAATGCGGGGCCCAAGAAGTGGCTATATTTTGCTGAGACTCTTAGAGGAAAAATAAAGGAGGTTCTCTCTCTTCCGCCCCTAGTTCCAATAAATAATAAAATTTTAGCCCCGACAAGTTCCATGAGCCCTTTTCTGTTAATGGAAGAATTCTCCCTAGTAGGCAAGTTTTTGGGAGGTAGGCTAGACATGGAGACTATCAGGGCTTGGGCAACGAGTAAATGGCGACTGGTAGGCATCTTGGAGTTGGTAGCTCTAACTCGAGGGTTCTTCATTATCCGTTTTAACAATATGGAGGATGCTAACCACATTTTAACAGGAGGTCCTTGGTTTCTAGGCAAAATAAGCCTTTTTCTCAGACGATGGGGTGAAGATTTCGACCTTGAAAAG
Organism: Wollemia nobilis; assembly: GCA_028583015.1. NCBI lineage: Eukaryota > Viridiplantae > Streptophyta > Pinopsida > Araucariales > Araucariaceae > Wollemia > Wollemia nobilis. The sequence goes on from JAQPPZ010016927.1 coordinate 7,252,968, forward strand.
CAAAATATTAACATTGCTCCTATTTGGATTCGTCTCCCGAGTCTACCTACCCAGTTCTTCAATGAATATTGGTTGCAAGGCATAGCCAGAACTATAGGGGACCTGATCTCCATTGACCATGCGACCTTGGCCAGGACAAGGATGACTCATGCACGAATCTACGTAAATGCTAATTTGAATAATGAATTGCCAAGGTTTGTGGAGCTAGAGTATGGAGAATACTATAGAAAACAACCGATAGAATACGAGAACAGATTGAAATTCTGTGCAGAATATAAAAATCAAGGACATCTATGCAATTAGTGCCCTAACCTGGCAATGAATAGAGAAAAGCAGAAGCAGGGAATGCTACATAGAGGAAATTTGAGGAGTTTTCTTGGCATAGGTGATTTCAATCAGGCAAACTATGTCTACCAAAAAAAGAAAAGAGAGGGTGTAGGGTCCCAGCAAGACAAAGGAAAAAAATAGGTTGTTGGCAACCAAAATACTCAGGTAAGCTCCAATCCTCTAGTTTCAAATAATTTTCAATTCTATCAAATATGGGATTAGGAGGATTATCAGAAGACATGGAAGCCCAACACCTTCAGGCTAACATTTCTGACTCTCTCGAATCCCATCCAAGTCAGGATCCTCAAACCCTAATGCTGAAATTACTGTAAGCCCCGTGGGCATCACAAATCCAAACCCTAATGCACGATCTCTAGAATCCACATCCAATTCAGGATCCTTAAACCCCAATGCTGAAAATACTTCAAGCCTAGTGGGCATCCCAAAGCCAAACCCTAATGCTGAAGAACTTAGGAAGAAAGTTGAGGCATTGGAAAATAAAAAATCTCATCTCCCTAACATCATCACTAGGAGCCAAGTGAATCCTACTGAGGGGCCGTCCCGCAGACCAAGGGAATACAAGAAAAAAGGAGAAGATTTGGATGTAGGGGTGGAGATATGTGAAACTCTTCAGACTGAGGAATATGGCAGTCCGGTTCTGCAACTAATTACCTCCCCTCAGTTTAGTCCTAAATAAACCAAGAGCACTATGAAGTCTCCTATAGATTTTGGCAGTGAAAAAAAGAAGAGGGAGAATATTAAATGCTGAGCATCAAAAAATTAAAACTGATAATGACATTGCCAATGGAAAACAGAGAACCTTGTTTCAACAGGTTATTCCGAGTTTTGAAGACAACAAATTAGGAAAACCCCCTCAAGGGAGGGGGAGAGGAAGAAATCCCAAACAATCTAAATGAAGTTCCTCTCATGGAACGTGAGAGGCCTCAATGGCCTGCCCAAACACAGGGAAGTTAGTGCAATAAGAAATCAAGTGAATCCAACTATTATCATGTTGCAAGAAACAAAAACTGATGAGATTCAGTCAAAAAATAGCAAAAAAAATTTGGAATCAAGGGGAGATGGTTTGTAAATCAGCCAAAGGAGCATTTGGAGGCCTTATGACTTTGTGGGATCCTTGGATAGTAGAAGGCATCATTATTCAGAAAGATGACAAGGTTCTTAGTGTTTTATTTAAGGAAATAAATAGCAACAGGTCGTGGATCCTTTCAAATATTTATGCTTCGACTTCAATTCAAGGGAGAGCTCTACTGTGGGAGTACTTAGGCAATTTGAGTGAAATCTTTCATAATATCCCCTGGATTTTGGCTGGGGATTTTAACACTCCTCTTTACCCTTCAGACAAAATGGGTGGAAATGGACCACCTATTAGGAGCATGGATGAGTTCAATGACTTTGTGAACTCCAACATGTTGATGGATGTAAAACTTAGAAGAGCGAATTATACCTGGAGCAATCGACGGATAGGGTGTCATCTCATTCAAGAAAGGCTTGATAGGTTTTTTCTATCAAAGGAGGCTACAACTTTGTTCGGTGATTCTACCCTGCAAGCCCTTCCTAAAATTGCCTCTGATCATAATCCCATTTTGTTGGAGATCCCTAACTCTCTGTCCTTCAAGAAACCTTTCAGATTTCAATCTATGTGGATCAAACATTCTAGTTTCAAAGATAACTTAAGTCAGTGGTGGCAGTAGCCTGTCAGGGGTAGTGCAACTTTTAAACTTGTTGGCAAATTAAAGTTTGTTAAGAAAAAGCTTTGAACTTGGAACAAAGAGGTCTTTGGGAACCTCTTTGAAAATAAAAAATAGGTTGTTGAAAGTTTGAAGATAATTGATCAGAGGATCCAACATGGTGATGCTGATGAAACTACTAGGCAAGAGGAACGAACAAAACTAGCAGAGTTTCATAACATTTTTGCCTGTGAGGAAATCTATTAGAGGAAAAAATCAAGGGCTCTTTGGTTGAAATATGGAGATTCAAATTCCAAGTTTTTTCAGGTCACCACACTTAGAAACATAAGCAATAACAAGATAAATTTTTTTAAAAAAGTAGATGGTTCTATTACTCAAGACTTAACAGAAATCAGAAAGGAGGCAGTAACTTATTTCAATTCTATCCTTAGTAAAGGAATCACAATGCAATGAGGAGGCCAAAGATATTCTCTTGCAATCCATTCCTAGCATAATAAATGAGGATATAAACCTTAAGCTTCTAGCTCCCTTTTTTGATGAGGAAATTAAGGAAGCCTTGTTTGGGATGGAGCCAGACAAAGCCCCGAGACCCGATGACTTTCCACCTCGTTTTTATCAAGATTTTTGGGATATCATAAGTGAGGATGTAATTTTTGCTATCAGAGAATTCCAAGCAAGCAATCATATCCCAAAAGGTATCAACTCTACTTTTATTTCTCTAATTCCTAAGAAGCAAACCCCTAAATCTATGGCTAACTTCAGGCCAATCAATCTGTGCAATGTTTCTTACAAGATCCTAACTAAAGCCATTGCAAATAGAATGAGAGATATTCTACCCCGCATCATAGATCCATGCCAGGGAAGCTCTGTCCAGGGTAGGTCAATCTTGGATGGAGTTATCACAGTTCATGAAGCTCTACACTTTGCTCATAAGACTAACATGTTGAGCAAGGTGCAACGACATTATTTTCATTGTTGTCAACACAGTTAGATAGATCAGTTGATGTAGTGGACAAGAGTTCAGAGGTTATTCAGAGTTTGTACAGTGAGGATGTTTTTGATGTTTGGGTGAAGTTGTTATAGGTTGTCCAAGAAAACCAAAGTGGCCCATATGCTAAAGTTCAAAAAAAAAGCAAAGAGAAAAAAGTGTCGCGATATCGTGACATGTTGCATTTTCGCGACTCAAAAAGGGTAGACAGGCAGAGAAACAAAAGTGTCACGATATCGTGACATGTCGCATTTTCGCGACTCAAGAAGGGCCTCAAAATAGAAACAAAAAGCCTTTTTTTTTTGGAAACCAAAACACATGCATGCATAAGGGAAAGAGAAAACGAACAGTCATGTAGGGAGAAAACGAACAGTCATGCAAAGAGAAAATGAACAGACATGCAAAGAGAAAACGAATAGTCATCAAGGAGAAAACGAACAGTCATGCAAAGAGAAAACGAACAAACATGCAAAGAGAAAATGAACAGTCATGCAAAGAGAAAATGAACAGTCATGAAGGAGAAAATGAACAGTCATCGAAGGAGAAAACAAACAGTCATGATCGAGAAAACGAACAATCATGGTAGGAGAATATGGTGTCATTTATTTGCATGTGATGTGTTTGACGAAATGCCTTCTCAAAATAAACAAAAGGAGTTACATAAAGAAGTAGTTATAATTGACAAGTGGCGCATGAGAATATGAAAGGAGTTACAATTGGAGTTACAAAGAGAAAGGATTGTTATAAAAGGAGTGTTGCTTGGAGAATTTGATGTGCAGATTCTATCTTGCGAAGAGAGCAAGAAGAGAGCGAGAGGAGAGCGAGAGGCGAGTAAGAGGCAAGCGAGAAGGGTGTGTGTTTTGTGAATTGTGGGCGATGTTGGGTAAGCAATAGACCAGTCAAGGTCTTGTAAAAGTGAAGGCATTTTTATGTCAATCTTCTAGTTTCAGAATTAAAGTCCAAGTTGGTGCTTGGCATCAGGGGTTGGTGCTCCTTCCAGTTGGTGCTGGTAAATCAGGGGTTGGTGCTCCTTTCTATTGGTGCAGATAAATCAAGGGTTGGTGCTCCTTTTTGTTGGTGTAGATAAATCAAGGGTTGGTGCTCCTTTTTGTTGGTGCAGATAAATCAGGGGTTGGTGCTCCTTTTTGTTGGTGCAGATAAATCAGGGGTTGGTGCTTCTTCCAATGGGTGGTGATAAATTGATTGTAAAGTTGGTGCTTTGCAAAGGCTGGATTTGGATGGGAGTCCAAATAGTCAATTTTTGAGGAGTAGCCAAATCGGTGAACCTCGGTACATCTTGTGTTGTGTGATGCTCTCTTGTTGTATTTGCTTTATTTGGTTTTAAGTTTTCATTGTTTTGGCTTTAAGAGTTGAAGATTTAAGTTTTAAAGAGCTACACTGATTCACCCCCCTCTCAGTGTCATTATGAGACTAACAATTGGTATCAGAGCCAAGTTCCCGAACAAGCTTAACCGGCTAGGGTGATCTTGGAAGTGACACAATGGTAGGTGGTGAAGGCTTCTCATCAAACAAAGCACCATTGTTGGACGAAACTAATTACACATTTTGGAGACTCAGGATGTAGACATATCTTTGTGCTTTGGGATATGACATTTGGGATTCAGTAGATAGTGGATACACAATACCCACCACTTCTCCAACCGATGCTGTTGGTAAGAAACTATTTGAGAATAACTCAAAAGCAAAGAATGCTATCATGTGTGGATTAGTGGATAGTGAACTAGTAAAAATTATGAGTTGTAAAATGACAAGAAATATGGGACAAACTGAGGAGCATTCATGAAGGAGACGATAAGATCAAGGAGGCCAAGTTACAAACACATCGAGCTCAGTTCGAAGTATTAAAGATGAATGATGATGAGAACATAGAGGTATATATGCAAAGAGTTAATGAAGTAATTAATGCGATTAGAGGACTCGACGAGGAAATCGAAGATTCTATCATCATGAAAAAGGTATTAAGATCTCTTCCCCAAAGATTTGATTCTAAAGTTTCAGCTATAGAAGAAGCTAAAGATCTAAATTATTTTAGTATGGATGAGATGCATGGTTATTTGACTGCATATGAGATGAGAATAGGAAAATCTAAACCCACAGATAGAGAAGCTACTTTTAAAGCCCATAAAAATATGAAAGCAAAACAAGAATCCGAGGAAGAAGAGACATCAGATGAAATGGAAGCAAACTTTGTTCAAAAACTAAAAATGGGAAAAGGAAAATACAGAGGAAAGTTACCGTTTAAATGTTTCAATTGTGGAGGCGTTGGGCATCTTGCAACTAAATGTCCACTTAATGAGAAGAACAAAAGTGATGAAGGATCGCACCAAGAAAGAAGTGACTGGAAGAAAAAAACAAATTTCAAAAAAGGCAACTTCAAGAAGAAAAGTTTCATCTCCAAGAATGTCAGTTCATCAGAAGATAGCTGCAGTGAGGATTCTGAAAAGGAAACAAGTGAAGCTCTTTTTATGGCACTCAAAGAAGAAAAAATAGAAAAAGAACAAGTATGTGATGAAAACCTTGAGGTTGAAGTAGATCTAGAAGGTGAGTTGATCGCTGCACTTGAAGAGTTGAATATAGAAAGGAAAAATAACAAAAGACTGTCCAAGAAGTTGGAAGAATATGGGGATAATATTGAAGATCTCTTCTTACAAATTCATAAAACCAAGAAAATAGAAGAAGCCTTGAAGTCACACCTGGATGATAAAGTTGATGTATGTAGCAAACGTGAAGAGGAATCTAACAAAGTTATTAGTGATCTAAAGCTGCAAGAAGAAGAGTCCAAAAGGATTGAAGAAACTCTTAGGTCACAGATCAATAAGAAAGAGATTGTTTGTTGCAAACAAGAAGAAGAGATTATTTTTTTGAAGAAACAACTAGAAGAGGCCAATACAAATCTCAAATTTGAGAAGAGCACAAAGTTGCTAGATGAAATGATAAGGCAACAAAGAAGCTCCAAGGCTAAGCTTGGTCTTGGATATGAATCTGAACAACCTTCATCTTCCAAATATGCAGAGAAGAAGAAGTTCACTGTTGAAGGATCAAAGCAAGAAAAGTTTGAAGCTGAATCTTCAAAAGGAAGAAAATATCAAAGGAGATCTACAACAAAGCAACCACAACAAAAGAGGTTCTATCACTCTCACTCTATTCATAATAATGCTTTTAATGGCTATTGTTTTAGATGCAACCATTATGGTCACAAGGCAATTTATTGTGGATTGAATAATAGATCAAAGAGTTATGCTGGTAGAAATACATCTGCTTTTTTTATTGAACACCATGTGCAATGTTTTAAATGTAATGGTCATGGGCACATAGCAAGGTTTTGTCCAAGAAATTTTGTATCTAATCTAAGGCAAGACAAGTAGATTTCATCAGACACAAAGAATGCAACACAAACAGGGAATAAATCATGTGCATCAAAGAAAGGAAAATAATCATCCATCAAGGATGCACAAGAGACAACCACCCAAGAGAAATGTTCAAGTTCACGAAAAGGTTCAAAATAGGGATGCAGTTGAAAAACTCAAGCCCAAGTTCAAGGAAGCTTGGAGAAAGAAAGAAGAGAGGAAATCATGTCTCCTTGGACTGAAGGAGACTACTTCTCTATTGCACTAAGCAGCTCCAATTAGCACATCCTCAAGGGGAGCAATCTTAAAGTTTTATTTTAATGCTCCTATGTTTTTTGGTTATATGAGGATGAAAGGCAAGTAGTCAGGGGGAGTTGTCGTATAGTTTTCAAAGTGTGGTTCAGTTCATGTAGTTGTTTGTGGCGGTACCATGAAGGGTGGTGATTAAATTGAGAGTTGTCACCATTGGTAGTATTGCTATATGTCAGTGTTGTACTTTTGATGGTTCTTACTACCATTGTTCAAAGTTACGGATTATAACAGTTCAGATAATTTGGTTTAGTGAAAGAATTTGAAATGTCAATGATTGGTGAACTTTCGTATTTCCTCGGGTTGCAAGTTAATCAAAATGAGAAGGGCATATTTATTTCTCAAATTAAATATGTGAAAGAGATGCTAAAAAAGTTCACAATGGAGGATTGTAAGCCAGTTAGCACTCCCATGACGACAGGTTGCAAGTTGAGCAAGGATGACAAATCTCCACATATTGATCAAACCATGTACAGATCTATGATTGGGAGCTTATTGTGCTTGACGGCTACCGGACCGGATATTTTGCAGGCAGTATGCATGGTAGCACAATTTCAGGCTAGTCCCAAGGAGACTCATGTGACGACGAGTGAAGAGGATTCTTCGGTACCTCAAGGGTACTATGGAGTATGGGTTATGGTATCCGAAAGGTAAGGACTTCACCCTTATTGCATATTTAGATGTAGATTGGGTAGGATGTGTAGATGACAGAAAGAGTACCAATGGAGGTGCATTCTATCTTGGAGACAGGTTGGTCGCGTGGCACAATAAGAAACAAGAGTCAGTCTCCTTATCCACAGCAGAGGCAAAATATATTGTAGCGACAACGTGTTGTACGCAGGTATTATGGATGAAACAAACCCTGAAATATCTTGGTATTAACTTCAGTGAGCCAATTTCAGTTAAGTGTGATAACACCAGTGCCATTAACATCTCAAAGAATCCGGTTATGCATTCTCGCACAAAACATATTGCTATATGGTATCATTTTTTGAAGGAGAAAGTTGCGGAAGGTGAGGTTAAGTTGGATTTTGTTCCAACAACAGAGCAAGTAGCGGATATCTTCACAAAATCGTTGCCCAAGGAAGTCTTTGAGTATCTTCGCAATAAATTGGGAGTGGTCACGCTTCCCAAGAATTGACTAGCTATCGGGACCACATTCTCAGGGGGAGCATTTGTGTATTTGTTTATCTTTTTGCTCATGTTTGTGATTTTTGCTAAGTGTAATAATTTTTGCCTGAGAATGTTGTGCATGGACTCAGGGGGAGTTTACAGCAGCCCTTTTGGTATTGTTGTCAAAGGGGGAGAAGAGTTACAAGAAATTGCACAAGAGTTACAGGAAATTGCATGTGTGTTGCCAACAATTCCAAAGGGGGAGATTGTTGAGCAAGGTGCAACGACAATATTGTCATTGTTGTCAACATAGTCAAATAGATCGGTTGATGCAGTGGACAGGAGTTCAGAGGTTATTCAAAGTATGTACAGTGAGGATGTTTTTGAGGATGTTTTGATGTTTGGGTGAAGTTGTTACTGGTTGTCCAAGAAAACCGAAGTGGCCCATATGCTAAAGTTCAAAGAAAAAGCAAAGAGAAAAAAGTGTCATGATATCGCGACATGTTGCATTTTCATGGCCAAAAGAGAAGCGAAAAAGCAAAGAGAAAAAAGTGTCGCGATATCGCGACATGTTGCATTTTCACGGCCAAAAGAGAAGCGAAAAAGCAAGGAGGAAAAAGTGTCGCGATATCGCGACATGTTGCATTTTCGCGGCCAAAAGAGAAGCGAAAAAGCAAGGAGGAAAAAGTGTCGCGATATCGCGACATGTTGCATTTTCATGGCCAAAGAAAAGAGAAAATGCAAGGAGAAAAAAGTGTCGCGATATCGCGACATGTTGCATTTTCGCGGTCCAAAGCAAAGAGAAAGAGCAAGGAGAAAAAAAGTGTCGCGATATCACGACATGTTGTATTTTCGCGGGCCAAAGCAAAGAGAAAGAGCAAGGAGAAAAAAGTGTCACGATATCGCGACATGTATTTTCGCGGGCCAAAGCAAAGAGAAAGAGCAAGGAGAAAAAGTGTCGTGATATCGCGACATGTATTTTCGTGGTCCAAAGCAAAGAGAAAGAGCAAGAAGGAAAAAGTGTCGCGATATCGCGACATGTATTTTCATGGTCCGATGCAAAGAGAAAGAGCAAGAAGGAAAAAGTGTCACGATATCGCGACATGTAACATTTTCACGGTCCGATGCAAAGAGAAAGGTAGAGAAAGAAAAAGTGTCGCGATATCGCGACATGTCGCATTTTTGCAACTCAAAAAGGGCAGTAGGCAAAGAAAGAAAAAGTGTCATGATATCGCGACATGTCACATTTTTACGACTCAAAAAGGGCGAGCAGGCAGAGAAAAAAAAGTGTCATGATATCGTGACATGTCACATTTTCGCGACTCAAAAAGGGCAGGCAGGCAGAGAAAAAAAAGTGTCGCGATATCGCGACATGTCGCATTTTCGCGACTCAAAAAGAGTGACTCAAGAAGGGCCTCAAAATAGAAATGAAAAGCCTTTTCTTTTTTTGGAAACCAAAACACATGCATGCATAAGGGAAAGAGAAAACGAACAGTCATGCAGGGAGAAAACGAACAGTCATGCAAAGAGAAAACGAACAGACATGCAAAGAGAAAACGAACAGTCATCAAGGAGAAAATGAACAGTCATGCAAAGAGAAAACGAATAGACATGCAAAGAGAAAACGAACAGTCATGCAAGGAGAAAATGAATAGTCATGAAGGAGAAAACAAACGAAGTCATCGAAGGAGAAAACAAACAGTCATGATGGAGAAAACGAACAATCATGGTAGGAGAATATGGTGTCATTTATTTGCATGTGATGTGTTTGACGAAATGCCTTCTCAAAATAAACAAAAGGAGTTACATAAAAAAGTAGTTACAATTGACAAGTGGCGCATGAGAATATGAAAGGAGTTACAACTGGAGTTACAAAGAGAAAGGATTGTTATAAAAGGAGTGTTGCTTGGAGAATTTGATGTGCAGATTCTATCTTGCGAAGAGAGCGAGAGGAGAGCGAGAGGAGAGTGAGAGGCGAGCAAGAGGCAAGCGAGAAGGGTGTGTGTTTTGTGAATTGTGGGTGATGTTGGGTAAGCAATAGACCAATCAGGGTCTTGTAAAAGTGAAGGCATTATTATGTCAATCTTCTAGTTTTAGAATTGAAGTCCAAGTTGGTGCTTGGCATCAGGGGTTGGTGCTCCTTCCAGTTGGTGCTGGTAAATCAGGGGTTGGTGCTCCTTTCTATTGGTGCAGATAAATCAGGGGTTGGTGCTCCTTTCTGTTGGTGCAGATAAATCAGGGGTTGGTGCTCCTTCCAGTGGGTGCTGGTAAATTGATTGTAAATTTTGTGCTTTGCAAAGGCTAGATTTGGATGAGATTCCAAACAGTCAATTTTTGAGGAGTAGCCAAATTGGTGAACCTCAGTACATCTTGTGTTGTGTGATGCTCTCTTGTTGTATTTGCTTTATTTGGTTTTAAGTTTTCATTGTTTCGGCTTTAAGAGTTGAAGATTTAAGTTTTAAAGAGCTACACTGATTCACCCCCTCTTAGTGTCATTGTGAGACTAACATAACAAGTCTATTTTTGCCCTCAAGCTTGATATGAACAAAGCATTTGACAGGCTAAATTGGGACTTTCTGATTGTTGTCCTCCTTAAGTTTGGTTTTCACCACCAATGGGTTAATTTGATCAAAGAATGTATTTCTAAAGCATGGTTCTCGATTCTAGTTAATGGAAAAATTGTTGGTTACTTTCAAAGTTGCAGAGGAATTCGATAGGGGGACTCTATCAGCCCCATGCTATTCATCATTGTGGCATAAGATTTAGGTGGAACCATAAAAAATGCTTGCAGTTCAAGGCTAATATCAATAATCAAGGTAACATCTCTCACTAGGGCTGTTTCTCACCAATAATTCATTGATGAAACCCTTATATTGACTAAGGCATCGGTGGTTGAGGCCAAAATAATTAAATACATCCTGCAACTCTACGAGGACGCTGCTGGTCAGAAAGTTAATTTCAGTAAAAGCAAGTTATATTTCTTGAACACCCCCATTCAAAGGTAAGGAAGGATTACAAAAATTTTAGGGTGTGATATAGCAAACCTCCCCACTTCGTATCTTGGTCTCCCTCTTTTCATTGGTTCTCCGAGAGAGTCAATGTGGGACAGGGTTATTGAAAGAATTAAAAAAAAACTTGCTGGATGGAAAGTTCATCTTCTATCTCAAGCAGGAAAGTTGACCCTCACTAAGGCCTCTCTTCAGAGCATTCTAGTCTATTTCCTCTTCGTTTTCAAAACCCCTATGAAGGTTTTCCAGAAAATTGAGAAACTCCAAAAAGAATTTTTATGGACTAGATCAAAGGAGAAAAAAATGATACACCTTGTAGGATGGACCAAAGTGTGCAGACCCAAGGAAAATGGGGGCTTAGGTCTGAGGAGAATTGCTCATATAAATTTAGCTTTAGTAGCTAAGAAGGCGTGGCGTCTCATTTCTGGTGAAGAAAATGAATGGACAACTATCATCAAACGAAAGTATCTTCAAAATATGGAATTTCTAAGTGACTCAGTTCCAATCAGAGGTTCTACTTTTTGGAAATCAATTCTTAATTGTAAGGAAATCATCAAAAAAGGTTTAAGATGGGTTTTAGGCAATGGTGAGAGGATAAATTGCTGGAATGATAGGTGGGCTAAGGACAAACCACTGACGCAATATCCTAACTTAGCCCAAATCAGAGATATCACATAAGAACTCATTGGCAGAAAAGTCTTCGATTATATGGTTGAGGACAGAGGTAGAATGAAGTGGAAACAAATAAGAATTCAAGGATTTCAAGAGGAATCAAATGATATTTGTAATATTCTCGAGCAACAATTTATCCCCATGAGACCCAAGGAAGATCAAGTGACCTGGGCTCCTACGAAAAACGGGCAGTTCACTGTTAAATCAGCTTACAGGCTTCTGCTTGATGACAAGGATTTTGTCCTCCAAAAAGACTTAGTTTGGATAAAAAATTTAATTCCAAAAATTGTAGTCTTTTCATGGCTGGTTATCCAAGGAAGAATTCTAACCATTGATAATATGATGCGTAAAGGTATTTGTATCACTAATTGTTGTTTTTTGTGCAGGGCTAATTGGGAGACCATTTATCACATTTTCCTTGAGTGCCCTTTTTCATTTACTATCCTAAGTGGGGTTTTTCAGGCCTTCAATATTTCATGGGTTAAACCAGCCACCGCACTTGATTTGTTCATCCAGTGGCCTTGCCCCTTTTCAAGCCAAAGACTTAGATACATATGGAAAATTTGTCTCAATCACTATCTTTGGCAGGTGTGGTTAGAAAGGAACCATAGAGTCTTTAATGAGTCTATCCATGATCATCAAACTATCATTGTTAGGATCCTATCCTTTGCCAACGAGAATGTGAACCTTATCCCTTTTGATAGCTGTAAACCTCATCTACAGGAGACCATGATTGCTAAATATTTAAGCTTAACCTTGTTAGATGAGTCTGTGCCTAGGGTAGTCAACCCTAGAGCCAATGTTAAGTGGTCTCCACCTCCTACGGGTTGGTTTAAGCTTAATTTTGATGGAGCAACTAAGGACAATCTTGGAAGAGCAGGCACTGGTGGCATTGTGTGAGATCATAATGGGAATATGATGCTTGCATTTTCTAAATATTTGGGAACAAGGACGAACAACGAAGCTAAAGCTAGAGCTATGTGGAGAGGCCTTCAAATGACTCAAGACTTAGAAGGCAAATTGATCGTAGAAGGAGACTCTATGCATGTTATAAATCTCCTCAATAATTCGAAAACACCTCCTTGGAGAATTAAAACAATTGTTGAAGAGGCTAGGATCATTTTCCAGGGAAGACAAGACAAAAAAACCCAATCGAGAAGCTAACAAAATTGCTGATAAGCTAGCCAATTTGTGTGTCGATGGTGACAGACTTTCCAAATGGGAACACGATGTCCCGAGTGAAGTAGAGGAGCTTATTCAACAAGAATGGCAAGAATGATAGTCAAATTTACCAATAGGGAAGGCACTGTAAGTTCGAAGGCTAGGAGTATTTCCGTCTCTTTTTTGAATTGGACTCACAATAAAAATTATCTGAGCTGTTAGTCTTCGTGGATGCTGCTTAGAAATACCAAAAAAACTAATGGGGACAGTAACATGTCATATAACATGGCTCCTAGTCATCTTAGTAATTTGAGGTTGGTTGATAATCACAGGGAAGGAAAGAAATGACAATATAAGACTTCGAACCAAAGCCACGTGGACCACCAGATAGCCACCGCCATAAATCTAGCCAGCAGGTTCACTTTTCCAAGGTTGATTGGCCAAGATAGTATGTGGTACCAAAGCATGTCATATACGAAAGAAAGCAATTACCAAAGAATTATTAAGAGTAACTGTCAATACAGAGCTTGTGGGAGTTCCTTTTAGTACTCTGCTATGTGTGTCTGAAGCTTTTTGTTTCTCCATTGTCTCAAGGAAGGGATTCGTGTCTATTTATTTTTTGTAATTATGATGCATGTGTGTTTTCTCGAGGTATACCCAAAAAGTTGTATGGGAATTTTCTTTTTGATAACAGGCTATGTGCCTTACCGGATGTAATGGCTTTGGCGGTATGTAGATTTTACATATATAGGATCCTTAGTAAGGATATGTTCATCAACAACCCTGGGCTGATTTTTGTAAAAGGTTTTGGGTCAACCTGTAAAACCCGGTATTAATGCTATAGTATCTTATCTACCAAAAAAAAAAAATATCCAAGCTTTGTGTAATACCACTACGTAGAAGGAGACCTAGGTTCGAATCTTGCTAAACAATACATGGATAATATCCTATTTTTTTTGTAATACCACTATGTAGTGATGATATAATACAAATGAGGTCCGTTTCAACTCCATATAACCCATTAAAAAAATAAAAAACTATATTAATTTAGTAGGTGTTGTAATAAAAAAAGTCTCCTAGTGGTATTTTCACCTCTTGGAAAAGGAAAAAAAAATTACTAGGTGTCGTAATAAACAAAGTCTCCTAGTGGTATTTTCACCTCTTGGAAAAGGAAAAAAAAATTACTAGGTGTCGTAATAAACAAAGTCTCCTAGTGGTATTTTCACCTCTTGGAAAAGGAAAAAAAAATTACTAGGTGTCGTAATAAACAAAGTCTCCTAGTGGTATTTTCACCTCTTGGAAAAGGAAAAAAAACTACTTTTATGATGATAAATCATCAAAGGAGTTTTAATTACCTTTTATTTACACAAGCTTGTTAGATGCTTAAAATATATTAATGGTCCTTTATTTACACAAGCTTGTTTAGATGCTTAAAATATATTAGTTTATAATTTAAAAAGGTAGTTTTAGATGTATCAATTAAAATATTTTATTTTTATTTTTATTTTATTAAATGGTATGAGCTCTTAATTGGTTACACTTAATTTTTAAAGAGATTTAGGTTTAAATTTTGCCAAGAAATATATCATAATTGTGAAGTTGTAATGGTATATGTTTGGGTCATGATGTAATATGGATGGGGCCATTTCAATCCCTTATACCCAAATAAAGAATAATTATTCTTTTTTTTGGTAGGTATTTTTTTTTTATTTACTATATGGGTTGAAGGGTCCCGACCCTGTTACATTGGGATACTCAATGTCAATAGTACATAATTGACATATTCTAAAAATTACAGTCTGGGAGCCCATCACCCTATAGACTAGACAAGTCGTAAACCAAAACAACAAAAATAGAACCAAACTGAAGCCATTACAAACAGAGGCAGTCCAAATGCCTGCTGTCACCTTACCACTTCTATTGAGATTTTGTTTGACCTTCCTCCTTAGCGGCATATTTTTGATCAGGGGCGAGAAGGATCTTGAGCGCAACAAGGATCTTGAGCGCAACAAGGATCTTCTAGATTTCACTAATGGTGCTGGAGAGGAAAGAGCCCACCTCCCATTTAGTCCTCTTGCGTTCCAGGAGAGGACTTTCATTTGGAAATTTTGGAGGGTTTTCTACCCCCTTTGCCTTGCTGCGCGGGGGTTTTGGATCTTTTCATTTCTTCCTTGCTTGTTATTCCTAGGTCCTAGAGTAGGGTTTTTTGGGTGTCATTGGCTATGTATTTAGCTGCATCTCTATTTCTTAGGTCTGCCCTGAAGGGCCTTCCCTTATTTTTGTCGCCTCCCACATCAATCTAGGTCTTTCTGTAACTTCGGGTCTATTTTGGGCTCTAAGATTTTGAGGACTCTTAGGAAGAATCATCACTATCATCTTTAGCTTCAGGGGATTTTGATGGGGAGTAGGGTGACCTAGTATTATTGGGTGGGGAATATGATAGCGGGGGAATGAGGGGTTGGAGGGGTCTGGGGGGGTTCAGGGAATCGTGATTGTTGTCAAGAGTGGGGGAAGGGCGTCGGGGAGGGAATGGGAGGAGGTTTTTTTGAGGACTGGTCTCAATAGCATCTGGTTGGGTGATAGGGTTTGAGTCAGGGGCTTCCTCAAAGAAATTTCCTCATATTGGACTTTATCATTGTGACTAGAATTGCTCAGTAAATCAAATTTGTTGGAACTAGTGAACATATTACTTGCCTTTTGTTTGTCATTGCTTGGAGGGGGAAAAACCTGCTGCTTTCCCTTATGATTCTGGTTCTGTCCCGTTCCACCCTTCGTCTTTGGATTTTCCCCCTAAACTGGACGGGCCACAATATGTGACTATGTCTGTGAGTTTTTATGGTTTAGGCACTGAGACAAAATGTGCCCTTGTAGCTGACACTTGAAACAGAAAGCTGGTTTATTTTTGAACTCCAACAGCTGGGTTTGCCTGTAATTTTCATAAGTTAGGTTAACCTAGCTAGGGATCTACGATTCGAGGTTGACATTGATGCATATGTGTTCTTGCATCAATCAAGTTCGAGCGCAAGTTGTTGGATCAATGGCTACCAATTCTCCTATTGATCGGGCTATCGCTTAAAGTGCATCTTCATAGAAGAAGTGCGGTGGCAAGTTCTGGAGCCGCACCCAAATGAGGGCGTAATTTATGCTCTGCAACTCAGGATCAAAGTCTTCTGCCCACTTCTGGAGAAAGAGACTTCTCCTCCCAAAAAACCACGGGCCTCCATATAAGATGCGATCTGCATCTTTTTGTGTGTTGAGGTAGACTATGAAAAACCCTTGAGACATGGCTGACAATTCTAGGCACCCTCTGGTTTTCCACTTGATCGCCGCCCACTGTCGTAGTGAGTCCATGTCTGGTCTCCCTCCAACAAATTTCCCTACAAGGGAAAATATGTCTCAGTTGGCATATTTCGTCATGACTTGCTCAGGATAGAGGACATTAAAACCTTGGGTTACAAAGGTGTTTGCTATTGAGGGCCTAGGTTTAGGTTTTCCTTGAAACACTTATGTGAAAGAAGATTGATTGATCTTCTCGTTGGTTGTTTCATGTTTATCTGGTGGGTCTTTTTCTCTGTGCCCTTCTTTCCCGTCTCCCCCCATGCCTGGATTAGCTTTGCTTGCTGGTTCATCCTCTACCTAATGGGAGTTGGATTCATCGTCTACCCTTTTGCTCGCCATCAAAAAACCCTTTTTCATATCCATCGATGACTCAATCGCCGCATCATGAATCTTTGCAAAACCTCCTCTAATATTCTAGGATTTGATTTGTATTTTTAGAAATCTTTTGAACAAACTTGTACATACACAATTTTTTTTCAACAATTATTCTTTTGAATAAGATGAGTTTATTTTTATTATCAACAAAATTGGGGATACTTTTGATTTATTATTTAGTCAATGCTATTTAATTGGATATCAATAAATAATTTTTCATGACTTTTTTTTTGTTAAATTTGGGAATCGGTAATGAGTGGCAAAATAAAAGGAGTAAAGTGTTGGAATGGGGTATTTTTGCAAGAATATGCCAAGGTAGAAATGAGCAAAAGAACCTCCCAAAGAGGGAGGGGTATTCCAGACATATCAACATCGAGGATGATGTTGATTTTAAGTGGGGGAGAGCTATGCTATGAGGGTTGTATGTCTCAACACTTCTCATCGATTCTCATAGCTCTTTGCAACCAAAGTTGTCTTAGCAAGAAAAGGTGTACCTTATGGTTCTTGTGTTAAGAGTTAGAGCTTGGATAAAGTGAGAGTGGTTTAAAGACAAGTCATCCACCCTTTGAATCCTCAACCAAGTGAAAGGAGCAGTGAGGATTGGAGGAATCCATTAGTCATTATTTTGAGTAAGTTTAAGTGAAGCATCGACCAAGCGATTGGAGAAGCGGGGATTAAAAGAAATCGTATGTCCTCATTTTGAATGAGTCTAAGTGAGGGTAAAGGTGAGTTTGTGAATAAGGCTTGGGGCCTATGATGCTAATGGGCATAAGGGATTGTCTATGAGTGTTGTTGTGCCTTGTTCGACCATGGTATTGTAAGAGAACATTGAGAGCCTTCAAGACTAGCAATGTAATATTGGACCTTGGGTCCCATGAAAGAATAATAAAGTACTCTTGTTGCCCCAAATTATTGTTTACTTGTAGTGCATGCATTGTGGGTTTCATTTCCATGCAAGTAAAAGTGCGTGATGTCTTGTTGTATGAAGTGCTTAATAAAGTACTCTTGTTTCCCCAAATTGTTGTTTACTTGTGATGCATGCATTGTGGCTTCATTTCCTTGCAAGTACAAGTGCATGGTATGTCTAGTTGTTGTATGAAGTGATTCTACTAAACCCTTGTTGAGTTGTGTGGGTTGTTGGTTTGCATTGTGTAGGACTCTTGAGAACTTGCTAGAAGGCGTATCTTGTGATGTGTCGACAAGGCGACTCCTCCTAGAGACTTGCCAAGCGTGCATGGTGCCGCACAATATAGGCCTTACCAATGCCCTACCTAATGATCATAGATTTATCCCATGCAACTTCTTGGTCTCAATGCAACACCTTATCTGTATTGCCAAGCTCTCACTCTTAGCATGGGAACCATAAGGTACACATTTATTTCTTAGGCAACTTTTGTCACAAGGAGCGATGAGAGTCAGTGAGAAGTGTTGAGACATACACCCCTCATAGCTCTCCCTCAATGATGTCGTCAATACAATTCTAGAATACCCTTCCTATTTGGGGGGGATCTTTTGCTCATTTATGCCTTGGTATCTTCCTGCAACAATACCCCATTCCAACACTTCTCTTTGCTCATTTTCTTTTGCCATAAAATTGTTACTAGTATTCCTTCACATTTGCCCTAAACCATCAAGCTGACACCTAGATATACTCCTTCGTGCCATCAATGCCCTAGGTCTCACAATCATCAGTGCCTTGTCAGGACTTACCATCTATGCTTGCCTTTGTGTTGAACCCTCTAATAAGGCAAACACATTCTACCATACCACTTGTCACACTTTCATTCCATTTGGGCATCTAGGTTGAGTTCCCTTCATCTATGAAAAGTTTTAGATGTTTCTTCTCTACTACCACATTTGAACTTGGTTAGTTGATTTTGTTTGATAGGATTCTTAAAGTCACCCTCTTTTGCAGCTCAATTCTTGAGGTCCTCACCTTTTTTACCAAACAAGCTTCCATGATCTAGGGTTGAACCCTAATTCATTCTTCCATTTATTATCACACACTTGGAAGAAGGAGAAGACTCCTTTGGTAAGTTTCCTTAACAACCTAGTGATATGCCATACCATCACATGTCAAATAAAAATAGGCGTCTTTGCCACCTCATCTGGCACATGCCTCTTCTATGCACCTCAATGTGTCTTCTTGGTGTTTCTCTAATCAGGAGACTCCTTTAGTTTACCATCACTTCGTAACTCCTTGGACTTTTCGGTATCTCTTTATCAATCCCTTCATTTTTGAGTCATGCAAGGATTCCAAAATTTTTGGTTGCCTTCCTTCATGGTTTGTTGCAGGTGATTGAGTCTCCTCTTCCTTGTTCTTTTCACCTACTCTAGGTGGTTGAGTTATCTTTCTTGAATTAGCCTGGGTGCTATTCAGTCTCGAATTTGTTTTGGTCAACCTTTTGTCCCTCAACCTTTCATGATAGGAGAGCTAAACTCCTACCTAAATTTTTCTTCCTTTGAACCCAGTCCTTGGGTAAGCTGGTTGTTTTGAACCTTTGGTACCTAAAGAGGAATGAAGGCCCAATGTACATGGTTCGTTATACATACTTTAGTGGGGGAACTTGGAGGAGTTAGTGTCATGGCCTCTCTTATTTTAGACCATCTGTTTGCATAACTCCCTTCAAACAATTTTCATGCTTGTTTAAATAAATATTTCTTGAGGCATTGAACCCATGTGAGGACGCCAATGCTAATGTAAATGGGTTACACTCTGAATGCCCTCAGTCGTTGTGGATCCCATTGGAACAACTATTGTGTTACCTTCACACCCCAACTTACCATACAACAATGTTACTTTAAAGGTCAATATTTCCCCACACAACATCCTTACTCTCGTTGAGATGCTTGGGGTTTTAAGGTACTGTTTGATGTCTCCCTAGATAAAAATCTATTGAAACATGTAGTAACATTGACCCTTCTAACTTCTTTGTCAATAGGGTCATCCACTAGATTTGAGTTGTACCACTAAAAATACCATGCTCCTACTGACACATCCCACATATCTTTGATAATCCTCCTTTTTTATTTGCTAGATTAATCCTAGTGTTAAAAACTTGGAGAGTCCACTGTAGGAGATCTTAGATATCTATATCTATGCTTGACCCACTTCCTATGCCTATTGTTTCTCAAAACTCACAAATTACCTCCTTCCCGACCACAACACTAGCTCCCCTGAGCTAGAATTTCTATTGCACTCAACATACACTTGCCACATTTGTTGTTTGAACCCACCTCCTTCAGTACCCTTGAGAAAGCCATTCTATATTGACTACTCTTGGCAACATCAAATGACTAATAATTCTAGTGGAGGATATTTGACCTCTCACTTTTGGTGTTTGGCATTGCTTGCTCAAGTCACCTTCACCCAAAATAGCCTTCCATATACATCCCACTTGAACCCTAGTTTCTCTTCCACCTGTGTTGGTTCCACATCCAGGATGACATTCATCTCTTGTACATCCTCTTTGCCATTCTGCTCTTTATTTTCATGTTGAATGACCATCACCTTTTGTTGTTGTGGACAATCTCTTGAATATGTGACCTATTGTAAGTCCAACACCTCAATCACTACTTCCTCTTGACTTTTTTTGTTGTTGCCAACATTCCTTGGTTGTCCTATGGACTTAGACACTTCAAATGACTAAACTATTTTCTTCCCTCCATGCATCCCACTTCTTCAACAAGTTCATTCTAAGCCATCTAATGCTTGTGCCATCTAAGGCTTCACTAACCATCTAAGACTTGTCCATCAAAGTTCATTATGAGCCCATGGCTTGAGACCATGCTAAAACAAGAAGAATTTCTCTTCTTTTGGAAGCCACTTGACTCCCAACAAAAGATCTTGGAAGACCTTAATGTACTTTTGGATCATCTATGCCTGTTTTAAGTTTTGTAACTTGGTCCTCACCGTACATTTGGTATGTTTGGGGTGAAAATGTCCTATTAGTGTTGCCTTCAATTCTTTCAATGAGCCGACCTTTTTGGTGACCCATCCTTTTGCCATGTCATTGCTTAGATTTCTCCACCAAGCCTTTGTTGTACCTATTAATTGTCATGTAATGATCCTAACCTATTGTTCATTTGAAAAGGTTTTCAACCCTACCAAATACTCTCCAATGTTCTAGAGGAAGTCACCTAAGAGATGCTTGTCTCAAGTGCCCTCATAATGCTTTGACTCTTTCAACTTAGTTGGATTGGGGTTTGAGGAGGTCGAAGTTACCCCTTGGCCCCTTACTTGGGTCCCCATCGTCTGATACACTATGACTTGCTCTTGAAGTCTAGCCATGATATTTTGACTCTTCTCCATATTGGTATTCCACTTAGATGTAACAAACTCAACCAACTCAAGCCTTTGCTCATGGCCCTCATGTCCCATTTGTAATTTTATCGCTCCTTCATCCAAGTGTGTGAGGATAAATGAAAGAATTAATGAAGGTTTTTCCTTGGATATGGAAAGCTTGTTTAGGAAAAATTGTGAGGATCTCACGAATCAAGCCATGAAGGGAGGTGACCTGAAGAATATTGCTATATAGATTCAACCAACCGAGTTTGAATGTGGCAGTAGAGAAGAAACCTCTAGTATCTAGCTTAGACAAAGTGAACTTAGCCTAAAAGCCTAAATGGAGTGAAATTGTGATGGGTAGTGTGACATAATGTGTTTGCCTCATTAGAGGGTTCAATGTCAAAGGTAGGTGTAGATGGTAAATCTTGGCGAGGCATTGACGACCATGAGACCTAGGGCACCAATGAAATGAAGGGATAGACAGATTCTAGGCATTGGCTAAATGGTTTGAGGTATATGTGAAGGTAGACTAGTAACATGACCATGTCCAAACAAGGCATGATGACACTCTCAAACAATCCTTTGTTCTTGTTGGGGTTGTAGGCCTTACGGATTATTCATTATTTAACCTTTCTTATCACTTAGACTTATAAAAATGAGGATAGGTGACTTGTTCCAATCCTCATTGCTCCCTTCGCTTGTTCGATGTTTCACTTAAACTTACTTAAAATATGGATGGGAAACTTCCCAAATACTTGCTACTCCCTTTGCTTGGATGAGGTTTCAAAGTGTGGACAACTTGTATTTGAACCCCACTCGCTTTAATACTTAATGTTGCATGGCGGGCCAATGGATCCAAGTCTTCTTATGAGGGGTGTGTGTCTCAATAATTCTCACCGACTCATGGATCCTTGCAACCAAAGATTTATAAGCAAGCAAAGGTGTTAATTGTTCCCATGCTAAGAGTGAGAGCTTGGTAATTATAGGGAATTTCTCCCTATAGTCCTACTTCACCCAAAATACTAATCGAAAGTGGGACAGGCTAAAGAAGGTAGTCGAAAGACACATCTCATCTTTAATCGAAAGGAGAGTCATCAAACCCATAAGGAAAGATAAGCAAACAAGCCCCAAAGCCATGTTTACTATTGGATCTTTTATCAATGGCTAAAACTCATATTTTGCCTAAAACAAACAACTTGAGGGCACTAAGGCCTTTGGACAATAAATTTTCCATCTGATGGTTTGCACTGGCCCTCTTATAGACAAGAGTTGGAGAAGAAAGAAGGTATGTCGTAGTTTGGGCCAAAAATATGGTGGCAAATTGAAAGCAGAATGAGGCAAGTGCTAGGGCATAGTCTAAGAAAACCTACCATTAGTTGAATGAGATCCCATATTAGCCAAAGGACACATGGAAATTGCTTGCACATATGAGAAGATAGTTCTAAGGAATTTTTAAGAAGACATCCACCAATGACTGTGAAAGTTGATTTTTGTGGCTTAGCCTATCAAAACCATTCACATGGTAGTTGTGGTAACTTCCTGTCACACAGGTAATCTTACATTGCCATCCTACACTAGCCAGGGAGGCAATGCCCACTATATTAGCAAGTGGGAGATTCCAAAAGAAACGTAGCAATATCTTAATAGTGAAACCATCCCAGTGTGACAACAATAAGAGATGATAATGACATCCTATCATTTGAAGGCCTAAAGACCTTTAGGATTGATAGCCCCAAATCTAGAGATCTCTAAGCTATTGACTATAATTGTAGAAGGATTTTGACTACATCATAAAGGGGAATACACAGGCCTTCTACATAGAATTTAGGAAGGAGCCCTCACCCCAACCTATAAATAGGTCAAAATTTTCATTGTAAAGGCACTAGGAGTTTTCCACTCATACCTCATATCTAGCCTTGTGAGATATTTATTTTTCTCCTTTATTGTATGAGCAAGGATCGAACCTTGATTCGTTGTCTAAGGAGCATCGAGCCTCTTTAGGTCTCTTGCCTTGTAACTATTTCGAAACATGAATGGAAGTTGTGACTAATTTCACTCTATCCTACTCCTTTAAGTGTGTTTTTAATTATAGATTATGCTTACTATAGTGTGTTCAAATTATAGCTATTAGACTATGGTGAATGTGTTCATTTATATCTTGTTCATGTAGTCGAAATGGGAACCTTGATCTTGGTGCATCACCTTCATAGTTTAAGTTTTACTTTCCCTCCAATTTATTTTTTTGTTTCTTTTATGTTTCTTGCATTTTACTTTCATTGCAATATCTTTGCCTACACCCCCAAGAAAAGTAGGCCTAAGCTTGATAAGGCCCTAGAGCACTCAAATATCAATTCAATGAGTTGACCTTGGCTAAAAACCCCAAAGGTTACCCTGTAGGTGATTTTTCACCTGTGGCACTTTTAGTTGTGTCACTCTATGTAATGCACAAGTGCCCTAGGCATGTCAGGATTTTGCCCTAACAGGTCAATGCATCTAGAGATGACTTCAATCTATTTTACCTTTGGATGGTAGGATGTCATTGTCATCTCTCATCATTAGCCCCTTGGGGTGGTTTTGCCATTAAGATCTTGGTAGGTTTCCTTTGGAATATCCTGCTTGTTGATGTAGTGAGCATTGCCTCCTTAATTGGGATATGATGACAAAGTAGGCTTACCCATATGATGGTGATTGTCACAACTCACATGAATGGTTCTAATAGGTATGGCTACAAAAGTTGACTTCAATGACCAATGGTGAATGTCTTCTTAGATTACCCTTTGGATTGTCTTCTCGTATGTGCAGCTGGTTGCCACATGTTCTTTGGTTGAGGTGGGATCTCCTTTGGCCAAAGGCACACCTTTTTAGAATATGCCATAGTTCTTGATTCCTTTTGCTTCTGACTGGCCACCACATATCCAAGACATGCTATGATGGGCCTTCTTTCTTCTCCAACTCTTTCCTATCAAAGAGTGAGTTGTCAAACAAAAAACCGATGGTTTGTAGGCCTTGAAACCCTCAATCTATTGGCTTTAGGTGAAATATAAGCCTTGAATGTTGATTAAATATGCAATGTATGACATGGTTTTAGGGCTTGTATGCCTTTATTTCCTTGTAGATCTAAAAACTATCCTTTTGACTAAGGTGGGATGCACCTTTCTCCTACCTTATTCAGCTTGTCTTGCTTTTGATTAATCTTTTGGCTGAAGCGGGGGTTGTAGGGAAAACTCCCAACAATATTGGTGACTCCTAAGGTTATTCATCCTATTTAAGAGAGTGAACCCCTAAATTTTTACCTTGTCCTTGGGTGTGGAGTTAAAATTAGAAACTAGGGAGATAAAAAAATATGCAATAATATAGGGAAAAGAAAAAGTGGTAAAGGGAGAGAAAGATTATTACCTTAGGCTTGGGACTCCTAGGTAGAATGATGCATTTTTATTTAGCACACACAAAAATTTATCCCAAATTTTCTGAGTGATTTTAAGCCTAGGATGATCATTTTTAAGCCTTTAGACTAGCTTGTTGGTTTGCCTTCTTGAATATCTCCTGATTAGGTAAGTCATTTTTTTTGCTTTTATTCTTTGCTAGTTTTTGAAGCTTGAAAGTGGCTCTATCACTAGACTCATGTATTTCAGAGGGTGTATTTCATATGGATCAATTAGCCTAGATGGTCCTACTGGACCCTTATTTGGCTCAACTCTCCCTCTTCCTCATATTCTTCTTAAGGGCCTTGAATTTTATTTTGTTGGAATATTATTGGCACATTTCATAGTTGCACCAGGATTACAATTGCAAACCCAATTATCAAAATATCATGGCTGGATTTGCAAACTCACTCGCCTGGTTAAGAGGTACCTTCACACCTATTGAGCATATAGAAACCCTACCAATGGTAGAACCATTTTATCTACCACCACAAAGGCTTCGAGGTTCTTACCTATGGTGAGGATTGGCTCAACTATCACTATATAGGCCATAAGTATTTAACTTTTCAATCTGGTGGGTTAGCATAGCCTCATGGCATAGGCAGTTTTAAATTTTATAGTAGCTTCCTTCAAAGGTCTTCCCTTATTAGAAATTTTGATATCTTTACGACATCAACTATCTAAAAAATTAAAGGGACTTTAGGTCTTCTCATCTTTTACAGTTCTGGTGTGACAAATTTTCTCTAAACTCCTCAGGGAGGTAGATTTCTCACTTGGGAAGTAGCTTTGCTCAGGAGCATATGAGGTATAGTAGAGATAGCTCCTCCTTTTATAAGCCCCCATTAGGTAAGTCATAAAAGTACTTTTCTTATCAATTATTATTTCTATTGGTTCTTCTCTAACAAAACAACGGGGAATGATCTTCCTTATGCAATTTAATCAACAAAAATGTGACTATCCGTTATATTTTCTCATGATTAGCCATGGAAGTTGTATCATCATCAACCTGATGGGTTTATTGGGATGTTGAGTGATGATTCCTATGATAATGTAGGTCCTTAATGATTTTATTATCCGTCACTGTGTTCACCTTGAGTGAGCACTTTTCCCAAGCCATTCCATCTTTTGGTGTGACACTAGTCTTGTTGGGAATTCAATATTGGATAATTCAATATTTATGCCAAAGTGAAGGACTTCATATTCATGTTTTCGATGGGTGGTTGATTGAGGTATGGAATACTCCTTGGTTCTTGTGAAAAAATCCCATCCATTAGTTTTACATACCTTCCACATAGATTTCTCCTAGCCACACTTTTAAATGTAGCTCATGCCCTCCATGTGTCAACCATCATGGCCTTGCAAAATATCACCTTGCGGTACATGCTAAGACACATTTTTATAAGTAGAGGTTAAGTATTGACATATCCTAATAACCTAAACTTGAATCATGTACCTTTATAAATATTATTTGCTTAGAGTTTATATGAAATTTGGTAATTTTTTTTCATAATTGTTGATGGTCTTTGATCCAATAGTAGGCATTGTTTGGTCCTTAGCACACTTTATTCTTGGATATGGGTTGATGTGAATTTGGTACATACTTAGTATAAGGGTAAGTATCACCTTGGAATTTTGAAAACCACTTAGCATCTTTATTCTCCATCTTTAATCAGACGATCAATACTCCTTTGATGAAGGTCTCCTATTCATTAGCACTTTGTCCCACATAGGTCACAACACCTGAGTAGCTTTACCCAATTAGAGAGCCATTGAATCAAGTGTCCACCTCAACACAACATAAAAAAAAAAGAGTCATCTCACAAAACCAACTTCCTATTTTCTAAGAATAAGAAGAAAGAGTCCTCTAAGGTAAAGTCTCAAGTTGCCATATTAGACATAAGTGCCCTACCACCTTTGGCATCGATCCTACCAACTAAAACTCATATTTTTCTCACCTTTGTGGCTACCCTCCCTTATAAAACTCCCATTACACCTACTCTCCATTTGGGTCTTCTATTCTAGAATCTCAAAGCCCTCACTCTATTGGCTTCTACTCTCGCCATCCCATAGACCAACCTTTAGCCCACCTTAGCTAGGAGATTCTTGGATTTCCATGACATCCTTCAACCTCTTTCATCTTACCCATTTTTTATCCAGTAGTTTCATCCCATCCTTCACAAGGGTAACTAGTTGCTAGCTTTGTTATCATACTAGGTGTAGCACCATACTTTATATAAATCTAGAAGAAAGCCTTTGAATACACACAAAATAAGGAAGCCAAAAGAGCAACTAGGTTGATGGTAAGGGAACTCAAGATCCAGATTGATCTACAAAAGAGGATTCTTCACCTTTATTAGATGAACCCAAATATCTCCAAGTTGGAGGAATAAATGTAGCCCCAATATTATTAGGTGACCATTGCAGCCATCAATCTATAAGGTTTCAAGGCCATGGGTAAAACTGAACTGGTCGAACAAATGAGCAAAATCATCAAGTATGATTTAATGATCCTAGAGATAATATTACATAAAAGGGAGAAGGAGATTGAAGAGGTCATGGATGCCCTCAAGAACTCAAAAATAAAAGTAAAGGGCTTCAAAATTAGATGGATTAGACCACGAGTGCTTAGGAGACAACTATTATCGTAGAGAAAGAGCAAAGAAAGAATCGAGACTTGATCAACCAAATTTTTTCCATAGAGGTTGAGGTCATATCAGATAGGGACGACTTCAAGAAAGAATTTTAGGAAAAAAAAAAGGATCTTAAAGGCCTTATAATAAAATATCGCTAGGATGATCAAGGCCTTTGTATTGCATATTGGGACATCATAATCAAATCCATGGCCTTGATGTCCTAGGTCACAAAATTTATTAGTACAATAAACCAACAATGTGCAAGGATAACCCAAGAGGTGGAACAAACCCTAGTGACTGAAGCAAACATTTTCTAGACCCAAATGGATATTGTAAGTGACGAGATGATAGTTGTCAACATTCAAAATCGAGAGGTAATGTTAAAAAAAATATGGGACACCCTAAAAAAAGAACATGTAATTTATGAATGCATGGCCCAAGTGAAAGTCTTGACTAGGGTAATTGTCAACTTGTAGGGTCCCTTGGACTTCCTAATTTAAAAGGGTTTGCTCTCCCCTTAGACAAGTAATCACAGGTCCCTATTGGAGTAAGAATATGCACAAAAATTGGAGGTTTGAAAAGAAAAGAGAGTGAATTTTTAGAATCAATCAAAGCTCCTAGTCGTAAAATACATTATAAAAGTTATTAGGATAGTAGTAGAACTCAAATTCTAGGTGGAAAAGATCATGTATGGAAAAACAAAATTTTTATGCTCAAGCCAATTTGATCTACTAAGGACCTACATCCACTTCCAAGAGGTGAAATCACCCTATGAGAAAGAATGGGAGGTGTTGGGACATAACAAAAGGTATAAATATATTTATGATATGTGTTACAATATATAGGCATAAATCCTGTGAGGGAGATATGACAAGTGTAATAATCTTCACTCCAAGTGTCATGCAAAAGACACATAACTCCAGCTGAAGAACTAAAACTGGAAACATGACAAGTAGCATAACTTAAGTAAGGCATAGTGCACATTAAAATAATATTCTAAAATTTCCCCTTAATGTGCACTATCCTAACTATAGAAAAAAATAAGTCAACATTAGATAACATTCCTCCTTAATGTTTACTTCTATTACATACATACAACAATTTGCTAATCTAAGAAAACTTGTCTCACCCAAGTGACTCGGTGAAGATGTCAGCCACTTGATACTGAGTTGGTACATATTCCATGTGTATAATGTCTTATTGGACTATTTATCTAATTAAGTGATGATGGATATCAATGTGCTTTATTTTGGCATGGAAAACTAGATTCTTGGTCATTTTGATTGTACTTTGATTGTCATAATATATATGTTGGACCTTATATGGATAGACCACTGTCCTGAAGTAATTGCATCAACCAAATTGTCTCCTTAGTTGCCTCAATTTCTGCTCTATATTTAGATCTACTGAAGATAATGAAAATGTGTTTTGCTTCTTGGTGCTCCATGAAATAGAGTCCTGGCCCAACTGAAAGCAATTACCTGATGCGAATCTTCTAGTTTTAGGACAACTAGCCCAATCTGAATCTATGTAGCCAATAAAATAAAAATCATCACATGATGTATACATAAGGCCATGATGAGGGGTGGCCTTGAGGAATATCAAAATCCTCTTAGCTGCTATCCAATGGCTCTTCTTAGGATCCTGCATGAATCTAGAAACAAGGCCAACTGAATAGGAAATATCTAGTCTAGTTGAAGTTAAGTAGATCAAACTTCCAACTAGTTACCTATAAAGGGTGCCATCAACCATTTATTCATCATCACTATTAACCAATTTCAACCTCGTTTCCATGGGAGTGAGGGAGGACTTACACTCCTCCATGCAAAACCTCTCCAAAATAGACTGAATGTATTTAGCCTGTGAGATAAAAATCTTACCAGGCTATTGCTATACCTCTATGCCTAAGCAATAGTGGAGGAGGCCTAAGTCTGTCATCTCAATTTTTTTACACAAGTCCTCCTTGAGCAACCTTATTCCTTCTGTGTCATCACCTGTAATGAGAAGATCATCCACATACAATGTAACCAAAATGATGTGGTTTTTCCAATGTTTCACATAGAGAGTAGATTCTACTGCAGATCTAGTGAAACCAAGGTTGATGAAATAGGAGTCAATATTTGCATACCAAGCTTGGGGTGCTTGCTTCAACCCATATAGAGCTTTATTCAATCTAAGGACTTTGTTTTCTTGGCCTTCAACTGTGTACCTTGGTGGTTGGTTCACATACACTTCCTCCTTCAAGTGCCCTTCCCATTGAAGGTGTTGGGAAAAATAAAACCAGAAAGAGGAGGGAGCTTCTGGTTTTTGATCCATTCAATGAGTGGAGAGCATACTCCCTCAGATCATAGCTCAAACCCTAAATGTACCATAGGCGAATCTCGCCGCTCTGATATCAGATGTTGGGACATAACAAAAGGTACAAATTTATTGACAATATGTGTTACAATATATAGACATAAAGCCTATGAGGGATATATGATAAGTGTTATAATCTCCACTCCAAGTGTCATGAAAAAGACATAACTCCAGTTGGAGAGCTGAAATTGGAAACAACACAAGTGGCATAACTGAAGTAAGGCATAGTGCACATTAAATAATATTCTAATAGGAGGAAGCGAGAGCTTATATGGGAAGGCTCCCATCGCATTAGCTTTCCTACTCTTTGTTTTTGTTCTTTTTATTATGGTTTTATTAGTACTTTCGTTTGCATTTGCTCTCTCTAGTTTCTAATTTTGACTTCACATCCAAGGAAAAGGTAACAAATCTAGGATTTGCTCTCTTCAATGGGTTGAAGAGCCCTGGGAGCCACCAAGACTATAGGGTATTTTTTGCTATAGCCCACGGTTGACCCAAAAATCCAATTAGAAGTGGGATAGGCTAAAGAAAGTAGTTAGAAGGTGCATCCCACCTTCAATCAAAAGGACAACCCTCAGATCCATAGGGAGAGAAAGATGGATGAGCCCCAAATCCGTACCAATTATTGGATCTTTCATCAATGGTTGATGCCCTTTTCTATGTTAAGCCAATATTGAAGGCACCAAGACCCGTGGGCCATTGATTTTCCATTTGATGGATCATGTTAATTCTCTGATAGGAAAGAGTAGAAGAAAGAAGGCCCACCATTGTTTGGGCCTGACTTGTGGTAGCCATTTAGAAGTGAAAGGAAGAAAGCATTGAGGCATAGTTGAAGAAGACCTGCTATTGGCCAAAGGAGTTCCATCTCATCCAAGAACATATGGTGATGACCCACATGTATAAGAAGACATACTAAAGGGCATTTAAGAAGACATCCACTATTGATCATCAAATTTGACCTCTACAACCTAGCTTTTCAAAATCATATATGTGAAAGTTGCAATGACTACCCATCACATGAGTAAGGTTACCATGCCATCCCACACCAATCAAGGAGGTCATGCCTTCTATGTTAACAAGCACGGGATTCTAGAGGAAACCTGACAAGATCTTAAAGGTACAACCACCCAAATGTAGCAACAATGAGACACAACGATAACAATTTGTCATCTGAGGTGGCCTTAGGTCCAAAAACCTTGAGGCTACCAATTATTATTATAGAAGGATTTTTATTGTAGAATATAAAGGAATACACATGCCTTATACACAAATTTTTGGAGGAAAAGGGTCATCTTAGCTTATAACTAGGAATGTGTTTGCATTGTAAAGGAATTGGGATTTGCCTGCATATGTCTCATATATGGCCTTGTGAGCTCTTGCTTTAACTCCTTGATTGTATGAGTAGGGCACGAACCTTGAGTCATTATCTAATGAGCATAAATCCTCTTTACGTCACATGCCTTGTAATTATTCTGACACATGAATGGAAGTTGTAACTAATTTTGCTCTATCCTACTCCCTTAAATGTGTTTTCAATTTTAGGTTATGCATACTATAGTGTGTTCAAATTATAGCTATTAGATTGTGGTGAATGTGTTCATTTATATCTTATTAATGTATTTGGGATGGGAACCTTGGTATTGGCACATTGCCTCCATAGTTTAGGTTTTAATTTTATTGCAATTTACTTTTTTGTTCTTTTATGTTTCCTATATATTTAATTTCAATACAATTTCTTCCACAAGAAAAGTAGGCCTAAGCTTGCAAAGGCCTTAAAGTGCTCAAAGATCAATCCGACAAGGAGTTGACCTCGATAAAAAACCCTGGAGGTTGCCTTATTGGCAATTTCTTCATCCATATCACTTCTTGTTGTTGCTCCATGTGAGGCATGGGTGACCTAGGTATGTTAGGCTTCTGTCTCAATAGGTCAGTGCATCTAGATCTAAAAACAATAATAATACAGACAAAGTGTTGGATTGATACCAAGAAGAATACTTGGGACCATCAGCTTATCGAGCAATATTAAGCAAGAGGGGTTGAAAGATAAGTTTTCCACCCTTTGAAGCCTCAACCAAGAAAAGGGAGCAATGGGGATTGGGGTAAGACACATATTATTGTCTTGAACAAGTTTAAGTGAAGCAACAACTAAGAAAAGAGAGCAACGGGGATTGGAACAAGCCACCCATCCTCGTTCTAAATAAGTCTAAGTGA
The DNA here is from genome assembly GCA_028583015.1 of Wollemia nobilis. Classification (NCBI taxonomy): domain Eukaryota; kingdom Viridiplantae; phylum Streptophyta; class Pinopsida; order Araucariales; family Araucariaceae; genus Wollemia; species Wollemia nobilis. Next base: position 7,284,249 of record JAQPPZ010016927.1, read on the forward strand.
AGGGAAAGGTTAGTCCATGAGTAATCCTTAGGGTCTATGAGATTGGTAAGCATGAGGGATTGTTCAAAAATATTGTCATGCCTTATCCAATTGTGATATTGTAAGATAACTTTGAGAGCCTTTGGGCCTAGCACTATAATATTGGACCTTGGGTCCTGTGAAAGAATAATAAAGTACTCTTATTGCTCCAAACTATTGTTTACTTGTGGTGCATGCATTGTGGCTCCTCCTCCCTACTTTTTTCTCCTACTCTAGTGTTGGTGATATTAAATTATTTGGTCATATAATAGTTTAAGAAGTGATTTATTTAGAATAGGGTGTGGAGTGTGAAGATGTGTCAAGTGTGCAAATGTGAGTTAGGAGTGAAAGATGTCATGTGAGTAAGTGAAGAATTGTGTGAGGTGTCTTATGTGTAGGAAGTTATGTAATCATGAGAGACTTTGTCATTATGTGAGAGAAGAGGAAAGGTCAAGAGACATGTATATAAAGAGTCTCATGTAATTATATATTGATGATAAAGCTATGTATTATATATAAAAAATAACATTGCTTTATTCATGTTATAGTAGACTTTATGAACAATATTTCTATTATTTTGTGATTATGGAAATTATACCATTGTGAATATTAGATCTATTTTCTAATAGTGGTACCACAATTACGATGGAAATATTGTTGATTGCAAGAGGAAGATATTGCAGAAGGAGATTGTAGATCACATGGAGAATAACTAGCACCAATTTTGGTGTGAATTTAGAGACACAATGAGAAGAAATTTAGAGAAGTTTGGTTGAGGTCACCCAAAAGTTAAAGGGCTTAGGTCACCCAAGGTTGAAGATAACCAACTAAAAATATCATTTGAAGAATTTCTAAAATTGAGAAATTAAATTAATTGAGGAATATTTAAGAGAACGTTCATTGGAGAAGAATATTGATCATGATTATTGGAGGAAATATTATTGAATTTCTTGAGTGATATACAATTGTTGCATTACAAATATTTGGATTATTGGATTTTGTTAGAGAGATTCTTAAAGGATGATTGTTAAGACTGATTGCAGCAAAAGGACGTTGGTGATATGGGAGAAAATTACAATAGACAAAGGAAAAAATTGACAATCCAAACAATTGTATTCCATTGATAACACATACCTATAAATAGGTAATACATCACATATTTTGGATAAGGTTGCATTCAATTTATATGGTGCACCTTTATCTGTTACAAAAACCATAATTAAAAATAGATGATTGTTAAAAGATAATGGTTTATTACATAGAAAATAGTACACCTAACACACCTAATCCCTATCATTCCTCCCCACCATAGAAGCATTGGCCTCCAATACATACAAAAGAGAAGGAAGCTGGTGTGAATCCTGAAGGCTATGGAGATGCTCCAAAATGAGGTGCCATGTAGATGTAATGTGGACTGTCAATATGAGTGTGTATGAATGACAGTGTCCGATATACCACTAAATGTTGAAAGTCCTGCAATGTGAAGGAGGCAGGATGTGGAATGGTGGAAACCAAACAAATATCTAAAGGAGGAGCTACAACTGGATTAGGAGAAGGAGCAGGAGCAACATGAAGAGATGTTGGTGCAATAATAGGAGCAGGTATGGGAACCACAGGAATAACTGTTAGAATAGGAATAGTTGGAGGTATAACAGGAATAATTGTTGGTACAATAGGAAGAGAATATTGATGTAGGTGCTATGAAGTGGACAAAAGGACTCGTGGTTGAACATCCTTTTACTGTGCTGTGCTGAAAATCAAAGCAATGGGTCATACCGTCTGCAAAGTAGTGCAAGCTCGATGTGTAGTGGGTGGAACACTACAAACAAGAAATGATTTATTCTCATGCTACAAAGTGTATGTATTATGATAGGCATCATAAGTGGCATGCTTATCATACTGATATGGCTTACCCAACAATAACCCATAACAATCCATTGGTGTCACATCACAAGTGATGAGGCCTAAAAATGCCTCATTTTTACACTCTGTTTGACATATAAAAAACTATCATATTATTAAGTTAAATGCCAAATAGTTGATTAGAATATATATTTGTTAAGTGTTTGCATAATTTTATGTTAGGATCATTATATCTCTGTTTTTAACTATTTTTTGCATTTTGTGACTACTTTTGCTTGATTAAGTAGCAAATAAAAATATGCATTTCAAATAGCCAAATGTGGTATGCTGATATCCATTAAATTCACAATGGTTTATGAATGTTTTCCTGACCTTCAACTTGTTTGAAGTCCACATTGAAGCAAAATTATTAGGATTGTCATAAATCTAAAAATCTGAAAAAATAGCCATATAAAAATCACCAAGCTGTCACTTTATATGAACACCTTGAAGTTGTCAAGCAAAGCATGAGGATATGGATGGAATGAGTTAAAAAGGACTACAAAAGACATATGACCTATTTAGAAGCATTCCCACATGGTCTAAATAGGCAGCAAAAGGGTATAATAGAGCAGGGATAATTGTGTAGCACTATTGCACTATTTCAGCATGGTTACTTGGTGAATGAAGTGTATAAATTCAGTAGCAACTTGATGTACTCCTTCATGTTGATATTTGAATATTTTTTCCATGTTTTAATTTGTTTGAATTTTCAAGAAATACCAATATTTTACAACTATGCAACAGAGTTGGAAAATGTAGTAATTTACCATGTAAATTCTAGCAAGCTACCAATGAATGGTAAGGCATGGAATTCACACATGGAGAGAGATAAAGGCTATTGCAATCTGATCCTAAGAGCTAACCCACCTGGGAAATGCAGATGAAATCACTTGAAGAGCACATAGTTGTTCATTTCGAAGATCTTCGGAATGAGCAGACATCTTCAAAATGAGAAATACAGTCTCTTCGAAATGAGCGGACATCTTCGGAATGAGAAATACAGTCTCTTCAAAATGAGCCACTTATCTTCGGAATGAGAACAGAAAGTTCTTTTTGACTTGTTGACTAATTTTTGACGATGGAAAAAGGGAAAGAAGGTTGAAAAGGTTAAAGGAAAATATCTCCCATTTTTTTTATTTGTGGAAAACATCCCAAAAGGGATGCCACTTTCGGGTAAGACCCAAGGAGGCAGGGGTATCCATTCCGCCAAAAATGCCCAGGACTCGGACCTGGCCTACCACCTTTGACACACTCAAGGAGCAAACAAACACACAAACCCAATTAAAAATAAGTAGATAACAACAAAAATAATAAAATAAAATAAAAAACATGCTCCTTGAGTGTGTCAAAAACAAAAGCACAACCAAACACGCACAATAAGATAAAAGAAACCACAACACAAACCACATAGAAAAACACAAGAAACACATAACAAAACACAAACAAGACAAAAACAATAGAACACTACAAAGACATAACCCAAAAAAAAACAAGAAAAATAAACACAACCAAAACCTAAAAAATTAAAAAATAAAACAAAAATAAAAATAAAAAACAACCAACAACAGACAATAAAAAAAACAAAAAATATAGAAAACACTCACCCATAAAAACACGAAATAACACAAACAAAGAGAAACCCAAGAACAAGAACGAAAAAAAACACAAGAACAATAACAAAAAACATAAAAAAAAACAAAACAACAAAAACACAAGAACAACAAAAAACAACACAAAGAACACAAAAACAAAACAAAATAAAAAAACCCACCCACCTTAAAAAACTAAACAAAAAAAACAAAAAGGAAAAAAGAAATAAAAAATGAACAAAACAAAGACCTATCTAGACCAGAAGACTATTAAGGCAAGAATCAACAGAGGAAACAAAATAAAGAATAGAATGAGCTAGGGAACTAAAAAAAACTGAATGAACCAAAGAGAAGCAAAAAAAAAAAAAACAAGAAGAAACTAGGTACCTTTAGAACTGGAGCCATCCAAAGAAATGATAGAAAGAAGAGCTTCCCTAATTTGAGAAGCCCACCATATAGGAGGGTGGCCATAACAAGTAAGATCACCTTTGTCCAAAGCCCAATTAGCTAAAGCATCAACACTCTTGTTTTGATCTCTGACCACATGATTGTAATCAACTTTCAAAAATCCCATCTGGATTAACTGAATCTTCTCAATAATTCTTTTTATTCTCCAATCCACCTTATGATTCTTAGAAGGATTCTTCAAGAGATTAATCATAAGTTGAGAGTCGGACTCAACTAACACCTTTTCCCATCCAACCTTAGTAGCCTCCTGAAGACCTCTGAGGATACCATACCCCTCAAGCAAGGTTATTGGAAAGAATACCCAAATTCTCAAGCAAAAGTAAAAACCAGGGAGCCATCCGAAAGTCTACCAATTCCTCCCACACTAGCTTTTCCAAGGTTCCCTCTAGAGGCTCCATCAGTATTGAATTTTCCAAAATCCTTAGGAGGAGGTTGCCAATTTCTATTCCTATCCAATTTACTAATACTCACATTCCCTTTAAGATGGTTGCCCTTAGAAGGTTTAATCTTCAATATTTGCATCACTTGATCCCATATTTGGTGGGAGTTTTGGGGGTGATTAAGGAGATGATGGACTGATTCAACTAAGTTGGCTATGGTCTTTTGCCAAATATAGTGAATATCCTTCCTATCTTGATTAAAAATTTGGTTGTTCCTTTCATTCCAAATATTCCAAAGAAGAATGGTAGAACCCATCCAAACTAACTGCCTAATAAAATGATCAACACCCTCTTGATTAGGCCAATCCCTCCAAAGTTGTTCAAAAGTAAAAAAATTGGACCACTGTAAGCCAAGTAAAGTGGCCATTCTCCTCCACAGCTCAGAGGCTAAAGTACACTCAATAAAAATATGGTTGATATTTTCTACATTCTCTTCACACATTTCACATCTAAAAGGGCCATGAAAACCACGCTTCATAAGTTGCTCACAAGTAAGCACCCTACGATGCAATAAAAGCCAATTAAAGAACCTCACCTTAGGCCAGAGCTTTTGAGCCCACAATTGAGAAAATATGTCAGAAGAATGGTTGGGATTATTATGGCATAAGGTCAAATAACCTTGAGCAACTGAATACTCACCCTTAGTAGTGTTGTTCCATCCAAAACAATATTTTTCATGGGACCAAGAGAGGGATCTCATATGAAGGATGCCTTGGATATCTTGTCTTTGCCTTTCTGGGATTTGAATAGGCCAGTCCTCAATAGGGATCCAATATCTACCAACCTTTGAATTACCAAGTATGGTACCGACAATAATTAGCCACCTTTATCCAATTAGCTCGGTGAAGCTCCTCCATCCAAGGCCTCCAATCGGGAAACTGAGTTATCAAAGGCTTGTGACCATCCCAAGAATCTATCCAAAAATTTGCATGTTGACCATTATGAATGATCCAAAATAAATTTTTCTTTATCAAATCCTCACCAGTCTTAAGAACTGCTAAAATGGGAGAACCTTTGGTAGGAAGTTGATAGCGAACAAGGTCTTCAGGACTTTTGTTCTCAGCATATTTAGCACGGAGATTATTGGCCCAAAGAGCATTGGGGTTATGCAACATCCTCCAATATAATTTAGCAGCTAAAGCTTTGTTGTTATTAATTGAAGACCATAAACCTAACCCCCCTTCACTCTTAGGAAGACATAAAGTATCCCATTTCACCAAGGCCCATTTTCTTTTCTCCTTAGTACCACTCCAAAGGAAACGATGACTGATTTGATCCAATTCTCGAAGAACAACCTTTGGAATATTCAAAACGGAAGAAACATAAATAGGAATAGCTTGAAGGACTGATTTTACCAAGGTGATTCTACCCCCATAAGAAAGCCACTTGTTGGTCCACTTTCCAATTTTCTTCTTGACTTTGTCCAACAACCAATTCCAATATTTATTTTTTTGCCTTTGAATATTTATGGGAATACCTAAATAAGTGATTGGAAGAGAGGTCTTCTTATATCTTAGCTTATCCAAGACCATGGATTCCTATCTAGTAGAGCAGTGAAAGAAAATAACTTTAGATTTGTCTTCATTGATCAACTGCCCAATAGCCTTAGAAAAATAGCTAATGATTTGCTTAATATTAGAAGCTTCCTTAACTGTAGCTTTACCTAAAATAGTAGAGTCATCCACAAATTGAAGATGAGAGATAGGTCTAGCTCCATGAGCAATGGTAACTCCCTCAAGGGTTTTGTTTTCCCTCTTTTTGGTTATAGTCCTACCCAAGCATTCAACAAGAATGATGAATAAATAAGGGGATAGCGGGTCACCTTGCCTAATACCTCTAGAAGCTGGGAAAGACCGAGAAGGCCTGCCATTGATAAGAACTAAGTAGGAAACCGAAGAGATACATCCCATAATCCAATCCATCCAATCCTTAGAGAAACCAAATTGCCTCAAAACTTTGATAAGGAAGTGCCAATCCACTCTGTCATAAGCTTTGGATAAGTCTAACCGAATGAACATGGAAGGAGAATTTTGCATATCCATGGAATGGATGGCTTCCTGAGCAAGAACTATCTCATCTACTATTTGACGTCCTTCCACATAACCCCCTTGCTCCGGGAAATAATCTTATGCAAAAGAGGCTTCAACCTTTCTGCCATGATTTTAGTAATGATTTTGAGAAGAACATTACATAAAGCAATAGGTCTAAAAGCTGAGATATGATCAACCTCTTGAGCTTTTGGAACAAGAGTAATATAAGTTTTATTGATAACCTTCAAAATTTCTTTGGCTTTCCTGGCTTCTTCCACCACCTCTAATAAATCAACATGAAGGATATCCCAGAACTCTTGGTAGAACTCAATAGGAAAACCATCAGGACCTGGGGTTTTCCCTTTTTGCATTTTAAAAACTACTTGTTGAAGCTCATTGATAGTAACAGGAGCAGTCAAAATAGAGTTCTCCTCAGAAGTGATAAGAGAAGGGATTGCTTGAAGAACATTATATTGTGAAGCTGAGTCAAGGGGAGTAGCAGCAAAAATATTGGAAAAGTAATCAACAACAATAGAGTTCATGCCATCCCAAGTATAAACAACATCTCCAGAATCTGATTTTAAGGAAGAAATAAAGTTGTGAGATCTTCGAGCTAGAAGAGATTTGTGGAAAAAATTTGTGTTTCGATCTCCTTCTTTGAGCCATTGAATTCTAGATTTTTGCTTCCATAAGATTTCTTCTCTTTTTTCCCATTCCTCTAACTGAGTTGTGAGTTTAATTTCATCTGCACTTCTCTTCTCTGTGAGGCCATCTAAACGGATTTTCTTATTCAAATTTTCAAGATGAGCAATAACTTCATATTTTTTTTTATGAACATCCCCAAACTCTTTCCAGTTCCAAGTCTTGATTTTGGATTTAATGTATTGCAGTCTTTTGACAAAATAGAACATCTTAGTCCCATGCCTAGGTTTACCTTCCTTCCACCATTGTTGCACATGAGGTCTGAAGGAAATGTCTCTAAGCCACATTAATTGAAAACGAAAAGGAGAGAAACTCACATTGGTTTTCCACATTTCCACCATGATTGGCCAATGATCCGAACCAGCATTATTAAGAGTCTTCACTTTAGGAATGTGACCATGGATTAAGAAATTTTCAGAGAGCAAAAACCTATCCAATCTCTCCATTATACAAGCTAAGCCTTGCCTTCTGTTAGACCAAGTCATAAGGCCATTATCCGGTTGGATATCCACAAGATGGAGGTTTGCAATATATTCGCTCATGAGGTCGGTGCTTTTGTCCAAATTTCTATTTCCCCCCTTTTCTCATCCAGAGAGAGGATGGTATTGAAATCTCCTCCGATCAAGATCCAAGCTTTAGGAAAATGAGAGATAATATGAGTAATATCCTTCCACTGTCTTCTTTTTTCCTCCAAAGAAGTCGGAGCATAAAAAGTAATGTAGAGCATAATCTGGTTGGAATGTCTACTTTGAATAGCTATAGCCAACAAACCCCAACTGCCAACCATATGGTGAATAACTACCTCTTTTGGATCCCAAAGACAAGCAATGCCACCCGAAGTCCCTTGGGAACCGAGGGAAACCACTTTTCCAGCTGGCCAAATTTTATCGGCAATTAAGTCCATATCCTCCATTGACATCTTAGTTTCTTGAAGGAAAACAAGATGTGGATGATTTACCTGAATCATTCTTCTAATTTCATTTTGTTTTGAAAGACTCCCTTTGAGTCCTCTAATATTCCAAGTGATGATCTTCATTAATACCGGGGCTAAAAAAGTTGGGAAGGGCATTAATCTTACCTTCCTCTACAAGCTTTTCACCTTCTTTTACCATATGATATTGATTGGTCTTGCGACCTACTTTTTGATTAGAATCCATCTTCAATTTTTTTTCCCTATTTCTTGACTTATTCCAATTGAATCTGAGATGGCTTCTAACCTTGAAGAATGCTCGTACATAGCCAAAATTTTACTAGATGGTTCAATAGAGTCTATATTGGGACCTGCATTATTTGAAGTTTTGACATTTGAAATATTGTTTTTCTTGTGTAAATTTTCTCCTTTTTTTTTCTATTGAAAACCTTTGATTTGTTGGTTTGTCTCTCGAGTTCTTCCCTTCATATTTAAATTGTGTTTCTAAGATTTCAGTTTCCATTATTTCCTCTTCCTCACTTGGGACATCATTTGTGGAAAGGATTTCAAACATATTAGCAGATGACTTTGATTGATCCTTCATAACTGGTTTTTTTTGAGTGTTCTTCTTCTTAGGTATTTGGAAACCTGCTAAGTTTATATCTTCTTTCTTTTGATCAGGAATTTTATTTGGGCAAGCATTGGCCAAATGACCATATTCATGGCAAATTCTACAACGAAAAGGAATGTTCTCATAGTCCACTACTTGCTCCCAAGTGTCTTCCCCAAATTGTAATGTGATATTTTTAGGTAGGGGTTTGTCAAAATCCATTAAAACACAAATCCGAGCATAAATAATATGTTCAAAATTTTGAGTACAATCAGCAGTCATCATAAAAGTTCCTAAAGAGTTTCCAATTGAAGAAAAAATAGTAGGATTCCAAAATTCAATAGGGAGGCCAAAGAGTCTAACCCACATGGGAGCAATAGAAGGCATCTCTTCTTCGACTTTAAATTTAGTATGCCAGGGCTTCATGAAAAGCCTTGCCCTTCCAAAAAACCAAGGACCCCCTTGAAAAGTTTTCTCTCTATCTTCATTATTAGCAAATAAAACAAGAAAATAACCATTTGGATAAATAGAGATTTGTAACTCACCTTTAGTTTTCCAGCTTTTTGCAGCCTAGACTTTGAAAGAAGATAGACTCGGACGAAAACCCACGAACCGACAAATTAGTCCTCTTTTTTCCAAATCTTCAATGCCAATCTGAATGTTATCCATATCAAGCTTAACAATAGGAGTTCCATCAGCTGCTTTAAGACATCCTGACTCCATTTTCTTGGGATCAATCTTAGGCATTCTTAGAGGTTTATGGGAAGCCCTAATATTGATATTAGCATTGGGTTGAGGCTGTCCACCATGAAGGGCATCCCTAAAATTCATTTTTGGGACTGAGTCTTCAAAATTCTTACCCTTGATAGGGGTTTTCACAGTAGAATTATTTTGTGGGTGCACCTTAGCACCAGATTCACTTGAGATATGAGCCATTTTTTGATCAACTACTTGAAACTTGTTTCGTGATCTCTTTAATCCTTGCCCTAGATGCCGTGGAAAGGTATGGTTTTCACTTTTCTTTTGTGCAACAAATTGGAAGCCGTTGTCACTCAAGTTCATAGTATGATCTATTGAAAGACAAATTTCTAACCCATATTGTATCCCCTGCAACATTTCCTGCTAAAATATTGAGAATAAACCACAAAAATATTGGCCGCTAGGGCCCGAAGGCCCTAAAAACCAACCTCTGGAGCTGCTTGCACTCAACCCAGATGAAACCCTCGCATAGCCGCTTGCCAAATATGTCGTTCACACATAGGGATGCGCTAGGATCTGTGTTGCTCCAAATGATATGAAAATTTGTGGAGACGTTCTAGGGTTTTTCAGGCATCTACCCTCAAAATTTTAGCTCAATCCGAGTCCGGATGAGTGAGATATGACCGAAACGAGTTCGGTAGTTTGGGCAGTCCTACGAAAAATGTCTCCCTTGATCGGTGTCCAACTTTTGAAAATTGGTCTTCTATCCACACACCATAAGTTTTAATCCATATCTCCCATTTGACTTTGTCGTCCTTGCCATCCAAAGCCACCATTCATGGAAAAGATCAATTTTGATCTTCTTCTAGGATAAACTCAGAAAAAATTACAGCATAATAGAAATTTGTTTACAAGATAGAAATGACATATTCTGAAGTGGAGAAATATGTGTGAGATATTTTTAGACTCCTCCCACGTAATCCCACCACTGAAGATGCTTTCTAAGGGCCAATGACTACTATTGCAACACAAATTGTCCAAATTTGCATTTATTTCAGATCCAAAATTATTGGCAAATCACTATAAAGTAGCACATAGGCTGATTTGAGCATGGGATATGTTGTAAATATTTATATAAATAACACAACTCCCTCATTTTTTGAGTCAGTTAGGAATTAGAATAGAGGAGAGTCTTCAATAGCAGCAATTAGGACTGTACAACAATTTTCTATAACAGTTTTCAGTATGTTTTGTCATCAATAAACATGCAGTTATTTTATCATTTTTTGTTTTGAGTGTTAATTAGTTAAGGAGTGCTTTTCACCTCCTTCTAGATCAGGAAGTATGGGCCCACTTTCAGATCTAGAAGGAGGGATTTTATGAGAGGTTTTAATCTATAATTTTGCTGCAGCAGAATTAATAGATTGCTTGTCAGATTTCATTTTCTTGTTTTTATTTTGTATTATGTGATTGATGTTTTCTATAATGTTTATGTACAATATTTATGTGTGTGTCAACTGACAAATTAGATTAAACATTTATTTCTTGTTTCCTTTGCTTTCCATGTTATGTTATTTTTATGTTTCAGCAACTTTCAATTTACAGCAGATTTCATTTTGCTATCAATTCCTATAGCATAAGCTTGACGACCTTTTGTGGCAGGGCATTAACAGGTGTTTTATTTCCAAGCATCACTTCCATTCTGCAAGAGTAAAATAGGTTTCAATTTTGCAAGTGTAATTTAGGATTTCATTTTAGCAACATTTCAATTTAGCAATTTCAATTCTGCAAAAGTAGATTAGATTTCAATTCAACAATTTCAATTCATGCAATTGTAGTTAAATTTAATTTTTTGAAATTAGAATTAGTTTTTATTCTTATAAGTTTCCATTTTGCAGATTAGGTTTAGTGTGACACCAAAAGGTTAAACCAAATCAGTCTCATCTAATAAATGTTTGAAATTTGAATTCCTAAATTGTACTCTGCCCTAGCCTTCTATCGTAGACAGCCTTGGACACCACCCCGAATTGATAAGATCTTTGAGATTTAATGATGTGCTTAACGACAACTCATCATTTTGGCATCGTTTTTGGGGAACACGGTGTTGTTAGAGGGTAAAAGTAGCCCAATAATTGTTAATTATACTAAATTGTGAAATTTAGAGTAAAATTTGGATAAATGATTGGTATTAGTAACAATTTTTGGTAAATTGCATTTCAGTCCATTTAGAAAACAAGCAACCACAAGGAGGTGATCTTCACACCTAGGGGTTAAATTGCTTATGTTTGAAATTCTTGATAAAAATTGAAAGAATTCATCATCCTCATTATCAAGAAACATAAGATCTTATTAGAGGAGCCATCTGCTAGTACTGTCGTTTTTATATCCATATCATCAGGGTAGTATAAACAAATTTGTACTAGGTGTTGGGAAGACATCATGGTAGATATACAATACTATCCCTTGAACATAACAATCATATCAGCTACTTGTAGCATTTGTTCATAGGGACATATCACTGATGAATGCCATTTACTTCCATAACTTAGAGATGCAAAATCTGTTGCCTAGTCTAAATTCTTTTGAAAGAAAGATCTCAACAATAACAAACAGGGCAAGTAAATCAACCACCGCCTTCAACCCAACCTGTGGCCAATATGAATAATACAAGATAGGCAACCCCTGTCTATGTACGCTAAATCTATTAAAAAAAAATCAAAAAAAATTTTGCACAATCAAAATAGGAGTTTACAACTTAACGATGATCCTAGAGTTTTCCATTATTACTTAAATATTGTTAGGATTTTACCGTGCTAAACCACAACCTAGCAATTCTTAGCCTACACAAACAATAGTTGATCTCATTAGAGGTGATCCTACCTGACAAGTAGTTGATCTGCTAAAGTTGTACACTTCTTGTCTTATTGTGCAAACCAAAAATATTTCTTTTTTAGCCCAACCTGTGATCAGTTTGAATAATACAAGATAGCCAACCCCTGTCTATGTAGCTAAATTTGGTATAAAAAAAAACCTGCAAAAAATGTTATTAATTGTAGCAACATCCAACTGTGCTCAAACAAGAACTTACCTAAGCTTGAAGAGACAAAAATCAATGGAGATACACATAAAACCTTTAGTCCAAACACACAAAAATTAGCCTTGGATAAAGGAGAAAAACTAGAAAAATTGCACATAGAAAATTTACTTCCATTGAACTCCTTAGTAAGAAATTACAAAGGGGTAAATTTTATCCTCTTAGGAATGAAACAAATTGAAGTGCAGCCAAGAAAATTCTTGAACATTATTAGCTGGTTGACTTATAAACAAAAAGCAAAATTGTTGCTATTTTGAAACAATATTTCAATCCCTTTACATGGAATTACAAGGGTATATCAAGATTTTATCTTGATGTAAGCACTTAACATCTTTTGGAAATTGGTATTTAATTGTTTCAAGAATAGATTGACAAGATTTTGCAGACTAGGAGGCATGGACAACACTTTATTGAAGAAGTTTTCAGATATGGAGCAGTGCTTCTTTCTCCCATTGGTAATTCATGGAGGATGTTAGTGGTGAATGGACATTCCTTCGGGTATACCATGCACCATTAACTAAGGATGAGTTATTGAAGGATATTTCATTGGATGTACACATAATGGAAGATAATTTCTCTTCAATATCAGATTTAGAGTGATGATAAAAAGTTTGAAAAAAAGAAAAAAAATACAAGAAAAGCAAAAAGAAGAATAGTCTTGTTTGTGAACTTCCTTCTTGGGTACAAGCAAGACAAGAAAAATTGAAAAAAAAAAAAAAGAGGAAAAAATAAAAATTTGCAGCAAAGGCATGTCCCACAAAATGGGGATACATGAGGATAAACATCAATTTCAGCAAGGAAGAGGAACAATGGAGCCAATACTTCATTTCTAGCACTAAGGAGGCAATTATGATGTATGAATATTCTTACTGCTCATCTAGAAAGGAAGGTTGCATCAATGTTGCTAGTTTCAATAGAAAGAGATGGTGTTTTCATACAACAATTGACATGTTTTTCAGAATAAGGATTGGTATTATCCAAATAAGAGTGAGAGATGTTCTCTTTCATTGAAGCACTTCAAAAAAAAAAAAAAAAAGGGGACAAAAGTTGGTTGAAACCAGAAATGGCAGCCTCTTCTAATGAAAAAAATGAAAAAAAGAGATGAAAAAAAATGAAAAAAAAAGGAAAGAAAAAAATGAATAATTCAGTAGTGAAAACCTTCTTGGAGGCGCTATTGAGTTGGCTTGCATGAAAACCGATTTTTTGGCATGCATTACCTTGTTGATGTACCCATCATTATTCCACCATTGTACAAATCTTACACTGCACATGTGTTATTTTTATGTTTTTAGATAGCCTACTAACAATCATCAGAAACAGCTTGTAAGGTGCATGATTAATTTTCAAGACAATAAGGTATGCGTTTCTTGCATTTAAGTCATAGTAAGCATTTAGCATTTAATGTATGATAATCGGTATTTGGCATAAACTATTCATACAATATTGGTAAGTTGAAAATGGAACATGATCAAAATGTCAAGAAACACCCCATTTGCCCTTAGTTGCATGAGAATTTCAAAACTGTACAAAAACCTGATTTTGGGACAGACATGGCATAAATTCTATCTCAATTAGTAGGGCAGGTTTCAAAAGTAGGACTGCAAGTTTATCTCACAATTGTCTGATAAATTGAAGGAGGATAATCAACAAAATGCACTTGAAGGTTCTATTTTAGTACTACTGGAATAAAACAACAACATACAAAACAAAGAATAACATCTAAACAAAAGGATCAAGAAGAGATTTTTGATGTTATGGAAGGCTTATACACTCTAGATATGGGCCCACAATAGAATCTGTAGCTAATTTTTGCATAGGATGTCATTTATGCATTTTTTGATGCATCTTTGGAATGAACATTCATATCTTCGGAATGAACATGCATATCTTCGAAATGAGCAGGATATCTTTGGAATGAGCAGAAACTGCACCAGAATTGTTGAAAATGCTACAAAATAGCAAAAAGAGTAGGTTACATCAAATATTGAGGTTTATAAGGCTCTACCACAAGTAAGTACATCCCTCAAGCATTTCAAAATCAAAATTTTATCAATTTTGTTCAAAATGTGCAAACAATAGAAATAGGCATTCAGGCTAAAATGTTGTTAAGAACATAAAATTTCACCAGTAGTAGTGCATCTGCCAAATATGGTTCCACAATAAGGCTATTGCAAGATGAATCACATGATACCAAGCCTTTAAGAGGTACCTTGCAACACTAAAACTTGTAGAAGGGTAAAAAAAGAGTTAAAATTGCAGTAGTTGCAGAAATTGCAATATTGAAAGATGAAAGTGCAAAAGTTAAAAATTTGCAAGTTGCAAATGAAAAAAAAAAGATATGCAAGAAAAGAAAAAAAACAGAATAAAAAAATAAAATTTGAAAAAAATTGATTGAAAACTTTTTTTGCAAGGTTGTAGAAAAGTGAAATACCTGTGCTTAAATTAAAAAATGCTTGGTGTAGTGTAGAAAGGAGAAATTTATCAAGTAGCAGGTGGCAAAGGATGTTTTTCATAAGGATAAAACCAACATATTACTATGGCCTACTAGGATGCATGAGGGCATGCATCAGTTCAAGCTAGGGGGGATGATGAGGCCTGAAAATGCCTCATTTTTACACTATGTTTGACATATAAAAAACTATCATATTATTAAGTTAAATGCAAAATAGTTGATTAGAATATATATTTGTTAAGTTTTTGCATGATTTTATGTTAGGATCATTATATCTCTGTTTTTGACTATTTTCAGCATTTTGTGACTACTTTTGCTTGATTAAGTAGCAAATAAAAATATGCATTTCAAACAGCTGCCAAATATGGTATGCTGATATCCATTAAATTCACAATGGTTTATGAATTTTTTCCTGCCCTTCAACTTGTTTTAAGTTCACATTGAAGCCAAATTATTAGGACTGTCATAAATCTGAAAATCTGAAAAAAATAGCCATATAAAAATCAGCAAGCTGTCACTTTATAGGAACACCTTGAAGTTGTCAAGCAAAGCATGAGGATATGGATGGAATGAGTTTAGAAGGACTACAGAAGACATCTAACCTATTTAGAAGCATTCCCACATGGTCTAAATAGGTAGCAACAGGGTATAATAGAGCAGGGATAATTGTGTAGTACTATTGCACTATTTCAGCATGGTTACTTGGTGAATGAAGCGTATAAATTAAGTAGCAACTTGATGTACTCCTTTATGTTGATATTTGAATATTTTTTCCATGTTTTAATTTATTTGAATTTGCAAGAAATACCAATATTTTACAACTATGCAACAGAGTTGGAAAATGCAGTAATTTACCATGTAAACTTCAGTAAGCTATCAATGAATTGCAAGGCATGGAATTCACACTTGGAGAGAGATGAAGGCTATTGCAATATGATCCTGAGAGCTAACCCACCTAAGAAATGTAGATGAAATCACTTGAAGAGCACATAGTTGTTCATTCCGAAGATCTTCGGAATGAGCAAAAATCTTTGAAATGAGAAATACAGTCTTCGAAATGAGCGGACATCTTCGGAATGAGAAATACAGTCTCTTCGAAATGAGCCACTTATCTTCAAAATGAGAATAAAAAGTGCTTTTTGACTTGTTGAATAATTTTTGATGATGGAAAAAGGGAAAGAAGGTTGAAAAGGTTAAAGGAAAATATCTCCCATCTGACTTGGTCGTCCTTGCCGTCCAAAGCCACCATTCATGGAAAAGATCAATTTTGATCCTCTTCTAGGATAAACCTAGAAAAACTGCAACATAATAGAAATTTGTTTACAAGATAGAAATGTCATATTATGAAGTGGAGAAATATGTGTGAGATATTTCCAGACTCCTCCCACGTACTCCCACCACTGAAGATGCTTTCTAAGGGCTAATGACTACTACTACAACACAAATTGTCCAAATTTGCATTTATTTCAGATCTAAAATTATTGGCAAATCACTGTAAAGTAGCACATAGGCTAATTTGAGCATGGAATATGTTGTAAATATTTATATAAATAAGACAACTCCCTCCTTGGTTGAGCCAGTTAGAAATTAGAATAGAAGAGAGTTTTCAATAGCAGCAATTAGGACTGTACAACAATTTTCTATAACAGTTTTCAGCATGTTTTGTCATCAATAAAAGTGCAGTTATTTTATCATTTTCTATTTTGAGTGTTAATTAGTTAAGGAGTGCTTTTCACCTCCTTCTAGATCAGGAAGTATGGGCCCACTTTCAGATCTAGGAGGGATTTTATGGTAGGTTTTAATCTATAATTTTGCTGTAGTAGAATTAATAGATTGCTTGCCAGATTTCATTTTCTTGTTTTTATTTTGTATTATGTGATTGATGTTTTCTATTATGTTTATGTACAATATTTATGTGTGTGTCAGCTGACAAATTAGATTAAACATTTATTTCTTGTTTCCTTTGCTTTCCATGTTATGTTATTTTTATGTTTCAATAGCTTTCAATTTCTAGCAGATTTCATTCTCTTGTCAATTCCCATAGCGTAAGCTTGACGACCTTTTGTGGTAGGGCATTGATGAGTGTTTTATTTCCAAGCATCACTTCCATTCTACAAGAGTAAAATAGGTTTCAATTTTGCAAGTGTAATTTAGGATTTCATTTCAGCAACATTTCAATTTAGCAATTTCAATTCTACAAAAGTAGATTAGATTTCAATTCATGCAATTGTAGTTAACTTTAATTTTTTGAAATTAGAATTAGTTTTTATTTCTTATAAGTTTCCATTCTGCATATTAGGTTTAGTGTGACACCAAAAGGCTAAACCAAATCTATCTCATCCAATAAATGTTTGAAATCTGAATGCCTGAATTGTACTCTACCCTAGCCTTCTATCGTAGACAACCTTGGACACCACCCTGGATTGATAAGATATTTGAGATTTAATGATGTGCTTAACGACAACTCATCAAAAAGTGACCCTATCTTGGAAGTTAGGGCCAAAATCAAAGGTAATTGAGCACGTGTGTGTGATCTGTGAAGTGTTATTATCATCCTTCCACCCAAGAGTGTATGGAAATGGATGAGGTTTGGTGGGAAGTTTAAGCCTATCAATAATGGAATGGTGTCACATGTTACAAATAAATTATCATGATCATGGGCTGTGGAATGATGATGCATCAAGGTGACATCATTCAATTTTCCCCTCAACTCCTCATATATCTTTACCTCACCAATAGCCTTTATGGGATTATCAAATGTTCCCTCATCAAACTTTACAATGATATTCTTCTTGTTAGAATTATGTAAATTAGGATATGCAAATTTTTCATGCCCAGGTCTCTTATAATAGGGACATAATGGTTGATAAGTAGAAGAAGAATGAAATGTTTTCTTAGAAGCATGGGAATTATGAGAAGTAGGAGTATTATAAGAAGGGGAGAAATAAGAAGAGTGCCTTGGTGCTTGTTGCTATTGATGAAACTCATTTGTGGATCCACCAGATGAGTATCAAGGACCTTGGTGTTGTGCAATGAACTTATCCTCTACAAGATGAGCATGGTTGAGCACATCATCAAGTGTGCTACACAGAGTATATTTCAAATCACAAAAAAATGTGCAAGAAGCCCACTATTAAACTTCAGAATCATGGAATCTACAGGATCAACAATGCACAAAAAAACACACAACCTATTGAACTGATATACATGTTGAGCATTTGAGGTGTTGTCATTATTGTCAACACTTCTACTTTTTCTCCTAGTTGGCATCCTATTCATCATGGTGATTATGCTGCAGCTTGGGCAATGTTGCAAAATGTTGTGTGTATTTGAACACACCTTTTACAGAGACTTTGGAGGTATAATTTGTGGTTATTGCATATATTATTTCTCTTGGTTCTATGTTTATGGCACATTTATTTATGTAAAGGTGATATAAGGTTGCATTTGTATTTTCTATGTGCCTTGGTGCTATATTGTAACATTCAACATTTATTTATTTCCACTATGTCATCTCCAAGTTCCTTGGAATGTGTTCCAAGACTTAGGAATGGAGGGAAAATTGATTTTAATTATTTAATAATGCATCATAAGGGTTAGGAATTATTTCCAATATTTATTGGAATTTATTTTGTGGTGCAAAAATGGAAATATGCTAATTGGGGTGTTCAACTTGGTGTGGGACTCACTTTATGACATCCGTCATAGTGGTGTAAGGAAAGAATATTTTGCTGCCCTATTTTTGTGGGATTTTGGAGATATGGGACGTGATAATTGCCAAATTAGTGTTTAGACACTTTGGAATATTATTTTTGTTGTGTAAGAGCATCTCCACTTTGATTGGCAGCTGGTGAGTGTGTGTAGTGGTGATGGCAACAATTTCTTTTTTGGAAAATTAGAAATTTCCTCAACTTGGGCATGATTTTTTGAGTGATTTTCTACTCATGGTTTTGGAAACCATTTATGGTTTCTCTCCATATCATTTATCTATAAATTCAGTGTTTGAGATGGTGGAATTATGGAGTTTTTGTTGAGAGTAACAGAGGTCGTTGTAGAATGCTGCCAAAATTTTTGTAGAAGACATAAGTGTATAGATTTTAGCATGCAGGTTTGGGAACCTATTGTGGATGGAGAGAGAATCATTTTGATATGTTTATTGCAGGTGTTGGATCATATTTGACAGAAAAATCATTTTGCAGTGGTTGGGTGCACAGTTGGTTTGCAGCAGTGTTGTTGGTTTTGAGCTTGCAGGCTTGTTAGAGCTTGCTTTTACTGGAAGCATTTTTATGCTTTATTTTTCATCATATTATTATTATTTTGATCTGATATAGGTGGGTTGCAGCCCTCCTTCTGTTGTGGCAGAGAAACTTTAGTGTATTTCATTTTGAGGCTTGTTCTATGCAGCAGTCATAGCAAGCAATTCTCTTTGGGAGGTTTTTTACCCTTGTGGTTTTCCTCCGGCATATCATGTGTTGTGGGTTGTTTCTCTTGCATATATGTTGCTGCTATACATGAGTTTATTTCTGTTTTAAATAAGATTTCAAATTGGAAATTAAAGTTTTAAATTGCACAGATTCACCCCCCTCTCTCGTGCCATTGTTATACTAACAATTGGTATCAGAGCCTGGTTGTCCTTTTAGCAGCTTAATCAGCTCGGATTGATTCCTGGTTCACAATGGCTAATAGGGATGTCAACACTGGCAAGGTGCCATACTTTGATGGGAGTGATTATGCATTTTGGAGTTACAAGATGATGGACTATTTGGGTTCTCTTGGTATTGGTGTGTATCTTTCACTTAAGAATGGTTATGCTTTTCCTCGCTACAATTCCTACTAGATCCCGATGCAATCAAAGAATATGAAAACAATATGAAGGCCAAATCTACTATCACAAATGCTCTTGCACCAAGTGAATTGGTGAAGGTTATGGGTTTGCAAACAGCAAAAGAAGTATGGGATAAGTTGCAAGCTATTCATGAAGGTAATGACAAAGTTAAGGAAGCTAAACTTCAAATTTTTAGAGCTCAATTTGAGAGTCTCCGAATGGATGAGAATGAGGATATTTCTGCCTACATGCTTCGTGTGAGTGAGGTGATCACTTCTCTTAGAGGTTTAGGAGAGACTATCATAGATAGTATTGTTGTGAAGAAGGTTCTTCGTTCTTTGACTTCAAAGTTTGATTCAAAGGTTTCTGCAATTGAAGAAGCAAAGGACTTAAACAATCTCCCACTAGATGAACTACATGGCTCTCTTATTGCATATGAGATGAGAGTTGGTTGCAGCAAGTCTACTAAAAAGGAAAGTGCTTTCAAAGCATTCAAAAACATGAAATTGAATCCACAATCCGATGAAGAGAGATTCTCCGATGAAGAGCAAGCAAACTTTGTTCGAAAATTGAAAAGAGGAAAAGGGAAATACAATGGAAAGTTGCCATTGAAATGTTTTGAGTGTGGGCGCATTGGGCATTTTGCTTCAAAATGTCCTTACAAGGAGCACTTAGATGATGATGGTGAGAGTCACAAGAACAAGAAGGAGTACAAAAAGAAAGCTTCAAGATTTAGCAAGAGATTCTCAAGGAGAAAGGTTTTGATGACACATGAAGATAGTGATTCTTCAGATGAGAGCATAGATGATTCAGATGAAGAGGCTACTGAAGTCCTCTTTATGGCTATTGAAGACAAATCCAATATAAATGCAAACAAAGAGGATGATGAATCTGAAATTGATTTTGAGGAAGAGCTTGCAATAGCATTGGAACAATATGAAATTGAGAGAAAGAGAAACAAAAGGATGAATGAAAAGATCAAGGAGCTAAACAAACTCAATGAAGACTTGTTGATGCAACATGAAGAGTCAAAAAGATTTGCTGACCAAAATATTTCAGATTTAGAGGAGTCCAATAATGTGGCTACAAAAATGATACAAGACTTAAAAGTTCAAGTTGAAGAGTCCAAGAAAATAATAGATGATCTTAAGAATCGGGTATGTGAAAAATCTGATTTGTGTTGCAAACTAAAAGAGGAGATTGTTACTTTGAGAAAGCAACTTGAAAAGGCTAATTTGGATTTGAGCACTAATTTTAAATTTCAGAAAAGTTCTAATCAGCTTGATGAGCTTATTGGTAGTCAAAGATACACCAAAATCAAGTTTGGTTTGGGGTTTGATGAAGGTGAAAGTTCATATGTTGCCAAAGATGCAAAATCAGTTGGTGAAAGCTTGAAGAATGAGAAACCCATTGTAGAGAAACCCCAAGGAGATAAAAAGAAAGAAGAAAAGGTCTCAAATCAGACCAACAACAGAAATATGCCTTATCATACCATAAATGTTAGCAATGATGAGTTTCAAAAGGTAAAACATCAAATGGGAAGAGCACCTAGAAGGAGTTTCAATTCATGGCATCAAGTTCAATACAAGTATACTCCTTCCTTTTCTGGTTATTGTTTTAAGTGCAATACTTATGGTCACAAGATGATGGATTGTAGGCTTAATGTTAGGCCTAAGAGCTTTGTTAGTCACAACTCATTTGCTCCTCTCATTGATTTTCATGTTGAGTGTTACAAGTGTAATAACTTTGGTCACATTGCTAGAGATTGCAGAACTATTTTTGTGACTAATCAAATGCAGGATAGAAGTAGCAACAAGCCTCCAAAGGTGCAAAACAAGAAATCCATGATGCATAAAGACCATTTTCCCAAGAAGGCCGTGAGGTATGAGGAAGATAAGAAATCAGAAAACAAGCCCAAGATGACATGGGTTGAGAAGGGAAAGTCAAAACAGGAAGACATTACTAAGCATGATTCATTGATTGTTCAAACCGCTTTCAAGGCACAAAGAAAGGCTACATCTTGGATCATTGATAGTGGATGCTCTAGTCACATGACTGGAGATAGAAGGCAACTTACAAGATTGCAAGATTATGATGGTGGTTCAGTAAAGTTTGGCAACAATAACAATGCAAAGATTGTGGGTAAAGGTATGGTCAACATCAACAATGGTAAAATCACTTCTCATGATGTTCTTTTTGTTGATGGCCTCAAGCATAATATTTTAAGTGTTAGCCAAATGTGTGATAGTGGCAAAGATGTGATTTTTAAATCAGATGGTTGTGAGATTAGATGTGCTATGAGTGGTAAAATATTGGCAAAGGCTACAAGAACTTCAAGAAATTTGTACAATCTTTGTAGTGCAAATGAGAAAACATGCTTCATTGGACAAGTTGATGATAGTTGGTTATGGCACAAGAGGCTTGGCCATATTAACTTTGATAGCTTGGTTAAGATCAGCTCCAAGAATTCAATAAGACATCTTCCAAAGTTGACTAAGCCAAACAATAGCATATGCGCATCATGTCAACAAGGCAAGCAAACCAAATCACACTTCAAAACTAAGGAATATTCTACAACAAGGCCTTTGGAGCTTGTGCATACCGATGTGTGTGGTCCTATGAGGACTAAAGGAACTAATGGTGAGAGGTATTTCATTTTGTTTATTGATGATTATTCTAGACTAACATGGGTATCTTTCATGAAGGAGAAATCAGAGGCTTTTATTTGTTTCAAAGTGTTTAAGGCTATGGTTGAGAATGATACAGGAAAGAGGATCAAATGCTTGAGATCCGATAGAGGTGGTGAGTTCACTTCTAGTGAGTTTGATAATTTTTGTCATGAGCATGGTATTAGAAGACAACTTTCAGCAGCAAGAACACCTCAACAAAATGGGGTGGTTGAGAGAAAGAACAAAATACAAGAAATGGCTAGAACAATGCTTAATGACTCACGGGTTGCAACTAGATTTTGGAAGGAAGCAAGGCATACAACAGTATACATACAAAATAGGTGCATGCTTAGAGTTCATAGCCATATGACACCCTATGAACTATGGACAGGAAAGAAAGCTTCAGTTAAGCATTTCAGAGTATTTGGGTCCAAGTGCTACATAAGGAGAGATAAGTACAATCTTGGCAAGTTTGAAGATAGAGCAGATGAGGGGATTTTCCTTGGCTACTCCACCAAAAGCAAGGCTTATAGATGCTTCAACAAGAAGCTTGGAAAAGTGGTAGAAAGTGCAAATGTGAGGGTTGATGAAGGACATGTTCCCAAAGTTGATCTTGAGGAGTCTTCACCATCACAGTTTGAACCATATGAGGAAGAAGAAGTGCAAGATGAAAACAAGCAAGTTTCAGAAGGAGAAGAACAAAGTGAAGCTACCAAGTCACCTCCAAAATACATCAAGAAGAATCATCCAATGGATCAAATCATAGGTGATCCAACACAAGGTGTGCAAACAAGGAGAAAATTGGTAAGACCAAATGAGCAAAGTCACTTTTCATTGTTATCACAAGTTGAGCCTAAATCTTTTATTGAAGCTTCTAAGGATAATAGTTGGACTCATGCTATGGAAGAGGAGATTAATCAAATTGAAAAGAACAACACTTGGGAATTGGTTCCAAGACCAATGAACAAAAATGTAATTGGAGCCAAGTGGGTGTTTAGAAACAAGCTCAATGAGGATGGCAAAGTTGTTCGAAATAAGGCAAGATTAGTGTGCAAGGGGTATGCTCAAGTTGAAGGTATTGATTTTGATGAAACTTTTGCTCCTGTTGCTAGATTAGAAGCCATCCGAATGTTTCTTTCTTTTGCTGTTCATAAGAACTTTAAGGTTTATCAAATGGATGTGAAATCTGCTTTTCTTAATGGCAATTTGGAAGAGGAAGTTTATATGGAGCAACCTGAAGGATTTCAGCTTGGGGATGAGAACTATGTTTGTAGGTTAAAGAAGGCTTTGTATGGGCTCAAGCAAGCCCCAAGAGCATGGTATGCAAGGTTGGATAAGTATATTTTGCAGCAAGGCTTCCAAAAGGGTAAGGTTGATAGCAACTTGTACTTCAAAGTTGTTGATTCCCATCAGCTAGTGATTGTTGTTTATGTTGATGATATTATTTTTGGTGGAAGCAAAGATAGTATGTGTCATAATTTTTCTACTGCTATGCAAAGTGAGTTTGAGATGTCCATGATTGGAGAGTTGTCTTATTTTCTTGGTCTACAAATTGCTCAACTTGATAGAGGCATTTTCATTTCACAATCAAAATATGTCAAGGAAATATTGAAAAGTTTAACATGGAGGATTCTCAACCTGTGAGTACACCTATGGTAACCTGATGTAAGCTAAGTAAGGATGATGAGTCTCCTCTTGTTGATCAAACACTCTATAGGTCTATGATTGGAAGTTTATTATATCTAACCGGCTTCTAGGCCTGATATTTTGCAAGTTGTTTGTATGGTTGCTAGATTTCAGAGTGCACCCAAAGAAACACATGTGAAAGTTGTTAAGAGGATTTTCAGATATCTCAAGGGGACTATGGAATTTGGATTATGGTATCCAAGAGGAAAATACTTCACACTTAGAGCCTACACAGATGCAGATTGGGCAGGATGTGTTGATGATCGAAAAAGCACTAGTGGTGGTGCTTTCTATCTTGGTGACATGCTTGTTTCTTGGCATAGCAAGAAGCAAGACTCAGTATCACTCTCTACTGCTGAAGCTGAGTATATTGCTGCTGCCTCATGTTGTACTCAAGTGCTTTGGATGAAACAAATGCTTGTAGACTTGGGTATTCAGATTGGTGAGCCTATCTCTCTTCTTTGTGACAATACTAGTGCTATTAATATTTCCAAGAACCCAGTTTTGCATTCAAAGACTAAGCACATAGATATAAAGTATCATTTCTTGAAGGAGAAGGTTTCTAATGGTCTGGTTGCTTTGGATTTTGTGCCTACAAAGCAACAAGTTGCTGATATATTCACTAAGCCATTGCCTATGGAGACATTTGAGCATTTGAGACAACTCTTGGGAGTTGTTTCTTCTCCATCTCACTAGATATTTTTGTTGGTGCACATCCTCAGGGGGAGCTTCTTATGGTCTGATTTTATGCTCCTATTTCTGATATTTCATGTTCATATTTTCTGATGTATGCTTGAGGATGATGGTTGCAGAGTTTGGTGTTGTTCGGGTTGTTTGGTTGTTGCCTAGTTGCTTGGCAACATCTTGTGCTTTGGTGAGATTTTGTTGGGTATCTCTTTGCTGTTGTAGCTACTATATTTTCATGTTGAATATCAGTTCATATCAGATATATATATCAGTTCTTTTCACAACAACAAGGTTTAGTATTGTTTGATGCATTCTATGGTACCTGGTTGTAGTGTTGTGCGAGCTAGTGGCACTGTATCTTGTGTAGAACTTCTTTGGGGTATCTTGTAATATTTCCCATTGATGTTTTCATCACTACACTCTGTTATTTCATATTCAAATCAGTTTAAAGTGTCTTGGTGCTTTGGTTCAGGGAGAGTTGTAATGTTTATCATGTTTTCAGATGCACTGGTTGCCCTTTGTCATTGATTGTCAAAGGGGGAGAGAGTTGGATAATCTGCTTCTTGTGCTCTTTGATTTCAGATCTGTATGGTTGGTGTTAGGGGGAGAAATTTGATGTTGTTTCAGGTGTGAGATATGTTGAAGAATGTTGCACTTCTTGGTTTGTGCTTTACAGGCTTTACAGGACCTTCTTGTTGCCTATTTCATGGTCTTGGTTGTTGTAGTTTATCTCTGATTTGGTGTTGCCAACAATGCCAAAGGGGGAGATTGTTGAGAATTTGAGGTGTTGTCATTGTTGTCAACACTTCTACTTTTTCTCCTAGTTGGCATCCTATTCATCATGGTGATTATGCTGCAGTTTGGGCAATGTTGCAAAATGTTGTGTGTATTTGAACACACCTTTTATGGAGACTTTGGAGGTATAATTTGTGGTTATTGCATATATTATTTCTCTTGGTTCTATGTTTATGGCACATTTATTTATGTAAAGGTGATATAAGGTTGCATTTGTATTTTCTATGTGCCTTGGTGCTATATTGTAACATTCAACATTTATTTATTTCCACTATGTCATCTCCAAGTTCCTTGGAATGTGTTCCAAGACTTAGGAATGGAGGGAAAATTGATTTTAATTATTTAATAATGCATCATAAGGGTTAGGAATTATTTCCAATATTTATTGGAATTTATTTTGTGGTGCAAAAATGGAAATATGCTAATTGGGGTGTTCAACTTGGTGTGGGACTCACTTTATGACATCCGTCATAGTGGTGTAAGGAAAGAATATTTTGCTGCCCTATTTTTGTGGGATTTTGGAGATATGGGACGTGATAATTGCCAAATTAGTGTTTAGACACTTTGGAATATTATTTTTGTTGTGTAAGAGCATCTCCACTTTGATTGGCAGCTGGTGAGTGTGTGTAGTGGTGATGGCAACAATTTCTTTTTTGGAAAATTAGAAATTTCCTCAACTTGGGCATGATTTTTTGAGTGATTTTCTACTCATGGTTTTGGAAACCATTTATGGTTTCTCTCCATATCATTTATCTATAAATTCAGTGTTTGAGATGGTGGAATTATGGAGTTTTTGTTGAGAGTAACAGGGTGCTACTGGAATGTTGCCAAAATTTCTGTAGAAGACATAAGTGTATAGATTTTAGCATGCAGGTTTGGGAACCTATTGTGGATGGAGAGAGAATAATTTTGATATGTTTATTGCAGGTGTTGGATCATATTTGACAGAAAAATCATTTTGCAAGTGGTTGGGTGCACAGCTTGGTTTGCAACAGTTGTTGTTGGTTTTGAGCTTGCAGGCTTGTTAGAGCTTGCTTTTACCGGAAGCATTTTTATGCTTTATTTTTCATCATATTATTATTATTTTGATCTGATATAGGTGGGTTGCAGCCCTCCTTCTGTTGTGGCAGAGAAACTTTAGTGTATTTCATTTTGAGGCTTGTTCTATGCAGTAGTCATAGCAAGCAATTCTCTTTGGGAGGTTTTTTACCCTTGTGGTTTTCCTCCGGCATATCATGTGTTGTGGGTTGTTTCTCTTGCATATATGTTGCTGCTATACATGAGTTTATTTCTGTTTTAAATAATATTTCAAATTGGAAATTAAAGTTTTAAATTGCACAGATTCACCCCCCCCTCTCTGTGCCATTGTTATACTAACAATACATAATCCTGAACTAACTAATTTTATCCCTGTCGAAGGTGAAGCCAATGAATCTACAAATCAACATCATAATGGGATGGATAAAATATGGCCTTCAAAGCTTTGACCAAGTCATCCCATGTGATAATGTGGCATTCAATTACCACGAATTTAGCCAGGTCAAAACATTTTAGCTTAGAAAATGGAACTTTATCATCCTCAGTTGTTTGACTATAGTCAAAGTAGGTCTCCATGTCGAGGATCCAAGTGTTCAAAATAGTAGGATCTTAGGAACCTTCATAAATATGGAATTCACATTTGGCATGAGAGGAAGAGGACTTGAGTGTGACATTCTGAAGTTTGTTTGTCAAAGAATTAACTACAACGACCAATACAATAAACTGATTGGTAAAAATTTCTACCAATTATTTGGCTAAGGCCATGTTGGTGGCCATATGTCTGGTGCAAGCAAGAAATAAAAACTGAAAAATAAAGAAATGGCAATCAGAATGCAAAGATGCAGGCCTGAGAAGAAGCTACGCTTTGGGACATAATTTGGAAGATGAAATAGGATCAAATGGAAAAAATACCATGGCAAATGTGTAGAGCTCGAAACGAGCTTTCCAATGAGTATATGCAAGGGTATACTCAAAAAAATAATGACCCTGTAAAATAAAAAATTGCAAGAGGACTCTAAGAATAAGAAACTGACAAAAATTCAGTTTTCAACGGTCAATTGAATTGGCAAGTATCCACGACATTAAATAATGGAAATTGGAAAACCTTTTATGAAAATGGTATTAAATGTTTTCCAACGGCTATCGACGGGCAACAATGCCCAACAATGCCCAATGACTATTTTTGAATGACATTAATTATTGGTAAGGATAACAACTTCCAACGACTATTTTTGAATGGCATTAATTATTGGCAAGGAAAACAATGTCCAAAGGCTATTCGAAAACTACATCAATGAACTAGAAATGGTAGATCTGGCCAAATTGTGAGAGGCACAAACATCGTAAATTAGATGGAGGCCTAAAAATTTGGATCAATGCTCCAAATAACACATCGTAAATGAGTAGCTCTAGATCACGAAATCGTGCAAAAACAACAACAAAGATAAATGGAGTTTGGTGATTGTCAAAAATTACCAGGCAAAGCGGGACGAAACCGCAAAATAGAATCAACAATTTCATAAAAATATTGCAATGAAAAATATCTAAAATAGAATGTAACTTCTCCCAATGGATTCGACTACGGAGGCATTCTCATTCCCCGTATGAACCGATCTCGGCCTAGGGGAAGAGGATACTAGCCTTGTTTCCACAACCTAATGGGAGCAAATTACAATAGATAAAGGAAATAATTGATAATCCAAAAGTTTGTATTCCATTGACAACACAGACTATAAATAGGTAATACATCACATATTTTAGATAAGGTTGCATTCAATGTTTACGGTGCACCTTATCCGTTACAACAACCATAATTAAAAATAGACGATCGTTAAAAGATAATGGTTTATTACATAGAAAATACCATACCTAACACAAAATGTATGAAAGAAAATGTAACTTCTCCCAATGGATCCAACTACGGAGGCGTTCTCATTCCTCGTATGAACCTATCTCAGCATAGGGGAAGAGGATACTAGCCTTTTTTCCACAACCAGCTCTAATACCAATGATATGGGAGCAAATTACAATAGACAAAGGAAACAATTGACAATCCAAAAACTTGTATTCCATTGACAACACAGGCCTATAAATACGAAATGGGAGTAATTACAACAGATAAAGGAAATAGAATACTGTTAAAAGATAATGGTTTATTACATAGAACTAACAAACCTCATACCTATCAGTTGGTTGAAGAAGTGCTAGAAGGAGGAAAGCCTAAATGAAGAACGTGTCACTAAGAATTCAAAGAATTTATTTAACATTTGGATGCTACACAGAGCATTACATGCAAGTAGAGATATTATTAAGGTAACATAAACATTAGTTGAGATTTAATTTTGGAAAGGAAACATTATGAAGAAAAGAGAGACGCCTATTTTTAAACCAAGGTGAATAGGGTTTATGTTTCTACTTATAATAATAATATATTTCCCTCTTTTAAATATCATAGGTGAGAAAAAATTACTTATATTAGCTTAATGTATTCAGGAGAATCAATGTCATATTGAAAGGGGATAAATTGTGATTATAAAAGAATTTTTTTATAATTAGTATCAAATTGACAAATAGCATGGAATCCTCAGTTGATTTTGTGTTATAACTACAACAATTTTAGATTTTGCATCCTATCTGATAAATTTTACTGATAAAAAGAAAATTTAAGGAAAATATGTGATTGTTTTAAGGGGTATAGAAAACTATGTGATTTGTGGAGTCGAAAACCATGCTACCACTATGCTACTTCACTTATAAGTGCAAAGGCTTCAAATCATTGATTTTGATTAGGTGTATTTATCATCATTAAATCACCATGCAATTGCAACAAGAGAAGATGTGGGGACGTTAAAGGCACCTTGCATTAACAAGCATTTGAAATATATTTTTCCAGAAAGCCAAGTAGATGCATCATTTGAGGAAATACTTGAGGGTCAACTTAATTTTATTTTGTATTATATTGACAACATTGATACTAAGGTGTCACTTCTAGTTGCTTATGTGTAGAGGGGATTGAATATACTTTGCAATTAATGTTGGTGCTCAGACCAATATCACTTGTATTTGAATTGTTGATTTAAGCGAACCTTTTATTGATCCATTGTCTTGGGCAGTGAGGCATAGATTGAGAAGGGAATAGGAAATTAATGGTGGTATAAACATGGCATTTTATTTGGATAATTCTAAAGTGAAATTTATTTCCTTTAGAGGGGTAAAAGGAGAAGATAATCCTTCATATTATCAGATTGTACCAGACTTTAGAGTTTGTATTACTCCTATCTTGGGAACTATTCTAGATTTTTATGGATGATTGATGGTTTCTCATGTGGAGATTGGGTTTGAGGATATTGCTTACATTGTAAATAATATAAGGAGAGGAAAAAGTGCATAAGATCAAGCTTCACAATATGTAGGAAGAATCATGTGGTAATCTGTGAATAACTTAATACTAATAACATTGGATTGTACAAGACCTACATCTGTGACAAATTTGATACCATTGAAATTTAGAGAGGTAGAATATCATAAAACAAGATGATTAGAGAAAGCAATGAATTTCTTTGGACAAGCATGTATTGTGAACCTTACAAAACAAAAAAATTCAAGGTAGCAATTTTTTAATATTTTATAAATATACCAAGTGATGGTGAATCGATTAAGACCTTTATTAGATAAACTTATTTCAAAAGAGCAAGGTTGATTTGTGAAAGGGAGACATATTCTGGGTAGGATCATAGTAGCTCATGAAGTTATGCATTCAACAACTTTAAGAAAATAGAGCAATGATATTAAAATTTGATATGAGTAAAGCCTATGATAGGGTTGAATGGGATTTTTTTTTGCAGTATTATAAAAGTTTAGATTTGGTAAGTAATGGGTTAGATGAATTAAAGCTTGTGTTTCTACAATTTTATATTCAGTGTTGATCAATGGATTAGTAATAGAATATTTTAAAGCCAAGAGAGGTCTTAGACAAGGATATCCTCTATCACCATATTTGTTCATTATTATGGTAGAGGTTTTGGGTAGGAACTTAAAGAAGGCTAATAAATATGGGTTGATAAGTGGTCTTAAGGTTATTAATAACATATACAACATCACCCATCAACAATTTGTAGATGAGACATCCCTTTTTGAAAGGGTAAGGATAAATGAGGCCATAACTTTGAACAAATTACTAAAGGAATATGAAAGAGCATCAAGGAAAAAAGTTAATAGGACAAAATCCAAAATTTACTTCCTAAACATCTCAACTAGAATCAAAGTAGGGATATGCAAGTTACTTCAAATGGAGGAGGTAAATTTACCAACAACTTATCTAGGGATACCCTTATTTCATGGAAGAATGATGATAGAATTATGGAATCCAATTATAAGTAAATTTTAAAATAAACTACCATCATGGAAAGGTATATGGTTATCATTAGCAAGAAGAGTGCAACTGATTAAACTAGTCTTACAGACCATTTTGACTTATTATATGTCCTTGTATACTATGCAAAATTGATAGAAAAAAGCTTAATCTATATTATGTGGTCCTTTTGTGGTCATGTTTACATGATAAAAGGAAATTTTCTTTGGTGAAATGGAGCAATGTGTGTGATGATAAAACTAGGGGAGGTCCTAGTTTAAGAGTTCTTATGGATGCAAACTTAGCTCTTAGGAAAAAATTAATTTCGAAATTGTACAAAGAGAATCAAAGACAATGGGCAAGAATTCTTCTAAGTATGTTGAGCCCAATGACCCAAGCTTAATATTTACTACATTATCACTTTCAAATAGTTTTGCTCTATGGAATGGTTTAAAAAAATCTATTGATCTAGTGATTAAAGGTCTAAGATGGGTGGTGGGAACTAGAGAAAATATTTCTATTTGGATGGATACTTTGTGTGATAAAAAATACTCAATCTAGATTCAATTTTGAAACCATGGATGAGATTACTTCAAGAAAAATATGGTGATGGTTTTGAACATTATGTACAAGGACCAGGAAGGAAGATACAAATGGAAATAATGTTTTTTACAAGTATACAAGACATTAATGCTAGGAGGTAGTTGAGCAGAAAGATAACAATAGTGATTATTCCAAGGGGAGCCAAGGATAAGCTAATTTGGGAGTTGAATATCTTAGGATAATACACAACAATAAGTGGATATAATGTAAAGCACCAAAAAAATAGAAATATCACAAGAATATGAAGAGATATTTGGGATAGCTTGAGCATTCTTAAAGTCAAAATGTTTGTTTGGCTAGTAGGTCATAGAAGAATTTTATCTTAGGATAAACTTATGAAAAAGGGTTTTCATGTTCCCTCACAATGTGTTCTTTGTAAAAAGGAGGAGGAGAGTATAGACCATCTCTTGGGACAATACTCAATAGTCTAGAATCTACGACAATGGATTCTTAATATGTTTGGTAAATGCATGATGATGAATAGTAGAATTGAATATTGGTTAAAGCAAAGACAGAGCACTTATAAAAGTGAGGCTTTACAGACAATACATGATATATCAAAATATACAATACTTTGGATTGTATGTCTTGAAAGGAATAGAAGAATATTTAAAGGAAAGGAAAACAATTTAGAGGTAATGAAAAATGAGGTTTTGTTTAAATATATAGTAGTCTAAACCAACCCTATCAACTCACCCAATACCTAATATTGAAGCAAAGAGCATTGATAGATGGAGTTAATTCATCAAATGAAATTATGATGTTGGATACAAGATAAACAAAAAGAAGGAAACAAATATAAAGTGGAAACCACTAGATGTGGAGTTGGTAAAATTAAATTTTGGTGGAGCATTTAAAGGAAATATAGGACTAGTAGGAGGAGGAATAATTAGAAATAATAGAGGAGATATTTTATCTCATTATTCTTTCAATAGTAGATTTAAGATAAATAATGAAGT
The DNA here is from genome assembly GCA_028583015.1 of Wollemia nobilis. Classification (NCBI taxonomy): domain Eukaryota; kingdom Viridiplantae; phylum Streptophyta; class Pinopsida; order Araucariales; family Araucariaceae; genus Wollemia; species Wollemia nobilis. The sequence continues at coordinate 7,316,779 of JAQPPZ010016927.1, forward strand.
TGAAGCTTGGGTAGCTTTGAAAGGGTTACAAAAATGCAAATGAATGACATAGAATAGAGTATGGATGGAAAGTGATTCGTTCATAATAATAAATGCAATTTTGAGGAAAGCAAAGGCTCCATGGAACATACAAGAGATAATTGTGGAAATTCAAAACCTTGCTATAGAGTTTGAAGAAATCGGGTTTACTAATATATTAAGGAAATGAAACAAATGTGCAGATAGGTTAGCCAATAGAAGGATTTTAATTTAGGATCGTGAAGTTAAATTCTCTTTTCCATGGTTAGAGGAAGTAATAAGTTTAACTGAATTTGACAAGAAAATATTGATTGTCTGAATAGAATAATAATTAAGATTTACTTTAATGTTTTCATTCATAATATTTGATTTACTTTTCTCCCAATGGCTAGGTGGATTGGTAATTGCCTATCTGACCAGACACTTACCAAGAAGAGACCTAGGTTCAAACCTTAGGAGTATGCCTATTGCAAAGGTAGTAGTATGATCTGAATCCTCTAAGTGTGTGCCAAACTGATGATGATGGTATGAATCCCGAGTGAACAGTAGTCCCCCTCACACTGGGTCATCAACTATGAGGTGGTATAGGCTTGTTTGGAGCAGCCTCTATGGGTTGAACCCTACACTTGGTAGTTACTAAAAATAGTGTGGATGTAACCAACTTACCTATGTATCCAAAAAATATTTGATTTATTTATAACATTAATGGGTTTTCATATAAATTATTTATTACAATGTTTTTGGTTGTAATTATGCTTCAAGAAGAAAACTAGCAATCCAGATCTAAAAATTAAATAAGTTCCAAAAAATGAACATCAAGATTCAAACATTTTATGAAAATTGATGTAGGTATCTAGCTATAGCATCTCAATTGAGATGCAAATTGAATTTATTTGTAAACTCTCAAGATCTAAAGTAGGCAGGTATGACTTGTCAAGGGTGGGGGACCCAAATACAACCCCTTGTTCTCTAGCAAAAAAAAAGTAATGTAGGGGGGTGTTGACGATATTACATTATTTGACCATGTGGTATTTTAGGAAGTGTTTTATTTAGAATAGGGTATTTAGGTTAATAGTATGTGTCATGTTGTGGAGTGTGAAGATGTGTCAAGTGTGCAAGTGTGAGTTATGAGTGAAAGGTGTCATGTGAGTAAGTGAAGAGTTGTGTGAGGTGTCATGTGTGAAGTAGAGAGTTATGTAATCATGAGAGACTTTGTCATTATGTGAGAGAAGAGAAAAGGTCAAGAGACATGCATATAAAGAGTCATATGTAATTATATATTATGACAAAGTCTTGTATTATGTATCAAAAATATCATTGCTTTATGCATGCTACAATAGATTTTATTAATAATATTTTAAGTGTTTTATGTGTGCATTATTGAGTAATATTTGTGATTTGAAAATTATATTATTGTGAGTATTTGGTCCATTTTCCAACATCCATGTGGTTAAGTTCCCTTTCTTGCTCCAACCTGGCTCTGCTACCAACTATCACAAGGAATTCTTGTGGTCCTTAGTTAGGGAACCCGATTGTGCCTATAACATTCTTGAATGAGTAAGAGATTATGAGGGCATATCAACTATTGCAATATAGATGAATTTTGATTGTATGGCTAGATAGACATCTAATAAGGTGTTGCACTAGAAATCTATGATAGTTTTGTAGGTTAATGGTAAAATTAATTTTTATTTTATTAATTAAAATAAACAACATAGGAGGATGTTGAAGAATTTATACTATTTCAACAAATGAAAAAATGGGCTCCATTTCATGTCCTCTTTGGTCAATCATGGATTCTATAGGGCTTTGGAAATTTTAGATGATTATTCTTATGAAATTGTTTTTTGTTTTTTTTTTTAATTCTCCAAAAAATCTTTGTCATAAGTGATAAATCCCCAAACACTAGTGAAGATGATGTGAAAAAATGAAGTTAAATCATTATTTCAATTGTCTGAATTATTATTTAATGAGGTTTGAGCTAGTTTGTTGAAATTGGCTCGCTTGCTTTTAGTGGGTTATATGTGATTGAAATGGGCCCCACCCATATTACATCATGACCATAAAGTGGTATTACAATGACTCGAAAAACATGCATGTATCACTTAGAAAGGATTGAACCTGAGATCTCCTCCTTGAAAGTCAAGGAATTTAACTAGTTGAGCTAATGCTATTTAATGAATCATAGCTACCTTAAGCATTGATTTTTTTAATATAATTTTTTAAAGGTGAAATGCTTAAATATAGTTGCCTTTAAGAAAGAATGGAGAAATTTGTTAAAATTACTACGTAGGAATAACTAGAAAGCAATTTTAACTTGTAACTTTTTTTATTTGAGGTTAGAGATACTTCATAATTTATATTAAATACTAGTCCAATATGTTGTATTAATGATTTATTAATAAAAACATTCCCTACAAAACATTATAGAGTGCCTCTCCTATCCAAGAAATAAACTCAAAGTCATAGCATAGCTAAGGCTAAATATTAACTATATAGACTTTAATCTCAAACTATAATCAAAATCACAAAAGAGATTCAAGGATCCAAAAAATTTATCAGTATTTAAAGCTTAGACATGACGAGTCATGCTTTCTTCAATATAAAAATCATATTCAATCTTGTTCTTGGTTGCAAGATCAAAAACAATGAAGTATGTCTTTATGTAATTAACATATTTATTTGTATGGGGAACTCTTTTAGTTTGAAGGCAATGATTTGGAGGTTTTGTAATTGATCAAATTAGAGGGTTTGTTGGTGTTTTTTTCTAGACTAGAGTTTGCAATTGATTTCTTTTATAAAAAAAATGATCTCTTTGATTTATTTGGGTATGGTCCAATTGATTTAAAACTATATTTAGCTATAGAAACCCATTAAACCATGTATTATAAGTTGTTAGAGATATATAAAAAGGAGAACCATCATATACAAATCTAAATAACTCTTCCAAAAATATTTGAGGATAAAAGGTTGAATATGGTCCATTAAATGCCTATTCATTTTAGATGTGAACCCTAATAGGCTAATGAGAATTGTAGTCTAAGTACAAAATATAGTAGGCCATAAAGACTGCTATATAGGTTAAATAAATATGCTTGAGAACAATAAAAAGAGGTATTTTTGATAATTTATATGACTTTGTACAATGGACATTGGGTATAGGGAGTTTACTGAAGAACACAAGCTTATACAGAGAGGGGGGTGAACAGTATAAGACCCCTTTTTACCTTTTATTTCAATTCAATATTATGCAGTGTATAGATAGTAGTATCAATAGTAGTAATTAAAGCAATGCATAAAACACCGTACACAATAAAGACACCATAATTTACGTGGTTCACTCAATGTGGGCTACTCCACGGAGAAAATATTTTACTAAAATTTTCTCAATCAATCTCTTTGGGAATCCTTCCCAATTATAATGTTTATGGACCTCTGTCTAAAGGAGATGTTGATCTCCTAATCTCAAGTTCGTGGATCTCTTCCATAGGAGAACTCTTTCCCCTTCTACTCTGGCTAGTGATATTCTAGAAGACTCTATCTATCTGTTGCACTAACTGGTGGATCTCTCTCCACTTGAAGACTCGTCACTCAGATCTGTCTTCAATTGTCTTGGCTACTGGATCTCTATCCACTGAGACTTTGTACTCTATACTTTATCACCTCCAAAGCTCTATATCAATAGGTTCACTTAGAACCTTCTCAAATCTGCTCAACAAGCTCACTCAGAACTTGTCCAAATCTGCTCAACAAGCTCACTCAAAACTTGTCCAAATTTGCTCAACAGGTCCACACAAAACTTGTTCAATAAGTCCTCTCTAGAACTTGTCCAAATATGCTAAATAAGTCATCTATAGGACTTGCTCAAATCTGCTCAATAGGTCCTCTCTAGGACTTGCTTAAATCTACATAGCAATCTTCCACAAAATCTTACTCAAAATCAGTCCACAAGCCTTCTCAAAGACTTGTCTTAAATCTGCTTAACAAGCTCACATAGAACTTGTCCAATCTCATAGAATCATAAAGAGAATTGTTAGAGACTCAATATGTTCTATACTTAATGCTCAATCAATATCTCAACTCAATATCATAGAAGCATAAAGATAATTGTTAGAGACTCAATATGTTCTATACTCAAATCCCAATCTCAACTCAAATCAAGAATATAGAATAATTTATTTTACGAAACTTGAACAACCACATGCATCCACTTGACTAGGCTCAATAAACTCAACTCAACCAAGCACCTCAATGAACAACCCCTTCTCACAAAATCTAGTCCAAGCATGTATCAATCAACTCAAAATATTTCCAACAATGCTCAACAACAAATCTCACATAACAATGATAATGCAAGGGAATGACTTCCCTTGACTCTAGAATAAACATTGAAATGTATACAATAATAAACAATGATAAATCACACTCATATAAATCGAGTGAACATGAAAAATGCCAAGCAAGTATGAATAGAAATAAATGATTGCCACTTCAGGTGGGCACACCCTCACCGTAAAGGTAATGTGAATACACAAATGATATGTAAATTTAAAGATGATAGATGATTTTAAATAAAAGATCTAATATAATAAATATGAATTATTTTCACATGGAAAACCTAGCCGACAGGCTAGGTTTGGTATGTAGCATGACTCCCCTCCTTGAAAAGCTTTGTCCTCAAAGTTGGAAATGACTGGAAAATACTTTCAAATTCCTAGGTTGCATCTTCTTCAGGTAAATCTTGCCACTTGATGAGAAATTCTTGGATGTGATGAAATCTGAGTTTGTGTATTCTAGTTTGTAGCACTTCTTCTGGTTGTAGATAGATACGCCCTTCTTCATCTAGCACTGGTAATTTCGACTGAGAATGCACTTTCTGACCAATCACCTTTTTTAGACAGGAGACATGAAATATTGGATGTATGCGAGAGGATTAGGGTAACTCTAGTTGATATGCTACCTCGCCAATGCGATGTACAATTCTATAAGGACCATAAAATTGTGGTGCCAATTTTTGATTGGATTTGAGCTTCAATGATAGCTGCTTGTAGGGCTGAAGATGTAAGAATACCCTATCACCAATATTGAATGTTCTTTCTAAATGCTGCTTGTCCTGTTGCTGCTTCATACGATTTTGTGCTTGGACCAAATTATATTTCAAGATAGTGAGTATTGCTTGTCTCTTATGTAACCAATCGTTGACTTGGGCCACTTTGGAAGAACTTGGTACATAATAGACTATTGTGGATGGATTTGTTCCATATAATGCTTTAAAAGGAGACATATTAGTAAAATAATGGTAAGAAGTATTGTACCACCATTCTGCCAATGACAACAGTGACTCCATTGATATTGTTTATCCTAAACAAAACATCTTAAGTAGGTACCCAAACATTCGTTAACTACCTTTGTTTGACCATCTGTTTGTGGATGGTATGCAAAAGACATATTTAATTTGGTACCACTAAGTCGAAACAATTATCTCCAAAAATTACTAGTAAATATGGGATCACGATCACTTACAATATTTTTGGGCATACCATGTAATTTAAAAATTGAATCCATAAATACCTTGGCAACTTTTCTTGTTGAAAATGGATGTTGTAAAGCCTGAAAATGAGCATATTTGGAAAGGTGGTCAACTACAATGAAAATTATTTTTTTACCTTTCGACTAAGGAAGACCTTCAATAAAATCCATGGAAATATGTTCCCACTGGCGATCCATAATAGGTAACGGTTGAAGCAATCCTAGTGATTTTATTATTTCTCCCTTATTGCGTTGACACACTTCACATTTAGCTACCCATTGCTTAACCTCTGCTTTTAATCCTTTCTAACAAAAAGGATTGTTTAACCTGCATGTAGGTTTTCAAAAACCCTAAATGTCCCGCTGAAGGAGAAGCATGTGAATCCTCTAGAATTTGTACTTTGATTGGTGAATTGTGAGGGATGTAAATACAATTTTTCTTACATAAAATTTGGTCATCATATGTGAAAAGAGGGTATTTAGAGGATCCCATAGATAATTCTTGAATTATCTGAGTTGTTTCATTGTTGGACAACCATTCTGCCTACAACTGAGACACCCACTGTGAACATGGTCTTGAAATGGCATTAATAACTACTTCATCTTCGTATTTTCTAGATAATGCATCCGCTGCCACATTTTATTTCCCTTTCTTATATTCAATCACAAAATCATATCCCAATAATTTAGTCAACCACTTATTTTGTTTGGGATACAAGAACCTTTGTTCTAGAAAATGTTTGAGACTTCTGTGATCGGTTTTAATAATAAAACGACTATTGATTAAGTAATGCCTTCATTTTCCACTACATATAAAATAGCCAACATTTATTTTTCATATGTGGATCTACCCAATTTTTTTCCTGAACGTTGTTTACTTTCAAATGCCAAGGGATGACCCTCCTGCATGAGTATTGCACCAATACCTGTTCCTGAGGCATCACATTCAATGATGAATGGTTTTTGAAAGTCTGGAGTGGCCAAAACTAGAGTCGTACACATTACCTCCTTGAGAGACTCAAAGGATTTAGTAGCTACTATTGACCATTGAAAATCATCCTTCTTGGTGAGGGCCATGAGAGGAACCAAAATTTTACCCTAGTCACGCACAAATTTATGGTAATATCCTGTGAGACCCAAAAAACCATGAAGTTTCTTGATGGTTTTAGGCAAGGGCCAATCTTGTATTACCTTAATATTATTGAGATCTACCTTAACACCTTCGTGAGATACTATATTACTGAGGTACTCAACTTCTTGAACACCAAAGGAGCATTTAGATCGTTTGACAAAAAACTTTGCATAGGATATAGAGAACTTTGTCCACATGTACTAAGTAATCTTTCCATGATTTACTATAGATGAGTATGTCATCAAAGAAGACTAGAACAAAATTTCATAGGAATGGATGAAACACCTAGTTCATGAGACTTTGGAATGTAGATGGTGCATTAGTGAGACCAAAGGGCATGATCAAAAATTCATAATGACCTTCATGAGTTCGAAAAGCTGTTTTGGGGATATCATCTTCCCTAACTCGGATTTGGTGAAACCCTGAATGTAAGTCTAATTTGGCAAAGAATTTGGCACCATGTAATTCATCTAGTAAATAATCAATGACAGGGATAGGAAATTTATCTTTTATCATGATTTTGTTGAGAGGATGAAAATCAAGACACATACGCCATGAATTATCTTTTCGACAAGCTAAGAATACTGGTGAGGAGTAAGATCTCGTACTATGATGGATGATGCCGTGGTCTAATAGCTCTTGGAAAATATTTTTAATTTCTATTTTTTGGGGTTGGGGATATCGATACAGATGACCATTGGGTGGAAGACTACCAGGCACTAGATGTATGGCATGGTCATGAGATATTTTGGGGGGTAATCCTTTTGGTTCTTGAAAAACCTCCTCATAGTTAGCCACAATGATTTTGAGATCATCTACCTTGATTTCAAGAATATCTTGGTCTAATTTCTCTATGCAATTGATTCGGGCTAGAATCCCCCACCATATTTTCTTAATATCTTTTCCATGCTATGTGAACTTACAACTTTTTATGAGGGTGTGGGTAGTCCTTGAAGATGAATAGTCCTCCCATTGGCTTGTCATTCGACAAAGCGATGCTTGTGGTTAAAACCCACTGTGGTTTCCAATTGTTCCATCCATGCAATGCCTAAAATAACTTCCGAATTTCCTAATTCCATAGCAAAAAGAGTACCTTGCCAAGTATACGTACCCATTTGTAATGAAATTGAAGATGTCTTACCTAGACATTGAAAAATTTCCCTGCTTGCAATTCTGACTTGAAACCGATCTTGACTAGAAGAGAAGACGTGCAACCCCAATTTCCTTGCAAGTTTTGCATCAATGAAGTTATGAGTACTTCCAGAATCAATTAATGCTATCACCCTTTGTTTTTGAATGAAACCGGCCATCTTGATTGTATGGTGAGAATATAACCCCATGAGAGCATGTACTGAAATAGTCATAGTATCCTCCTCAATGACAACTTCATTGTGTTCATTTTGGTCCTCAACTGGGAGATCCTTAGGTGTGTTGTACTCCTCTATTTCTTCTTCTTCCTAGTTGGCATACTCAATCTAAAAATTTTGTCGTGGTGTACATGCTTGGTATTTTAGATGTTGAGTGCAAAATTTGTAGCAAAAGTACCGTGATGGTGGATCATTTCTATGAAAAGAGTTATTGCGGAATGGAGGTCGTCCATATGAATCACATCGTATGGATGGAATGACGTGCGCCTTTTTTTTTGCCAAATAAACAATCCTTATACACTCATCCAACTTGGATGGATTGTGTACGTCTACTTAAAATTTAATATGTGCTTTTAATCCATTTTGAAAAGTCGCTACTACCACGACCTATTGTAGGTCTTGTGCATAGTGAAGCATACTGGTGAATTCTGAAATATAGTCCTCTACTAATCCTATTTGCTTAAGTGACAACAATCGTACTGTGTATGAACCTGTGGGACCTTTGTTGAATCTATGAAGAAAGGCTTTTCTGAAAGTATCCCAATATAATACATATTGGGGATCCTCACGTTTATACCATGTAAACCATTGATAAGCTTCAGTTCCAAATTTGGTTGCTGCAAAAGAGATTTTGTCCCCTTCTTGGAATATGTAGAATTCTAAGATGCCTTCCATTTTTGTAATCCACCCATGTGGATCCTAGCCTTCAAAGGTAGGCATGTCAATGCATGGATAATTGACTCCAACTGGACCTCTTGGTTGGGAGTGAACATTGTTTCTATCTTGTTTCTCATTACTTCTCTATATCTGGTTGTTATTTTGATAAGGTCTATAAAAACCTCTTTGTTGCTCCCTGTTTTCTTCATTACCCCCATCCTCAATATTTTGGTGACCATTGTGAGTCAGGGACTGACTGTTTTGACCTCTACGGTGTGTATATTCATCATAGTAGACATACATACTCTAATGATTGGAACTAGAAGGATTTGGTTGGGGAAGTTTCTGAGTTGGGTTGAAGCTTGCAGTCATCCTCTAAAGATTTAATATTAAATCTTTTAACACTTCATCATTGATCACTAGATGATTACTTTCTACTTGGATGATGTTTTCTTGTGCGGAATCTAGAGAAGAATTGGATGCCATTGGGTTGACCACTAGATGACTCAGATTAAAACTACCAAATCCAGAAGAAGGATAATTTTTTGTACCTTGGCTTCGATGAGCTCTTCTTGCATTATTGTTGGGAGTTTCCAAGCTTGATAATCATCCATCAAATCCTTTGGTTCAACTTCTGCTCATGCACCTTCCAAAATCTCCTGCTTTTGAGCTTCAAAGTTTTGCAATTTTTTTTTTAAATTGTGCCAAAAAATTATTTTTTTTCGCTTCAATTGTCGCTCCAACTATGACGCAGATTTGAAAGTTTTTTTTGGCTCACCTCCTTTACAATATTTTTGGACAATTTTTGCAACTTTGAACACTTTGTTGACAACTTTCTTGACAAGACATCAAATTTTTGACAATTTTCTTGATAGGACAACAAATGTTTGACAATTTTGGATAAGACAATAACTTTTGAACTGTGACCAAGACCTGATACTAACACGATAGTGACCACAAGGGACAAGGGACCTGTGACAAGGGCTAGGACACGTGTGAGAAAATACAAGTTTCTGATGCAAGGAACCAGGGACTGACACGCGGGAACAAAACTGAATGACCACCAGACGTTTGATGCGAGGGACAAGGAACCAACGCATGGGAAGGAAAAAAATGTAATGAATAACCACCAGGTGGACACAACTTAACACATCGTGGATAGAAGAAATATAATAGACAGAATGACATGTAACAACCGATACGCAATAAACAGATAAAATGACACATAACAACTGACATGATCGAGGACACATGACAAGACCGAGGATAGATAGAATGGCGAAGACAGAAGGACATGTAACAATTGAAAAGACTGAGGACACACGATTAAAGATCAAGGCAAGTGCAATGAGGCGAGCGTGTGGCCAAAGCCATGACTCACTATGTGCACTAAGTGCCTTATAAACACCTAATCACCCACAACACCGTGTATGTGGGATAAATGGTTCGACCTAAAAAGAAAAAAATTATAACGTGCTTGTACCTAAGGTTATGTGTTGTTAATTTTTTATTTTTGTGCGTTCTAATTGGATGACAGAGCTTCTTCTTAGGTACGTTCTATTACATTGAATGGGTCAGGAATGTGAACAATCGAGTTGTCTTTGCAGGCTGCAAGTTTGACAAACATGATTTTGGCAGATGTTAGGAGCAGTGTTTCCTTTTTTCCTCACTAAAATGACATATTTTAATGGCTTCCTCCTACCTGCATTCACTGTGTGTGACGTTCGATTCTATGTTGAGCCTTCGTAGTTGGTGATTGTCTTCTCATGAACATACAACTAGCCCTAGATTTGTTGCGTCGTGCTGCCTGTAGATGACTCTTCTATTGCTTGTGAATGATGAGTGTGTGAGGTAGCTTGGAATCCCCACAATGCCAGAAATTGATGACTTAATGATACCACTTGCAAGGGAATGACTTCCCTTGACTCTAGAATAAACACTGAAACGTATACAATAATCAACAATGATAAATCACACTAATCCAAATCGAGTGAACATGAAAAATGCCAAGCAAGTATGAACAAAAATAAATGATTGCCACTTCAGGTGGGCACACCCTCACCGTAAAGGCAATGCGAATACGTAGATGATATGTAAATTTAAATATGATAGATGATTTTCAATAAAAGATCTAATCTAATAAATATGAATTATTTTCACATGGAAAACCTAGCCGACAGGCTAGGTTTGGTATGTAGCAGATACTCCTATTCTCTTCTAACTCAAGTTCAAGTTCTTTGTACAACCAATGGGATCCAACAACAATGCTTATAAAACAACGTTTAATCACAACTCTCAATCTAGAAAACCTTGAAGCATTAAACCAATCACTTTCAAAAAGGAAACCACAATCAATCCTTTTCACTCCAAAGATATTTTTAGAAATCAACCACCATAATTAATCAATAGGAGAATGTGCCCATACCTTTTATGAAGATGAATAAGCCTCTTTGGAAATCTGCCACAATCACAATATTCTTTTGCCAATATTCACAAGGGTTAGAAGATAAAAAAATAATCAACATGACTCCACTTCACAATAATATTCACCAAGGCTTTTAATTAGAAAACCTTCTTAAGAATTAATGCACAACTTCCTTATCACTCCTAAAACCACTTGTACCATAAAATAAAATAAATCAAATCATTGCATAACCTTGTCACTCCACAAACCACTTATACCATAAAATAAATCAAATATTTTATATCCTTCCTTTCAACACTTTTGCACTAAAAAATAATCACAAAGCTTTCTTAGGCAATATCTCACATTAATAAAATATCAAACCTTATTAAAATATTAAAGCTTGCTCAACCTTATATATCCCACAAAAATCATAATCAAACCTTAGCAAGCAAATATTTTAATTAAAATATTGACCCTCGCAAATATCGAAGTCGGAGCGCATACCTCAAAGGAGCCCTTGAAGGGCCTTGGCATTTCGAACCTTTGCCCACCGTGTTGCCAAGCGACATCTAAGCCACGTGAGCTAACACTGCCCATGTGAGTGCCTTGGGCACTCTCTTCCTTAAGCTACGTGCACTTTCCTCACAAGCCACCAAAAAATTTGACCACCCACAACTTGATTGCCCACGTCACACTCCACTAAATTCACTGCGCAATATTTGAATGTAGAAATACTTTGGGTTTACGAAAATCATGCGACAGGACTTAGGTTTATTAAATGGAAAAACTTTGGCTTATTTATATAAGCCATACTTCAATGCGAATACGTTGGTACTTTTAACATTGCCCTCATGACGTCGACGATGCCAATAAGAAAGGAGGGAAAAACCTTTTATTTAATTTTAAAATTTAAATTTAAATTTTAAATAAATTAAAATTTAAACTAAACCTTTAAAATTAAATTTCTCCATCATCGGGGCACATTTTTCAATGAAACGAAAAGCCAACTTGGGTTTTAAGAAAAACCCATTTCAAATATATCATCCATTGGTTTTAAATAAAACATTTCCTTGCCTTCCTTGGTTTTCATAAAAACCTTTTGTTAAGCTTCCCTTGAAGCTCCTTTTGGAAACAAATGCCATGCATCCCTTCAAGAACCTTTGATCAAAACCTTTGCTTCTCATGAAGCTCTTTGTGGAGAAAAATCATAGTGATTACTTACATAGGTCCTTTTGACATCAATGACAAATTTTAGCTTAGGAACTCAAAATGTCCAAAAATCTCCCCCTTTGTCATTGATGGCAACCCATATTCATTTTACTAAAACCTAACCTTCTTTTCTGCTCCCCCTGGGTCTTTGCTCTCCCTAGATCAATGATCTCTCAAATATCAAATCTCTCCCCAATACACAAATCTTTCCTCCTTTGACATCAATGGCAAAGGGTCACCTTTGGGGCTCTTGGCTAAGAATGAACCTCTTAGCTTAGCCCCTCCCCCACCTCCACATGAGGTGGTTAATTCTGAGGTGGGAGTATTTCTACTCCCCAAAAGCATAGATCTGTACCTTTATCTTTCTCTCTTATTCTATGAGTCTTCTAAATCAGTTCATTATTTCTTTCCAAGTCATCATCCCTGTTCCTATCATCACTTATGTTCATGTTCCTATTCTTTTTCTCATCCATGTTCCTATTATGGTTCTCATCCTTGTTCTTGTTATTATTTTTTGAGTCTCTATTCCTTTTCATATTCTTATTTCTATTCATATTCCTATTCCTATTCATATTCCTGATACTATTCATGTTCCTATTCATACCTGTTTCTAGAATATTTGCTCTACACCATCTTGCTATGTGACCATCATTATTGCACTTATAACACTTAATGTTATTATTCCTTGGATGTGCAATTGTCTTAGGATTTCTCCTAATGAAGCCATATCTTCTTCTATCATGAACCCTGCAATTCATTGCCTTGTGACCAAAACCATTGCATGAGTAGCAATAACCTTGGAAAAGCTGTTATTTTCTATATACCTATCTTTAATGAGTCCTGCACTATGAAGCCATGTGTCCAAACCTATGACATGAAAAGCATCTTCCATTGAAGCCTCCTTGTCTTGACCTCATTGGTATCCTATTCTGATTGATGTTCCATATGTATCTTCTTTGTGCATTGTTCCTCTCTTTGTTGAACTCTTTGTTGTCCAACTCATCCTTTGATGTCCCAATTTCACTTAAATTGTCTTCTTATGATGTATCTTCTTCTAAAGTTTCTTCTTCATCAAGACTTGAAGTAGATTATTTTTCCTATTTCTTTTGAACCTTTCCAAAGCCAATACCTGTTGAACATGATGTTCGCTATTGTCCACATATGAACTTATCCAAGTTCTTAGAGCTATTTGTGAAACTCTTCATCTTGATCTTAGAGTCCTTTAAGTCTTATTTTAGAGTAGCCACTTCTTGTGCTAACTTCTCACATTTCAAAATCTTTGCTTCTAACTTATCCTTGAACTTGTTTACCTTAGCCTTTGATTTCTATAAATCCTCTATGAGAAATAATATTTCTTCATCACATTCTTGAAACTTACTTTAAAGCTTGGAGTGTTGCTTTCTAACCTTCTTAACTATGTCAAGGGCATAGATAAGTTGTCCCTTGAGATAATAACCATTCTCTACTGAATAATCTTCTATTTGTTTTCTTTGTCCTTATCATTACTTCCTTTTGACTTGTTTTATATAGGATCACTTTATTTATCTTCCAAAGCCATTAGAAGATTATCATATGGTATTTCAAGTGCATTTTCAAAATATCATCATTGAAACTATAACCATCCCTAGTGAAATCATCTTCAAGATGTCCAAATTTACCACATCTAAAACACTTGAGAATAACTAGAGTCCTTTTCTTAACTAGATATTTCTCTTTAACCATAAATAGGACTTCATCTCTATCATTTTCTGAAAAACTAGCATCACTATCAATTGAGTACTTGCATTTTCCACATAGTAGCTTCTCTTTTGTCTCTGGAAGAACTTCTTTCCTTATATGCTTTGTCCATCCTTGCTTTTCTTCTGGTACCTGTGTCTTTCTGATTCCTTGTATCTGTGATCCTATTTTTCTTCATCATTGTTGTCTTTTGGCTCTTTGTATTATATTGCATAGTGTCCATACCGTCCATAATTGAAACATTGGATAGATCTTATATCTATGGGTCTTTTGGAACCTCTATCTCTTCTGCCATAATTTACTTCTTCATCACTGGATGACTCATTGCTTGATTATATCTTCTTTCTCTTTTTATATACTTTAAAAGAAACTTCTTTCAGAGGAATAAGATCTTTTGTTCTTATCTCAAAAGTAGGAAGCATTCCAAGCAAATAATTCCTTGTCAAAGAATTACTATCAATTAATGTTTCTATAGTAGAAACCTTTTCATTATATCTTTTTGGAAGAGTCCTCAAGATCTTATCACAAGCATCAGATTCATCAACCTTCATTCCAAGACCTTTCATCTCATGTACAAGTTCATCAACCTTGTTGAGATAGTCATGAATGTTTTCATCATCCCTCATTCTTATGTTCTAAAATTTTCCTTTGAGATTTTTGATCTTAGCCATTCTCACTCATTTATATTCTTGATATATTTCATGCAGAAGTTCCCACATTTCTTTTGCTATTTTTCATTCCATAACCTTCATAGATTCTGATTTATGCAACCCTTTTATAATTGTATTCATAGCTCTTGAATTTGCATGCATTAGAAGATTACCTTCCTTATCTATAGGAGGATTGGCTGTTGAATCATATCCAAGTTCCACTGCATCCCAAACATCATTTACAAGTGCCATCAAGTAAAATCTCATCAGCATACACCAATATAAGTCACTTCCATCAAAGACTGGTACTGTATTATTGAAGGGTCCATCTCTTTGATCCTTTTGATCCATTGTGTTATTAAACCAATTTTCCTTCAAGTTTTCAAACTCTTCTGAAGGAACTCGCTCTGATACCAATTTAAGAACATAAGCTTATATTGAGAGGGGGATGAATAGTATAAGACCCCTTTTTACTTTTTTTTAAAATTCAATATTATGCAGTGTATATTATTAAACCAATTTTCATTTTTACTTTTTCTTTAAATTCAATATTATTAAACCAATTTTCCTTCAAGTTTTCAAACTCTTCTGAAGGAACTCGCTCTGATACCAATTTAAGAACACAAGCTTATATTGAGAGGAGGATGAATAGTATAAGACCCCTTTTTACTTTTTCTTTAAATTCAATATTATGCAGTGTATATTATTAAACCAATTTTCATTTTTACTTTTTCTTTAAATTCAATATTATTAAACCAATTTTTCTTCAAGTTTTCAAACTCTTCTGAAGGAACTCGCTCTGATACCAATTTAAGAACACAAGCTTATATTGAGAGGGGGATGAATAGTATAAGACCCCTTTTTACTTTTTCTTTAAATTCAATATTATGTAGTGTATAGATAGAAGTATCAATAGCAGTAATCAAAGCAATGCACAAAACACCATACACAATAGATTCACCATAATTTATGTGGTTCACCCAATGTGGGCTACTCCACGGAGAAAATATTTTACTAAAATTTTCTCAATCAATCTCTTTTGGAATCCTTCCCAATTACAATGTTTATGGACCTCTATCCAAAGGAGATGTTGATCCCCTAATCTCAAGTTCATGGATCTCTTCCATAGGAGAACTCTTTCCCCTTATGCTCTAGCTAGTTATCTTCTAGAAGACTCTGTCTCTCTGCTGCACTGACTGATGGATCTCTCTCCACTTGAAGACTTTTCACTCATATCTATCTTCAATTATCTTGGCTGCTAGATATCTATCCATTGAGACTCTATCATCTATACTCTATCACCTCCAAAGCTTTGTCTTAATAGGTTCAATCAGAACCTTCTCAAATATGCTCAACAAGCTCACTCAGAACTTGTCCAAATTTTCTCAACAAGCTCACTCAAAACTTGTCCAGATATGCTAAACAAGTCCACATAGAACCTGCTCAATAAGTCCTATCTAGGACTTGTCCAAATTTTCTCAATAAGGCCTCTCTAGGACTTGCTCAAATCTTCTCAATAAGTCCTCTCTACGACTTGCTCAAATCTACATAGTAAGCTTCCACAAAAGCTTACTCAAAATCAGTCCATAAGCCTTCTTAAAGACTTATCTCAAATATGCTTAACAAGCTCACACAGAACTTGTCCAATTTCATAGAATCATAAAGAGAATTGTTAGAGACTCAATATGTTTTATACTTAATGCTCAATCAATATATCAACTCAATCTCATAGAAGCATAAAGAGAATTGTTAGAGACTCAATATATTCTATACTCAAATCCCAATCTCAACTCAAATCAAGAATATAGAATAGTTTGTTTTATGGAACTTGAACAACCACATGCATCCACTTGACTAGGATCAATCAACTCAAATCAACTAAGCAAATCAATGAAAAAACCTTTCTTACAAACCCTAGTCCAAGTATGTATCAATCAACTCAAAATGTTTCCAACAATGCTCAAAAACAAATCTCACATAACAATGATACTCATGTTATCTTCTAACTCAAGTTCAAGTTATTTGCACAACCAATGGGCTCCAACAACAATGCTTATAAAACAAGGTTTAATCACAAATCTTAATCTAGAAAACCTTGAAGCATTAAACCAATCACTTTTGAAAAGGAAACCACAATCAATCCTTTTCACTCCAAAGATATTTTCAGAAATCAACCACCATAATTAATCAATAGGAGAATGTGCCCATACCTTTTATGAATATGAAGAAGCCTCTTTGGAAATATGCCACAATCACAATATTCTTTTACCAATCTTCACAAGGGTTAGAAGATCACAAAATAATCAGCATTACTCCACTTCACAATATTATTCACCAAGGCTTTTAATTAGAAAACCTTCTTAAGAATTAATGCACAACTTCATTATCACTCCTAAAACCACTTGTACCATAAAATAAAATAAATCAAATAATTGCATAACCTTGTCACTCCACAAACCACTTATACCATAAAATAAATCAAATATTTTATATCCTTCCTTTCAACACTTTTGCACTAAAAAATAATCACAAATATTTCTTAGGAAATATCTCACATTAATCAAATATCAAACCTTATTAAAATATTAAAGCTTGCTCAACCTTATATCTCCCACAAAAATTATAATCAAACCTTAGCAAGCAAATATTTTCATTAAAATATTGACCCCCGTAAATATCGGAGTCGAAGCGTATATCTCAAAGGAGCCCTCGAAGGGCCTTGGCATTTTGAACCTTTACCCACTGTGCTACCAAGCGACAACTAAGCCACATGAGCTAACACTGCCCACATGAGTGCCTTGGGCACTCTCTTCCTTAAGTCGCATGCGCTTTCCTCACAAGGCACCAAAAATTTGACCATACATGACTTGACTGCCCACGTCACACTCCATGATATTCGTTGTGCAATATTCAAATGCAAAAATACTTTGGGTTTCAAAAATCTGATAGGAAAAACAAACAGGAAAATATTATTCAGAGATGTTTAAATAGATTTACAATTTTCGAGAATAGACACCGGCTGAAACAGAACTATTACGTTGTAACAGTGTAACAGCAAAATAATCCTAAATATGAAATATAGACAAACTATGGATTAAGTATGCTAACATCCCCCTTTATTACATTATTTGGGTAATGTAATAACTAATAGCTATACTAACATCCCCTTACATCATTTTGCAATACAAAGAGAGCTGTGAAACAATTCAAATTTGACACGTCCAAGTGCCTTAGTGAAAATGTCTGCAACTTGAGCATCGGTGGGAATGTGCTGAAGCTGAATTCGATGCTTTGGAACTTCATCTCGAATGAAATGACATTGTGTGTCAATGTGTTTTGTTATTTCATGATGGACTCGGATTCTTGACGAGGTTCAGAACACCCTGATTGTCGTAAAACAAGTGTATTGGAGATTTTGATGGATGGCCCATACTTGTCAGAATGCGACGCAACCATATCACTTCGCACACAGCTTCATGTGCGGTGCAATATTATACCTCTATTGATGAAATAGCAACCACTTGTTGCTTCTTGCTGTGCCAAGAGACAGGACCGGATCCCAGATGAAAAATGTATCCAGAAGTTGATTTGCGATCATAAAATGATCCGACATAGTCAGAGTCCGTGTATCCTTGCAAGAAGAATTTGTTGTTCCTCTTGTATTCTAGGCCATATTCCATAGTACCACGGACATAGTGAAGAACACGTTTTGTCGCTTTCCAATGAGTGGTCTTAGGCTCCTACATGAACCTCGAAAGATAGTTGACAAGCAAATACGAGATCCGGCCTAGTATTGGTCAGATATATGAGACTCCCAATCAACTGTCGATAGAGAGTACCATCTACCTGAGGTGAATCATCATATCGCGATAACTGAAGTCCATTCTCCATCGAAGTTGCCATTGGCTTGAAATTAGTCATGCGATATTTTTCTAGCAATGTCTTGGCATATTTTTTCTGAGACACTTTGATGGAGTGCTCCTTCTGGCTGAATTCCATACCAAGACAATAATGGAGAAGTCCGAGATCTGTCATCTCAAAAGATTTGCATAATTTTCTTTTGACAGTAGAGATCATAGTTTCAGAACTCCCTGTAATGAGCAGATCATCAACATAAATTATAAGCAACACTATCTCAGAACCCTGTTTCTTGAAATAGAGGTTTGCATCTGACAAACATCTCTTAAATCCATGCTGCATAAGGTGATTGTCCATTTTTATATACCAAGCTCGAGGAGCTTGTTTCGGACCATATAAGGATTTGACCAATTTGCAAACCTTCTCGCTCTTGGCCTTGCACTTCAAATCCTTCTGGCTGAGTCATGTAGACTTCTTCTTGGAGATCACCATTTAGAAAGGCACTTTTGACATCCATCTGGTGAACTTTCCACCCATTTTATGCTGCCATAGCACACATAACTCAAATTGTGGTCATCCGAGCAGTAGGTGCAAAAGTTTCCTCGTAGTCAATGCCTTCCTTTTGAGCATAGCCCTTTGCAAAAAGATGGGCCTTATGCTTATCAATTGTTCCATCTGCCTTGTACTTGAATTTGTATACCCATTTGCAGCCAATGGGTTTCTTTCCATGCGACAAATCAACAAGCTTCCAAGTTTTATTTTTCATCAAAGACTCATACTCTGTATCCATAGCGACCTTCCACTGAGGCTCACTAAGAGCATCTTGCACTGATGCAAGTTCAAGATCATCTATGGTAGACATGAATGCCCTGTCATCATCAATATCCATATCCTATACTTCTGTACTTGGAGTTACAGAAAGTTCCTCAAAAGATTGACAAAGATCATCAACCTCACCAGTTTCTTTGGATTCTTTTTCCTTTTGAGCCATACTGCGTGTACGAGGTCTTTCCAAGTTCAAATTGGGAGGAGTGGATAAATTTGCGTCTCTGATTGTATTTGTACACCATTTTGGGTTCTTCTTCGATGGTGGTGAAGAAGATGTAGAAGGACCTCCTGTCTGTGTTGATGAAGGAATCTTCTCTTCCTTAGATTCCACAAGATCTAGGTGTACTTTAGATGTGCTCTGTGATGTGAAAGCTTCATCAAAGACAACATATCTACTGACATGAATTTTCTTGGTCAAAGGATCTATCAAACGATATCCTTTAGAGTGCTCATCATAACCAAGAAAAATACATCTTAGTGTTTTATCATCTAGCTTCTTCCTTTTCTCTTTTGGTATGTGCATGAAAGCGTGACATCCAAAAATACGAAGATGAGATTGGAGGGTTTTCAACCACTCCATGCTTCCTGTGGAGTCATTCCTTTTAGGGCCTTTGTGGGTGCCCTATTCAATAGATATACTGCAGTGGTGACAACTTCTGCCCAATATTATTGCCCAATAGTAGCTCCTGTGAGCATACAATGAACCATTTCCATGATAGAACGGTTCCTTCTCTCAGCAACTCCATTTTGCTGAGGAGTATAGGCAGTTGTTAACTATCTCTTGATTCCATGCTTATCTAAGAATGCAAAAAAATCATTAGAGGTAAACTCCCCCCCTTGATCTGAGCAGAGAGTTTTAATAGAAGCCCCTGACTCCTTCTCAAAGGATTTCTTGAACTGCTGGAAGAATGCGAAAGCTTCAGATTTTAGTTGGAGAAAGAAAACCCACATCTTTCGTGAGTAATCATCTATGAATAACTGAAAGTACCTCTTCCCTCCACAACTCTTGGGTGTGAAAGGACCGCACGGATCGGTGTGAATTAACTCCGGAGGTTTTCGTGATCTTGTTGAGCTCTTCTCAAATGGTACTCTATGTCGCTTTCCCGCTAGCAGTCGGAGCACACTCGGCAATGTGGCGAAAGGGAAGGAAGAACCTTTACCATCTCATACTTACTGAGCTCAAGTAAGTAGCTAGAACTAAGATGCCCATATCTCTTGTGACATAGGGAAGTTGCCTCCTTGGTAGAGACAGTCATGGCAACATGTGGAGTAGATATAGCATCTAGGGCAAATAAGCCGTGCTTATATGAAGCTGTTGCAATCTGATTACCCTTCCTGGTAATAGTACAACACTTCTTGCCATTCTCAACATGAAAGTTGACAACCATATTTCTATCCAGGATTTGTGTGACCGACAACAAATTGTTAGCCAATCCCGAAACATAGAGGACTTTGTCAATCCGACACTTGCCATCGGGAAGAGTGATCGAAACTGTACCCTCTCCCTGAACCCTGTAGGTTTTATCATCAGTAATGGTGACAGGTTTGCCCTCTTTGGCCATGAATGATTCAAACCATGATATGTCGCCAGTCATATGTTTACTAGCTCTAGAATCGACGTACCAAACAGGATCCCTCTGTGTGGAATCTGTGGTAGTCATGAGCACCTTGTGTGCCCATTCAAAATCTGAGTCAGATTCTTCAACAACAACATTCACCTGGGGTTGCTTGTTTTTATTTTGTGGTTTGTTTTGGCCTTTCTGCTTGTTCTTATGCCAACACCTATTGGTATCATGGTTGTCTTTCTCATAGATCTTGCACCACCTCTTCTTCTATTGAGGTTGTTTGCCTTTTTCTTTTGTATCTTGTTGAGAATTTCCTCCTTTATAAAAGTTGCCTCCTTTTTGCCCATTACCTTTCTTCCTAGAACCCTGCCTATTGGTGTATAGGGCTGTATTGGAAGAATCATCCTTGTGAAGTTGGCGTGCCTCCTGTTGTTGAAGCAGATTGACCAACTCGATGTAGGTAATTTGTCGTTGAGACACCTGGATGGAGGTGATCAAAATATCAAATGAAGAAGGCAAAGCTCTCATCACAAGTGAAATGAGAGGCTTTTCGTCCACAGTATCTCCCAAAGAATTCAATTTATCTTTCAATTCAGACACTCTGCACAGAAAGAGTTCAACTGTTTCACCCTGTCTTAAACTCAGGTTATGAAGTTGTTGTTGAATATAAAGAATGGTGGAATCATTCTTTCCCTCATAGATGGTTCTAAGGGCATCCCATGCCTCTTTACCACTTGATTTGTCAGCTATATGATGTTGCACTTCATCTAAAACAACAAACAAAATGAGCACCTTTGCTCGACTGTCTTTCTTGTCAAAAGCTATCTGATCTGTGGAAGGACCTGTGGATCCTGCTGTTGGTGAAGGCCTAGTTGCTACTCCAGTAAAAATATCCCACAAATATTCCATTTGGAGAATTGCCTTCATATTATGTTTCCATGGTGTATAATTTGGACCTTTCAATAACTGATGCGGATCAGTCATCAACTTTACAACAGCGGCCATAGTGAAGGTTCCTTATATCACCAATTGGTCCCCCTTTCGATATACCTTTTGCTAGGCCATTATATCGTACAAAATACCCGCCCTTACGTGAGGGAAAGTATAGGTATTTAGAAAGATCAACAAAAAATCACCCACCCTTATGTGAGGGAGACTATAGGTGAGTTTTAGAGATCATACGATACGTGGAACATAAGCGGTATTGAAAGGGAATCGCCTTGTTGATGGCACCTACCATAGAAGATTCTTCTCATGCATGGGGCGTAACTTCCCCTAAACACTATGAAGAATACTTCGTCAGGATTTACGCCTAAACACAAGTGCGATAAAGGGTAGTGGATGGAGTAAAAAAATGCAAAAATGGCTAACTTATCTCTCCCCGACAATTTATAGAGAACAAGCTCAGATGTCGTTGTAGCAACTATATTAGGCGGCGGATAC
This sequence comes from Wollemia nobilis, assembly GCA_028583015.1. NCBI lineage: Eukaryota > Viridiplantae > Streptophyta > Pinopsida > Araucariales > Araucariaceae > Wollemia > Wollemia nobilis. The sequence continues at coordinate 7,339,179 of JAQPPZ010016927.1, forward strand.
AGTAGCCTAATCACGATAGCTTTACCCGTAAGTGCTGGCCGCAGGTATCACAAATACCGACGCACGCCAGTGCAATAAATTGCACGGATGGGTTTTAATTATTCCGGGGACTTAGGGAGTGTATTTGATTTTTTTTAACTTTTAATGAAGTAGTGCAAAAAATGAAATATGCAACATACAACATAAAAAGTGCCCACAAGAATTAACCCACAAGGTGTCGGTCACAGTCGAAAATGCACCTTTTACAATTCGCCAAATTGCTTTTTTAGAAAATTACTCACATTCCCCCTTTGATTTTTTGAAAAAAATATCCCCCCTTTAAAAAAAATTTCTTTAACAAAGTATTTTAATAATTATTATATATTTAAAGTTAAAATGAATAATTTTAATTTATATAGTTTTAAAAAACTTATGAAAAATAAATTAAAAATTAAATTTTAATTTATAAAGTTTTAAAACTATTAAAAAATAAATTAAAATTAAAAAATTTTAACTAAAAAAAATAATAATTATAAAACCTTTGAAAAAAAATTTATACCTTTGGGGGGAGTCGGCGGGATTTGAACCCCCGACCTGTAGGCTCCCTGAGCCTTACCGCACGGCTCACGACCACGTGAGCCAGCGGGCTGATCCGAAAGGATCAGTGGAGCACCTTGTTTTTCAACACCCGGATGCTCCTCCTCCTCTGCTGTGGCCTCCGCTTGCTCGGTCGGGCGTTGCTGCTTTCGTGCACGCTCGCGCTGCTGCTCCTCGTCGCTCTCTACTTCCCGACGTTCTGTTCTTTACTTTTGTTTTTAAAAAACTTCGCCCCGGGGGGGTGCCGCTTCCGCCTTCAACGGGGGGGGTGGGGGGCGATTGATTTTATTTATTTTTTTATTTTTTTAATCCCGCCTGTAACTCTGCAGGGATGCGTGCACCACGCGCTGCATCCTCCAATAGGGGGAGGGTCCCTTCCTTCGCAGAGCAGCTGACGTCTACGCTCTGCGTAGGCAGGACGTTCGCTTCGGATGCGTTTGTGCTCTACGCAGGCTGGACGTTGCTGACGTCTGCACGTCGGTTGCGCTATGTGCAGGTAGGACGTTTGTGCGCTTTGCACAGACTGGACGCAGCTGACGTCTGCGCGTCAGCTGCGCTCTGCACAGGCAGGACGTCTGCGCTCTGTGTAGACTGGATGCTCTGCGCGTGCAGGCTGCAGCTTGGACGCATCTGCACTCTGTGCAGAGTGGACGTGTTCCAGCCGTTCAACGGGGGGCTTCCACCCTCTCCACAGTCGCGCATGGATGCACGATGACTGTCGCACGTCTGTGGGCGACAAAAAAAAAAATCCTCTTTTTTTTTAATTCGCTCGGCTGGGAAAAGAAAACACGCCCGAGGAAAAATAAAATCACGCTCTACTCCTCACCTCGCCCAGAAAATCAGAACAGCTCTGATGCCATGATAGGAAAAACGAATAGGAAAATATTATTCAGAGATGTTTAAATAGATTTACAATTGCCGGGAATAGACACCGGCTGAAACAGAACTGTTACGTTGTAACAGTGTAACAGCAAAATAATCCTAAATATGAAATATAGACAAACTATGGATTAAGTACGCTAACAAAATCATGCGACACGACTTAGGTTTATTAAATGGAAAACCTTTGGATTATTTATATAAGCCATCCTTCAATGCGAATACCTTGGCCCTTTTAACGTTGCCCTCATGACATCGGCGGCGCTAATAAGAAATGAGGAAAAAACCTTTTATTTAATTTTAAAATTAAAATTAAAATTTTAAATAAATTAAAATTTAATCTAAACCTTTAAAATTAAATTTCTCCATCACCGGGGCACATTTTTCGATAAACAAAAAGCCAACTTGGGTTTTAAGAAAAATCTATTTCAAATCTACCATCCATTGGTTTTAAATAAAACATTTCCTTGCCTTCCTTGGTTTTCATAAAAACCTTTTACTAAGCTTCCCTTATAGCTCCTTTTGGAACCAAATGCCATGCATCCCTTCTAGAACCTTTGATAAAAACCTTTGCTTCTCATGAAGCTCTTTGTGGAGCAAAATCATAGTGCTTACTTACATAGGTCCTTTTGACATCAATGACAAATTTTAGCTTAGGGACTCAAAATGTCCAACAATCTCCCCCTTTGTCATTGATGGCAACCCATATTCATTTTACTGAAATATGACCTTCTTTTCTAATCCCCCTGGGTATTTTCTCCCTCTGGCTCAATGCTCTCTCAAATATCAAATCTCTTCTCATATCAAATCTCTCCCCAAAACACAAATCTCTCCCCCTTTGACATCAATGGAAAAGGGTCACCTTTGGAGCTCGGGGCTAAGAATGAGCCTCTTAGCTTAGCCCCCCCCCACCTCCATATGAGGTGGTTAATTCTAGGGTGGGAGTATTTATACTCCTTGAAAGCATGGATATGTACCTTTATCTTTCTCTCTTCTTCTATGAGTCTTCTGAATCCGCTCATTGTTTCTTTCCAAGTCATCATCCTTGTTCCTGTCATCACTTATGTTCCTGTTCTTGTTCTTGTTCTCATCCATGTTCCTATTTTGGTTCTCATCCTTGTTCTTGTTCTTATTATTTTTTGAGTCTTTATTATTTTTTGAGTCTCTATTCCTATTCATCTTCTTATTTTTGTTCATATTCCTGTTTTTGTTCATATTCCTGTTCTTGTTCATATTCTTGTCCCTGTTCATGTTCCTGTTCATGTTCATGTTCCTATTCATGCATGTTTCTAGAATATTTTCTCTACACCATCTTGCTATATGACCATTATTATTGCACTTTAACACTTGATGTTATTATTCCTTGGATGTGCAATTGTTGTAGGATTTCTCCTAATGAAGCTATATCTTCTTCTGTCATGAACCCTGTAATTCATTGCCTTGTGACCAAAACCATTACATGAGTAGAAATAACCTTGGAAAAGCTATTATTTTCCATATACATATCTTTAATGAGTCCAACACTATAAATCCGTGTGTCCAAACCTATGACATGAAAAGCATCTTCCATTGAAGCCTCCTTGTCATGACATCATTGGTCTCCTGTTCTGATTGTTGTTCCATATGTATCTTCTTTGTGTATTGTTCCTCTCTTTGTTGAACTCTTTGTTGTCCAACTCATCCTCTGATGTCCCACTTTCACTTAAATTGTCTTCTTCTGATGTATCTTCTTCATCAAGACTTGAAGTCAATTCTTTTTCCTATTTTTTTTAACCTTTCCAAAGCCAAGACCTGTTGAACATGATGTTCGTTGCTGTCCACAGATGAAATTATCCAAGTTCTTAGAGCTATTTGTGAAACTCTTCATCTTGATCTTGGAGTCCTTTAAGTCTTCTTTTAGAGTAGCCACTTCTTGTGCTAACTTCTCACATTCCAAAATCTTTGCTTCTAACTTATCCTTGAACTTGCTTACCTTAGCCTTTGATTTCTCTAAATCCTCTATGAGCAATAATATTTCTTCATCACATTCTTGAAACTTACTTTCAAGCTTGGAGTGTTGCTTTCTAACCTTATTTACTATGTCAAGGGCATAGATAAGTTCTCCCTTGAGATCATAACCATTCTCTACTGAATAATCTTCTATTTGTTTGCCTTTTTCCTTATCATTACTTCCTTTTGACTTATCTTCTATAGGATCACTTTCTTTATCTTCCAAAGCCATTAGAAGATTCTCATCTGGTCTTTCAAGTGCATCTTCAAAATCATCATCACTGAAACTATAACCATCCCTAGTGTAATCATCTTCAAGAAATCCAAATTTACCACATCTAAAACACTTGAGAATAACCAGAGTCCTTTTCTTAACTGGATCTTTCTCTTTAACCATAAATAGGACTTCATCTCTATCATTGTTTGAAAAACTAGCATCACTATCAATTGAGTACTTGCATTTTTTGCATAGTAGCTTCTCTTTTGTCTCTGGAAGAACTTCTTTCCTTGTTTGCTTTGTCCATCCTTGCTTTTCTTATGGTACCTATGTCTTTTGGATTCCATGTATCTGTGATCCTATTTTTCTTCATCATTGTTACCTTTTGACTCTTTTCATTCTGTTGCATAGTGTCCATAACGTCCATAGTTGAAACATTGGATAGATCTTATATCTATGGGTCTTCTAGAACCTCTATCTCTTCTGCCATAATTTGTTTCTTCACCACTGGATGACTCACTGCTCGATTCTATCTTCTTTCCCTTTTTATTTTTATCTACTTTGAAAGTAGCTTCTTTCGGAGGAATAAGATATTATGTTCTTATCTCAAAAGTAGTAAGCATTCCAAGAAAAGAATTCCTTGTCAAAGAATCACTATCAATTGATGTTTCTATAGCATAAACCTTTTCACTATACCTTTTTGGAAGAGTCCTCAAGATATTATCACAAGCATCAGATTCATCAACCTTCATTCCAAGACCTTTCATCTCATGTACAAGTTCATAAATGAATATGAATGTAAAGTGACCTATATTATGATCTTAAGGCCATATTGCATCCTTTCTAGGACTATAATGGAGGTTTGTAGAAATTTTTATCAATAGAAAACCGGACACCAAGTCTTGAATAAGACTTATTAATGCTTGAATATTATTGTTTAGATGAATTTGGAGTTAGGTAATCCATTAAATCTTGAAAAGTATTAATACATTTGGAGTGGAAGTGTTTCCTTCGTGGACAAATATTGATCCCTATTGTATAAATTTATTGTACTATAAATGACTAGTTTGAAAACTAACTAATCAAATGACATTAACTCAACCAATTTAATTCCTCAATATTCAAGGAAACCTAGGTTTAAATCTTGCCATACAATACATATGTTATATTAGAACTATTGTAATACTATTGTGATGATGTTGTAATATGGGTTGGGCCCATTTCAATCCCATATAATCAATTAAAAAATAAAAGTTTGGAAACTAATTCCATCCTTATATTATTTCTCCATGACAATAGTCCTTTAACCTCTTTCCATGCATCTTACTTTCGTTGAAGAAATTTGAAAGCCTCAATTTTGATGAATTAGACATTTAAATTTGCAACGAGGGTGTTTCCAAGATCCAACTTTATGATATTATTGTTTTGTGTATAACATTTAATGTTTCTAAGGTTTAAAATCCATAAGGGACACATAGATCCACTTTGCTTCCAAACACATCCATTTAATTAAGGGGTTAATTATTCTAAGACCACCCATATGAAGTGCGAGAGTACAATTGCTTCCATAATATATTTTTCATACATGTAGCTCTATCCAATATTGTCAAAAATAATTCTCTTATAAATTGCACAAGATTATTATAATTGTTTTATAAGGCATCCAATGGGTAATAAACATGTTTTACATTAAATATTGTATTAATAACTTGAACTCTACTAGCAAGAAAAAGGTTTATGACAATCTAGTTATTAAATTGGCTCTATATTTTGTTAAGAAACCATGCCACATTTTAGGAAGGACTAAATTCATACCAAAAAAAGTACTTAGATAGAACCCATCTCACCATTCTTGATTTACTTCCAAGTGGAACAATCCAATGATAATCATTGTCATTAAAGTTACGAACTCAAATTTATCGTCTCTCAAGAAATTTAGAGGATTAACAATATAGATGTAGGACCTCTATAGCATCTTCTATTTCATTCTTGAAAGTTAAAAGGAACAAAATGGTATCATAAAAGAAGGAATCAAGGACAAACATCTTTTGGTAGTGAGATTTCATTAAAATTTGGATCTTTGAGGTCTTTCTAGTAGGTATCCTAAAGCATCAACATAAATGAGGTACAAAAAGGAGATAGAGAGAAATCCTGATTAATATATCCATGAAGGGAAAGCAATCAAGAAGCCAATAATGGAAATTTAAAAGGAATTTTAATTGTATTTATATTTTAAGATTAAAATTCTACCATTCAAGCATACAAAATATTTACTTATCATAAGATATATAGAAATCTAGCTTAACCATAATGTCATTATGCAAGGAGTCTTTATCCCATTTATTAGTTTCTTAAGGTAAGAAAAAAAATCATCACAAACATATCAATCAATGATAACCTTCATTTATTTAGGTGATTCATGCCCATTGGGACTAAAATAGTAACACAAAGGACAACTCCCCATATTATCTTGTGAGATTATATGAGTCATGATTGAAAGTTGTGAAATAAAATACAAAATAACTATTACCATTTCAAATATCCACACTTTATATGTAAAATAAAAATAACAAGAAGAATGTTGACTATGAAAGATCAAAAAAACAAAAAGCATATGAGAATACAAATACAAATGAGCTACAAAATACAAAGCATTCATATAACATAGTTGGAAATGATACACAAATTTAGACCACATGTTGGATGTTGAAGTGCTAAGTTCCTATCTTAATCTAGATAAGAATATTATAGAAAATAAATGAAGATATGAAATTATGTTAGAATATAACTTATACATATCCATATATATTACAACTACAACAAACAATGGGGAAGCTAAAATAATTTTCTTTTTATACAATTGTCAAAATATAGTTAAGGAGTAGTTAAAGACTCTTTTCATCAACTTTGTGGTTTACAAAAAAAAAAATTGTCCTTTTGACAATCTTAATTAGTTTTTTTCATTAGAGTATTCATAGTTTTAATGTTGTCAAGTATTAGGTTGGTTGTAAAGGTAATCGATAATTATGTGGGGATAAGGGAGTCTCTTTAGTGTTTTGTGTGATCTAGGTCTAAGGAACCTTTAAAAGTTGGAGCAAGGGGGAACCTTTACCTTACTTTACATATTTTGTAAGTTTGTTTATTGTTATATCCACTGTTGTGGAATTCTTCTAAGATTTAAGGTTAGATTTCTTTTATTTAGAATTATTTTTTAATGATCCTAAATGAGATATTGTTATTCATGATACTAGAAGTAAACATTAGGATTATTGAGTTAATTAATTGGTTACATGCCCTCAAGACTTAGATCAAATATGAACATATTAGGTAATAACCATTTTTCAATATCCATTTCTACACATGCATGCAAGTGGAATCAAAGGTCATTTTATCCTTAAAATTTTACATCAAATCACCATATTTAATTGAATTTAAATTTGGTGGAATGTGATATAGGTATAATTTATGTAAGAAAACTCTATCCAAATTAGGCACTTAGTTCAGGAAGGGCCTTATTGATGAAAAATTAATTTTAGGGTTTTGAATAATATATATGTTTGTAGAGGTCTGAGGTGTAGACCAATTGGTTCAACCCCATAAGGGGGGCGGAGGTCCAAGGTTCAAATATCGGGCCTCGCCGAACTGAATGCTTGTTCCTTTCCTGGTGCTTTCAATGTTGTAAAAGGTTTAAAATGATTGTGGCATGGTGGTTATAGGGATGAAATGCATGAAGATCTGTGTGGCGGCTTTTGGGGTGGACAATGTAGAATAATGTGGCGGCCATAAAAATTGGACAGCCTGCCCGTATTCATGGCGGCTGCCGATTCCACCATGTAAATACAATATATATATATATATAGTGTGTGTGTGTGTGTGTGTGTGTGTGTGTGTGTTTGTAGATCAACTAGGTTCTATATTGTAAAATATCTTAAGTTTCTTTAAGTATGGTGGACATTTAAGATATATAAATATTTCCATGTTCTTTGAGAGACTCCAGAAAGAACCCTCTATTATCCTAATTAACCTTTGTCCATTGAAAAATTATTAATTCAAGGGAACACTTATATGAAAAAATAAGATGATAAAACATGTTTGATAGTCAAGGATAACTTTAATAAAATTATTTAGATGGACTTTATCTAATTTATTGTTGCTCAAATTCATATATCATGAGCTTGTCCCTCTTATTTTATCATAGTGTTGCTATAAATATAATGCACAACTATATTAAGATATCCTAAACTTCAATTATCATAGAGTATTGAAAGCAAAATAACTAACCTTCATTTCTTGAGAAAGTATAAAATAAAGGGACAAGATATGTTGATAGATGATTTAGTATGAGAGATATTAAAGGGAATTAATGGCCCCCAACAGGGAAACAATTTCTAGTTATTGATTTGTAAGCTTGAGCCAATTGAGGGAAAAATGTTTGTAGAAGACTAACATTGAAATGATAGATGTAATATATGTTCAAAATGGAAATAGACATAAGGATAAAAACTAAAGAAAGGGTTCTTGGTAAAATCAAGATGATTATGAGTTAATCATTTACTCCTTTAATTTTGACTTGTATTAGTTGTGCAACACATCTAAAATTATCAAGAATATTAGTAATTAAAGCTATGTCCATTGAGTTGAGTTGAATAGTTGAGATGGGTTATCATTGAAAGGTCAATCCAAGTTTGAGACTTAATGAGCTTAAAGGCTTTGTAGACTTGCATCCATCATGATACCCCTTCTACTATGATATAAAATCAAGGGGACATTAATACCTCTTGATAATATAATCTATAGTAGTATCTTTGTACTCATGTCAACTCCTACTCATATAATGCATGAATTTAAATATGTTTGAGTTGTGATTGTATTTATTATTTGTTGAATTGTTGTTGAGAATTAATTATACCTATATTTGCACAATATTTGTTCCTTGGAAAAAATCTCTAATTTTCATTTTTGAGTCTAAAAATTTACAATGCTACGAGTATGAAGTATCCTAAAAAAATTTAGTTACATCCCATATAGGAGTTGGTATAAACCAAACTAAAAGGAGTACTAGTCTCCTTGTTGTAATATCCTATAGTCATCTTACACTCTAGAAATAGAATCCTAATAATAGGACTAATAGGTGAAAAGTAGGAGTAACTTCCTAATCAATCACAATTCTTGAATAAATCTTGCCTCAGTTCTAAAATTGAGGACTCGTGTTTCAATTCTAAATATTGACACTATTTTGAAGCTTATATTTCTATAAAATAAAGGTGAGGGTCCCTTTAATTTTTTTTTTTTTTTATTAAGATATTTCTGATATGATCCTTAATAAGAGGAGGATTGTGAGGAAACTACAAGTTCTTTAACCACTTCTTCCCTCTGTCACGTTCTTGTTGGAAGGTTCAAACCATATTTTGAAAGACCATATGCTTCTACATTTAGTTCCCTATATATGTTCTTGCATGAAATTTATATTATAGAAGATTATAATAATTTCACTTGCTCATAGAAAGGATCGAGAAGCAAGTTTTCATCTCAAAATGGTCTACAACCCAACTTATCACTAATTTTGAATCTCCATATATCTGCAAAGTTGTAATTACTTGCTCTACTACTATTCTCATCAAGGGGATCAATGATTTCTATTATTCCATATTATTTGTGACTTCCTCTAAACCTACCTTGAAAGTGATCTTATGATTTTAATTAAGTGACCCCCCTACCCCACACCTACCTAGGTTGTCTTGGCAAACCCCTATTGGAAATTTTGGGTACTTTGGGTACATTGCCTTTGCTCAAGTGTATAATTTGTCATTGATGTCAAGAAGCTCTTGAAGGAATTTTATTTGATGTCAAATAATTTGTTTTGATGAAGGTTACGGCATGACAGTTTCAAAGGTCTTTTGTAAACCCCAAGTTGGCAGGTTTAAAGATTATAGGTGGATGCATTAGTTTAATGCATTTGGGTCCAGGAGGAAGTATTTATTTAAATAATTAAAAACCTTGTTAAGGTTCCCTTTAATTATTTTTAAATAAATATTAAATTATTGTTTGCAATGGGTTATCCTAACCCATGGCGCTATGTTTTAAGATTGTGGGCACTAGCCAAGACCTCCGTCGATGTGTTAAACTCCTCGTCGACATCAAGAGCTTATGGTAAAAATGCATATAAATCTCCCTCGATGAAAATCAAGAATGATCCAATCCACATTTTGAAAAGAGTTGCTTGCTGTTTTTTCGTAAACCTGCTGTTCGACTGTGTCTTAGCCGTTTTCGTGAATTCGCTGTTCATTTTTTTGTACTCATCATTTGTCATAAATCCGTCATAAGGTTTTCATATTCGTGTTCGCATCAGAAGAAAGGGAGGCACTTTTGTTTTATTTAATCCCTGGTGCAGAAGGAACAAGGCTAACAACGTGAGGTTTAAACCTCATCGGGTGCCTTTGGTGCACCGAGTAGTGGCTAGGCTATTGGCGCGCTACCCGAACGGGAGGTTTCACATTCGAATAATGCGAAAGGGTTTTTCATCATGAAGTGGACGCAGCGGGTGGTGTTAGAATTCATGCGCAATTTCTCCATAGCATGATTTTTGATGTTGGCTAAGGTATTTTCGAAATTAATTTTTGCTAAGTGTATTTTGCGGATGGAGGAAGTTTATTAGAGGGAAAAATAGCTTAGGAGTTATAAGGAGTTTAAAGCTTGTTTTATTTTGATAAAATATTCTTTTGAAGGTGTTGTTTGAAATATCTTATTGCATTCTTATGAGAAATAAATTTTATTTTTGATAAGACTATAAGGGAGAAATAAGGTGTATAAGGGATAAATTTTTTCTTGTAATGTTGAGAGTGCTTTTGGTTGATTATGGAAATGAAAGCATGATGTTTTAAGGTTAAAATTGCTTCTTGTGTGAAGTTGTGAAACCTTAAGTGGGCAGCTTTGAGATTGACATTTGCTTTCATTAAATTGGTAGTAATCAAGCTATTCTTTACTTGGTTAAAGTGTTGGGCTTACTCCTTTGTTGATGATTTGAAAAGTTGTTTTGTGCTATTGTGATTTGAGTTGGTGGATGCTTTTTGTTCAAACAATATTGGAGAGAAAAGGAGTTCTACTTGTTTCTTTTTCTAATGTTGATTGTGAAATGCTTCAAGGTTGTGTTTTGAGTTGAATGGTGTTGATTGAACCTTGTTTGATGAGCATTGTTGTTGAAGCCCTAATTGATGGTGAAAAGAACATGAGTATCATTGTTATGTGATTCTTTGCATAGTTGGCAATTGTTGGGGTTTCATGTTCTTGAAAGAAAGCATTCTATCCTATCCATTTCAGATATTGAGTTGAGTTTTTAGATTTGAGATTGAGTTTGAGCTGAGTTGATTTGAGTTGAGTTTTGAGATTGGGAGTTGAGTATAGAACATATTGAGTCTCTAAAAATTCTCTTTATGCTTCTATGAGTTTGAAAAATCACATTGGGTCTCTAACAATTCACCTTGTGATTTCCTACTAAGAAAGTTTTTTTCTTGGTGAGCTTGCTGAGTTTTGGACAGGTTCCAATGGGGACTTGTGAGCAGTTTTGGATAGGTTCCGATGGGGACTTGTGAGCAGATTTGGACAGGTCCTAGTAGAGGACTTGTGAGCTAAGTTTGATAGTTCTATCAGAGAACTTGAGGATAGAGGTGCACTGGTTCTTTGAGAAGAACCTGAGGATAGATTTGGCAAGTCTTTGAGAAGGCTTGTGTGTAGAGGATTGATTTGTTCAAGCGTTGGACAGATCTAAAAGACAGAGGAAGACTTGTACTAGACCGACTGACTGTGTTTGGTACAGGTTGCTGAGCTATTATGGACGTGATCATAGAAGGCAGAGGTCTCTTAGGCTAAGCATTGAGGATAGGAGGTCTTCGGTGGAAAGGAGTTCCACATGCTAGCAAGAGGTAGAGGCAGTTGATCTTCTGAGGGATCATTTCCAGAGCAGAGGGGAAGGTATCTCCTTTGAGCAGAGGCTCATAAATTTTTATTGGGGGAAGGTATCTCCTTTGGGCCGAGGCTCATAAACATTGTAATTGGGAAGGATTCCCAAAGAACTTTGAGATAAATTTTAGAGAAAAGTTTTGTTGATGTAGCCCAACCATTTTGGGTGAACCACGTTAAAATTGGTGTCACTTTGTGGATGATATTGTGCATTGCTTTGATATTGCTTTGGGTATATTGCTTTACTATTTTGAAGTATAAAGGAAAAAATAAAAAGAGGTCTTATACTGTTCACCCCCCTCTCAGTATAAGCTTGTGTTCTTCAATTGGTATCAGAGCCGGTGCCTTCGAAAAGTTTAACAGCTTGAAGGAAAAGCTAGTAAAGAACACAATGGATCATTCAAGTGGCAATGCAGCACCTATTCTTGATGGGTCATATTTTGGTCTTTGGAGTGCAAGGATGAAGGTTCATCTAATGGCACTTGGTAATGAGGTTTGGGAAGTGATTGAAGATGAGTACACTATTCCTGTACATGGTCCTATTACTAAGGAAGAAAGGCTCCTACATCATAGCAATTCAAAGGCAATGAATGCAATCCTAAAAGGCTTATAGAAAGCAGATCTCACCAAGGTGATTCACTGCAAGATAGCTAGTGAAATGTGGAAACAGTTGAAGGTGGTTCATATAGGTGATACAAATGTCAGAAAGGCCAAGTTGAGACACTTCAAAGGTATGTTTGAACAACTCAAGATGAATAATGATGAAAATATTAGTGACTACATGCTTCGTATGGATGAGGTTGTTAACTCCATGAAAGACTTAGGTCTTGAGCTTGCTGAAAATGATGTTTGTGATAAGATTTTAAGATCTCTTCCTAATAGATTTAGTGAAAAGATTTTTGCTATTGAGGAAGCTAAAGATTTGGATAAGTTGAAAAAGGATGAGCTCCATAGTATACTTGTAGCATTTGAGTTGAGAACTCAAGTGAAGGTTGATGTCAAGAAAGAGGCGACTTTCAAGGCTACTAAGAAATCCAAGGGTAAACAACTTCAAGATAGTGATGAGTCTTCTAGTGATGAAGAGGCATATTACATCAAGAAAGACAAGTTCTCTAGAAAGCACAAAAGTATGAAAAATATAAGATGTTTCAATTGTGGAAAGTTTGGTCATTATGCTACTGACTGTACTATTCCCAAGAATGAAAGTGATGAAGATAAACAAGATTCTAAGAGCAAGGATTCTGAAAAGCACAAGCATCACAGGAAGAAAAAATATGAGCACAACAATCAAGGAAAGAGGTATTCTCACAAGCACAAGAAGAGTTTCTACCTAGACAAAGCAAGTAAGTGTTCTAGTAGTGATAGTGAAAGTTCTTCAAGTGATGATGAAAATGAGATGTTGTTCATATCAAAAAAAGAGGAAGAACCGAAACATAGATTCATTATCATGAAATGTCTTAGATGTGGAAACTTTGGTCACCTTGAGGATGATTGCACAAATAATGATTTGGTTTCTAGTATGTATGAGGATGCTTCAGAAAACTATAAGGAAGATGCATGTATGGTTTTTGAAAAGGGTAGCACCTCTAGTGATAAGAAATCTGAAAAAGGCTTTGATGATTCAAAAAGCAAACAAATAGAGGAAGATATAGAGGAAGGTGAAGTAGATCTTGAAGGTGAACTTATTAGTGCTCTTAGTGCTTTGAAAAAGGAAAGAAAGAAGAATGCTAGACTCAAGGATAAGTTAGATGAATGTTTTATGGAGAGATATGATCTTATAGAAAGTCTTGACTTCTCTATAGCTAAGACACAAGAACTCAAGGATGAGTTAGAGTCTAAGGTTCTTGAGTATAGTGAGTTAGAATAGAAAATGGCTTCTTTGAAAGAGGAAACTAAAGAGTACAAGGATAAGCTTTACAGGGTTCAAGATAGCTCCAAAAAGGTTAAGTCACTCATCAAAGGTCAAAGAAAGACAACAGATAAAATAGGCCTTGGTTTTGTTAAGCCACACAAGGAACAAGTTGGAGAGTCTAGTAAGAGACTCCAAAAGGAAGAGAGTTATGATGAGGAAAGTATTTCAGAAAAGGAGTCCTTGAATGATAGATGCACAGAAACATAAAACATAATTCAGAATGAGAAGAAGAAGTTTTCAGAACCTAAGAGGTCAAATAAAGGAAAGTTTCAAGGTAGATGTTTTGCTTGTCATAGGTTTGGTCACATGGCTTCACATTGCATGGCTCAAGTGAAGAAGGTAAATGACAATTTCAGAAGTGCTAGTTTCTTTCAAGGGTATTGCTACTCTTGTCAACAGTTTGGGCACAAGGCAGTTTATTGCAAGGAAAATAATAGGAACAGGAATAGTGGCTTGATCAGGTCCAAGGATCAAGGCATGGACAAGAACAGGGATGAGAACAAGAACAAGAACAGTGACAAGAACAAGAATATGGACAAAGAGTTCAAGAGAAGGCCTGGCAAGGAAGTTATAGACACTGATGATGATCAGTGCCTAATGGGAGTTTTAATCCCACCCCAAAATTAATCACCTCATCAGGAGGTGGGGGAGGGACTAAGCTAAGAGGCTCATTCTTAGTCCCGAGCCCCAAAGGTGACCCTTTGCCATTGATGACAAAGGGGGAGAGATATGAGTAAGGGGGAGAGCTTCAAAATGAAGAGGAGAGCTTCAAGTCAGGGGGAGCAAAACTTCAAAGGAAGATTCTCAGTTGTGGGCACAATTGGTCAGTTGTTAGCACAGTTGGTTTTAGTTTTGGCTCTTGAGAAGTGTTTTCAGTAAAGGTTTACCATCAATGACAAAGGAGACCTATTGGAAATTTTGGGTACTTTGGGTACATTGCCTTTGCTCAAGTGTATAAGTTGTCATTGATGTCAAGAAGCTCTTGAAGGAATTTGATTTGATGTCAAATAATTTGTTTTGATGAAGGTTACGACATGACAGTTTCAAAGGTCTTTTGTAAACCCCAAGTTGGCGGGTTTAATGCATTTGGGTCCAAGAGGAAGTATTTATTTAAATAATTAAAAACCTTGTTAAGGTTCCCTTTAATTATTTTTAAATAAATATTAAATTATTGTTTGCAATGGGTTATCCTAACCCATGGCGCTATGTTTTAAGATTGTGGGCGCTAGCCAAGACCTCCACCGACGTGTTAAACTCCTCGTCGACGTCAAGAGCTTATGGTAAAAATGCATATAAATCTCCCTCGATGAAAATCAAGAATGATCCAATCCGCATTTTGAAAAGAGTTGCTCGTTGTGATTTCGTGATCCTGCTGTTCGACTGTGTCTTCACCATTTTCGTGAATCCGCTGTTCATTTTTTTGTACTCGTCATTTGTCATAAATCCATCATAAGGTTTTCATCTTCGTGTTCATGTCAGAAGAAAGGGAGGCACTATTGTTTTATTTAATCCTTGGCATAGAAGGAACAAGGCTAACAACGTGAGGTTTAAACCTCACCGGCCGCCTTTGGCACACCGGTAGCGGCTAGGCTATTGGCGCGCTACCCGAATGAGAGGTTCCATGTTCGAATAACGCGAAAGGGTTTTTCATCGTGAAGTGGACGTAGCGGGTGGTGTTAGAATTCGTGCGCAATTTCTCCATAGCGTGATTTTTGATGTTGGCCAAGGTATTTTCAAAATTAATTTTTGCTAAGTGTATTTTGCGGATGGAGGAAGTTTATTAGAGGGAAAAACAACTTAGGAGTTATAAGGAGTTTAAAGCTTGTTTTATTTTGATAAAAGATTCTTTTGAAGGTGTTGTTTGAAATATCTTATTGCATTCTTATGAGAAATAAATTTTATTTTTGATAAGACTATAAGGGAGAAATAAGGTGTATAAGGGATAAATTTTTTCTTGTAATGTTGAGAGTGCTTTTGGTTGATTATGGAAATGAAAGCATGATGTTTTAAGGTTAAAATTGCTTCTTGTGTGAAGTTGTGAAACCTTAAGTGGGCAGCTTTGAGATTGACATTTGCTTTCATTAAATTGGTAATAATCAAGCTATTCTTTACTTGGTTAAAGTGTTGGGCTTACTCCTTTGTTGATGATTTGAAAAGTTGTTTTGTGCTATTGTGATTTGAGTTGGTGGATGCTTTTTGTTCAAACAATATTGGAGAGAAAAGGAGTTCTACTTGTTTCCTTTTCTAATGTTGATTGTGAAATGCTTCAAGGTTGTGTTTTGAGTTGAATGGTGTTGATTGAACCTTGTTTGATGAGCATTGTTGTTGAAGCCCTAATTGATGGTGAAAATAACATGAGTATCATTGTTATGTGATTCTTTGCATAGTTGGCAATTGTTGGGGTTTCATGTTCTTGAAAGAAAGCATTCTATCCTATCCATTTCAGATATTGAGTTGAGTTTTCAGATTTGAGATTGAGTTTGAGCTGAGTTGATTTGAGTTGAGTTTTGAGATTGGGAGTTGAGTATAGAACATATTGAGTCTCTAACAATTCTCTTTATGCTTCTATGAGTTTGAAAAATCACATTGGGTCTCTAACAATTCACCTTGTGATTTCCTACTAAGAAAGTTTTTTTTCTTGGTGAGCTTGCTGAGTTTTGGATAGGTTCCGGTGGGGACTTGTGAGCAGTTTTGGACAGGTTTCGGTGGGGACTTGTGAGCAGATTTGGACAGGTCCTAGCAGAGGACTTGTGAGCTGAGTTTGATAGTTCTATCAGAGAACTTGAGGACAGAGGTGCACTGGTTCTTTGAGAAGAACCTGAGGACAGATTTGGCAAGTCTTTGAGAAGGCTTGTGTGTAGAGGATTGATTTGTTCAAGCGTTGGACAGATTTGATAAACAAAGGAAGACTTGTACTAGATCGACTGACTATGTTTGGTACAGGTTGTTGAGTTGTTGTGGACATGATCATAGAAGGCAGAGGTCTCTTAGGCTAAGCATTGAGGATAGGAGGTCTTCGGTGGAAAGGAGTTCCACATGCTGGCAAGAGGTAGAGGCAGTTGATCTTTTGAGGGATCATTTCCAGAGCAGAGGGGAAGGTATCTCCTTTGAGCAGAGGCTCATAAATTCTGATTGGGGGAAGGTATCTCCTTTGGGTTGAGGCTCATAAACATTGTAATTGGGAAGGATTCCCAAAGAACTTTGAGATAACTTTTAGAGAAAAGTTTTGTGGATGTAGCCCAACCATTTTGGGTGAACCATCTTAAAATTGGTGTCACTTTGTGGATGATATTGTGCATTGCTTTGATATTGCTTTGGGTATATTTCTTTACTATTTTGAAGTATAAAGGAAAGAATAAAAAGAGGTCTTATACTGTTCACCCCCCTCTCAATATAAGCTTGTGTTCTTCAACCCTATAAAATAAGGCCCATAGATTCATAGGATCCACTATTAGTGTACCTATATTCCTACTTAGTTTTGGTTTTGGGAATATTATTAGACTTAAAAAAATAGATTTAATTTGCATTTGCACCTAAATCATTAGAATTTTCTTACCTTCAAACAACCTAGTATTTCTAGCCATCCATAATCCCCATACCAACATCAAAGGGACACATATATACTTCTTTAGTCCTCTTTATTTTAACCATTGTTGAATGTTATTTGAAAGGTTCCTCATAGACCACTATTATTTCCCTTGAGTATACATTGAATTCCACACTTCTCTTGCAAAAGGATAATAAATTAGAAGGTGGTCCATTATTTATTCTTCCTTTCTGCACATGATACATTGACTTGGTTCTTTCCATGACCTCATTTGAATAAATTACATATTAGTGTTTTTTGGCTAGATCTAGCCAAACAAAGATTCTAGTTTTTAGGGGAGCTTTTATATTCCATATTCTACTCCACAACCAAAGCTCTACCTCATTATTATTGTCAAATCTTGTCTTATACCCTTCTTTGGTCATGTACTGCTCACTTGCTATATTATTGGATATATTATAAAATATCTTTGTTGATTTAGTCTTATATTTGCTCTTTCCAGTTCCTTTGTGTAATATTTCCAAAAATGTGCTTCATTTCCTCCTAGTGGTAGCTCTTCTATGGTGAGCCATCCTTGTTTCCATAAATTAGTTCTCTCTATTGATAACACCTACACCAATACAATATTTCTTGGGCTATGAATATACTCTATTATGTTATGTAGAAGTTAAAGTCTCCTTTGTTGCATAGCCAAGGATATTTTACTATTCTTACTTCCTTTCCATTCTCTATTTTCCATGCTAATAAATTCCCAAGTAATGGGAAATCTCTTGCTAGTTCTTTCCAAATAATTATGTCTTTTGAAACTAATTTATTTTTTATTCCTATACAATATGTAAATGACAAGGTGCCTAAATATTTCTCTTGAATTACTTTCTACCATAATACTTTGTCGATTATCAATCTCCACAAATTTTTTGCTACTAAATCTTTCCAAAATTATGAATTTTCATGAGGCCTCATCCTCCATTTAGTTTTAGTTTAGCTATTATGTTCCAATTAACTAGTATCATTTAATCCTTATGTTTGTTTTCTATCCAAAGGAATTGGAAATACTTCTTCCTTCTTTTCTCTACTATTGTGATGAGAAGTTAAGCTAGGGAGTGCTAGTAGTCTCGGGTGGCTTCCAAGATTAATTTTACCAACATAAGGTAATCTCCCAATGATAGCCACATAGTGCACTAGGCAGCAATCCTCTTCCCTATTTTGGTGTATATCTAGATCTAGTCCTGGTACCTATAGTCATTAGGTTTCAAATGAAAGCCTAAATATTTTCTCCCTTGATTAAATTCTACTTGATTTAAACTAAAAAAATTTATTACTATTTTTATTTTCCCTAGCTGAAACCTATTGAAATCCATATCCATTTTTTAAAGATTTATTTATATTCTTGTAGCCATACAATATAGGTCCAAAACTTCTTTATACTTTAAGGCTTCCTTCAATGTCTCATTTCCAAAATTAAAACATCATCTACAAAGAGAAAATGGGTCACCTTTAAAGAATTACCAATTTGATACTCTTGATCATTTATTACCTTTTTTGTTTCTTGATTAGTCTACTCAAACCTTCTGCTCCCAACATAAAAAGGAGAGGAGAAAGAGGACACCCTTGTTTCAAACCTCTAGAAGCCTTGAAAAACTAGAAGTTGAGCCATTCATAAGTACACCAAAAGAGGTTGAATTTATACATCCCATCACCCAATTCACAAAGGGAATGTTACATCCAACTTGAAGTATGCCCATCCTAATGTATAACCAATATAATTTATTGAAATATTTTGCTAGATCTACTTTTATTATGATTACTTGTTGCTTTGTTGTCTTTATTGAATGTAGCCCTTGGGCTATCCCTATTGCTTCATGAATCTGCATTTTATTTAAAAATACAAATCATTCTTCTAAAAAATTATCTAAGAAAATCCCTGTAATTCTCTTAGCTAAAATATTTGAGATGAAATTGTAGAGAGTATTACATAAATGGATATATCTGTAATCCCAAAAATATTTTGGATTATACTTTTTTGGTATCAAGGCCAAGAAAGTGGATTTTATGGATCCCCACAATTATCCATTAATCCTTGATTATTATACCACTTTTAAAGTATCCTCCTCCAAAAATTCATAAAAATCTAAATAAAAATCAATTGTCCATCTATCCAGACTCAAAAATTTCTCTTTCTAGAATGATTTGACTACTAAAAGTAACTCCTCGGTGACTTCTAAGAACAAATATTCTTTTTATTCCCAATTGACCATCTTGGGTAGAATAAAAACTAGTTTGATTAGATCTACTATATTTTCTCTATTTGGATATTTATACAAGTATTTGAAATATTTTATTACTAATGGTGCCAACTATTGGAATCTTCTCAAAGTGTTTCCACTCCCCCCTTTAATTTTCCAAATTGTGTTTGTACATATTCTTTGTCTTGCATAATTTAAAAAAGTTGTATTTTCATCCCCCTATTCTAGCCATAAAGCGCTGCTTTTCATTCTCCACTTTGCCTCCTTACATTCTAACAATTCTCTCTTCTTTTTTCCAATTCTTTGACTTGTATGATTTCATTTTTTGAAAACAATCTGT
Source organism: Wollemia nobilis (assembly GCA_028583015.1). Classification (NCBI taxonomy): domain Eukaryota; kingdom Viridiplantae; phylum Streptophyta; class Pinopsida; order Araucariales; family Araucariaceae; genus Wollemia; species Wollemia nobilis. The sequence goes on from JAQPPZ010016927.1 coordinate 7,358,841, forward strand.
TACCCTTGGTGTTGTAAATTTTATTTAGAGAAGATTCAATTTCAAAATGCCTTGCCTTCACTTCCTATTATTCTGCTTTGGCCTAAGCTAATGTGAATGATTTTATTCTCCCAAGATTACTAGTGAATTGAAACATGGTTGTCTCTTTTGATATTGGGTCATAATACCTTCATTATATTCTTACTAAGTTTTACCTTAGCCAAATAGGGTTGAATTTGAAAAGGCTTGGTGGTTTATCCTCATCCTTTTCTAGCCATAAAAGGATTGCATAAATATCCAACCCTCTCACTTGATCTATCCACAATCTCATATTGTCATAGATAGCTATAAGATTATCTAAAACTAAAAATCTTGTAGACACCCAAGAGTCACACATTGTCACTTGTCTCATCATCATGGCTGATCAATTTGCAAAACCCATAAAATTTGTATAAATTGACTTCAAAACACTATTCATCTTCATAAGCCCCCTTGGGCTACTTAAGCCCCTTCCTATGCTTAACTATGGGTCCTCATGTGACCACCATCATGACTTAACCTTGGTTAAAGTCTTTACCTTGGTCAAAAGCTACTTTTTGGTCAAAGTTCACTTTATGGCCAAGCACATGGTTAATTAGCTTAATCATGATTAAAGTCTAGCCTTCCACCTCACCTAGTCTACTTTGACTAGCCTAGCCTAGCCTTGCCACCTTTCCATCCTGATATTTTCTCCATATCACACTCTCCTATGCAATCAATGACAAATGGAGACTTTTGCACATCAAAAGATTTTTTAAATTAAAAATATTTCCACCTCAACATGTCATAAATGACATTTGGAGACTTTCCTCCACCTATTTATGGCATGTGGATGGGTGAGATATTCTCTCACCCAAACACACTTATGAGGCATGACACTTGTGCCACCTCAAGGGACACCTTAGGGGATACCTCACAATAGCCACCTCACATTGAACACCTCACAGGGGACATGAAAATTCTATAAATAGAAGGCCAAATTCTCCAGTTTAGATATATCCACTTTTGCTAAAGAAAACTCTGCAAAAATTACTCTAGATTGCCAAAACCACTCAACATCACTCCATACCACCCATCATCCATTACCACACAAGAGTCAACATGGAATCTATCAATTCCATTTGTTATTTGATAGGCTGCTAATAAAGATTACAAATTCTGAATGTGACATGATGGAAAACAAAAGAAGCCCCTACACTAGAGGAGACCTTTTTATCAAAATCTATTAATTTTGGAGAAAATAGTTAGATTCACATAGTGGTGTGCAAATCTTGAGGTACAGTCATATTCACACACCAGCGTGCAAATCCCATTTTTAGTAGTTCAGAGGCTACAAAATCAGGTAAGTATGCTTCCTATATTGGTTTTTCATCATTTCATGCAATTTTAATAATGTTTTAAGAGTATTTTATCTTCAAACATGAGGGGTCTAATCAAGATAAGCCCCAAAACATTCTAACAATTTTTTGTAGGATTTACATATCTTGAGGATAAGTCTGGCCTATAGTGGCACATGATCAATAAGCCCACTCACACGAATAAATACAAAGAAGATACTTCTTGCTGCTTATCGTTCATTGAAATGAGGATTTCCCTTGTGGAAGACCCTACCTTGTGGCCTTTAAAGGCATAATTTGTAAAAAGGATCATACTTGTAACCCCTTTTAAAATTTAATTCAAAGAAAAAAAATTGGTAGTTTATTTTGGCATGCCCGATGGGACCCCCACCATTTTTATTGCTTTAGTATACTCATTTGCTAACTAACTGATCATTTTGAGCCATTTTTCTATGTTTTAGGTGTTGAAAATTCATGATAGAGCCTACCAACACCTTGAGAAGCACTTTAGATCCACAAATGCAACATCTTTGGTCTCCAAGCTAGATTCACATAACACTGTGTGAATCTTGAGGTCCAATTAGATTCACACACTAGTGTGCAAATCCTAAAAACTACCTCTAAAATTAGTCCTTAGCAACAAGGTACCCATTTCTACACATCCAAATCAACAACATGGTAAGTCGAGGAGGTTAAAAGACTTTTGTCCCATTGAGATTGCTATCTCACATACCTTTACAACATTCACAGGTCAAACCGTCTCTCGACATGGCGTGTACAAGATGAAATAATTCCTTGTATTTTTCAACTACAAATTGTACTTAGGGTTCTTCCCCTTTTTCTTGCTATTTGTTTTGCACCCATCTTTTTAGGGTTTTGTAACTGATTTGGAGAGAAATTTTGACTTTCTACCTATTTTTGTGTAGGAAACCATCTTAATACTAGAAGAAACTTCAGAACCAATTTCACAGACTTTAAAGCTACCCAAAAAACCCAAAAAAATCACATTCGTATAGTGGTATGTAAATCCTAGGGGATAGTCAGATTCACGCACTCATGTGTGAATCTGACTATCCTAGGGGATAGTCAGATTTGCGCACTCATGTGTGAATCCCAAAATTTTGCAATATTCTACAATATAGAGACTAGAAAGAATCTCCTACAACATTTGGTGATAAATAATCTTCGTTGAAACTAAATTTTTTTCTTTTTGAAGGTTGATTCCTATATTATACATAAGCCCTCTTGCTTATTTCAGTGTCGTTTTACACTTGCATTTTAACCACTTGCATATGACATAAAAGGGGCCTTAAATTCTCTTATTTCCTTAGAGCTAAGATATATCCCGATCTATTCTCGTATACAAAGCTCTTTTGAGATACCTAGTCATAACTATAACTAGCATATCTTGACTAGTGTAGATAGGATTGTGTCCAAGTAAGCCTTAGCATAAATTTTCATTGAAATCAAGTGACAACACTTAATTATGTCAAATTCCTTTACAAAAACACTTAATTAGGTCAAATTCCTTTACAAAAGCACTTAATTAGGTTCAATTCCTTTCCAAAAGCACTTAATTAGGTCAAATTCCTTTACAAAAGCACTTAATTAGGTCCAATTTATTTACAAAAGCACTTAATTGAGTTCAATTCCTTTCCAAAATTACTTAATTAGGTCAATTTCCTTTACACAAGCACTTAATTAGGTCCAATTGCTTTACCAAATCACTTAATTAGGTCAAATTTCTTTACAAAAACACTTAATTAGGTTCAATTCCTTTCCAAAAGCACTAAATTAGGTCAAATTTCTTTACAAACACACTTAATTAGGTTCAATTCCTTTCCAAAAGCACTTAATTAGTTCAAATTCCTTTTCAAAAGCACTTAATTAGGTCAAATTCCTCTACAAAATCACTTAATTAGGTTCAATTTCTTTACAAAAGCACTTAATTATCTTTCAAAACTCTTTCAAAAGCAATTAATCTAGATTTATTTCCATTTAAAAGCAATTAGCATAAATTTTTGCTTTACAAAATCACACATTTCATTTCACAAGGAGTTAGGTGCATTTCCTTTTTTATTGTTTTCATAATCTAGTTTACTTTCAACACATTAGCTTGCTTACAAAACAACTCAACACCACACACTTGCACATTTCATACACATTGGTAAGATTGGATTTCATCACCAATCCTCAATCGAGACTAGTGATATTGGATTTCATATCCTTCTACAGACTCGCCCCCTAGTCACCATAGTAGCCCCTATGAATGATTTTCTAGCCTTAATACCTAGAAGATATCCTACTCTTGATATATTCTTAGAGTAGGTTAAATTTAGATGTCCCTACTCATAAGGCTTTACATAATTCATGAGTTGGTAACTTTTATTCATGACTAATCCCATCTAAGGGTGAAGTGAAAGCTTGGGTAGGCTGGTAGCAGGTATTAGATAGTACCACATCTTTCACAAGAGGTCTTTTTGAGTTCCCCCTTTGGTTATATTTTTGTTGTTCCTTCCATTAGCTACCATTCGCCCGTTGTTGCATAGTTGTTCTTTACGTACCTTTGGGTGTTGTAAAGTCATGTGCTTCAACATACCTCTTTAGCATCCATTCCACCATCCTTTTCTTGGTTTTAGGTTGGATAATATTATCAAAACACACAAAAAACAACAAAAACATTTACTTATTGTTTGTTGTTAACTTTGGTCATATCTAAGCACTTATGGCTTACAAAATTGATCACAAAAACCATCAAAATAGCTCTAAAAAACACTTGCTAGGTATTGCAAAATTCAACTCAATTTGTTTTTTTCTTTATATTCACATATCACTGTGTGAATATCAACTCACAGTTAGATTCACACACTAGTGTACAAATCTAAAATTTTAGCCATAGATAGGTCCAAAAACAAGCACAAAACACACAAAAACCTAAATTTTCCACTTTTTTTCATTCTGACCACTTCATTTGCACACACCAACATGGTTCTTACTTGCAATAAAGCATGTGAGAAAGCTTACCTTAATGTAAATACCGCTCGTGGTGTCTCCTCACAGTCAAACAACCCACCTCCATAATCTAAGGAGATTGCATCCACTATCCCACTAGATCAGATGGGTAGTTCATAGACACCTAACATAGGTAACATGTTGCATGTTGAGTCATCAAATTCACCTCAAATAGAGATAGATAATCCCAGGGATACTCATCCCTCAAAAAATCCACCATCCACCATTCCTCATACAATCCACCATCCACATTTTTCCAACATGTCATCTATACTACGCCTAACAATCCACCACCGTCTCTCACTTTTCATGAGCAGACCCCACCTCCTTCATTATCCACTAATCATCCATTCTTACAACACCAATCTTAGCCACTTCTAGAGGATGATCCCACTATTGTTCACCAAATTGATCTTGATGTTATAAAAAATCAGCAAATATTGCATTAATAGCAAGTGCTGCAATATTAGCAAATCCCGTAGCAACAACAAGTGTTGCAACATCCATAAATTCTATAACAATAATTATTTCAACAACAACACATCCCACAATAACAATAAATTTCATTCAACCAATATTTTTCTTCTACTTTCAACCCCTCATTTCCCCCCATATCCACTTTCCCCAACTCTTCTTCACATTCCTTTCTATCCTCAAATGTTCTCAAAATTTCTACATATGACATCTTACCATCTACTCAATAACCACCCTCTCTTTATTCTAGATTTCTTCTTCCTCCACTATCTCCTTTTCATCCACCTCCAACCCTTCTAGTCACCTATTATAACCCTAATTATCCAACATATCTCCATAATGCACCATGTTATTCCACTCAACCCTCCATTTCATCTTTCTTTCATCCCTCGCCATCCCATCAACTCACTACCTTCACTTTGCCTCCTTCCTGGTATTTCATGCTAACCACCCGACAACAACCTCCATCTCAAAACCCTTATTCATTTCAACAACGACAGATTTAAGTCCAACAACAACAAGTACCAGTCTCACAACAACAACTAGTTTTTCAAAAACAAGTGCTTATGCAACAAAAATAAGTAGAATTTCCATAGCAAAGTCACCCATACAACACAATATGTACCGATCCCATAACAACAAACTTCTCTTCAATAGTAGGTCCCGAACCAATTTTAATACTTCACTATTGGGTATTCTCAATCACCCTCCATGAAATAACAATGGGATGAGCAACAACTACAATATCCACCCCATCTGAATTATCCATATTATTCATCACAATCATCTCTTCCAATTTATTCATTATAACCATAACTTCTTCCCACACCAGATCCTCCAACGCAAACTACACATACCCCTTCAAATGAGTTTCAAATCTTACAAGAGCAAATCAATAATCTAGACCTACGCACAACTATTTATGGGCCTCAAAAGCCCACTTATAATGAGTTGTGTAGTGATGTTATCCATAACTTTATTCCAATTCATCCCTATCCATATTGGTTTGAAATACCAAAATTTGAAAAATTCAAAGGTAAGGAAGATCCAAGGGAGCACATCAACAATTATCGGTTTGCATGTTATTGTTAGCTTTTGATGCAACATGTAATGGGAGATAGCAATCACAAGATGTAGAATAATATGAAATAAAGTAAATCTACGAGATGATTGAAAATAATATATATAGAAATGATGGAGATGTTTACAAAATAGCTCTGGAGGAAATGAACACTCCATGAATAGAGCTATTGCTCAAGAATGGGCATTGAGCATATCACACTCCACCATATTACATCACACTGCTACATCACACCACTTTGGTCAATACTACTTCCTACTTTTGTTTCTATGCTCTATACCTATGGCCCTTTATATAGGAAATAGGTTCCTTGGCCAACACTCTACCTAGTTGTGCAAGGGACAACTTGCACATATACAGCTTGCACTTTGACACTTGTGCATTTATTACATTGCATGAAGTAACTAGATAACTTCCCCCTAAAGTAATCTAATGTCCTAAGTATGTACCAAGAAAGGTACATTTACATGATCCAAATGATGTAATATACTCTATTTCTAACACCCCCTGTATTACATTATTTGGATATTGAAGACTTTAGTCTTCAATGTGGATCTTCTTCCATTGATGATATTTGATTCTTCTATAGATGCTTCAGTCTTTGGATGATACAAAAATAGGCTGAAGTTGTAGGTTCTCCTTTCAATTGACCTTGCACTAAATTCCTCCTTCTTTGGATTTATCTTCTTCTGTTGCTTCGGTCTTCATGTTATTTCCTCTATCCTTTTTCAGTTCGGAGTCCCTTGATGTCAGGCATTTTTGGTGAACAATTGTTCTCATGATTTTGCATGTCATGAGTGGATCTGAATAGGTTCTCCTCCTTTATTTTGTACTTATGTAAGACCTATTTTTCTGCCCTTCATAAGTATCAACCTTGAGATCAATGTTAGTAGATCCATCTGAAATAAGTTCTTGAAGATAACAATTTATTCTTTGTAGTAATCTTCTTTCATAGCCCTTATAGTATCTGTATTTGAAATGATAGGAAAAATATGAGTGATTTATTCCATCACAATATTTGCAAGGATGAAAACTCCAACAATTTATCTTTTCATGACCATATTGATTGCAATAGGTGCACAATAGAGATGATCTGATAGCTTTGAAGTCTATTTTAGGAACATCATGTTTGTCTATCTCTTTAATAAGATCTTCAAACCATATATGCACAATTGAAGCTATTCCATATTTTCCTTTTTGAATAAAATCTTGTTGATCAATTTTTTCCTGTCTTGTGTCTACTTTGATGTTAGATTCACTGGATGAATCTCCCTTCATATGGCTTTCAATTTTAGAGCTTATTTCATATTGTATTGGTTCTTCCTTTTCTTTGCCTTTTTCATCATTGTAATCCATCAGGTTTTTTATCCATGTTGGTATCTTCCTTATTCCACTTTTAAGAGTGTTGCTTAGCATGCTAGTAGTCATTTGTGTTACCTGTATTCTTTGGGATAGAGTAGACTACCTTATAGCTCCCTACTCAGTGTGTATAAAATCCCACTAAATATAAGCTTGATTTGATAAAACCTTTATTAATCCTTGTTTTGTAGACTACCTTATGTCTCCCAAGTAATGTGAGTATATACTCCTAAGGATTTTTTAGTTTTGAGGAAAGCTTATATTTTGTAACTTGATAATATTTGATAGATGCTGATATTACCAAGTTTTGTAGAATGCCTTATGACTCCCTAGTATGCTATGGATAAGATATAGTGCTTTTGTAAATTATAGTTCAATATTTGATTGATTTTGTAAAGGTTTTGTAAATGCCAAAATCAATTCCTATTATCCCTTATTGCTCCTATTGAACTAAGCATTGTTCCCAAATTTTAAAGAGGTAATAATGTTGGATATTTTGTCTCCTTTTGAGAAGTTTGAGACAATAATATTATGAATATCCAACCTTTGAAAAAGCTATGATAAACCTCTCTTTATAAATAACCCTTTGGGAATTAGGTTTAGTGTATCTAATTTTCCAATTAATTAATTTGATGTAGTAGCCCTTATGACTCCCTAATCTTTGGATAAATTAGATCACAATAATATTTGCAAATAATTATTATTTATTCTAGTAGAAACCCTTATTGCTCCTAGGATTTATATTGCAAATATTGTATTTATTTGATAAAGTATTCCCTTTGATAAATTGCTTTAAATTAATTAAATTCCATCAATTACAACCTTATAACTCCCGAGGAAAGAAAGCACATAATAATGGGAATTAAACTTTACCTTTCACCAAGCAATATACGATGTTGTTTTTTGAGAAGCTAGGGCTACAATATTTACGTAGATGTCTTGAATGTTGTGATTGTACCCTCCAATGGAATCACTTGGAGCTTTAAGCGTTCCAAAACTGGCACTGCTTGGACTCTTCCTTTGACCTCGCTTGGATTGAGCATTGAAGGCTCTAACACCTTCTTTCCATGTTGCAATTCTACCCTATGCACACAGATGATGAAGTGATAAATTCCGAGATGAGAATTTACTTGCTTTCTCCTTTGACCTTGATCATTGACATCCTTAATATGGAGAAGCTTCTTGTCTAAGGTGCCAAGTGGCACGTCCATTTCTCTTCGAGCGCTTGAGGAGAGTTTGGTGCAAAAGAAATGTTTATCTTCCTTCTTGTAATGTATGAGCATTACATTCTTTAGCAAAACATTTGATCTTCCAAGGGATAAGTGTATCCCATACACTCAATGCACTAGCCTATTCGTGTAACTCCTTTCTTGAAGATGAGCGCTCTCTTGAATTGAGCGTTAGGGTTTTCCTTTGGTGACAAGTGTCACTTTCTTCTCTGCATGGACATCCTCCCTTTCTTTGGTTCAAATGGACCTTTTTGGAGATCCTTTTAGCTTCAAAAATCCCCAACTCCTCTTTCATTCACCTACACTTGCTTTCAGCTGGGATATGGAGCAACAATATGGAGGCTTTGAGCATCGATTTTTTCCAGCAGATGTGGAGTAAGTGACACTCCAATGGTGCTTCATTTTCCCTTTCTTCCTTACTTGCTTACGTCCTCCTTCCATAGATGCTATTGCTCTTGGTTAATGTTGTTTCTCCCTTTGTTTTGCATGTTGTATCTTGCAGGTTTGGCCATCCAGGATGCGAGGAGTATGAGCCCTTTGATTGGCTCCTTGAGCTAAGCTTGGATTGTTGCTAGCATATGGCCACTTTCGACTGGTTTTTCCAGCAAGTGTAGTGCCTTTGGGGCACCTTTAAATCTGCCTTTTCTCCCTGTATAACCAGATTAGGATAGTGTAATATAATGTAAAATAGTTTTTACATAAAATATCCTTATTGCACCTTCTTTTGCACTCCTCTTTTTACATCTAAATTTCTGGTTTTGAGGCAGAATATTTGAGTGCAATATAGGGGTTTTGAGGTTGTCTCTTTGATTAGACACCTTCCCCTTTTTTCTTGGATGTTTTATGAATGGATCCAAGCTTGTAACCACATGATGGAAGCTTTGTTTTGTTGTATTTTTCTGCACTATTTCTTGTGCTTTGAACTTGAGACTCACCAAGTCTCGTTCGATGCTTCCTTTGATGCTCTTTTTTGGTGGTTACCTTCTTCTCCAATACTTGGAGGATTGAGCTTATTTTTTGGCTTCCTCAGGCCACCCAAAGTTGCATATATCTATGCACTAATAGTGTCTTTAGACACTTTGACAAATTCTATTTTTGTGCCCTTCTCACGAACACAAACAATAATATTTTTTGAGAGCAATATAATAGTGCAAATCTAATAATATTTTACTTTTAATGCACTAATAATATCACCTTATTACTCCAATTAACTCTAAAAAACTAATGCACTTAATCAATCTACTACAACTAATCAAGAATAATCTGAAATGAATCTTCAAGAATTATTCTACAATTTCTTTAAAAGCAAGGTAATAGGAGCTAGTCTTCATTTTCTTTTCCAAAGTAGATAATAGGTAGTTGATAGATAGTTTGAGATTCTGAAATATAATCAACTCCTAAAGTGCAAATGAACCTTAAAGAATCCTTTCTTTTTGCACCTTTTGAAGACTCTAATTCAACTCTCCTTTTTGCAACTTCAATCCAATTAAGGTGCTTAAACAAATCTGATAAGTAATCCACTTAATGAATCTACTTGCACCAATAGTTGCTTACCTTTTTCTGAAAGCCCTTTTCACCACTTCTGTAGAGGATGTAGATCTTGGTGTCTATGATCACCAAGTTGCTGCCTTGAATAAGATCTTGTAGCTCTCTGTAGGCTACCTTGAACAACTTTGTCTTCACCAAAATATGGTCTCCCTTTCATGAGCCTAGAATTTTTGGTGGCTTGTTCTCCTCTTGTAGTCTCCTCCTTTTTTCTATAGATGTGAAGAGATATTTGATTCTGAAGTGGTGCCTTCTTGCTGTGAGAGGAAATCTCCAAGTCTCCTGGATTTGGTAGGCTTCTTCTGTCTGAACCTTCCTTCAAGCTTCTTGTCGAATTTTGACTTCAAACAGGATCTTCTTCTCAAGATTTTGTATGTCTTGAGGTCTTCTGAGATTTGGCACTCCTTGCCAAATTCTTCTTCTTGGGCTTGTTGTCGGATGGTGATAATTGTCCCAAATATTTCACTATCTCCAATAGTGAATTTCTCCAATGAGTTCTCCTTGGAACTCCTTTGATGAATTCTTCAACAAGGCTCTCCAAGCCTTTTTTGGATGCTCGTAGAGACCTCTCCAAGGCCTTTGATCTTGCAGCTTCTTCTGGTCTTCCTTGAGACCTTATCTTCAACCTTCTACTTTTGGAAGTGTTGGTGGTGAGATATTCTCCTGGATCTCTGATTTTGCTACCTCTGTATTCGAGAAGGACTCTCCTAGTCCTTCTTCATCAATGAGATCTTCTCCTGATCTCTTTTGCTTCAGGTGTTGGATTGATTCTGAAGAAGATACTCCTCCTAACTTTTTTGTAGGAAGCTTTCCCAACTCACTAAATCTTCTTATTCCTGCAATAAAATATTAGTACTAAAATTTGCTTCTGAATTAGATACTCTCTTCTGAAGTCTTCTTCAGGATCAAGGCTTCTATGGCCTTTTTCAGTATCAAGGCTTATGTGGCCTTTTTCAGTACCAAGGCTTCTGTGGCCTTTTCTTCAAGGCTTCTATGGCCTTTCCTTATAGATCAAGGCTTCTATGGCCTTTTATTTTGGATCAAGGCTTCTATGGCCTTTTCTTCTTGTGAAGTTTCCAATCTAGCAATGGAGATATCCTATCTCCCAACTGAAATCCGAATGCGGAGTGACGACATACCAGATTATTGATGCAAACGAAATAGATATGAGGTGCAGATGCTAAGTCCTACGAATGCGATGAAACAAATGCATGTAGGAAATAAAGCATAAATGAGACGAGATGTAAGAAAAACAAAGTGGGGCCTCTTTTATTAATGTTGCTTTCAATCCGGTTACAATGCGTCCCCCCTCTAGGGCTCAGAACGTTTGATACAGTTTGTTACATCAACGGATGGTACGCTTCCAATGTCTTCCGCATGCCCACATTCGAAATGGGCGGGCCAAACGTTGTCGTCGCTTGCATCCATATGTTCATGGTTCCTTGCTGCCCCTCCGGTGTTCCTGGTGGTGAGATCCTATGCTCAGAGAAATAGCAAATAGTTAATAGCATATGCGGATATTAGGAAAACATGCAATCCCCAAAGCCTCCGACTAGTAAGTACATAAAATAGTAAAATGATGGTCAAAACATGTCATAATGGACCCAAATTTTGATAGAAGCATCAAGACATCATCAGGGACCCATTGCAAAAAGAACAGTCAAGAAATCATGCATGGATTTCTAATCGCTCCGGGGTGGGACGATTAGGACTGTCACAAAATGTGCAAGAGCGACCTTGCAAATGTCCTGCCTAGAGGCCTCCAAAACTCCTGCAAACTTGGGGTTAGGCTAAAAGGGGCATTTTGGGATGACCCAGAAGGTCAGATTTGGCAGATTCTACCTAGATTGTCCTGTATCCGAAGGCGCTCCCTGTATGTTAGTAAACGCATAAAATGATAAAAACAAGGTCAAATCAAGTCAGAATGACATGAAACTTGAACAACAACATAAGTACATGAAATATGACAGAATGCAAAAATAATAGTAGAGAAATCAAGCATAGATTTCTAATCGCTCCGGGGTGGGGCGATTAGGACTGCAACAATGCGGGGGGCGCCCGAGGGCAGGACGCCCACCGTTTGGGGCTTAGTTTTGGCACCAATCCAAGTGGGATGGGTCCAAAACCTCCTAGGGGGTTGTGTCGACAAATTTGGTGTGGGATTGTGGCTGATTGCTTGGGTTTTGGGTCGGGATTGCGTTCCTAGTGTTCACCCGATAACCTCTCTTCCAAAAGAGAAATTAGGGATGTAGGAAGCACAAAGGGGAATGGGGGTACAATTTGGCAGCACTCCATTGCTCCAAATGCTCCAGCTCTATTTTTTTTTGGGGTGAGGAGGCTCACCCTTTTATAGACCTCAAGGGTCTCCTTTGAATGCGCATGCGAGGGCGCCACTTGGCTCACCATGCCTTTCTTGGGGGAGAGAAGATTCCTCCCTGATTTAGGGCCTCCATGATCAAGGCATGCTTGACTGAAGTCCCTCTCTCAGATTTGAAACCATTCCTCACAATTGCATGCCTTGAAGGTGAAGTTGAGTGGCGGATCTGGGTTGCCATTTGTCAAGGCTTGAATTTTTTCCAGTCAAACCTGCTATTCGCCCCACCCTGGAGCGATTGCTGCTAATCATCCCGGGGTGGGGCGAATAGGATTCTAATCGTCCCAGGGTGGGACGAATAGGGAGCAGAGTGCTTAAAAGGTGCCAAATTGACCTCTGACCCTCCAAAACTGATTTGGGAGTGGTTAGGACCACTGTTTAACCTCTGGAGGCTGCCCTAGGGGGTATGTATGCCAATTCGGTCAGTGCTTGTAGTCACATAATCGGATTGGTGTTGTTTTGGTGTCTACAGATGCCCCTTTTTGGGATGCGCTGTGTGTGGCATAGTGCTGAGCAAAAATAGATGACCAAAGCACTTAATGATTAGGGTTTCTCAATAACCTAACCAAATTTTGATGCCCCAAGTATGGAAAGGGCACGCATTCTTGAATCCTTGCTTCTGACGAGCTAAGGAGCTTAACTCAAGTGTAACCTTTTTTGGTGAGGTGTACTTGATCTTGGACATTGTTCAGTCATGAATAGGCAAAGGGCGCAACCTTTTGTCTGAGGAACCTTGTCTTCATGCTTCCAGAATGCCAAGTGTTTGTTCAGCTTGTGATTATTGCTTGTTTGCTGCCCCAAGCAGGAGCGTGATTGTCTTTGTCAATGATTCTTTGAATGCATGCCATTTCCTTGATTGGGTGTGTATTTGTTGATTTGGTGACTAAGTGTGACTACCCCCTCAAGCGACGAATCGATGAGGGAATGACCAAAATGAGAAAAGTGATGAGTCGCTTGACCCAAGATGACATTTGTAAGGGTGCCTTCAGTTGTTTTCCGTTGAATGCTTATGCAGTTTTCCAGCAATCGGACCTATTTTTGGTGGGTTTTGACCCTTTTTGTGATGCCGATTGGGGTAGAAATTATCAAAAATCCTCCTTCCCATGGAGCGGTCCGGCTATGCTAGCCTTCTTAGGGAGTAGGATAGTGAATATTTGTGACCCCGACGGTGGTTTTGCATGCCATGAATGTCTGGTGCAAAGGCACCTTTGTCCGGCAGATTTATTGCTATTTTTGGTGCATTTTTTGGATGCAATTTTTGTTGCTTTATTTCTTGCTCTGTAATCGTCCCAGGGTGGGATGAATACCAATTTGGTAATCGTCCCAGGGTGGGATGAGTGCTAACTAGAGTGCTCATCCCAGGGTGGAACGATTACAGGCCTAATAACCTATAAAAGGACCAAAACTAGGTTTTGGGCTCATTTGCAACAATTTTTTCTTGGCGATTTGGAGCAGTGAGGAGGAGTGCGAGTTTGCGTAGCGGAGCGCTGTCAAAATTTCATGGACATCATGAGTGCGAGAACCGGATCTTCGAGTGGAGGAGCCGAGGCGAGACCGGTATGATGTTCCTTCCTTCTGCTTGTTATTTGTTTTTGCTTTATATGAAGTTAAAAACTTGCACATAATTGTTTTTATTTTGCGTTAATACTAAGGTTGAAACCCTAGTATTAATTTTTATATTTTATATTGTTTTTGTTTTATTTTGTTCACATTAAGGCTAAAACCCTAGGACAATTTTTTTTTTTGATTTCATTTTTTTGTTCATACTAAGGTTGAAACCCTAGGATGAATTTGTTTTTGTTTTGTGTTGTTTGTTCATACTAAGGTTTAAACCCTAGGATGATTTTTTGTTTTATTATGTTTTTTGTTCACACTAAGGTTGAAACCCTAGGATGAATTTGTTTTTGTTTTGTTTTTTTTTTTGTTGTACAGTTATTTTTATGTCTACGATCATTGTTGTACAGTTTGTTTTGAATGTTTCTGTACTTTTTTTGTACTTTTATTTTTTGTACTTTTGTTTTACTTTTGTATAGTTTTATTGTATTGTTTTTGTTGATATGAAGTATGTACTTAATATCGTTTGCTTTTTTTATTGTTTTTTAGGTTGTGAAGAGTCGGTACCGCCAGTCGACTATTTTCTCTGATGCCCGGGAGGCCTTGACAGTTGGGGATTGGGAGTGGCTTGATGCCCTTGGGCTCAAGCAGGTGACGCATTTGGAGCCTATGGTGGGGGATCGGGCATATTTGATTGCCCTGATCAATCTATGGGATCCCCGCACCAATACTTTTCATCTCCCAATAGGGGAGATGACTGTGACTCTAGAGGATGTGTATCAGATTCTATGGATTTCGATAGATGGGCTTCCTATCCGGATGACCCACTGGGACCAGCGGATAGTAGTACTGACATGGTGTTTTGGTCGGGTGGGGGAGATGGGGGTGGAGAGGGCTGTGGAGAAGGTAGAGGCTGACTGCTAGATAGGTGGTATTCTGGTGCGGTGGTGGTTGGAGAAGGGCGTATTGGGGGTGAGGCATGCTTTACTCATGGCCCTCATTTCCAATATGTTGCTTCTAGACTGTTCAGGTGTGAGGTTCCCTTGGAACCTGCTAGAGTTGGTTTTCACTTTGGTGGAGTGTCCGACATCAGCTCCACTTATTATGAGGTGGGGTCAGACATTGTTGGCATAGTTGTACGATGAGTTGTACGAGGTCCGCTACCGAAGGTAGAAGGGGATCGGGTGCAGCTATCTCTTGCAGTGTTGGGGGTGGCAGCACATAGCTATGGAGTGGCCATAGCAGGGTTTGCCTTGGACCACCCGAGGTGAGATGGTGGATCGAGAGATTGGGTATGCCAATCTATGGTGGCGATCAGAGGAGCATGGACAGAGTCGATGATGGGCAGGTGACGTAGGTCACTATACTGATGCCTTCTCTCATCTAATGCTAGGGTAGGTGTTTTGGTGATCGTACCAGGACTGTCCAGCCTAGCCTGAGGCTGGAGAGTGGCTTCGATGGGTGCATAGGGGTAGGTGGTTGATTGGGCATCATGGGACAGAGCAGGAGTACTTCCTGTATGTTCGGGTGACATGGTAGTTTGGGGTGCACCAGGGATTTCTTGGTGATCCCTTGATCTATCGATGATGCGGGGATGAGAGGACCCTAGTCTAGCCTATCATTGAGCCATTGGGTGAGGGGTCTGATGTAGTTATTGATGTACCCAACATGGACGATGTCGAGGTAACTACAGAGTATGATCGATGGTGGACTATGCGGTGATGGTGGGGTGAGGGGCCTCTAGGAGGCATGGATGTGGCAGCAGTAGGAGGTGGGGGTGCAGAGGCACCGATGGAGGGTTGGGGGGCTCCGCTTGATGATGCGAACATGGTGGAGGTCGATGATTTCATTAGTGATGGAGATGATGCAGGGGTTCTAGAGTAGCCGGATGTACAGGATGTCCCGGAGTAGTGGGTGCTAGAGCAGTAGGCCATCCCGGAGGTGCCCATGCCTCAGGCTATCTCAGGGGATGTGGAGGCTAGGTTTCATGTTGAGATAGCATGATTGGAGGATATCTTGTAGAGATGGGATGAGGAGCATAGAGACGTATTGCAGGAGAGGGATCTCCTACGGGCTTAGTTGGCATAGTGGGACAATGCATTGGCTATGTATCATCGACGAGATGTGGAGTGGGGGTGGTATCAGGTGGAGTTAGAGACAGAGGTCATCCACCTCGATGGGCAATTACCTGATCTCGATGGAGGTGGCTCATCGCATCGCACGAGAGGTAGTGAGACTGAGCAGTCTACATCCTCTCATCATAGGTGGTTGGATGAGGGTAGCATTGGTGGGCATGGTGCATGGGCTAGCAACAACCGCCCTGAGAGGTCCCATAGGACCCATACTACTGGGGGTAGTTCCAGTCACACCGATCCTACGTGATCATGGTGGCCGACTCCCTAGGCTTTGGGGATTTTGAATTTTTGGTTTTTTGTGAGGTCAGAGGACCTTCTTATTGTAGCCTGAGGGCATTTTGACTCGATATATATACATGACTCATTTTTGGTTTGATGATATGCTTGTCATGATTTATTGTTTCTTTTATGCACCTTTATTTATGTTGATGTATGCATATGCTATTATGACTATGGATGATGTTAGCTATATGATATAGATGTATGCATATGGAATGGATGGAATGATTTGTTGGTTTACAGGTGATGGCACCATAGACTGTATAGGATTTACTAGCTTTTTGCACTATGTGATTGCTTTATGGAACAACTGTGCATTTGTTATTTTTGTTTTGTATTTTTTGATGGTGATGTGAGTAATGAAATGTACAACAATTGTTTTAAAATGTAGTTAAGGTTTTTCTGAGACTCAGATGCTTTAACTAACTAATCAAGACTGTACATTATCTTACAAGACTTTCGAACAAGGTACGAATCAGACTTGAGTTTGACCAAGTTATTTCACATCCCTGTGTGTGCGATTGAGTTCGTTTATGTGGTATTCATAAGGATACCGCCAGTGCCAGGTAGGCTGTCCACCAAACCTGTACTGAGGATCACCTAATTAGCTCCACTAATTCCTTTGTTGCATTTAGTAAGATTAATCCACGTCGCAATCTAAGATACCATAAGCTAGCTCATCCACATGCAAACATTGGTCTACACACACGCAAAATGTGATAGACATATCGTCATGCATTTAGGATACCGCCATTGCCAGGTAGGCTATCCACCAAACCCGTAATGAGGATCACCTAAATGGTTTTTTGAATGCTGAGAATTCTAGGGATTCAAGCTCAGGCATCTTTCGGTTGCTCAACTTGTTGGGATACTTGCTCTCATACATAGTGATGAAAATCACTATTTATTTTTTTCTCTTTTTTTTTCTTGAGCAAGGGGTTTGAGTAGTGGTGATAACCACTGTTATTTTTTATTGTTGCCTTTTGAGGAGTTAGATTTTGAATTTTGATTTCAAAGTTGAGCTCGTGGGTTTTTGGCTTGTGAATGGCATTGATCCTTTTGGCCTTGGGGATGACTACCCATCCTTTTCAGGGACGTGTAGTACGAATCCTTACGACTTTGGGAATCAAAGGTGGTTGGGAATTTTGTTTTGGAATGGCATTGATATTTTAGGCCTTGGGGATGACTACCCATCCTTCTCAAGGGCGTGTAGTATGAATCCTTATGACTTTGGGGATCAAAGGTGTTTTGGGATTTTTGATAGTGGACTTTTGGGATTTTTCTTGTGAATGGCATTGATCCTTTTAGGCCTTGGGGATGACTACCCATCCTTCTCAGGGGCATGTAGTACGAATCCTTATGACTTTGGGGACCAAAGGTGTTTGGAATTTTTGATAGTGGTGAAAACCACTATTTATTATGGGGAATTGGATGGGGAAGAGCTTGTCCTTTTGTCAATTCTCAGCATTCTTGAACCATTCGCACAGGGGGATGAGCAGGATAACATTTCACCTATGGTACCCTAGACTGCTTTGTAGGTTTCATCTTGCATTCACACAACTTGGGAATTTTTATGTGTTTTAAGCTTGTGTTGGGATGCTATGTAACAAGGCGTGATCCAAGTAAAACTCTACCTTGTAAAAATTGGTCTGACTTTGTACAACATTTGACTAGAAATCTAAAGACAACTGAATGATGAAAACCCTAAAGACATTAGAAGACAACTGACTATGATATGGCGAAAATGTGAAGGGCGTTATTCTTGATGGATCTTTTTACAAAATGGACTGAATTTGGAAAATGATGGAATTGTCGAGTAATTACAGTCTATGGTGCTTTTGACATGTATGACCAACAAATATGCAATGTATGTATGGGATGCCTAATGCAACTTTTGTTTTCTTTTTGGTGTTTTGATTTTTAAGAATATGCATGAAAGTGAGATGCAATTTTTTTGTTATTTTTGATTATTTGTTGTTTTTGAATATTTGTTATGGTGGTTTAACCCGAATGGGTGCGGACCAAGTGATTCTTACGGATCCTTGGAGGTTTTGACCAAAGGGATTATAGATACCTTTGGGGCGTTTTGGGTGACCAAGCGATTGTGGGAACCCTTGGAGCTTTTGGTTTGACCAAAGGGATTATGGATACCTTTGGGGCATTTTGGGTGACCAAGCGATTACGGGAATCCTTGGGGCTTTTGGTTTGACCAAAGGGATTATGGATACCTTTGGGGCATTTTTGGTTGACCAAGCGATTTGCGGAATCCTTGGAGCTTTTGGTTTGACCAAAGGGATTATGGATACCTTTGGGGCATTTTGGGTGACCAAGCGATTAGGGAATCCTTGGAGCTTTTGGTTTGACCAAAGGGATTATGGATACCTTTGGGGCATTTTGGTGACCAAGCGATTACTGGAATCCTTGGGCTTTTGGTTTGACCAAAGGGATTATGGATACCTTTGGGGCATTTTGGGTGACCAAGCGATTGCGAGAATCCTTGGAGCTTTTGGGGTGGGCTATGGCTTCTCTAAATGTTGAATGGCCTCAAATGACTGATGTTCAAGGGTTCTAGTTCCTTGATTCCTTCAAGAGAGGTGAGCCGGTATGTTCTAGGTCCTATTTTACTATCGATTACATAAGGACCTAACCAATTTGCCATGAACTTGTCCCTTAAATGGGGTGGCAAGTTAGAATTTTGTTGGTTCTCTTTTAAGACTAGGTCACCAACCTGAAAGTCCCTCAGGTGAACTTTCATGTTGTATGCTTTCTTAAGTCGCTCTTGATAGATACGTAAATGCTCGAGAGCATTGACGCGTCGTTCATCGAGTAACGTAAGCTGGTCTAACCGGGTCTGCCATGCAGTGTCATCATCGATGAACTCTTGCATTGATATGCGTAGGGAGGGTATTTCCAACTCGAGAGGCATGACTACCTCGGAGCCATACACCAACAAAAATGGAGTTGCCCTAGTGGGCGTTCGAATGCTAGTGTGATAAGCCCATAGTGCAAGTGGTATTTGGATGTGCCAATCCTTATGATTATCTATGACCATATTTTTAAGGATGGCAACTAGCATTTTGTTTGATGCCTCTGCTTGCCCATTTGCCTGTGGATAATAGGGTGTCAAAAAATTATGCTGAATTTTGTACTTTGTTGTCAAAGCATGCACATCTTTGTTCTTAAATGACGTCCCATTATCCGAGATGATCTTGGATGGAATACCAAAATGACATATGATGTTATGTAAAATGAACTCCGCAATGTGGGGTCCAGTCGTAGAGGTAAGCGGAATTGCTTCCACCCACTTAGTGAAGTACTCTATGGCCGTTATGATAAATGTGTGATGACCTGACGATGCAGGGGAGATCTTTTCGATGAGATCTAAGCCCCACTATGAAAATGGCCAAGCCGATTGGATCGGTTGCAAGGCCTGAGAAGGTACGTGTGTCAAGTTAGCATGGTGTTGACACTTCATGCACTTTCACACATATGCGCAACAATCTCGCTCTAAAGATGGCCAATAATAGCCCATGCGAAGAATGCGCTTGGCGATGGCCATACCGCTGAAGTGGCCACCGCACGTACCATCGTGCGCTTGGGTGATCACCCAAGTGGACTCCTGCTGGTCCAAGCAATGGAGGAGGATCCCTTCATAGCTTCG
The DNA here is from genome assembly GCA_028583015.1 of Wollemia nobilis. Taxonomy (NCBI): domain Eukaryota; kingdom Viridiplantae; phylum Streptophyta; class Pinopsida; order Araucariales; family Araucariaceae; genus Wollemia; species Wollemia nobilis. The sequence goes on from JAQPPZ010016927.1 coordinate 7,378,899, forward strand.
ACGGTACAAAATGTCTCCTAGCAAGACATGTTTTGCCACTTTCTATTTGAATGATCTTTTTACGATGTGCGACAATCCAAGTGGGAGGCTACCTAACTTGAGATAGTCTCTTATGGGTGTGTACCAATCCTGCTGATCAGAAACCTCGATGGTATGAATGGTCGATCCCTCTTGAAGTTCATCCCTAGCAAAAGCTGAGTGGGAAAGAACTTGTAGAAATAGCATTGTGTTGCTATTAAGAGGGGTTGGGGAGAACAAAGACCCCTAGTTGGCATGATTCAGACTATCATGGATTCGAGAGAACCTATCCTGAGATGGTTCAATCTGGATCAGGTGGATTCCTGGCATTATGTCAGAGCTTGCATGCTCCATCATGGATTGTGATAATGTTTTGACTTGAATGGTTGTCATTTCACCAGAAGGGTCTTGCGGGATTAGTGACCCCAAGGAGGCCATAGTATCCACAAAATGATTCGATGATCGAGGGAGTGCCTCGATGTCGTACCATTCAAGCTTTGCTAAGAATTTATCCACAAGGGCTTTGTAGGCCTATAGAACTAGGCATTTGCATTGGAATACCCCTTTCACTTGGTTGACAATTAACAGTGAATCACCAAAGATATTCAAGCATTTGATGTTCATGGTGATGGTTGTCTGAAGACCTATGAGCAAGGCTTCATATTCAGCATTGTTATTGGTGCATGAGAAATCAAGTTTAAATGATAAAGGCATTGGAGCCCCTTGCGGTGTGAAGAACATGATTCCCATGCCACCCCCTTGCTCACATTTAGAACCATCAAAAAATAAGGTTATGTCGGCCTGTGACTCAAGCTCATCAGAATCTGGCGATTCTGAGACATGGAAGACCCCATCATCGGGTAGCTCTATGGTCAGAGGCTGATCATCTTCGAGAGGAGCCTCTGCTAGTTGATCGGTGATGACTTGACCTTTGATGGACTTTTGTCCAATGAATTCGATGTCAAACTCCATCAACAACATGATCCATTTTGTCGTGCGACTACTATGATAAGTATGACTCATCATGTACCGCAATGGATTCTCCTTAGACACAACATACGTCGTATTGCTCAACATGTAATGGCATAGCTTTTTGGTGGCAAATACCACTGCCAAGCATAGCTTCTCAACGTATGCATAGTTAAGTTCATAACTGACCAGGGTGCGGCTAAGATAATAATTAGCCTGTTCTTTATGTAATTCATTTTTCTGGGCTAGCATGGCGCCTAGTGCCACCTCAGTAGCTGAGATGTATAAGTAGAATGACACTCCTGGTCTAGGTGGTGCCAATACTAGCGGTGAAGCCAAGTATTGTTTGATGTCGTTGAAGGCTGACTGGCACTCGTCATCCCAATGAAATGCTACCCCCTTGTGTAATAATTTATTCATGGGTCGGCACTTGTCAGATAACTATGCTATGAAGCGCTTGATTGACGTGACCTTACCCTGCAAGCTTCTGAGCTGCCTGATGGTGGTTGGGGGAAGCATTTCAAGGATTGCCTTGACTTTATTTGGATCTACCTCGATGCCTCATTTTGAGACTATGAAACCCAAGAGTTTTCCAGATGTGATGCCAAATACGCACTTCTTGGGGTTTAGCCTAACCTTGTGTTCGATGAGGCGATCAAGGATCTTGCGTAAGTCATCGAGATGATTTTGGCGCAAAAGAGATTTGGCCAACAAATCATCCATATAATCTTCCAAAGTTTTATGCATGTGATCATGGAAGATGTATGTCATAGCACGTTGGTAAGTGGCACCAACATTTTTAAGGCCAAAGGGCATGACCTTATAACAAAATGTCCCCCAAGGCATCGTGAACGCCATTTTTAGTTGATCATCGAGATTGATACGAATCTGGTTGTATCCCGAGAAACCATCCATGAGGGAAAGCATTTCATGGCCTGTTGTAGCATCTACCAATGCATCGATGCTAGGCAAGGGGAAATCATCCTTGGGACTCGCTTTGTTTAGATCTCAAAAATTGGTGCATATGCGAATCCTCCCATCAGACTTTTTGATGGGTACCATGTTGGACAGCCATGGTGGGTAATCCATGCAGATGACAAACTGTGCATCCAACAACTTTTGTAGCTCATATTTGACCATTAAGGCCACTATTGGGTGCATCTTACGTAGCTTTTGCTTGACTGGCTTGACTGTCGGATCAAGTGTTAGATTATGCATGACTAGCTGTGGGTCTAGCCCCGACATGTCTTTGTAGGACCATGCAAAAACCTCCTTCTTCTCTTTGAGAAGGGCAATGTAATCGGCTTGCTCTTCGGGGGATAGACTTACCCCTAGCTTGATGATTTGTGGATTCATTGGATCAGAACCGATGTCTACGTCAATCGTCTCTTCGATCGACATGTGGGATCCATCCTCCAACTGGTGTGGAGTTGGGATCAGGTGGATATCATTCACTGAATTTAGATCTACATTGGGAACGTCGGGTTCCTCTTCAGCATGGAAGATATCCTGAGTCTATCCTAGGGTGAAATGAAACATCTCACCGCAAGGCCAGTACTCTGATGGGGATGGTGGTGAGTCAACGCGATCCCAGTCTATGGCATCTAGGTCTAGATACAATGGTCATGTTGGATCGGCTGGATTGTGGATGGGGGTGGTTAAATCAATGGAGATCATGTTGATGGAATGAATTTGGTCTCCATTACCATGTGGGTGTTGATTCAGACATTCTTGGTGATCCTTGTGCCTCGGATCTGGCTCTGTGGGTACTGGCACAAAAGGATCGGCCCTATGTGTGGATAGAAGGATAGGGTCTACCCTTGGCACTGGTGGCCCTATAGGGTCTCTAGGTGGGAGGTGCTCTCTGTATGCCCAAAGTGGTGGATGAAGCACTTGGTTTAACTATGCTTGGTTTAAATGCCACCTATGCCTTGGTCCCATATTTAGATGTTCGAACATACCATCGATGTCTATGGGGTATTCTTGTTGCCTCATATGGTTGAGATATGCCATCTCAGTCTCATCCTCATAGTCACTATCGGAGATCCATAGGCCTTCATTGGCTTCGACAACTATGTGCCCCTCTGGCTGGTATAGCCTCCCACTAGGCATTTCTTGATCACTTGGCCTTATGGCTGGCATGGGAGGCTCATTTTGTTCGAGCATGTTGATTTGGCCCCTTCTAGGTTGTTTCGCTCTCTATGGGAGGGCTGGATTCTCTAGAGGTGGCAATTGCCCGATTGGAACATTAAAGGGGAACATTGCCATGAAGTCCTCCTGATAATCGTCGATGGGCGTCACCTGCGAGTGATTGCTATCAGACTCAAATGGGTCCCAAGGTGCGACCTCATAATCTGACTCATCTTTCAAAGAGCTCTCTTGATTTTCTTCATATCTTTCTTGGAAGTTACCTCTTGAACTTTCCCCTTTCTCGATCAAATGGGAGGGGCTGTTGGGATCAACAAGGTTTGTTGTTACCAATGGGAAATAATTCCCCAATGTGTATGTAGTGTTGGGATTGGCATATGGATCTTGTGCCAACCCATCCCTATTGCCTAGACCTAAGCCTTGCATGGTTTCTACCAAGATGTCGAGGGGCAAAGGGTGGTTGAACCCTACTCCTGATTTATCATATGGCATCTGGTATCTTGGTTGACAAAGAGTGTGCATTCCTTGTTCGTATCTGCCCAATCCATATCCATGCCAATTACATTGGTCTAGGTATTTCAAGGTGAAGTCTGGGTTGGATAGATAATCAACATTCTCAGAAAATGGCTCTTCATCCTCTTCCTCTTGTAGGTAGGGTTCCAGGCCATTCTCGAGGCCCCCATATACAAAGTTGGTCTGATTTGGTGGGTAGCCTAAAGGGATGATAGTGTCGATGGGGAGGCGAGGTCTCCCCATGTCTTGCATGGATTCGAGTGTGGGTGTTGCCATAATGTTCTACACTAGGTACTCCCCCAGGCCCGTATTGGCCATTTCAATGGTAATCATCGATGGTTGAGGGGAGGGAATGGGAGTTCTCCCTGAGTCCACTCCATGTTGGGTGAATCAGGTGTCTCGACTTCCATTCGGCTGGGCACCTCCTCGGTAGAGATGGTTGAGACTAATGGTGGTGCCTCCTCTAGGGGCTTCTTCCCATTGTCCTTTGGTGTGGCCACCATAGGTGGCATTGTTGGTGAAGGGACAGATGATGAAGATGGGCCAGGTCGGTTACTTGAGGGACTCAACAATGGGGATGTAGGTGGAATCAGACCCTAAGTGGATGGATTCAATTGAAAGTCCAAATGTGTCGATGGGAGGGTCGATTGTGGCATCAGCTGCACCGCATTGCAAAACTTAAAGGGCTCTAAGTCTGTTGGGACTACATGTACTTGCCCTTCGTATGTGTATTTGAGGCATTGATGGGCTATCGAAGGGACACACTTCATGTCCCTGATCCAAGGCCGGCCTAGCAAGATATTGTAGGCCATCTCACCCTCAAGGATGTGACACAATGTAGGAATGGTCTTTTGTCCTACTTGGATAGGCAGGACAATTGTGCCAACCATCGAGCATAACACGTCGTTGAATGCTCGAAGAGTGTAGGTGGATGCCACAATGTGGGATGCTGGCAACTTAAGATGTTTTAATGCCGTTGTCATGATTATATTGTTGGATGAGCCAGTGTCCACCAACACCCTCTTGAATGGAATCCCGTTGACCCATGCGATGACGTGCAGGGGTGGATCCACCATATCACCAATCACCAATTTTAGTTCATCTTCCCTGAAGGTTATGATCGGTTCTGTGCATTGTCTCACATGTCCCACAAAGTTGTTGAAAGAATTAGGTTCATGGGGCTGTAGCTCAATGGCTTTGAGTATCTCCATCAGAGCCTCCCGATGGGGCGGTGATTGTTGGATGAGCTCATAAATGGAGAGCCTAGCCGACGTGGTCCTTAAACTTTGAGTAAGCTTAGTCCGAATCATGGCCACTGGTCTAGGTGGGGGAGGTTGTGTAGGGTGTTGTGGAGGTTGTGACGTTGATGGAACATCTCCTGTAGCTACAATGGGTGCAACCGTGTTTGGGTATCTTTTGTTCCGTGTCACGATGCTTATCATCCCCACGTACCCTTGCATGGGGCAGTTTTGTGTTACCTCATTTACTTGTAAAGTCTTTGCCTGTGCATCATGGGCAGGCAGGGGGTCTTTGAAGACTTCCATCTATTGGTTGCTCAATGCTACGAGATTATCCACCATGAGCATTTTGTTGTCTATCAAGTCTTGTACCAAGTTTTTGAATTTCCAACAACTGAAGATGTCATGTCCTTTCTGTCAGTGGAATCTACAATATAAATCTTCCCTATAGCCTTTGGGTTTTGGCATGTTGGGGTCTATGGGTCGACTTTCTAGCAAGTTTATCAGGTTTTCCATGAACAAGTGGTCAAACAAGGAGTCTCTAGACTCCGTGAACTGTGTGAATTGTCGCTTAGGGCGACGCTGCTGATTTTGCTCTTGTTTGTGGTTTTCCTTTTCATAGTTAGTAAGAGGAACTGCCTGATAATTAGCCTTTGGGGGCTGTGTCATTTGTGTAGGTGGTGGTACAGTTATGGCAACCTGATTGACCATGGTGGGTTTCGGTTGCGTGGGCCCAGTTTTGGCATTTTTGGTCCACTCTTTCTTGCGTGGCTTGGCAATCTCACCGTCTTGAATTTTGATCTCCTCAATTCTCCTGGCTTGCGCCAGGGCTTCTTCTAGGGTGGCATATTGTTGCAGCTGCAATAGCATGGAGATCGACCTTATGCAACTCTTTGAAAACATCCGAGTCATGTCGGCCATGGGAGGGAGGTAAGGTAGCTTTGAAAGCAATGTCCTCCATCGATTCCCATAAGCGGCTATGGTCTCATCATCATACTACTTAAGGCCAGCTAGGTCACTTAAGGATGCCTTCTTCTTGGTGTTGAAGGCAAAACATTCAAGGAACGCATCCACTAGCTGGTCTAGATTGTTGATGCTATGCTTCGACAATTGGGTAAACCAATCCGAGGCAGGGCCTACGAACGTGGTTATAAACATTCTCAGAAGCAATGCATCATTGTCCTGAATGCCAAAGCATTGACTCAGGAACCTTGTTACGTGCTCTTGGGCATCCTCATCCCCTCTAAAAATTGCCAATTGAGGCATTTTGAAGTGGTCGGGGTATGGGGGTGCCGGGACTGAAGGATGCACAGGGTGACTACGGAGCTGGCGTAAGGTGGGCTTTTGGGGCCCCGAAGTCTTAGTCTCCATAGACTCTAAGCGCTCTAGCAATGCTTTGTATGCATCAGAGGATTTGATTTCCTCTTCTTTGGTTTGTTCCCATTGTGAATTGCGAGGAACTTGAGGCCTATGGAGGGGTAGCCGGGTAGCGCCCCCTTGCCTTGGTAGGGCATTTCAGCCCGCTCTTCTTCTTGCTCAAATTCCTCATAGGCTTCTTGAGGAGTTTTTGGGCATGACCTATAAACATGGATGGGTGCCCGAGGAAGGCGCCCATCATTGGTTCTAGGGGTGGCCTCCCGTTCAGGTCTCGGAGGTCTTGGAGGCAACACTTGATAAGGTCATGGAGACCTATCCCGCACTAAGGGGTTGTGCCTCTCATAAATTTCTGTCCTATGTGTGCGAGGGGTTGGAATCCTCTCATGCATAGTGTTCTGGAGCAATTCATCTATCTGGCACTGAATGCGCTCTTTGTTAAGATGATACAGTTGCTCTAACTACTGCTGATCTTGCCTAAGCTGCATGATTTGCGCTTGGCGGGTGGCATGTTTGGCAAATGCCAAGTCGATTTGTTCCATCGTCCTATGTCTAGGAGGCCTAGATGCCTCCCCTACATATCTATCTCGGTCATGGTGATCCGAGATCTCTATGGGTCACTTTCCTCTATCGAGGTTAGCAACATTCACCTGAGGCTCTGGCCTCAATAGGTGATCTTGATAATTAGCTAGTGCGGAGGCGCATTGCTCTTGCACTGTGTATTGCTCTTGAGGAATATACTGGTTTTCCTCATGCTCCCTCTCATACATGTGAAAGGGACGGGCGGAGTTGGCTCACCCTGTCTGAAGAGCCTTGTGCTCTAGATTTGGCCTATTAGTTCTAACAGTAATGAGGGGTGGAGGAGGGATGATATAATCATGTGGTCCCTCCTTATGAACCCTATGCTGCTCTAGCGCTTCATCACGTAGTGGCCACTCATAATGAGTGTCTAAGGGAGCCTTCCCATGTATGTACTCCTCCTGAGAGGGTCTATGTTGAATGGGAGTGCCCCTCAAAGGGGTGCCTCTATAGTCCTTTTCTGTAGTGGCATAGTGTGGACCACGTTGTGGGTCAGGCTGCCAAGGTGGTATAACCAAGTCCTTGGGGCTATAACGGAGGTGACTTGTGCCTCCTTGTACACTTTCTGCAACTTCTGCCCATGATTGGGCTTGGCTACGGGTATACACCATGGTGGTGGTCTTTCTAGAAAGATATGTGTATTTTTATCTCCTTTACAAAATTTTATGCTATACCAAACAAAAGGGGACCACACAAGCAAAGAAATGATTATCTCATTTACAGATTAAATGTGTGCCCTAGATCTGGTCTAATGTGTTTGATTTTTGTTGTGTGAATCTCGTAAAGGAAACTTTGTTATACATGCAAAATGAGGGCTCTTGTATCTCCAAAATGGTCACCCCTTCAATATACCATTGCCAGGCCATTATACCGAACCTCTCAATATACCCACCCTTACGTGAGGGAAACTATTGGTACGTGAGAGCATAACAGTACGTGGAACATAGGCGGTACGGAAGGGGGATCGCTCTATTTTTGACACCTACCATAGAAGACTTATCCTCATGCACGGGGAATCACCCCCATTACACTTGGTCAGCTTTCATCAGGATTTACGTCTAGCAACAGTCGTGATCAGGGTAAATGTATGCAAAATCCAAGCCAAGGTGGTGATGAAATCCACCGTTGGTCTTGATCAAGTGTTGGGGTATTAAGACCAACTCCTTGATGTTAATTTTATTAGGTGGTGTGTGTGTGGTTCCTTTTAATCATGTAAAGAAAGAAAACATACAACAAAAGATGATTTTCACTAATGCAATGCTTTAAAGTACGTTTTATCTTTCAGAAACAATTAGCAGCAAGAAGGAAATCACAAAACCTACCTAGAACTGAAACCTATGATGAGGACTTGCCATTGGTGCAAGTATCATGCAAGAAAACCAGAGAAGAATGCATTCCTAATTAGGTTCCTTCCATTTAAGTTACTCTATGTTTTTATTTTCTTTTTCTTTTTCTTATTGCAAGAAGGAAAGAAACTATTAATTTTTATGCAAGCAAAGAAAACAGAAAATTGCAGAAACAGAAAATAGAAAAACACAGAGGATGTTCAGAAAACCTACCTCTTTTCTGTCCAAACCAGATGCCTCTGAGTTTCTGCTCAAAAAATGCATAGAGCTCTAATCATCCCGGGGTGGGATGAATAGCAGGTCTGCATTCATCATAGGGTGGGGCGAATACATATTCGTCCCGGGGTGGGACGAATAGCAGGTCTGTATTCGTCACAGGGTGGCACGAGTAGCAGTCCAGCGCCCGAAGGATTAACACCTGCAAGGAAAACCACAAAAACTTGGATCAAAAACCTGATCTTAATAGTAGGGGATAGGGTCCCACCATGATCACCACTGAAATCCGAATGCGGAGTGACGACGTACCATATTATTGATGCAAACGAAATAGATATGAGGTGCAGATGCTAAGTCCTACGAATGCGATGAAACAAATGCATGTAGGAAATAAAGCATAAATGAGATGAGATGTAAGAAAAACAAAGTGGGGCCTCTTTTATTAATGTTTCTTTCAATCCGGTTACAATACGTCTCCCCCTCTCTAGGGCTCAGAACATTTTGATACAGTTCGTTACATCAACGGATGGTACGCTTCCAGTGTCCTCCGCATGCCCACATTTGAAATGGGCGGGCCAAACATTGCCGCCGCTTGCGTCCATATGTTCATGGTTCCTTTCTGCCCCTCCGGTGTTCCTGGTGGTGAGATCCTGCACTCAGAGAAATAGCAAATAGTTAATAGCATATGCGGATATTAGGAAAACATGCAATCCCCAAAGCCTTCGGCTAGTAAGTACATAAAATAGTAAAATGATGGTCAAAACATGTCATAATGAACCCAAATTTTTATAGAAGCATCAAGACATCATCAGGGACCCATTGCAAAAATAATAGTCAAGAAATCATGCATGGATTTCTAATCGCTCCGGGGTGGGACGATTAGGACTGTCACAAAATGTGCAAGAGCGACCTTGCAAATGTCCTACCCAGAGGCCTCCAAAACTCTTGCAAACTTGGGGTTAGGCTAAAAGGGGCATTTTGGGATGACCCAGAAGGTCATATTTGGCAGATTCTACCTAGATTATCCTGTATCCGAAGGCGCTCCCTGTATGTTAGTAAACGCATAAAATGATAAAAACACAGTCAAATCAAGTCAGAATGACATGAAACTTGAACAGCAGCATAAGTACATGAAATATGATAGAATGCAAAAATAATAGTAGAGAAATCATGCATATATTTCTAATCACTCCGGGGTGGGACGATTAGGACTGCAGCAGTGCGGGGGCGCCCAGGGGCAGGACGCCCACCGTTTGGGGCTTAGTTTTGGCACCAATCCAAGTGGGATGGGTCCAAAACCTCCTAGGGGGTTGTGTCGACAAATTTGGTGTGGGATTGTGGCTGATTTCTTGGGTTTTGGGTCGAGATTGCGTTCCTAGTGTTCACCCGATAACCTCTCTTCCAAAAGAGAAATTAGGGATGTAGGAAGCACAAAGGGGAATGGGGGTACAATTTGGTAGCACTCCATTGCTCCAAATGCTCCAGCTCTATTCTTTTTTTGGGGTGAGGAGGCTCACCATTTTATAGACCTCAAGGGTCTCCTTTGAATGCGCATGCGAGGGCGCCACTTGGCTCACCATGCCTTTCTTGGGGGAGAGAAGATTCCTCCCTGATTTAGGGCCTCCATGATCAAGGCATGCTTGACTGAAGTCCCTCTCTCTGATTTGAAACCGTTCCTCACAATTGCATGCCTTGAAGGTGAAGTTGAGTGGCGGATCTGGGTTGCCATTTGTCAAGGCTTGACTTTTTGCCAGTCAAACCTGCTATTCGCCCCACCCTGGAGCGATTGCTGCTAATCATCCCGGGGTGGGGCGAATAGGATTCTAATCATCCCAGGGTGGGACGAATAGGGAGCAGAGTGCTTAAAAGGTGCCAAATTGACCTTTGACCCTCCAAAACTGATTTGGGAGTGGTTAGGACCACTGTTTAACCTCTGGAGGCTGCCCTAGGGGGTATGTATGCCAATTCGGTCAGTGCTTGTAGTCACATAATCGGATTGGTGTTGTTTTGGTGTCTACACCAACTTCACCACAGTTCTACTCCAAAAGTCTCTTCTGTAGTATTCTTCTCTTGAAATAAATAATCTCTGCACTATGAGGGCACTTCAACCTTCGAGCAATGAAGTTGAAATATTTTAGATTTCTATTGTAGGAGGTGTCCCAATCATTTGATAATTGATTCCCTATAGTAAAAAAAACTTTAGGTCATTTTCTCCAGATCTCTTAGATGAGCTTCACTAGTTGATTCATCAAACTATTGGATCAAATACTGACTCCTAGTATTCACAAGCTTTCCCTTGAAACTCTATGGAAAGACTCTAGCCATATGTAATCTCAGTATTACATAAACTAATTTTTCTTTTAGTCCTAACTTGTGGCTCTCCTTAATTCTACCACCTAGACTCTTCTAATTATTTTTGACAATGACTAGTCTAATGGCACATCAGGTTGACAAAACATTGAGGGTCAATGATAATGGTGCTTTTCGTATTGACCTTCCATGGCTATGATACCAATGTTAGCTTTTGATGTAGCATGTAATGGGAGATAACAATCACGAGATGCAGAATAATATGAAATAAAGTAAATTTACGATATGACTAAAAATACTATATATAGAAATAATGGAGATGTTTACAAAATAGCTCTGGAGGAAATGAACACTCCATGAATAGAGCTACTACTCAATAATGGGTATTGAGTATATCACACTCCACCATATTATATCACACTGCTACATCACACAACTCTGGTCTACACTATTTTCTATTGTTGTATCTTGCTCTATACCTATGGCTCTTTATATAGGAAATAGGTTCCTTGGCCAACACTCTACCTAGTTGTGCAAGGGATAGATTGCACATATACAACTTGCACTTTGACACTTGTGCATTTATTACATTGCATGAAGTAACTAGATAACTTCCCCCTAAAATAATCTAATGTCCTAAGTATGTACCAAGAAAGGTACATTTACATGATCCAAATGATGTAATATACTCTATTTCTAACAATTATCAACTCAATGGAGGTGACCCTCTCATGCTTTGCATATTTTCACTCTCACTTGGAGATCAATCCTTGGATGGGTACAACAACCTTCCTTAGCATAGTCTCTTCACTTTCGAGCAACTAGCCAATTGTTTTAGAACACTTCTTGATCAATATCAAAAATAAAATGACATTTTCATATTTGTATATCTTATGATAGTTTTATGAGGAGCCCATTATTGAATTTATTTCTAGATGGTGGGATATCATTCATGATCTAACTTTAACAATACCACCTACAAATCTTGTCAAATTATTTGTAAAAATTTGCAATAAGCATATTTCAATAACTTTACAAATCTAGTAGAGTCATACATTTGATGAAGCTATTGCTCAAGCCAAGGTAATCAAGGATATCAAAGTATAGGATGGTAAAATCAAACTTTGAAAGAAGACATATTATTCAAACCAAATTTAGATTCAATCATAATGTTGCCAATCCTAGTACTTCTAAGCCACCACAAATGAATCAAGTGGTGTTCAATGCACAAAACCCTTCATCATCTCAACAATCACCTCAGCCACAATAGAGGCTATTCCAAATAAATCCTCCTTCACCTCCATCCAATCAACCACTAGCTCGTGCCCCATGCCCTCCTCACCAACCATGCAAATGGATGCCTTTGTCATAACCATTACCAAATTTATTCTAAATATTGTATGATGCTAGACATATTGCTTTGCTAGGTGTAAAAGTTGATGATCCCAATCATCCCAAACCATGAAACTACAATGAAAAAGCAATATATGAATATCATTGATAGCAAGATCATGACATTAAATATTGTTGCATCTTTTATCATCTAGTACAAGACCTCATTGATCAAGGTACCATTCAGGTGTTAAATCCTCTCGTCCATAAAAATCAAAATCTAGGCATCTATCAAAACCCACTACTTAAACATGATGATGCTAATTTTCACACAAATGCACCTCCATCATAGGCTACACCTCATTAGGTAAATCATGTAAATCATGATTCATCTCAACAGGTATTTTTGGGTATGATCAATGTTACTACTTGCAATCAATGTTATCCCCCATGTACCAATGCACAAAGGGATGCCCCTTGTATCGTATCACTTTCTTCTAATCCACCATCTGCACCAACCATATCTCTTACTATACCATAAAATATCATCATTATTCATAGTAGTATTTCCCATAAACTTTGCACTGCTCCATGATTGTCCATCTATGATATTTTTTAGAAATCCCAATCTCATTGTGAGCCTCTTAATGATATTCTATGTTCCATAGATCTCAAAACAAGTGATAGCAATGCCTTTGTCAACTTCATTGGAAATGTGTAAACTTGCATGCAACCATCCATAATTTTTTATGATCATGAAATCACCAAAATTATGGGAGAGGGAACTGGCCCTCCTCTCCACATCCAAGCTTCTATCAATGATGTTACCTCTAAATATGTCCTCATTTACATGGGATCATCCATTAGCATCATTTCCAAAACCACTCTCCATGATTTACACATTCCACCCACTCATCTTGCCACTCCTTCTCTTGACCTACGAGTCTTTGATGTCTTTATGCATCCCATGGTAGGCTTTATTGTCTTACCCATCCAGACAGGTGCTAAAACAATCTCTACATTATGTCATGTCATCTAAGTGGAGATGCACATCCATGGATTCGAGATATGCATTGTGTCCCTTTCACTTTGCATCATTGTCTAAAATATCTTCACAACAGGTAAGTCCATCACATCCCTGTCGATGATAATCCATTTGAGTTTTATAATATTATTGCTCTTCCACTAGGCCCAGCTTTATATTCCACTTAATTCACTCATGCTCCAATGCAACCCCATGCGACATCATCGACATTGACTTTACTTTCAAATCCATTGGAAAATTTTGTAAACACCTCTTCTTCATCGTCACATACACCAATTGACTCTTGTTCTCAATCTAATCCATAATATTCACAATCATGGCCTTCTCCTTTTAACACCACTCTTATCCTACCCACTCCCACTATGACTCCTATTCCTTCACCTTCCGCTCCTCACTCACTACACATCGTATTGCCTACCCATGAGATTCCTTCTCGCTTACCATCCCAATTCACACATGCAAATCATCCCATCTTGGCCATGTCAATTAAATGTCATGAGTGGACATAACAAGCTCTTTTCTTAGATGCTCAACTCTCCCAATCCACTCAATATATTTATCCATCTTCCATATATCTTCATCATGAGTCACAACCCTCTTCATCTTCATCATGCAAAGGGTCTTCTCCTAAAAAAGAACATTATAGCATACCTCAAGTTTCCATACTCATGACCAATCCTGGTCTAAGAGAGTATGACATCACAATGCTCACTTTACTCTCCCTATGATCCAATCCATTCGTGACATTTATCACCCCCATAATTCACCCTTAACTATTGGAGTTGTTGTTCCTCTCAGTCCACCCAATAATTATACCAACTTCATCTATAGATGTATTTATTCATCCACAGATACCCCTAAACATCCACTACCATAAGATAAGTTTTGTGGTAATCTCGATCATATGTCCAACCCTACCTTTGCAATGCGATACTTCCAATGATTCAACTATCATGGTTTTAGATTAGGGTAATACAAAAAAGTGTCTCACACCCTTGTTAACCCTCTTGTTATGAAGTCAAAATACAAGTCTTGTTTGGGCTATCATCGTGATACCATCAATATATTAGAGGATAAACTTCATAGTCTTACCCTTAATCCTTTAGCAGATAGTTTTGATACTGAGCTTGAGTATAACTTTCTTGACGATTACCTCTCTTATCATTCCATAGTCAACATCCCATTTACCTTATTCCATGAATATCCATCTCATGGTGCTACTTATGCTTGTGTGGTTGATGACCTCATCCATCGCTTCATGTGATTTTACTCATTTATCTCACTCAAATGATACCACCCCACTCTTCTCCATTGCCTATCAATCTGTAACACCCTAAAATTGGTGCAGTTAAACCCTTAGTAAAAAGATAAAATTTGAATTTTAACCTCAAAACTACCCGTTAACTGCTCACCTCATTTTTCGTGCCATTTTTAGGATTTGTTTTGACTGTTGGACGATATTGTCGTCGATTAGACGAAATCGTCCCCGATCAGACAAATTCGTCTGGAACAAAAAGTCCAGACGATTTCATCCCAAAACTGAATTTGTCTCCAACTTGGGTAGAAGCGTGTCTACGCAGTTGGAGATTCCTCTGTTGGAGATCTCCTATATTGGGATGATCCCCAACCTCCTAACCTCCCCCTAATCCTATATAAACTGGGATTTTCTCAGTTTATCCCCCTGGTTGGCTGATCTCATGATTCCCTGGTTGATTTTTCCTTGCCATTTAGTTTTGCTATGTTAAGACGTCCTATCCACCATTGTTTGCACTCGTAGTTTTAAGTTTTCATTGTAGGTTTTCATTGTGCTTCAGTTGGAGGAAGCTTGGATCGTCGCAGGCGATTCCAGATTATTTCGGATGATTCTGTTGTGAATTAGCGACGATCTCGCACAATTGGAGGCAATCTCGACTGCAGTTCAGATTGGGGGCAACCAAAGCCCTGAGTTTGCATTTCTCATTTGTCTTTTTTATTTTACTATGCATTAGTTTGATTTATTTTCATTCTGCATCCTGGAGTTCACCTCATTCAGTGTAAATGCATGATAAAGTTAAAATAAGTTATTAAAAAAATGCATTTCCTTTAATTTTCTATCTAGATTTATCATTTAGGCATTTATACTGTCATTTCTATCATTTTGCATTATTCTCGTAGTAGCATTTTTGGTTTTTGGTGTCTATTTCTGTGATTGCAGGTTTTTGACGAATTCGTTAGATCGACGATGATCTTGTCTGATCTCAGGAAATCGCCTATGATCTGAGATGATTATGTACAATTATAGATGATCCCATCATATTCGAGATTATATGGACTCCTACAAGCTTCAGAATCTTCATCAGACATCCGGAATCAAGTGCATTCTTTCTCATTTTGCATGTTCTTTACATTTAGGATTCATTCTCGCTTTTTGTATTCATATAAATCAGCATTTTCATATAGAATAGCTTAGATTCATTCTGGCCAACCTAGGATTATGAATGATCAAGTATAAAATGAACACATCAAAACCATTCTCAACCTAGGCATGGAAACTGCCACTCAAAGTTTCATGGTGAACCCACCATCCGTCAAAAATTCACCCTTATACCCCTCCCTCGAGAGGTGCGACCTTCAAAGGGCCTCTCAGTCCGAGGTATTGTCCCATCCTTCTCGCATCCCCCTTTCGAGTGCGGATCCTATAGCCTAAAGGTAAGGAAGCAAAAAATTTGGAGCAGTACATTTTGGTGAACCCGACGTGAAACTAAAACCTTTTGAAAACAATTAAAAAAAAAAAAAACTATTATTAAAAACATCTAGAATCATTAGACAAATAATTAAAGTTGCATATCATATTTAGATGGTAGATTATAATACCATAGAGATTACTTCTGTACTTAGAGTACCTCAAATAAATAGGGTTCAACCTTTGTGGGAAGAACTTGATAGGATATTGGGTATCATTGAATCCAGCTCTATAGAACTTAGGCAAATTAAGAGGTTTGTCCTAGATAGAATCCTGGATCCTGATCAGGTAACCTTATACCATGAACTTCAGAGAGCTTGCCATAGGTGGTTAGCCGATAAAAGAGCACTTGTGTCTTCAGAATTGTACACCTTTGAGGAATACCTTGAGAATGCGGTTGTAGTACATAAGTTTCTATCTCGTATAGAGGATCAAGAAGTCATTCTTACAGATAGGAAAATATGGAATAGAGTTCCTAGAGCTGTGTTATATCAAGAGTATTGCCATGAACTTTATTTCTACAAGTTAGAATCCAATACAGATCATATTACTATAGCACACTTTGTCAAATTTTTGAAAAACCATTTCCAATTTGAAGAGGAGCATTTCATGACTCCTGATGAACTTGATCCTATCAATGATATCCATAAACTATTTATAGAAAACTAAGTTATTCTTTTTATTATTGTTATTCATTTTGCAACTAGAATGTTATTTGTTATCTTTATAATAATATTATAAAACACAAAAAACAATAAAAACAAAAATAAAAATGAAACAAAAAATCAAAACATTTCCTTTTTATAGTAGGTATATAATTAAAATATATACCTCTCAAACCTATCGCATATATATATATATATATATATATATATATATATATATATATATATATATATGCTGAAATCTATGTTTAAGCACAATGCCTAGACTCAGGAATGGAAAACAAACTGAAGAAGAAGAATATTGGCTAGGAAAACCATTAAAAAACCCAGATGTCCTTCCTGAAGATCAATTTTAGGAAGAAGAAATCTTACACCAGCAAGACGAAGACCTTGTTGTAATAAATGAACAAGAAGAAAGTGTTAGAGAGGAAGGATCCTCATCCCCTAAAATGTCTCCGTGAGGAGCTGTTACTTTTGAAAACATGGAACAATTTTGGAAGTTCATTAATACTAATATTGGTGTTCTTAATAGAGCAGTCCATATGGACAAGGATCAAATTAGTGACACTCAAGCAACTCTAGAAGACGTATTTCACACATGCACTAATCCCTTGTCCTTTATCGATCAAGAGAGTGATCAAGCTGGACCATCCAATTTGGATATGGCCGCTATAATCCAGAACATGCAACAACAACAAGTTACCCAACCATCTAAAGTGCCTGTTAGCAAGCCTAGGGTTATTCCCGCACAAGAGAAACCATAATTTACTACTCTATTTCGCCAAGCTATTGAGCAATATACCTCAAATTAGCAAATTCCCAAAACAAAATCAAACACCAATTACCAACAATCTGGGATACAATATAATATTATTACAAATCCTCTTCATAATACTCTTCCTACCAATGCTTTACATAATAGCAATATAGCATATAATCCTTATGTCACATCGTCATACACTCATAAATCCCATACTTATGTCCCACTGAACCAACATGGTGGACAAACTAGTAATCTTGAAACTGTGGTGAAACAGTTAGTTTCCCGCATGGACCATATAGATTCCTACCGTCCCTCGTACAATTATCGAGAGATGTGTAGTCAGCCTTTAGATCCTATAGTTGTAGCACAGCCATATCCTAAACATTTTCCTATGCCTGTCTTGCCCATATATAAAGGAACCGAAGATCCCATAGAGCATCTTTGTATGTTTAGGATAGCATGTCATGATATATCACATGATGACTTATTATTGCTAAAAATGTTCTCGAAAATTTTAGGAGGAATGGCATTAGAGTGGTATTATCAATTACCCACTAATTATTTGAGGAATTTCGAAGAAATAGCCGAGTATTTTGTTCATCAATTTAGTGCCTACATCAAAAGGCATGTGACCATTAAAGACTTGTACAACTTAAAACAAGACAAAGATTAATGTTTTGCTGATTTCCTAGCTAGGTGGAGACAGTTGATAGGAAAATTGTACTTTGTATTACCTTATAGGGAGATGTTGGACATCTTTATTAATAATTTACAAGATCAACTATCCTACGAGTTATCAACTGCTACCTTGACCACCTTCGATTAGGCTATAGACTTAGCCAGACAAGTGGAAGATGCTCTCATTGGAAGAGGTCAGCTTAAAAAGAAAGACGATGAGAAAACATCCAAAAATCAATATAAAAATAAACAAGTTGTGGGTGATGGAGTCACTGATAATAGAAATGTTGCTACTGTTAATGCTACAAAAACAACGGATAAGTTTATACTAAAACCTCCTGATAAACCTCCTATAGAATTTACTAGATTAAATCAACCTTTATCAACCATTCTATCGCAATTATTAGAACGAGGTTTGATTCAATTACCAACTATCCGAGAACCTGATCCAACTATACCCGAATATAGAGCCGATTTACACTATGACTTCCATAGAGGACCTGGACACACTACCAACTCTTGTAAAATATTAAATCATAAAATACAAGACCTGATTGATAACAATGAGATGCAGGTGCAAACCTTTCAACCTAAGCAAAATCCTCCTAATCATGCTCAAAAGAACATACCCCAAAACTAGAATTATAATTCCAATCAGTCATTGGACATATTTCAACATCCTTTACCAAAACATGGCAAGGAAGTGGCCAACCAAATTGAACATCATAATGTTCCCCCTCCTACCCGATATGTAGGAACTATTAGTGGGCATTTACTTGCTCATGAGCCAGAAATATTTGACACAACCTTATCCATGGTTACAACTAGGCCTCTATACAATATCCAGACACCTAATCTCAGTGATACAGAATACGAGACTAAGAGTGATATGGAAATGAAATCAAATAAATCGAATAGCTCTGAGGATGAATCGGATCCTATTCTCCCTATCACAAGTTATATGGTTCCATAAGAACCATTTCCAAGAAGAGTCACTACTAGATCGTCGTCTCACCAATTACTTTCTAATGAGCAAGCCATAAATGCTAGACCAAGACCCATTCATCATCCGTAGAATAATATTGTGGGTACCATTGGAGCTGTTACTAGACAACAGGCTCAAAAATCTCAACAAGATCAAATGCAAAATGATGGATCAGCTCCATTTGTTTTAAAAGTTCCCAATAAATGGAATCAGGCACCTAATGTTCAACCTAAACCTCCTTATAATATTAATGAGCAACTATCAAATATTACAGCTATAATTTCTCTTTTGGACATTTTAAGATCTTCTCCTACCCATAGAGATGAATTAATGCTCACATTAAGCCATATGATGGTACCATAAGACATTCAACCTGAAGCCATGGCTAATACTATAATAACTCATGAAGTTGATTGTATTGACTTCTAGGATAGAGACATACCTCAACATAGTTTACATAAGGATAACCCCTTCTATATTACTACCTTAATTGAAGATGTAGCAGTTAAATGAGTCTTGATTAATAATGGTTCATCTTTAAACATCTGCACTTTTGACTTCTACCAAATATTTGGGTTTAGAAATGATGAAATGAAAAGAACTGATATGATCATAAAAGCCTTCAATGACGAAACACAAGAAACGTGTGGATTTATTACCATTTCGTTGCAGGTTGGTTCAAGAACCTTGGATATGACCGTGTTTATTGTACATTGCCCTGCATCGTACAATATACTCTTGGGTCATCCTTGGATCAATGCAATGCGAGTCGTTCCCTCAACTTTACATCAATGTGTTAAATTCAAATTTAAGAATCAGTTGGTTACCATTCATGGTGATCCTAGACCCTTTGATATGTGTGCTTTGGCAGAACCTGTTGGAGTTCAATTTTGCCCTGCTCTGTCATCCACACATCCTAATTCTCATTACCTATCTAAACATGTGAAACACACACCCACAACACCATCTACTCCTTCTACATCAGTTCCACCTCTACATACAGCTCAAACATCCTCTAAACAAACTACATTAGGACCTCAGAAAAATCCTAATCCCACAACCAAGGCTTCTTGTTTTACTCCTATCACTTTTATACCTATAAAAAACCCATCTATTGACACCTCTACACCATCTACATCCACCAAAGGCATAGTTTTCACATCATAAGATGTAGGAAATGTTCCTTCTACCTCTTATGCTCTTACTGACGAGCTCTTACCCGATTTATCTAAAATTCTTATATCAGAGAAACAAATGCTTCTATGCAAGATTCCCTTATTTTAAATAATTTACCACCATCTCCTTATACCTTGGGTCTCCCACAGCCTATGGGAAGTACTTACCAAGTCGGTAGTTGTGCATTTATTTATAAGGGATATGACTGGGGTAGAATACCTAGAAACATCAAGACTCATTATGATGGATATGCTCGATGTTATTTTACTAATGAATATGTTAAAGCCAAATCTATAATGCTTAAATTGGGATATAAAGGGAAAGGTTTAGGGCCTTTCCAAAATGGCATGAAAGAACCCTTTGAGGTAGAACCATGGCCTACCCGATGTGGTGTGGGCCTATTTCCTAGTAAAGGTCAGCCCTTCCCATTTGAGGATGATGACCATCTCATTTGTTACCAAGATTATTTGGATGAATGTGATGCTTTGCGTTTAATGGATAAGTCATTCACATGTAATATGCTATCTATAGCTTACCCTGAGATGATCACTAAATTCGACGATGAGTTGGAGGGAGATATCTTCCATGATGTCTCCGTTGAGGAATTATTACATCATGAATTTTATTTTGATGGCTCTATACCTACTATAGCCCAGCTTGAGGCCACGACTCCTCAAGATGAATTATCCAAGCTAACCTTGGAAGAATTACAAGAATTGG
Source organism: Wollemia nobilis (assembly GCA_028583015.1). Classification (NCBI taxonomy): domain Eukaryota; kingdom Viridiplantae; phylum Streptophyta; class Pinopsida; order Araucariales; family Araucariaceae; genus Wollemia; species Wollemia nobilis. The sequence goes on from JAQPPZ010016927.1 coordinate 7,399,696, forward strand.
GCATTTCACCCATCCCACCTAATTTAGAGAAAAATTTACACATGGAAGTAGCAAATGTCATAAAAATTAACATTGGAACTGAGGATAATCCTCACATAATCAACATTGGATCAGAATTGAGTCAAGAAAAATAGGATAAATATATTGCATTTCTTAAAGAATATGAAGATGTCTTTGCTTGGACATATGAAGATATGCCAGGATTAGACCCTTTTGTAGTTATGCATCACCTAGTAGTCCATCCGGATGCTAAACCTGTTAAACATAAACTTAGAAAAATACATCCTAAAGTGGCCTTACTGGTCAAAGGGGAGTTAGAAAAACTCCTGAATGTCATTTTTATACAAGACATTGATTATGCTGAATGGATCTCGAATGTAGTTCCAGTAACTAAGAAAGAAGCTACTAAGGTTAGGGTTTGCACTGAGACTTTAGAGATATTAATGTTGCATGCCCTAAAGACGATTTTTATCTTCCCAATATGGATCAGATCATTGATTTTACTGTTGGGAGTGGAATGATATCCTTAATGGATAGATTTTCTGGTTATAATCAGATCAAGATAGCTCTTGAATATCAGGCTAAAATAGCCTTTATTACCCCTTGGGGAACCTTTTGTTGGAAAGTGATGCCATTTGGTTTAAAGAATGCAGGTGCAACCTATCAACAAGCCATGACTTACATCTTTCATGATATGATGCATGATATACTACATGATTATGTAGATGACATTATAGCTCATTCTATTAATGAAGATGACCATTTAGATGACTTGAGAAAAGTATTTGATCGGTTAAGGGAATATCTTATCCGATTGAATCCAAAAATATATATATTCGGAGTTAAGTCTAGTAAATTATTGGGGGTTATAGTTTCTTTACGTGGCATCAAAATTGACCTTCTCAAGATTGCGGCTATCACTGATATGCCCGCACCCACAAACATATCTGAATTACGAATTTTACAAGGTAAAATTCAAGCTATCCGTCGCTTCATCGATAAGCTGGTGGATAAAACCGGACCCTTTCTTAAGCTTCTTAAGAAGGATGTCTCTTTCCATTGGGACAATGAATGTCAGGAAGCATTTGAACTCCTCAAACAATATCTTCTTAACCCACCTGTACTTTCACCACCTAGACCTGATTGCCCATTTATCTTGTATATTTTGGCTTCTGATTTTGCCTTAGGAGCTATGTTAGCTCAACTTGATGATGAAAAAAAAGAACGTGCTAATTATTATATCAGTCGAACCTTAATTAGTTATGAAACCCGCTACACAGCATTAGAGAAGTTATGTCCAGTAGTCGTATTTTCTACACAAAAATTACACCATTATATGCTTAGTCAAAAAACCTATGTTATTGCTAAATCCAATCCTTTATAGTATCTCATGAGTCGACCTTATTTATCTGGTCACACAACAATGTGGGTTCTTGCGCTAAGCAATTTTGAACTCACGTTTATAGGACAAAAGTCTGTTAAGGGTCAAATCATAGCAGATCAAGTAGTTGTTGCACCCTTAGAGTCTACCCATCCCCTCATCATTGATTTTTCTGATGAATGCCTTAAACTAGAGGCAGACCATCCAGAGCAATGGTCCTTATACTTTTACGGAGCCCGATGCATGAGTGGGGCTGGTGCAGGTATTATTTTAATATCTCCATAGAAACATCTTATCCCTCTGTCCTTTAAATTAATGTTTTCTTGTACTAATAATACTACTGAGTATGAAGCTCTAATCCTTGGCTTATGAGCTGCCTTGGCATTGAAAATTAAAAATCTATTAGTTTTTGGTGATTCTCAACTTGTTATAAATCAAATTAATGATTTTTATCAGACCAGAGATGATAAATTGCATCCATATAAAGAATATGTATTACAATTAATATCTTTATTTGATCAAGTTACCTTGGAAGCTATTCCTCGAACTAGCAATCGTGCGGCTGATGCTATGGCTGCAGCTGCATCTCTTTTACCCTTGTAGTTATATGACGAATATGCTACCATTATTATTCGTCGACTCTAAGAACCTGCTTCAAATAAATCATGCTTATAAACTTTGTATGTGTTTCTAATCAACGAAACTACTCCTAAACTTTGGTACATTGATATATTCAATTTTCTTCAAAATGGGACCTTCCCTGAAGATTTTAATAGAAACCAGCATCGGTTATTATGTAGACGAGCAAGTCGCTTCGTAATAATTGGCAATACGTTATATAGGAGATATTTTGAAGGTATCCTATTGAGATGTTTGAATCTAGAAGAATCGAGATCAGCTTTGAGTGAAGCCCACGATGGATCTTGTGGGGGACATTTTAGTGGTAGCGCCATTGCTAAGAAGCTCCTTAGGATAGGATATTTTTGGCCTACCATGGAGAATGATGCACATGATTATGTGCACCATTGCAATAAGTGCCAGAAACATGCTGACCTTGTCCATGCGCCTGCACAAGAGCTGCAGGCTATTTCATCCCCTTGGCCCTTTTCAAAATGGTGCTTAGACATCATTGGAAAAATCAATCCTGTGTCATCTAATGGACACAAATTCATCATAACCGCCACCGATTATTTCACGAAGTGGGTTGAATCTATGCCCTTAGCTTCTTGCACTGGAACCCAAGTTTCCAAATTTATTTTTAATCAAATTATTTGTAGGTTCGAAATTCCTGCAAATTTCATCTCAAATAATGGAACTTGTTTCAAAAATAAAGATGTCAAGAAATTATGTCAAAAATATAAAATTCAACATCGTTGGTCCACTCCCTATTATCCTCAGGGTAATGGCCAAGCAGAAGCATCTAATAAAACATTAATTAAAATCCTCAAAATACTGATCAATAAATTTGGCTGAGATTGGCACATTCAATTATATCCTGCTTTGTGGTCTCATCGTACTAGCGTTCGTACTCCCACGGGCACTTCACCTTTTGTTTTGGTTTATGGCGCTGAAGTAGTTTTTCCCTTTGAATTAGAAGTTCCTTCTTTGGCTCTGCTAATTCAAGATACTAAAGTATGAGATGAATATCGTGTTGGCAGATTTAGTCAGTTGGAACTCCTAGATGAGAAGCGCATCAATGCTTTAGAGCATCTTCGAGCCTACCAAAATAATCTTAAATGAGCATACCTCAAGAAAGTTCATCATCGATCCTTTGAGATCGGCGACCTTGTCTTAAAATAAAATCAAAAAAATACTAATGCAACTAAAGACCTTAAAGGTAAATTTGAACCTAACTGGCTTGGACCATATATTATCATTGCCAAATTTGGATCGGGAGCATACAGATTAGCTACCTTAGATGGTAAAGATCTTAAAGAAACTATGAACATTATGCATCTTAAATGCTATTATGCGTAAATCTGGTCATTTAATCATGCATATATTGTTATTTTGCATATTGATTCATTTTAGTCATCCATATAAAAATTTCAAAAACAATAATATTATTTATTCTTTCAATTCATAAATTAAAATAAAAAAAATAAAAAAATCAAAATCATAAAAATCTTCAAAAACATCTTTTATTTTTGCACCTGTCAATTCTTGAAGTATTGCAGTTATATTTTCAATTATTTTGGATAAATTAGCATTTATTTGGAATCTCGCACTTTCACTCACATGAATAAATATCTTGATTTTATTTGGTATGATTATTAATATCTCTTATATCAAAGTCCACAGTTGAATTAAATAAAGTTTTGAGAATAGAGAATTGATCTTGTTATTTACTTGAACCAAGTATATCTCTTCACATTAAAATGATTTCATTGCAAATTCGATATGATGCTACATAGTAGAAGTGGTTTCTTGAGCAAAAAGTTTCCCCTGCTATCCTATCATGCACATGGTCTAGAATCTTTGAGAATTGACAAAAGGACAAGCTCACCCCTGCCCAGAATAAAATTCCCTTGCTCTACAGCCAATCCGAGCAAGTACCCCTAGTATAGGAAGAAAATTCAAATGAAATGAGAAAAAGAAAAAAAATATATCATTTTGTACCATCGCAGCAATATTTCAGCATTATCTCAGTTCCAAGAAAAAATACAAAAAAAAAAAGAGAAAAAGAAAAAGCAAAAGCAAAAGCAAAAGCAAAAGCAAAAGCAATAAAATCCCTTTCCCTACCCCTTGAAAAGAAAAGAAGGGTGAATGAGCTTGAATCCTTGGAATTCTCAATTATTCGAAAACCGTGAGGTAAGCCCCATAATAGGTGGTTTGTGCCCAACCCGCTTGGCCTTGGGTAACTCCTAGCATGGTGATATGTCTGTCACATTAGCGACCTTATTTTGTACAGACCTATGTCCGCTTATGGATCAACTAGCTCTTGATGACCCGACTTACATAGTAGTCTGGTACGATTACATGCATATAAATCATGGTCAACAAACACTTATTTGGTTAATTCAAATTACTTGTATCAAATTATCTTACTCAAAATTGGTAAATGAACAATACAATTGCATACACATTTGTATTTGAGAGATTTTGTATCATTATGATAAATCAAGATCAGCAACGAACTCACATATGCACATGAGGGTTCCTTATAAATCTACATTTTGTCTTTGAGATAATTTAAAATATTTTTGCAACTCTTTTTGGAGAACATTTGTTTCGTATAAAAACAATTACATACATTGTTTTCAAAAATCCAAAATTTCTTTTCAACAACATATTCAAAAATCTAGCAATAAAGTCACGATTATATATTTTTTCTGTTTATCTCAAAATCAAAAATCAATTATGCAATAAAATTATTTTTTGGATTTCGTGTGATGGTATAAGTCTATACCTATAATTCTATGCCTAGCGCAAACCATTGTTCTAATTTTATTTCCCATTCATTATTATTTATAAAAACATATGGCTTACATCATTATGTCACACAATTGTGCTTTAAAAAGAATGGACACCTTTTTTCTATTTTCATTTCATTATGTCAACATTCAGCTTTGCAACGATGGTATAATTTCTAAGGAATTGTTCAAAATATTATCACACTTAGGAATTTTATGCCTAGCAAAAATCATATTTTCTATGCATAATATTTTCATGGAAATCTAAAAACAAATCATCACCATCATCATTTTCATCATCACAACACAAAGTCTTAAGACAGTCTCTTAAGCACTCTTTTACTTTTAGCAATATTTCTATAATAGGATTAGCTTGACGACCTAGTGAGCGGCGACTCCATGAAATGGTCTATAACAACGACAATGTCCTTTGAAATTATTGTTAGAAGTCCCTTTATTTTTCATCAAATCACACCACAAAACAACCAATTTATTTACATTAGATTATTTCATTTAAATTTTACAGCATGACACAAAATTATACTATTTCCAAACGACATAATTACATGAATAATCAATCAACAAATCAAAATTTAAAGCATCATAAAACATATGGATAAGTCATATCACAAAAATATCATATATATATATCAAAAATGTATGTACATCATATCAAAAAACTGGATTGGTATGCCACAATCTATACCTTGGCATACTCAATCCTCTCAAAAATATATAGTCTATAGTCTATAGCAGCTAGTCTCGAGAAGCCCTCAAGCTCTTAGCCTCATCTCCTCTCCCACCCTGGCATGGAGTAGGTGGTCCCATAGAAGTCCGTGTTATGTCATGGGTCCTCAATGTCAATCGTAAGGATGACCTCGACGACCCCATCGTGATCGGCTCTGCAATGGGAGCTGGCAGCGGTATCCTCTGGTTCTTTGGAACCACGTGATAGTACAATCCTTGGTAGAATGTGGTCTAAGCGATAGACCATGCCAGATATTGAGTGCTTGCCCCTCCACTTTGAGCCCTGAGTCATGTAGCCTCATCCTACAGTGTTTGCACATGAGCCCTGTTGAGAAGCAACACACCCCCACTAAAAAATGAATTTCATCCCTTGAAAACATTGAGCTTTCATTTTTGCAGTAAGGACCCTCTTGAGTTTTTCAGGTTTTAAGTTCCAATCTTGCTTGTTTCAGGTTTTAAATCCAAATTTGCTTGCCTCCTTTTAAAGTTGTGCTTTTTCTTGCATTCTAGCTTTGTTATCCAAGAATTCACTTTTTACATGCTATAATCAATCATGCTTAAAGAAAATCTTGCGCCGGTACGAAAAAAATACAGAAAATAGATAGATAAATCCATAGAAAATCAAAATTTTCCTTTTTTGGAAGTGTCGCGATATCGCGACACTTCCATTTACGAAAATGTCGCGATATCGTGGCAGGTTTTCAGAAAATCTGCCAAGTCTGGAAAACGTCGCGATTTCGCGACATGTCGCGAAATCGCGACGCTTTGGAGAGAGAAGGTGCAAGGCATGAAAAGGTCACGAAATCGCGACATGTCGCATTTTTGCGGTAGGAGAGAGAAGAAGGGTTGCAAGAATGAAAAATTGGCTAAGTATGAAAATGGTCACGATTTTGCGACATGTCGCGAAATCGTGACACTTTCTGGAGAGAGAGGAAAATCATACTCAGGAAGCAAAATCAAGTTGCATGAACAATCTAGGGGAAGGCCAAGTCAAGGCAGCCAAAATCAAAGAAATTCTAAGGAAACCTTGGACGTCATGAAATCGCGACGTCGCGATTTCGCGACGTCATGATTTCGTGACGCTCCAAGGAAGAGGGGGCTTGAAAGGTGGCCATGTCACAATTTTGCGACACGGACAAGGCAAAGGAAGCCTTGGGTGTCATGAAATCATGACACCCCAACCACCCAGAGCAAAGTTGCAACACCTGAACCAAAAGAGCTACAAGGGACGGGAGCGTCGCGAAATTGCGACGCTCCAAGAAAGAAAGGAAAGGTGCGGCCTAAGGGAGGATTCAACAAGGAGGCCACCATGTCGCGATTTCGCAACATGGTGGAGAGATAGAAATCAAGGGAAGAGGCTAAGGTAGAAGCATGTCATGAAATCGTGACATGCTTAGAAAAATGGTACGGTCTCCAGCGAGAGGCACGATTTCGCGACATGTCACGTTTTCGTGGCTCGATGAGCGAAAAGTTGCCAAAGCACTGGGGACGTCGCGATTTCACGACATGTCACGAAATCGTGACATGTCACGAAATCGCGACATGTCGCAGTTTCACGCCAGGAGAGAGAAAGTTGCACAAAGAGCCTGAAAATGCAAAACAGCTGTAAACAGAAGGCGTCCTGGGATAGTGACACGTGTCAAAACGCGTATCAGTCAAACAGGGCCGACATGCAAGTTTGTATTAAGGTTTTTAGTCTGTTTTATTTATTTAAGCTTTGATTTTATGTTTTGTTAAAGTGCTAATTAATCTTTTTGTCTTTCATGCAGGAATCCATCTGTCACTTGCGAGACAACGGGAAAGAAGCCATAAATACAAAGTTAAAAGTGCAAATAAATCAAGGACCGCCATGCTAGAGGAGAAGATGTCGGTAAATGCATTCAATGACAAATTTATGGCAGAATTGATAGCATGAAGACCATTTCAACTCAGATAATGGATCTACGGAGATCAATTGACGGAGAAGTGGTGACTCATCCGGCTCACCAACAGGAATTAATGGGGGCATTTATTTGCAGTTGCGGTGAATGCAAGTAGCATTCGATTCTATCTTCTCCATTTATGGCGGCTGACTGCACTGATTTGCAGAGGGGTTAAGTTCTACCCAAACTTTGTTTTTAAATGGCTTTATATTGTAAAACCCGGTCCTAGGGTTTAAGTGTGATAAGATTTAGGATTTGAAAGCAAGATATTTTGAAAAGATCAGGGTCTGTCCTGAGTCTATAAATACAAGTTCTAAATGTAATCGTGGGAGGTGGAGACTTAGAAATAAAAGGCCATTGAAGCAATTTCTTGCAAATTTTGTTAAATACTTTTATTTCTGGACTTGAAGTTGATGTGCTGTTGTTTTTTTGTGATAGCATGGCCAGGAGCCTAATCTTTTATAGACTGTGATAAGTGTATCTTCTTCTGTTATCCGTTCCATCAAAGTTTATTAGATATATGCTGTAAATCTGAGATATCAAAATTAAATATGCTGTTGGGCTTCAGTTGTTCTATTGTTTGCTAGGGAAAATTATACATTTGAGGTTCAAGTTTGTTCTAATTGCTCTGTCTTCACTGTGTGAGCTAGGCTACCGGTGAAAGATATCAGTTTTAACCAACTTCCCTTCGGTTTATAATTTTCTACTAGATCTGTTCCATCTTTGCCTTGTGCTCTTAGTTGAAAGTGATCTTAGAAATCTGGACACTTTCTTCTTTGATTTGTTCTGTCATGAAGCTGATAGCATAAATGAAATTGGTAGTTTTAAGTTTTACAGTTTAAATTCTGATAAACTTCTCTTTCTGCCTTACCCTACCCTCTCTTTGCTTACCATGGAATGATCCATTTTTATTTTCTTTATTTGTCTTTTATTTAAATCTGCTGACCCATGAGAGCTAGATCAAAGAATCAAGTTAAATCTGATTGTCAACAAGTGACAACTACTGAACAAGTTCAAGAACCCCTTGTAAGGTAACATACAGTCCATATTTAAATCTATTCCAGAAGCGGAAAAGAGTGAATAGACATTCGACCCGACTCTGTAACTCACACCTTGGATAACCAGCTAGATCCTAAAGTGAGTGGGATTCATCCCGTGGGTGTTATCAGTATTTATGCTCATTCTTCATAGGGTGTGTATGAAAGTTGGACCAAAATCTAATTGGCGCTAGAAGGAGGGCCTAAACTTATGTTCTTAGTGCACCTGAGTTGAGAAATCTGAATCGGGACTTAACAGTACAGTTTTTATAAATTGTCAGTGCAGTTTTTATAAATTGTTAGTGCAGTTTTATAAATTGTCAGTGCAGTTTTATAAGTTGTCAGTACAGTTTTTAATTGACAGAGCAGACCTTAAGTTCAGTACTCTATCAAGAACTGCAAAGTTATAAGTGCTTGTGAAAGCTAGATTCTACATACCGGGTAACAAGGTCCCACCCCAGAGCTGGAGAGCTCCTTGTCCCTGAATTAGAAACTCCAAAAAGAAGTAGCCTCAGAAGGGCCAAATCTCTGTCACAAACAGTTTTGTCACCATTAATAGTTACTCCAACCAGATCTTAGAATATCACTGTCAACCAGGGAATAATGGCAAATTGGTTGGGCTCCACAGCTTTGAACATTCCGGGTATAGCCCATGACTTGCCCAGAAATCCAGAAAGATATCTCCCCAGATATAAACATGATGGGACAAGAACTGTAGAAGAACATTTGGTTGCATTCAAGAATGCACTGAAGTTATTAAATTTACAGCATGAGGATGTTGCCTGTAGGCTATTCCCGTTCACTCTCCAAGAGGGAGCTTATGATTGGTTTCTGAACCTTACCAATGATTCTATCACCAACTAGAATGATTTAGAAAAAGTCTTTGTGTCACAGTTCGGTGAAGTGATAGATCCCAGTATTTTATATCAACAGTTTTTCGGCATCAAGAGAGAATTAAATGAATCTATCAGATCCTATAATGTTAGATTCCAGAAAGCTTATGGTAGACTTACTGGGTATTATGTACCTAATGCAGACCTGGAATTAGATATTTTTAGAAACTCTCTGGATCCAATGACCTCTGTCTTCTTGAAGAGGGATTCCACTGTTGCTAATCTGACGGAAGCTTACAAAGAAGCTTTGATTCTGGAAAGACAATTGGGACCTCCAGCCTTTAAATGTTCAGCAAATTCCTCTGGTAACACAAGCTCTTCCTGTTCTCAATCCCATTCCACATCATATGATGCTGCCAGTTTGTCAGACTCTACCATCAGCAAGTCCATTGACTGCTGCACCTGTTGAGAATGTACAGAACCCAGTGAAAGAGGCTGACAATGCAAGAGTTGAAGAAGTCTCCAAGATTGTTCAGAAGCTGGCAAATGATTTCTTGAGTTTTAAGAGGCAAGTTTCTACTGGAGACAATCCCAACAGATATTCATATCAACCAAACGGATTTAACAGGCCCCCATATGAACCTAATAAATATTACAAGGGTAAAACTCATGATGTGAACATCTGTGATTTAGCTCTACCCAACTGGTGCAGAATACATGCCACTTCTCAGCATGGGGAGTTGGACTGCCTGGAATTTTGTAATGCATTTGAAGCCTTGTCTGCAGATTTGACCTCTTCAAAAAATCAAATAACTGCTGATGGCCCAAGTTCATCTAGTCACAGTGCAGCCATGGTCCTGGATTCATTCTCTTTCTCGGATGAATATGAGAATATAGTTTAAATGCCTATGGATGAGGTACAAGCTTTCCAGCAGTACAGAAGAGATAACTACAATCTGAGAAACAAGAATCCGGAGCCTAATACTACATCAACTCCTCCGGATAACTCTCACAATATTCCTCCGGACCCTTCTCCAAGCAATAATCCACCTCCACCAAAGGGAGGAGGTCAAAGAGTACCAGATGTTGTTGTTCCTCCACTTAACAAAGGATATAACATAGTGGAGGATATGAAAAAGATTAAGGCCAACATTACTCTGCATGAGCTGGCATAGATTTCAGAGCAGAGAGACAACCTGATAAAGACATACTCTGGCCCTGCTGCTAAACCTGTGGACAAGGGAAAGAAAATAGCAAATCATGTATAAAGAAAAAATTGAAGTTCCCCCCTTTTTACTGACTGTCTGGATTTTTGGGAAGAACTTGCACAATTGTTTGGTAGATTCAGGTGCATCTGCTAATGTCATGCCATTGGCCATTTGTCAGCAGTTGGGGCTGACCCCAATGAAATTTGAAAGGAGAGTTGTCCAATTGGACAAATCAGAGGTCAAAGTTGTTGGAGAGCTTCAAAATATTCATATCCAATTAGCATCTGAGCCAAGGGCTCAACATAAAATTGAAATCCAGGTTGTGGATATCCCAGTGGGGTACGGGATGCTGTTGAGTAGGGATTGGTCTAGGTCTTTGAACGGATATTTGGCAACAGATTTTTCACACATGTGGTTGCCATGGAAAGGAGTGGCAAATCAATTGTGGGTTGACAGAGAACCCAGGTACAAGCACACAATTACAGAGTACAATGCAGCAAATGAAACTATGAATGTTGCAGAGGTAGATATTGGTGTCTACAATTTAACAATGGGCAGAGTAACAAGTGTAATAAAGCTCATCCTGTACATACTAATGAAGTCTGGACACTTCATGTGGATGGAGCTAGATGTAAGCAGGGTTCTGGAATAGGGGCAGTCCTAAAGGGACCTCAAAGTCAGACATTTTTTATGTCTTACCGCCTGCAGTTCCCATGTACTAACAATTTTGCAGAGTATGAAGCTCTGATTTTAGGTTTAAAATTTGCATTGGATAGAAGTGTGAAGAATATTCAAGTTTTCACTGATTCAGAATTGGTGGCAAGTCAAGTCAAGGGTAAATTCCAGTGTAAAGCCTCCTATTTGAAAGGATACAAACACCGGGCTTGGGATCTTGTAGAAGGCTTTGATGCATTTAATCTGACACACATACCCAGGGAACAAAATTCACATGCAGATGTCTTGGCATCTTTAGCTGCAAGTTTAAGACCATTGGAGGAATTTAAATGGGATAATTTTTCAATTGAGTTAGTCCCCTGTCCTTCAGTTCCCAAAAATATAGACAGCTTTCAAGTTTTCTCTGATGATCAACAGATTGTAAACTTTTTGCAGAGTACTAACACTTTTGAGAATGCTATAATTGATGAGAGCCAAAGAGACACCCTGCTGGAACAATTAGATGATGATAGGGGAATAATGAGGTTGAAGGACAATAGAATTCCAAAAGGAATGGTAGAGCTGGAGCGGCTATTTGATGTTGACAAGATCAGACAAAAGGTGAATTCTAAGGATTATGTGGGTACCACAGACAATGAGACAGAAAATTTGAACATAGGGACTAAAGAGGATCCAAGGCACATCAAGTTGGCAAAGGACTGTGATCCAAAAATAAAGAGAAGTCTGATTGATTTTCTGCACAGGTCCAAGGATGTAATGGCCTAGTCATACAAAGATTTAAAGGTATTTGATCCAAAATTTTACACTCACATAATACCTTTAAAAGAATTTTGCAAGCCTTTCAGACAAAAACAGAGGCATGTCAATGCTCTGTTAGAACCCCTAATCCAGAAAGAAGTGGAGAAGCTCTTGAGTGCAGCAATTATTTTTCCTATCAGGCATTCTACTTGGGTGGCAAATCTGGTGCCAGTTAGGAAGAAGAATGGAGAGATCCGCCTGTATGTGGATTTCAAGAATTTAAACAAGGCATCTAAAAAGGAAAACTATCCCCTGCCTTCTATGGATGAAGTCCTGCAAATTGTTAATGGCTCAGAGATGATGTCTTTCCTGGATGGCTTCTCAGGCTATAACCAGATTTTGGTTGAGAAAGAAGATAGAATGAAGACTGCTTTCACAACTAAGTGGGGGACTTTTGCTTACAAGAGGATGCCATTTGGGTTAATAAATGCAGGAGCAACATTTCAAAGAGCAATGGATCATGCCTTCAAGGGGCTTATGGGCAAATGTATTGTGGTGTACATGGATGATCTAACAGTCTTCTCCAAATCTAGGTTTGACCATGTCAAGCACTTAGAGTCTGTGTTTAACAAGTGTAGGGAGTTTGGCATTTCCTTGAATCCAAAGAAGTGCATCTTTGGTGTAACAGAAGGGAAACTCCTTGGGAACTTGGTCACAAAGGATGGCATTTCTATGGATCCAGGCAGAGTTGAAGCCATATCTGGCATACCATTTCCCAACTCCAAGAAAGAGTTGAGGTCATTCTTTGGAAAGATTAACTTTGCCAGGAAGTTCATCTTCGGCTTTGTAGAGATAGTTAAGCCAATGAATGACATGTTAAATCAAACTGCCCAGATTGTCTGGACCACAGAAGCTAAGGCAACCTTCCAAGAAATTAAGACAACCATTAAACAAGCACCAGTTCTGGTAAGCCCGGACTTCAGTGCAGATTTTTATCCGTACACCTTCTCTTCTGAACATACACTTGCTGCAGTTCTGACCCAACGGAGAGAAACTGGGGAACATCCAATTGCTTTTAAGAGCACCAATTTGAAGGGAGCCGAGCTGAAATATTCTTGTTTAGACAAACAAGCTTATGCTTTGGTAAGAGCAGTGAAGCAATTCAGGCACTATATACTGAGGAGCAAAATTCATGCCATAGTTCCAGACCCAGCTGTGAAGTACCTTCTAAGTCAGAATGAGTTGGGTGAACTAAGAGGCAATTGGGTTACCAGGCTGCAAGAGTATGACTTGGAGATTAGGCCTGCAAAACTGATCAGGGGGATTAGTTTGTCTAGACACATTGCTGAAGTGCCTCTACGAGAAGAAGTTAATCAGTTAAATTTTGAATCTGATGATTGGTATGGAGATATCATTCATCTGCTACAGTTTGGAATTTGCCCATCCCATTTGAACAGAACCCAAAGGAGAGCATTAAAATTAAAAGTTGCTCATTATCTTCTCAAGGTAGGTACTCTGTATAGAGAGAATTATGCTGGTATTTTCCTAAGGTGCATTTCTCCCAGTGAAGTCGATGAAGTCATGGCTAGTTTTCATGAAAAACTAGGGGCAGGGCATCCATCAGGATCTGCCACTGCACATAAAATACTAAGAGCAGGTTATTATTGGCCTACACTTTTTAAGGATGCACATCATCATGTCATAACCTGCCATCAGTGCCAGACTTTTGCAGCCAAAGAAGCCAATCGGGCTCTGCCATTGCAACCTGTTGTGATAAACAAACCTTTCATGCAGTGGGGACTTGATTTTGTGGGAGTCATTAACCCAAATTCTTCAGCAGGGCATAAATATGTCCTGACAGCTACTGACTATTGCACAAGGTGGGTTGAAGCAGTAGCCACTACAAGGAGTACAGCTCAAGAAGTGATTGATTTTCTTGAATCAAATGTCATAACTAGATTTGGGGTTCCCCTAAATTTGGTGTGTGATAATGGACCAACCTTCCAATCATTGGAGTTTGCAGATTGGGCATACTAGATGGGGATAGTTATCAGATTCTCATCCAACTATTATCCCCAAGGCAATGGACTGGCTGAGTCCACTAACAAGAATTTAATGAATGCCATCAAGAAGTATACAGCAGATAAACCCAGGCAGTGGCATACATTGTTGAAGTATGCACTTTGGGCTGACCGGATAAAACACAAAGTGGCTCTTAAGACTTCTCCTTTTGCTTTGCTGTATGGTGCCCAGCCAATTATTCCCATCTCTCTGAAGTTGCCCACCTACCGATTTGCCTTAGATTATTTTGAGGATCATGATGATGCTGAAGCCTGTGTTTTAGATTTGACTAACTTGCAAGATGAAAGACTCCAAGCCCTGGAGCACTTCAGTAGGCACCAAGAAACTGTCAAGCGGTGGTTTGACAAGAGGGCCAAAGTGAAAGCTTTCAGACTGGTAGACTTGGTGCTTCTGTGGGACAAGGCCCATGAGAAGAAGGGTAAGCACACAAAGTTGCAGCCACTGTGGATAGGCCCCTACCAAATTGCTGAAATATTGGGTAACAATGCATTCCGTTTACAAGACCTGGATGGTAATTTTTTGGACCTCCTTGTTAATGGTCAATACTTGAAACATTATTTCTTGGTTGTTCCATCCAATCTATCATTTGAATGAAGTCATAAAGAGGTTGTAACATGTGTACACATTGTAAATAGCTTTGCTTCAGTTTTATTTTGCTTTAGTTTAGTTTTAATTGCATGTGCAGTTTTTAGTTGTTTTTAGTGCTGCTTCAGTTTTCAGTTTTAGTTCTGTATTTCATTTCCTTCCTTGCCTTTGCAGGTGTTTTTAGTTTATTTGTTTTAGATTAATTTTGATGTCAGTCAATTTTAGTTCCTTTGTTTCAGTTTTTAATTTTAAGCTGTCTGTACAGGGTTGTTTGTTTTAATTTATCCTTATTGTTTCTTCCCTGCAGTGTTCTTTAATTTGTGTGCTGCCTGTACAGTTGTTTTTTTTTTTATTTCCTGTGTAAATAACAGTGTAGTTTTATTTTATTTTTGTCTATGCAATGTTCTTTTGTTTTATTTCCTGTCAAGTCTGTACAAACTGTATTCTTTTTCCTTTGTTGTTTGTACAGTTCTTTGCAGTTTATCTGCTTTAGCTTAAATTTTCTGTGCAGTGCTGTGTAATTATTTTAATCTTAGTTGCCTGTGCAGTTTTTAGTTGCTATGTTTTTAGTTAATCTTTTGCAGTCTGTGCAGTTTTATTTTTGTTTTGCTTTAGAGGCCTGTGTTTATCCTTGGAAGCCTGTACAAAGTCCTTTGGCTTCTAAAAAATTTTGTTCTTTGCCTTTGCCTGAGCATCAATGAAAAGTCAGCCTTCTAAAAGTTTGCTCTAGTCTGAGCTGATCAATCCAGTCTCCATCCAATGCTCATTATTCTAATTCAGATAGTCTGCTTAAACTGAACTGTAGAACTATTTTGTTATTCAGAACAAAGGTAGAGAGATGATTGGATTTTGTGTCTTGCTTGCCACAGTTGTTTTAATTATAGAGAAACTGCTATGCTGTTTGGTTGGAGAAACTCCCGGGGAATCCAAGAAAAGTTGGTTATAAGAGGGGACTATGATTCATGCAATTATTTGGGTGTCTACAGAAGCTATCAGTGCCTAGACTGAAACAGTTCCGGATTGATCAAATGTTAAAAGAAAATTGTGATTTCTCTAAGGCCTTTCAAATATCGATGTATTTCAAAAGAGAAAAGAAAAAAAAAAAGAGAAAAAAGAAAAGAGAAAAGAGTTATATGATGAAAGAGGCAGCCAATACTTCCAAAGATATTTTTCCTTCCAAAGATATTTTTCTGTTACTAAGTTATAGATTTTGCCCTACAGTTGTAAATTTGGGTCATGTAAATCTAAAGGGTAACTCTGTCTAGGCTGTAAAAGGCTAAACTAGTAAACAGAGCTCTACTCGGTTTCCCCTTTTACAATCTAGAAAAGCTGATCAGTCCAAAGTCCATCATTCAATCCAGTCATTCTTGAAGAAAGTTCTATACCCTTGTAATTGCACATCATAAATCTTCCTTGAAGTAATTCAGCCTAGTATGTCCTTGGGAAATTTTGACAGCTAGCAGTTAGTAGTCAATTTATTGTGAAGAATGTCTGTGGCAAGGCATGATGCATGGTCTTTTTGTTTTGAAACTAGAGTCCTGGGTTCTAAAATAATGCTACTATTTTACCCGCAGATATCGCCATTTGTTGAGAAGCAACACACCCCCACTGAAAAATGAATTTCATCCCTTGAAAACTTTGAGCTTTCATTTTTGCAGTAAGGACCCTCTTGATGATCTTCAGGTTTTAAGTTCCAATCTTGCTTGTTTCAAGTTTTAAATCCAAATTTGCTTGCCTCCTTTTTAAAGTTGTGCTTTTTCTTGCATTCTAGCTTTGTTATTCCAGAAATCATTTATCACATGCTAGAATCATTCATGCTTAAAGAAAATCTTGCACCGGTACAAAAAAATGCAGAAAACAGATAGATAAATCCATAGAAAATCAAAATTTTCCTTTTTTGGAAGTGTCGCGATATCGCGACACTTCCATTTTTGGAAATGTCGCGATATCGCGGCAGGTTTTCAGAAAATCTGCCAAGTCTGGAAAACGTCGCGATTTCGCGACATGTCGCGAAATCGCGATAGTTTTGGAGAGAGAAGGTGCAAGGCATGAAAAGGTCGCGAAATCGCGACATGTCGCATTTTCGTGACAGGAGAGAGAAGAAGGGTTGCAAGAATGAAAAATTGACTAAGTGTGAAAATGGTCACGATTTCGCGACATGTCACGAAATCGTGACACTTTCCGGAGAGAGAGGAAAATCGTACTCGGGAAGCAAAACCGCAGGGGGAGGGCCCAAAAAAGAAGAGCCCCGCGCCCGCGCGCCGCAAAAAAAAAAAGGGAAGGCAAAGAAAAGAGGGGGCAAGAACCCCGCCCCCCAAAAGAGGGGGGGGGAAATCAAGTTGCATGAACAATCTAGGGGAAGGCCAAGTCAAGGCAGCCAAAATCAAAGAAATGCTAAGGAAACCTTGGACGTCGCGAAATCACGACGCTCCAAGGAAGAGGGGGCTTGAAAGGTGGCCGTGTCGCGATTTCGTGACACGACCAAGGCAAAGGAAGCCTTGGGTGTCGTGAAATCGTGACACCCCAGCCACCCAGAGCAAAGTTGCAACACCCAAACCAAAAGAGCTACAAGGGACGGGAGTGTCGTGAAATCACGACGCTCCAAGAAAGAAAGGAAAGGTGCTGCCCAAGGGAGGATTCAACAAGGAGGCCACCATGTCATGATTTCGTGACATGGTGGAGAGATAGAAATCAAGGGAAGAGGCTAAGGCAGAAGCATGTTGCAAAATCGTGACATGCTTAGAAAAATGGTACGATCTCCAGCGAGAGGCGCGATTTTGTGACATGTCGCATTTTCGTGGCCTGATGAGCGAAAAGTTTCCAAAGCGCTGGGGACGTCGCGATTTCGCGACATGTCACGAAATCGCGACATGTCGTAGTTTCATGCCAGGAGAGAGAAAGTTGCACAAAGAGCCTGAAAATGCAAAATAGCTGTAAACAGAAGGCGTCCTGGGATAGTGACACGTGTCAAAACGCGTATCAGTCAAACAGGGCCGACATGCAAGTTTGTATTAAGGTTTTTAGTCTATTTTATTTATTTAAGCTTTGATTTTATGTTTTGTTAAAGTGCTAATTAATATTTTTGTCTTTCATGCAGGAATCCATCTGTCACTTGCGGGACAACGGGAAAGAAGCCATAAAGACAAAGTTAAAGCGCAAATAAATCAAGGATCGCCATGCTAGAGGAGAAGATGTCGGTAAATGCATTCAATGACAAATTTATGGTAGAATTGATAGCATGAAGACCATTTCAACTCAGATAATGGATCTGCGGAGATCAATTGACGGAGAAGTGGTGACTCATCCGGCTCACCAACAAGAATTAATGAGGGCATTTATTTGCAGTTGCGGGTGAATGCAAGTGGCATTCGATCCTATCTTCTCCATTTATGGTGGCTGACTGCACTGATTTGCAAAGGGGTTAAGTTCTACCCAGACTTTGTTTTTAAATGGCTTTATATTATAAAAACCCGGTCCTAGGGTTTAGTGTGATAAGATTTAGGATTTGAAAGCAAGATATTTTGAAAAGATCAGGGTCTGTCCTGGGTCTATAAATACAAGTTCTAAATGTAATCGCAGGAGGTGGAGACTTAGAAATAAAAGGCCATTGAAGCAATTTCTTGCAAATTTTGTTAAATACTTTTATTTCTGGACTTGGAGTTGATGTGCTGTTGTTTTTCTATGATAGCATGGCCAGGAGCCTAATATTTTGCATACTGTGATAAGTTCATCTTCTTTTGTTATCCGTTCCATTAAATTTTATTAGATATATGCTGTGAATCTGAGATATCAAAATTAAATATGTTGTTGGGCTTCAGTTGTTCTATTGTTTGCTTGGGAAAATTATACATTTAAGGTTCAAGTTTGTTCTAATTGCTCTGTCTTCACTGTGTGAGCTAGGCTGCCGGTGAAAGATATCAGTTTTAACCAACTTCCCTTCGGTTTATAATTTTCTGCTAGATCTGTTCCATCTTTGCCTTGTGCTCTTAGTTGAAAGTGATCTTAGAAATCTGGACACTTTCTTCTTTGATTTGTTCTGTTATGAAGCTGATAGTATAAATGAAATTGGTAGTTTTAAGTTTTACAGTTTAAAGTCTGATAAACTTCTCTTTCTGCCTTACCCTACCCTCTCTTTGCTTATCGTGGAATGATCCATTTTTATTTTCTTTATTTGTCTTTTATTTAAATCTGCTGACCCATGAGAGCTAGATCAAAGAATCAAGTTAAAATCTGATTGTCAACAAGTGACAACTACTAATCAAGTTCAAGAACCCCTTGTAAGGTAACAGAC
Source organism: Wollemia nobilis (assembly GCA_028583015.1). Taxonomy (NCBI): domain Eukaryota; kingdom Viridiplantae; phylum Streptophyta; class Pinopsida; order Araucariales; family Araucariaceae; genus Wollemia; species Wollemia nobilis. The sequence goes on from JAQPPZ010016927.1 coordinate 7,418,608, forward strand.
AGATCCATATTGAAATCTATTCCAAAAGCGGAAAAGAGTGAATAGACATTCGACCCGACTCTGTAACTCACACCTTGGATAACCAGCTAGATCCTAAAGTGAGTGGGATTCATCCCGTGGGTGTTACCGGTATTTATGCTCATTCTTCATAGGGTGTGTATGAAATCCGGACCAACAAGCCCGAAGGCGAGAAACCTAGCTTGAAGAGCCTCCATCTCACTACTCTTCCCCACCTCAATACCCTTGTTCTTATCGAGTGATGGTGGCCTCTTCCTCTGTTGAGAAGGGAGCCCCTCCTCTCTTCTCTCTAGTTGTTGCGGTCTCTCCGAAGCCTGTGGCACTCTTTGGCATATCTCCTAAGGATACCGTCGCTACTCCCTCCCCTCGTGACCCCTCACTGCATTGATAGTAGCATGGCACTGCCTCCCCATCCATCGCACCATGGCATGCATCAGACCCTGTGCCTTCATCATTCAAGGAGGGTGGATGCTTGTGTACCAGGCATCATATCTGTCTATCACCCCAGCATGATCCCCATCCACCGATTGAATGGGGGCATCATCAGCATCCTGACTCCAGAATCGTTGCATATCTAGAGCCCTGCTTAGTGTAGTGCTATCCTAGACAGTCCGATAATACTCATAATCCTTGAGAGAAGGGATCCCCTACTATAGACCAAACTACCAAAAAACTTGGTCATAGCGGTGGAGCTCTACCTCTCCCCGCTCCATCCTCAGCCATAAGACTCGCCTAATGTGAGCCAACTCCTATCCATCCTCTCCCCACCCTAGGTGCTCTCTCCATGGCCTCTAGGTTATCTAGTTAGGGATGATGTCATCTAGCAACCTTTGAGACATCGACAGATCTATCCATCGCTATGACCCTCTCTAGAGCCACCAATAGAAAACCTAAGGTCTCTCTCGGTCAACCCCTGCCAGTGGAAGCCCTACTAGCCTCCACACTGCAATGTGCTCCCACCACCAAACCTGTAGTAGCAATTTCAAAACCATACATCAACCTCCCTTATATATGACCTCGTACAGGATCATATACAAGTGACATAGCACAAAGCTACCCTAAGCGAATCTGTAGCCATGGTCTCTCATATCATAGACCACATCTGAGAGTAGCCATGGTAACCTGCATCTGCTCTGGTGACATAGCAGTAGACCACCCACTACCCCTGCCAAAACCTAAGTCAATCGAGATGCCCTAGGCATCTGCCGCAATGTCTTGATGATTCACTCTGCCCTTCTTTAGGGTGAAGCTAGGGTCTTTGCACAATCGCATGGCATGGCCCTGATTGGCCATAGGAGTCATAAACTACCCATGTATGGTGATCCTCAAAATCCTCCATACGTCCTCTAGAGTGGGAGCCATCTCCCCTGTCGATAGCTAGAAGCAGGACAACCTCGAATACCACCTCTCTGCTAGGGCTGTCAATAGCCCCATGTCTATAGGTATTTGTGGCATCTCTGCCACATGCTGTAGCCCAACCTCTGATAGTCGATCTTGCTCTACCTGATCGAGCATGGCTACGTCGTCTCTTAGCCCCTCGTATTTCCACTCCCAACTTTTTAGTAATCCCCTCTGCAAGATAAACAATCAAACAACAAAAATCATTAATAGATAATCATTAAAATCAATTTCATCTTATAAAAAAATGATGATATCGTCCACTATTGGATGATATCGTACTAAATTGGGTCAAATCATCCTTTGTAGGATGAAATCGTCTCTAATTTCACAACTTAGATATCGCCCCTTGTTGGACGGGACCGCCCCTACTTTGTCGATTTTGCCCCTAGACGAAATTGGCGATCTAGGGACGATTTCGTCCCAACATTGTCGATGGCCTAAAAATGGTCGTGATGCCCCAAAAACGGTTAAAATTTAAATTAAAAACCACACAAATCAAATTAAAAACATAATTCATCAAGTTTAGATCCTTACCTACAACCCGCATCGAACCTCTGTCGATATGTGCACTATTTCTACCATTTTGCCTATAGAGCTCTAAAAACAATGAATGTGAACAGTAACAATGAATTAGGGTTTTACCCTATTTTTTTAAATTTTATTTAAAAAAAAACCACTTTTTTTAAATTTTTCTTTTTTGCGCTTTTACCTCAAACGTTCGATTTGGGTAAAAACACAAAGGAGGCACCATAGCAACCAGTCGTACGATTCGACCTAGAATCATCGTCTAGAAAATTGAGTAAATTTTTGCTTTCTCGTAAAGCGGGAAGAACTCGTCTTTAACGTATTTTCTTCAAAAAATTCGCTAAAGAGGGGGGCAAAATGTAGCATCCTAAAATTGGCGTAGTTAAACCCTTAGTAAAAATATAAAATTTGAATTTTAACCCCGAAACCGCCTGTTAACCGCTCACCTCGTTTTTCATGCCATTTTTAGGAGTTGTTTTGATCGTTGGATGATATCATCACCGATCAGACGAAATTGTCCCTGATTGAAAGAATTCTTATGGAACAGAACGTCCAAACGATTTCATTCCAAAATCAAATTTTCATAATTAGCTTATGTTTCAACAGCCTCTCCAACTTGGGCAGAAGCGTGTCTGTGCAGTTGGAGATCTCCCATATTGGGATGATCCCCAACCTCCTAACCTCCCCCTAATCCTATATAAACTAGGATTTTCTCAATTTATCCCCTTGGTTTGCTAATCCCATGATTCCCTAGTTGATTTTTCCCTGCCATTTAGTTTTGTTGTGTTAAGACGTCCTATCCACCATTGTTTGCACTCGTAGTTTTAAGTTTTCATTACAAGTTTTTACTGTGCTTCAGTTGGAGGAAGCTTGGATCGTCGCAGGAGATTCCAAACGATTTTAGATGTTTATGTCATGGATCAGTGATGATCTCGTACGATTGGAGGCGATCTCGACTGCAATTCAGATTGGGGGCAACCAGAGCCCTAAGTTTGCATTTTTCATTTGTCTTCTTTATTTTACTATGCATTAGGTTGATTTATTTTCATTCTGCATCCTAGAGTTCACCTCATTCAGCGTAAATGCATGATAAAGTTAAAATAAGTTATTAAAACAATGCATTTCCTTTAATTTGCTATCTAGATTTATCAGTTAGGCATTTATACTATTGTTTCTATCATTTTGCATTATTCTCGCAGTAGCATTTTTGGTTTTTGGTGTATGTTTCTATGATTGTAGGTTTCTAATGAATTCATCTGACGAATTCGTCAGATCGATGACAATCTTGTCTAATCTCAGGTGATCACCTGTGATCTAAGATGATTTTGTACAATTGCAGATGATCTCGTCATATTCGAGACGATCTGGACTCCTACAAGCTTCAGAATATTCATCAGACATCCGGAATCAAGTGCATTCTTTCTCATTTCGCATATTATTTACATTTAGGATTCATTCTCGCTTTTTGTATTCATATAAATCAGTATTTTCATATAGAATAGCTTAGATTCATTATGTCCAACCTAGGATTATGAATGATCAAGTATAAAATGAACACATCAAAACCATTCTCAACCTAGGCATGGAAACTGCCACTCAAAGTTTCCTGGTGAACCCACCATCCGTCGAAAATTCACCCTTATACCCCTCCCCCGAGAGGCGCGACCTTCAAAGGGTCTCTCAGTTTGAGGCATTGTCCCATCCTTCTTGCATCCCCATTTCGGGTGTGGATCCTATACCTAAAGGTAAGGATGCAAAAAAATTGGAGCAGTACACAATCCATACATACCCTTATATCATTGTTGGTGAATCTATCATTCTTTAACTCACTCTTGCTCCTCGTCTGTGGTTTTGCATCATTTCTTAAACCAACCGATCCCTTCTTCGTCATCTGAATCTTCCTCCATATGCTCTAGATTATTACTGGATTCAATTATTTCATACAATATGATCTCTATCAATTTATTTGCTCCACTCCGCTATCCAACCCACCTTAATCAAATCATATCAACCACTCCATATTTTATTGATTTTGATCACATCTTTATTGAACCTTTTTCTCAAGATATTTTGTTGTCTCCAAATCTGTTACATTCAAAAAATGCCCCTCTTTCATCCACCTCACCCCATATCCCATATATTCATCATATGAATACTTATGTTGATGATGAGATTGCTCTCTCAAATTTTGTTGATGATATGCATCTCATCCCCATTCTTGTTCAAATCCAAGAGGGCTCCCACATGCTTGTGGAAGATACCATTGATGTTAACATTGGTGACAATCCAACCAACCCTCACATAGTCAAACTTTATGAGATTCTCTCCCTTGAAGAAAGAGATAACTTCACTACCTTCTTAAAATAATATAAGAGAGAGTTTGCATGGTCCTACAAGGATATGCCTAGCCTTAATCCATAGTTGGTTGTCCATAACCTCACACTCAATGATAATTCCAAACCAATGAAGCAAAAGCTTTGTAAGATGCATCCTACAGTTGCTTTGGTGGTCAAGGAAGAACTACAAAAATCCTCGACGTGGGATTCATTCAACCAATTGATTATCCAAAATGGGTTTCTAACATTTTTCCCATGCCAAACCAAAAGGAGGCATTCGCATATGTACCGACTTTAGGGATCTCAATAAAGAATGTCCTAAGGACAATTTCCTACTCCCTAACATCGATACTTTAGTTGATGCTACAAGAGGTCATCCCTCATGGATGGATTTTTATCAGCATTATGCATAAGTGCGAAACATCATAAGTTTGCTATATTTAGGATTTTTGAAATTTTAAATTTGCTAATTTTGGAACATTTACGGGGTTGAATTTTTTTTGGGGTCAATTCACTCGATGTTGATGATTATCCTATTTTTATTTTAATTCACCAAACACTTTCACCCAATTCCACGGATAATTTACCTTCAAATTATAAATAATTTTATTTTTCTAGCCCAATTTTCCACATATACTACCCGTATAAATATTGAAGGGGGTACCGATAAACATATATCTAAAACACTCTAACTTTTTGAAGCAATGAAAAACCTATTGTCAGTCGACATATTTATCAATTGGTTGTAGGGTATTATCAATCGATAGACACTGATCGGTCCCATAAACTTGACAAGGTTGCATAGGAGTGCTTATCAACATAAACCGATGTGTTGTAGAGGAGTGTTAGTTGATATATTCTGATCGATTGCAGAAACCAAGGTGAATCAATTTTAGAGGATAGCCTCTCAACATAAACTGATCGGTTGTAGAGGAGTTTTAATAGACATATGTCAATCGGTTGCAGAAGAGTGTCAATCAGCATAAGCTGATTGGTTGCAAAGGAGTATCTATCAGTATAAGTCAATCGATTGCAGAGGAGTGCCAATCAACATAATCCAATTGATTGTAGAGGAGTATCAATCGACATAAGTCAACCGGTTGCAAATGCATGTCAATCAATCTAATTCGATCGGTTGTAGAAGAGTGTCAATTGGTTGTAATCAATCGATTGTAGAGGTGCTCTTTTGTAGAGAACCTTCTAGGAGACAATTTTTGGTCCAAAGCTCTGTTTTTAATTTTTTTTAAACCACCTATCTCGATGAGAGCTACACATAAAACTTAGTAAATCCTCAAAAAAACCCTCTACAACTAACCAAAACCTCTACAACTGATTGACAGCTCTGCAACCAATTGGTTGCATAGGTGTTGATCAGTTACAAAGGATGTTTTGAGGATTTTACTAAGTTTTATGTGTAGATCTCATTGAGCTAGGTGATTTTTAAAAAAAATGAAAATGGACTTTTGGATAAAACATTATGCCTTCTAGAAGATTCTCTGCAAAAGAGAACCTCTACAACTGATCGATATAAGATGATCGGTTACAAAGGCGTGTCAATCATTCTAAGATGATTGATTGTAGAATTGCAACCGATTAACTTAGGCTGATTGATACACCTCTGCAATCGATCGACTTATGTCAATCGGTTGTAGAGGTGCTTTTTTGTAGAGAACCTTTTAGGAGGCATAACTTTTGATCCAGAGCTCCGTTTTTTTTAAACCACCTAGATCGATGAGATCTACACATAAAACTTCTTAAAATACTCAAAAAAGCCTCTACAATTGATCAACACCTCTACAACTGATCGACACCTCTACAAACGATCGATTGCATAAATGTTGATAAATTACAAAGGGTTTTTAAAGATTTTACTAAATTTAATGTGTAGATCTCATCAAACTAGGTGGTTTAGAAAAGAAAGTGAAAACGAAGCTCTGTATCAAAAGTTATGCCTCCTAGAAGGTTCTATGCAAAAGAGCACCTTTGAAACCAATTCACATAAGTCGATCAGTTGTAGAGGCGTGTCAATCGACCTAAATTGATTAGTTGCAAAGGCATGTCAATCAACCTAAGATGATCAATTGCAACTCTACAAAATATCATATTAGGCTTATTGATATGCCTATGTTGTTGCAGACGTGCTCTTTTGCACAGAACCTTCTATAAAGCATAACTTTTGATCTAGAGCTCTGTTTTCATTTTTTTTTAAACCACCTAGCTTGATGAGATCTACACATAAAACTTAGTAAAATCCTAAAAAGTACCCTCTGTAAATGACCAAATGAAATCCTTTGCAACTGACCAACACCTCTAGAAATATTTTTCAATTGATTCACCACAATTTGAAATTTTTTTGTGAAATGAATGCAATTTGCCATTTCTCCTTAGACATGATTTGCTAGGATTTGGATATCGATTCGCCAAAATTTTATAAATAGATTTCAAGGTCGACCCCTTATGCATAAACCTAGATTTTTTAGATACAACCAAATATAGGTTAATCCTATAGATCAACATAAGACGTCTTTCACACCCCTTGGGGGAATTTTTGTTATAAGATCATATCATTTGGCCTTAAGAACATTGGCACCACTTATCAATGCGCTATGACATACATCTTCCATGACTACATGCACAAAATTATTGAATAATATGTAGACAACCTGATCACCAAGTCCAAAAAGCATCATCAACACATTGATGACCTTAAAAAAAATTGATCGCCTCCTAGAACACAATGTACCATTAAATCTAAAAATATCTCTTTGGAGTAGCCTCAAGAAAAATTTTGGGTTTCATTGTATCTCAATAAGGTATTGAGGTTGATCCTTACAAAGCGAAAGCTATCATTGATATACCTCCTCCTATCAATATTAAATAGTTATGCAGCTTGCAAGGAAAAATTCAAGTGATTCACCATTTCATTGCCCAACTCTCCGACAAGTGTAAGTCGTTCAATCATATTTTGCAAAAGGGGGTCACATTTAAATGGGACCATGCATGTCAAACTACTTTTGATGAAATAAAGGTATATCTCACTTCTCCACCTATCTTATCACCACCACATCCAATCATTTTGTCAATACCATGGCTTCTCTCGGGTCTTTGATACCGCAAAATCCACATATTGATACCACTCATGCTTTTAGACAAACATTGTATAATTTTTCTATTTCCACTTTAGCACCTTCTTATGACAATGGCATCAATGTTGTTCAAACTGAACCTTACGATCCTTGGTTTTTCCAAGTCAAGGATTATATTAAATTAGACATCCTTCCTTGTGATTTACCTCATGCTCATAAACACACATTCAAACAAATGGTAATCCATTATACATTGTTTGGGGACATCATATATAAATGTAGCCATGATGGCATCCTTTTGCATTATCTCGAACCACAAGAGGCTCAACACATCATTCAAGCTACCCACGATGGTACTTGTGGTGGTCATTCCAGTGGCATGGCCATTACTAATCTCATCTTACATATGGATTATTATTGGCCTACTATGGAGTATTATTGTTGCGATTATGTTAAAAAGTGTATCAAATACCAACATGCTAATCTTACGTATTTACCATCTCAAGCGTTGCAACCAATTCAATCTATGTGGTCCTTTTCTCAATGGGGCTTGGATCTCATTGGCAAGATCACGCCAGCCTCATCCAACAATCACAAATTCATCATCACTGCTATGGATTATTTTACAAAATGGGTTGAAGCAATTCCTCTCATCCAAATTATAGGTCCTAAAATTATAGATTTCATTACTCAACATATCATTTGTCATTTTGGCATTCCTTCCAAAATCATCTCTAATAATGACATGCCTTTCAAGAACAAGAATGTTCACTCATTATATGACAAATACAACATCCAACATAGCTTCTCTAGCCCATACTACCCACAAGGTAATGGTTAGGCCGAAGTTATCAATAAAACCATATGCACCATTCTTCATAAAACTGTTACAATATATCATCGTGATTGGCACAATCAAATGCCATTAGCACTCTAGGCATATAGAATGAGCATTCACACTCCAATTGGGGCAACACAATTTTTTTTTTTTATGGTACAGAGGCCATCATACCCCTAGAGCTCAAAATTCTATATTTGAGAATCTCAATGCAAGAATTTATTGATGATGATACAACCCATCAAGCAAGACTAGACCAATTGACACTCTTGGATGAATGTTGCATTCATGCTATTGAACATACACATGTCTACTAAGATCATATTTAATGTGCCTATAAAATTAAGGTGCACCAATGAGAATTCAAAATCAAAGACTTGGTCCTCAAAGAAAACCAACAAATCACTAGCCAACCGCACCATCTTCGTGATAAATTTACACCCAACTAGCTAGGCCCATACATTGTTACACACAAATTTGGTTCTGGAGCTTATCACCTTGCCAATATTGAAGGTCTCAAGGAACTTGAACCCTTGAATATCATTCATCTATGAGCATTTTATGCTTAATCACATTCATCTAGGTTCTCCATTCTTTGTACATACCATCATGGATATTACATAAATACAAAAATGCAAAAACAATAACAACAATAATAAAAATGAACAAAAACAAAACTACCTATCAGCGGCGTATGCTCCATTGCATTTTCATCCATGTTGTCCTCTTCCATATTTATTTTCTTTTTATTTTTGCTAATTTTTTATCATTGTTATATGGTCACACTTCGAGCGACTACATACCCTTGATTTGGTTTTCCCTTCTTTCACTTTCTTCTTTTCCTTTGCTTGTTTATTTACCAATGTTGTATGGTCACACTTTGAGTGGCTACATACTATTGTTAAATTACCTTTCCCCTTTCTTCCTTTTCTCTTATTCTTCTTGTTACTTGTCAATGTTATATGGTCACACTTTGAGTGGCTACATACCTTTTCTAAGTTATCTTTCTCTTTTTTTTTGTCTCTTCTTCTAATGTTTCTTTCTTCCTGTTGTTCTTTTCTCACACCTCATACACTTTCACCTTCATCATTCCATCACCATTCATGTACATCAATAATTTTGATATCACTAAACATTCTCCACTTCATCATGCCCTTATTATTTTGCATAGCACTCTTTCATTTTTCCTATCGTCCCTTTCATGTCTATATTATCCTAGGGTAATTTTGTAGCATGTCATAAAAATCCATATTTATCTAAAATAGTGTCACCTGTTTCCTTTCACTATATTTTTCATACATATCATCTACACTTACTCATTGTACATACGTAAATACATATAGGTCTTGTTCATACCCACATCTGTACATATTCATTGTGAATAACATACATGAAGAATTAAATACACACTTGTTAGTGCACCTATGTTGGATTTATGTTGAATATTTTCCATGTTATTCAGGAGGGGTTAACTCTGAAATGACTTTACACTCTATAAACATTTCCTCATCGTGGTTTGGGGGTGTTAGCCCCTAGGGAATATTTTTGGGGGGTTTTAAGCTATTTTTAGACCCAGATGGGTGTATTTGGGTTAATGTAATATCGAACCATGGTTTTACACCCATGGTATTGTAAAATACCTTCTTGTGTTGTTGGTATATAAAACAACACTTGCATGAGGGTTTGGTAATGAATTTGCAAGAAATGTAATCGTAAGCAAAAAGCAAGTGAAAGGATATTATTGTATTGGAGACGGTCAAGTTTATACAATAAGGAGATATTCTTAGTGGATTTTTTTCGATTGCTTAGAATAAATTCTTGTGTAATGTATTCTTCTTCTCTATTTTTTATTTGATTCTACAATTACTGTGTTTCTATATTTTTGTTTATTGGGATATTATTTCTCTTCATTTGGTATCAGATCTAGGTTTTAGTTTTTTTTTAGGGATAAGGGTTTCAACCCTAGTATAAATTGATTCTTGAGTGGGAGCAGTGTGTGAAAGAATCTGGGTGAAGAAAAAATAATGAGAAGCACAGGGGTAGAGATCAAAAAATTTAATGGATAGAATTTTGAGTTATGGAAACTCAATATGGAGGATCTGTTGGTGGATAAATATTAGTGGGTCATAGTCTTAGGAATAAAACCAATAGAAATTATGGACGAGGAATGGATAAATACTGATAAAAGGTCAAGATCTCTATCAGATTGTGCTTATCTAATTAAATATTTTTGAATGTATCGACAGAGACCATGACAAAGTTTTTATGTAAAAATCTAGGAGTACTTTATCAGATAAAGTCATTTGTAAGTAAACACTTTCTCTGAAAGAAGTTGTATTCTCTTCGGATGAATGATGGTGACTCTATGGCTGAACATATAAATAATTTTAACACTATGGTAAGTCAATTAAACTCTATATATATATATATATATATATATATATAGATAGATATATATATAAATAGATGAAGAGGAAAAGTGTATTACTTTACTTTGTTCATTACCTAACTCTTGGGATAACCTAGTTATGGCTATCACCAATACTACTTCTAAATTGAAAGTAGAGGATATAGTAGGAATATTGCTATCTAAATAAATGAGATGAAACACTTCTGAGGATTATCATTAGAAGGATGCATTGGTTGTAAGAGGTTGTTCTCAAGAAAGAAGAAAAAAGAAATCAGGAGAAAGAAAATCAAAATCTAGAGGAAAATTTGTTGTTCCTAACAAAAGGAAATGTTGAAGTGTGGTAAAACATGGTATTATAAATGATACTGTAGATATAAAAAGGCTAATTAAGGAACATCTATAGAAACAAAGACCACAAATAAATATTTAGTGGACATGTTCGTAGCTACAATATTCTCAAGTGAATACCATGACTCATGGTTGATTGACTCAACCACATTTTTCATATGACTCCTCATAGGGAGGGATTTTGTGAATATGAAAAGATAAATGGAGGTGAATTCTTCTTGGGATACAATTCAATACATAAAATAATAGGTCTATGAAGAGTCAAATTAAGGCTAAAATATGGAAGAGTTAAAACCCTTCCCAGTATGCTACATATTCCAAAATTTGGTAAGAAATCTAATATTGATATTTGTTAGTAAGATGAATGATGCGGGTGTGACTGTAGAATTCAATAAGGATAGTTACAAGATGATCTATGGATGCTTAGTGTTGGAAAGGGGAGTTCATATGGGAACTTTATTCAAAATTGAGGCTAGCACTATGAGTATTGATTAAAATAACTTTTTAGTTTTAGAGGAGATTAATACGGTAGAAGAAGATCCAAGTATTCCTATAGAGAAGACAATGTTGTGGCATCAATACATGAGGCACATTTGTGAGAAAGGCCTTCAAACATTAAAAATGAAAGGTATGGTTGAAGGAATTTTTGATTGCCCATTAAATTTTAATTTTTGTGAGCACTGTGTTTTTGGAAAGCAAATCAGAGTTAAGTTTCCAAGTAGTGCTACAAGATTTGAAGGAATTATACATCTAGTTCACAGTGATGTGTTTGGACCTAAAAAATTACCATCATTAGGTAAATCCATCTATTTTTTTATATTTATAGATGACTTCTCAAGAAATACTTAGGTATACTTTTTATGATACAAATCTGATGTTTTCAATAAATTTAAAGAGTTTAAGTTTCTTGTAGAAAATTAGATAGAGAAAAGATAAAGGTTTTGAGAAGTGATAATGGTGGTGAGTATTGCTCTACTGCATTTGAGTAGTTTTGCAAGTACTATGGAATATAAATGCATAGAAAAACTCCATATACTCCACAACAGAATGGATGAACAAAACATTGATAGATAAGGCCAGAAGCATGCTAAGGGGTGTAGGGTTAGAAATTAAATTTTGGGTAGAAATCATGTTAATTGCTTTCTACCTCATCAATATATCTCCTACCTCAGCTTTGGTGGACAAAAATCCACATGAAGTGTGGACTGGTAAGAAACCCTCTCTCAGTCATATAAGGGTTTTTGGTTGCAAAGCTTTTATGTATATCCCAAAAGAGAAAAGGACTAAGCTAGACTATAAATTTGAGAAATGCATATTTCTAAGCTATATTACTGGTGTTAAAGGATATAAGTTGTGAAATCAAAAAATACAGAAGATTACTTTCAGTCATAATGTGATCTTTAGAGAAACAAAAGGGGTTTCAAAATAAGAAATGCAACAAAGCAAAGAACCAAAAATAGTTCAAGTAAAATTGGAACAGGAGAAAGAACCTGTGGTAGAACCTAAATTACAGAGAGAGTTTGAAGAGGAATATTCAGAGGAAGAAGGTGAGGAGGAAGCTAAATACACAAAACCCAGAACTCCAATTTTGAGGATATCATATCGGGTGAGAAGACTCCCATAAAGGTTTAGCCCTTCAAATTTTTGTTTTACATTTATTTATCAGTTACTAATGAGGAACCCAAGACTATAAAGATGACACTTTATTCAAGTGATAATAAGTCTTGGACAAGGGCTATGGAAGAAGAAATGGATTCCCTAGATAAAAATAATACATGGGACTTGGTGAAACTACCCCTTGGTAGAAAACCTATTGGTTGTAAGTGGTTATTCAAGAAAAAGTACAATGTAGAAGGAAAGTTGGAGAAGTACAAAGTTTGCTTGGTAGTAAAAGAATTATTTCAAGTTGAGAGAATTGAATTTGGTGAGATTTTTTCTCTTGAGGCTAAACTAAAATCAATTAGAGTTCTATTGGCTATTTATGCTACTTTTGATTTTGAAAGGATGTAAAGACAACTTTTTTATATGGTGAACTTGATCATGATATATATGTGTCACAACCAAAATGCTTCAGGGTAAAATGTAAGATGACTTGGTATGCAAGCTAAAGAAGTCTCTTTATGGATTGAAGTAGTCTCCAAGGATGTGGAACCAACAATTTGATAGGTTTTTTTGACACTTGGGCTTGAAAAAAGCAAATTAGATCCATGTGTATATTTCCAAAAGGAAGGTGAAATTTTTGTTATCATTGTATTGTATGTTGATGACATGTTGTTAATTGGTAAAAGTAAGGAGATGATAATGTTACTAAAATATCAGTTATCTTCTGAATTTGACATGAAGGATTTGGGTGCTACAAAATTTATTTTGGGTATGGAAATAATAAGGGATCGTGCAAATAGAAATTTGTGGTTAAATCAAAGAAAATATGTTGATTTGATACTACAGAGGTTTAGGATGCATGATTGTAAACCAATATGTACTCTATATCTGGTTGGTTAAAATTTATTTGCTAAACAGTATCCTAAAATAGATGAGAAAATTGAAGAAATGCATAATGTTCCTTATGCTAGTGTTGTGGGTAGTCTGATGTATGCAATGGTCTATACTAGACTTGATATTGCACATGCAGTGGAAGTAGTTAGCAGATATATATCCAATCCAGGAAAGGAACATTGGATAATTGTGAAGAGGATCTTTAGATACTTGCATGGAACTAAAAATTATGCTATTTGTTATGAAGAAAAATTTGGATATAATGATATTGTAAATCTACAAGGGTTTGTGGATGCTGATTGGGTTGGATATCTTGACAAGAGAATATCCATGCGTGCTTGTGTTTAGGCTATTTGGAGGGGTAGTAGGTTAGATGAGTAAAAATCAATTAGTTGTTGTTTTGTCCACTATAAAAGTAGAGTACATTGCAACAATTCATGTGTGTAAAGAAGCATTGTCTATAGAGGTTGTGTTCAATAGTTGGCATTAAGAAAAAATCTATGAGAATTGAGAGTGATAGTCAAAGTGCAATATTTTTGGCAAATAATCCTAGTTTTCATGATCGATCAAAACATATTGATATCAAGTACCATTTTGTGAGAGAGATGGTTGAAGAGAACCGGGTGATATTAGAGAAATTTGATACAAAGAATAATAATATTGATTTATTAACAAATGTTGTACCTACTCAAAAAAAATCTTGGTGTAGAACATCTACGGGTATGGTTGCCCTTGACAGTTAACAATAGAAATTATTAGCCCCCATGGAAAGTATTCAACAAGTGGGAGAATGTTGGAATTATGTTTAATGTTTTCCATGTTATTCAGGAGGGGTTAATTTTGAAAGGACTTTACACTTTATAATTTTCTTTCTGGGGTTCGGGGCTGGGCTGGGCCCCGAGCAAGGGTACGGGAGCAACAACCCATGTTTGGTGGTCTGAGGGTGTTAGCTCTCGATGAAATATTTTTTGGGGTTTAAGCTATTTTTAGAACCATATGGGAATTTTTGGATTAATGTAATGTCATCTCATGGTTTTGTGCCCACATTATTGTAAAATCCCTTCTTGTGTTGTTGGTATATAAAGCAACACTTGCATGAGGGTTTGGTAATGAATTTGCAAGAAATGTAATCGTAAGTGAAAAGTGAGTGAAAGGATATTATTGTATTGGAGATGGTCAAGTTTATACAATAAAGAGATATTCTTGTTGGGTTTTTTCTCGAAAGGGTTACCAAGATAAAATATTGTATAATGTGTTCTTCTCTATTTTTCCTTTAATTCTACAATTACTGCTTTTCTAGATTTTTGTTTATCAGGGTATTATTTCTCTTCAACCTATTGTGGTGTCCAATCCATTTTCAAGATACTATATTGTAGATAATTTTTTGTGATTCAACCATTTATAGTTAAGTCAATCAACCTCCATCCAAAGTTGTCAACTTCTAAAGCACTTCAAGAATTCCCCTAGCTAACTTGACTTCTTTCATGGACCAATTGCACATCTCACACACTAACACAAATTTTAAGCATAGGAAATGCAACACTAAGTGTACACTAACAATCTAGAAAAATTCACCCCACTCATAATATCATTTGCATGATTCAAACCTAAGGATCACCAAAAGGACAAGTTATTCAGAACAAATAAAAAAGGCAAAAAATAAAAGCAAACGCCAAAAATAGCACTACAAAAAAAAGAAAAAACAAGCAATGAACAAGAGCACCATAAAAAAATTTGAATCCCTAAAGTCCTTGGGTCCATAAATTATGGAATTAACCTCTATCAAGGCTATAGATTCCCGACTGAAAGTGGAGTATACCTTCCAAATGGTGACATGTCTATCACATTAGTGACCTTATTTTGTATAGACCATTGCGCACTTATGTATGAGCTAGCTTACAAGCTATGTTTACAATCGGTTGATGTAATCCCCCCTCAAAATAGTTTAATGAACATCACTATATACACATTGGTACATTATTGACTCATGATTAGTTAGGATAGCTACAATTTTCTCAAAATATTGTTCAACTTCTCAATGGGTTTTAGTGCTCAAACTATGATGTTCGGCTCTCTTCAAATTACTCTTAACATCTACAATCTCTAGAACAACAAAATGGATCACATCATAACTTGTTTTGGCAAATTACAAGTGCTTTCATTATTGTTTCACATCATGTTCTTGCAAGTTTTAATCTCACTTGTTCGCATCCATCTGCATATTCATTTACTACATACTCCTCTTTCACTTGCATCCATTATAGATTCATTACATGTTTTGCCTTCATATCATCCCCCACATGTTTGCTTGTTTGTTATGCATTATGTGTTATGCTATCACTCATCCTTATCTATGTCACATTCTTCATGATCATTCAAATTTTGAATGCCATTACATTCCACACATGTATCTACATACATACATTCCATAATTCATACCATATACATATATATCTACATCATCAAAAACATCTACAAAATCATACATCATCAAAGCATCCATACATTTATGCTACATCAACACATTCTCATAACTATAACACATGTACATAAATGTTGCATAATAATATGTATATATCTCTCAAAATGTGCCCTCAAGTTGCAACATATGTTGTACCCTCTCAAGCTCTACAATGCATATGTATATATCTCATACAACAATCATAAAAAATTGATGGTCTCATGGCCACCCTAAAAAATATACATCAATGCTACTGCTCAATAGGAGTCTCTCCACTCCCATATATGCACTCAATGCCTCATTTTCTCTCTACTCTGCTATGCTCTAGGGTGGATCCCTTTGCCTACAATGCTGCTAGATCCACCATTCATTGACTCAATGGAACCATAGAAGGAGTACTCTACTGACTACACCATGAATGCATATGATATTACAAATGAGACCATGACTCTGAATACATTGGTAGGGGTAACCCATGCCAAATCAGTTCCAACTCACATTGCACCCTCTTTGCATTCTCACTCACATACAACACCTCTAAATATCCATGTGATCGTCATCACTACTGCACCTCCTCTCACAAGCATACCATCTCTATCATGGCCTACTCCCTTGTAGCTCTCACCTCATCCAACTCCTATCACAACCATGTGGCCTCCTCTATCATCTCATCTCTCATAGTCCTAGCATCATCCCACTCTCCTACTAGAGCATCTCTCTCCTCTACCAATCACCTCACCTTAGTAATGACTACCTCTAGCTGCTCATGCAACCCCTATCTCTCTATTAAAGCAACATCTATATTTGTTATCACCACATCCTTCTTGGATACAATCACATCCCTCTTTGTGATCAATGTTTCTCACTCTACTACCCATGCCATCTCACTCTCCATCATGCACCCCTCTAGATGTTGCACCATATCTTATAATAATGTGGCCTTAACCTACACTACTAACATCTCACAGAGCCCAAAAATGAAATCAAACCCTAGCTCCTGCACACCTGTCACATCCTCCATCAATGGAACCTCATCTATCAATGACATACCCTCCATCGGTACCACATACTCCATCGATATCATCCCCTCCATTGGTGGCACCTCCACTCATGATGGCTCTACCTCATTTATCAGTATACCCTCACTCAACCCATCTTCTCTACCCATATCCACTCATGATGAACCTACCTCATCCTCCCTCTACTATCGTACCCATCAAAGCAAGGAATCTAACTCCTCCTCCTCCTCCTCTTTGGGCTTTGGCTCAATATACATCACCACCCTTGGAAACCCTACTCCCCCTATTATTGCCTCTTATTCTAGGGTACCGTGTAGGGCACCCTTTGCGGGCATCCCCCAATATTATGGGTAACCCACCCACTACATCCCTCGATCCATACACTACACCCACTCCTAGCTCCCACATTTGAATCATCCACCATGCATTGTACTCCAAAGTCATACCTATGTAGTCCATATTCGAGATCACCATCACCTCGTTCGATGTAATATCTAATGGAGGAACCACTGACCTTGACCTATGATCTCCTTGTATCCTCTAGATAACTACTGGTGGATTTGGTCATCCTTTTCATAGCTCAAACTATCACATCACTCAAAAAAATACAAAAAAGGGCACCTAGCTCACATATCGATCAACCATCGATCTCCCCCACCTCACCTTGGGAAACTACTCTACATCCTTTGGCCACTCCATTGCTCCTTGCCATGGCCTCCAAGTGATACTAGCTACCACTAACCCATCCAACTTCCTCCTAAAGTACATCTCATCACCCTCATGTGCTCACTTAATCTGACCCTCCATATATGTGCATCACCTCAGTGCATAGGGCACATCCTTACCCATCAATCCATGAGCATTATACGATAGTCTTGTTGACCTTGCTATCATAATATGCTCCCACACCCATTCCTGTAATAATAGACTCAAACTCAGTCCATATCGCTCTGTCCTCTTTAGGTCATGTAGCTCCCTAAAGGCCTTTGCTAGAAATATTGGTGCCCATGCAAACTTCACAACCTACTCAACCATGTTGCATACTACTCCAATCATATTCCAGGGAAATTTCACCCCAGTTGTGTCAGGTAGTGTATAACTCGTAATAAAAAGCATTACCATCATGTTTCAGTTGGACAACATCTTATCCTACCAACATTTCTCATACATAACTCCTCCCTCATGCTCTACCTCTTGCTATCGATCACCATATGCTCTATGCAATATACCATCACACTCATCCTTCTTCATCGTGGCTCTCACTGTGATCCCCTCTATTGGAACATGGTATATATGATACACATCCTCCAATGTGATCATCATTTCCCCTATTAGGAAATAAAATTTTCTCCTATCAAGATATCATCTCTCATATAACGTCGATACATAGGATCAATTAGAGTGCACACTCTGTACCTCCCCCAATCCATATAGTCTCATTCTATCCAACCATGTCCCATTATCCGCCAACCATACCCCTCTCAAATTGCCCCATAATGAGTGAATATGATATCATGGTAGAACATTTTTCACTTGCATCCATCCATTCAAACACAAAAATCCATCATCAGTATGTTATTTACCATTTATACATACAGAGTTTAAAAAAAATACCATTCGCATAGACACGTGCGAATTTGTATGATTTCGTACATTCGCATGGTGCCATGTGAATCCAAATATGAAAGTAGATTTGGATACCCATTTGGCTAAAAATCAAGCATATGCAAACATGTTTCCACAAAAATGCACAAACATAGGTCAAACACACGTGTCAATTCACGTATTCCAAGAAAGTATAGAACATTACAAAAAAAAGGCATATTTGGATACCCATTTGGCCCAAATGCTACCCTGTCAAAAAAAAATTAAAATCACCATTCAAGAACACTAAAATGCACACACGCATACATTCATGCATACTAAAACACTCAACATTAGTTAACCAAATTTCTATGCATTCACATGCACATACATCAATGCACTTTTTCCATTCCATCACACAATGCTAGTTCTACTATGCATTTTCTATGATTTCATTTCACTATAAATTTGTTCCCTAGGGTTCATTTTTAATTGCATCATGCACAAATATAGAGGTAATAAAATCCAGTTACCAGCATTGCACTCCCCCCAGTGCTAGTGCTTGATTCACCTCCTACCATCATTTATCCTTGCCTCCAAAATCCAACAATGCTTCGCTTCACAATTTCTCCCTCACCTCTCTCTCCCTCCTTTGCACAATGCAAAATGAGTATTTTGACATGCGATCATGCTTATATAACACCTTTTGCCCCAATTCGCATGATCAGGTGCAAATCTTGAGGAACAACTAGATTCACACATTGTTATGTGAATCTAAAATTTTTAGCACTGTTCATCTCATTGTACCTAGTTATTGCCATGTATAGCATCAATTTCTATTTTTATCATGTTTTCATCTCTCATTTTTCATCTTTTTCAATGGATGCATCGCCATTTGTCATCTTCTCCATCACCAATTCATCGCTTGAGGGGGTAGACATTCAACAATAAAAATTTACCTTGCAAAATGATCAAACAACCAAACATCCAACCATGGATACAATATTTTCCTAATAATTTTTTTCTAAAAATTATCTCAAGTCCTCATTTTCTATGACAAAAAAAGAGCAAAATTTCTCTTCTCAACAAAAATCCAATTCAAATCAAACATTTGATAAATCTAATTCCTACAACTGTAGACAACTCATGGATTACCTTCTTCAAAGTGGCAATTGCAAGACCACTTTTGAATGAAGCACCTGATAAAAATATACCTTACAACATTAACAATTTATCAAATAATGTCAAGAACTCATCAATCAATCAAAAGCAAAAATTTGCAAAAGGTATTTGTTCCTTCCATAATTGGAACATCTCACATTAATCACAAGATAAGGCAATTTTACGTCTTCCCTCAAAAGCAATCATTATGATAATACAAAGAGTCATCCTCAATTATAAATCATTTTTTTATCAATGCATCTCTTCCATAATCATCCATAAACATCCTTCACAAATTCTCTTTCTTCAAAATGTCGTATTATTACTTTTTGTATTGCACCATGTCTTTACACAACACAATATAAAAAGGGGCAAATGTAGACACCCAAAAGTCGCACATTGTCACTTTTCCCATCATTGTGGCTGATCAATTTGCAAAACCCACAAAATTTGCATAAATTGGCTTCAAAACACTATTCATCTTCATAAGCCCCCTTGGGCTACTTAAGCCCCTTCCTACGCTTAACTATGGATCCTCATGCAACCACCATCATGAATTAACCTTGGTCAAAGATCACTTTATGGCTAAGCACATGGTTAATTAGCTTAATCATGATTAAAAGTCTAGCCTTACATCTCACCTAGTCTACTTTGACTAGCCTAGCTTAGCCTTGCCACATTTCAAACTTGATATTTGCTCCATATCACACTCTCTTGTGCAATCAATGACAAATGGAGACTTTTACACATCAAAAGCATTATTAAATTAAAAATGTTTCCACCTCAACATGTCATAAATGACATTTGGAGAATTTCCTCCACCTATTTAGAACATGTGGATGTGTGAGATATTCTCTCAACCAAACACACTTATGAGGCATGATACTTGATCCACTTCAAGGGACACCTCACAATGGCCACCTCACATTGAACACCTCACAAGGAACACCTCAGCCCCTCCCCTAACCTTAGAAAATTCTATAAATAGAAGGCCAAATTCTCCATTTTATATATATCCACTTTTCTTAACAAAACTCTACAAAAATTACTCTAGACTGCCAAAACCACTAAACATCACTCCATATCACCCATCATCCGTCACCACATAAGAGTCAACATGGAATCCATCAATATCCTTTGTTATCTGACATGTTGTGATGAATAATAGAATAAGCCCTTGCACCAGAGGAGACTCTCCATCAAAATCTATCGATTCTAGAGAAAACAGTCAAATTTGCATAGCGGGGTGTGAATCCCGAGTTATAATCAGATTCGCACATCGACATGTGAATCCCATTTATAGCAAGTTAAAGGCTACAAAATCAGGTAAGTATGATTCCTATATTGGTTTTCATCATTTCGTGCAATTTTAATCATGTTTTAAGAGTATTTTATCTTTAAATATGAGGGTTCTGATCAAGATAGGTCCCCAAATGTTCTAATAAATTTTTGTAGGTCTTACAGGTCTTGAGGATAGATTTGGCCTATAGTGGCACATGAATAATAAGCCCACTCACACTAAGGAATACAAAGAAGACACTTCTTGTTGCTTATTTTTCATTAAAAAAGGACTTCCCTTGTGGAAGACCCTACCTTGTGGCCTTCAAAGGCACAATTTGTAAAAATGATCATACTTGTAACCCCTTTTGAAAGTTAATTTTAAGCAACAGTTTTTTGGTAATTCAAATATTCACTCTTTTGGATATCTCATGTCTTCTAGTTCAATTGTTCCTCCATGTAGGAGTAATATTTGTTGGTTCTATATCACATAGTCTAGCACTCTAAATTTTATGAAGGAAAAAATTAGCTAGTGGGTCCATTCTAGCCTCTTCTCCCCATATTTCACTTCTTTTTGCAACAAATTTTAAATCCCCTCCCAACACTAAATTCTCCTTTTTTAGCAAATATTAACCAAAAAATTCCTCCTAGAAAACCTTCCTATCTCCATATGGACCATACATAATTATTATAGTTATTATTTTCCGTAACTCTTTGGAGTGGAATTTTGTTACTACTTTTGCTTCTATGAAGTAGTTTTCAATCAAGCAGCAAGAACCTTTCCATCTTGAGAAAATTCCCTTTGATTTTTCATTTGAGTCTATCATAATAAACTTCCAACATAGTAGGAGTGAACTAAGTATACTTGTTACCTTTCCTACCTCTAACATGGTCTCTTGAATATAGATAAAATCAGTCTTCTGAAGTTTAACAAGTCTTATTAAGGCTATCTTTTTGTGAGGAGCCCCTAATATTATCATATTCTAGGAGATTATAATCAAGGATTACCGAACTCAAGGGGTTATCCTCCTCTAAGTACCCCATTAATAGATCTTTGTTTAATAGATAAAATTTATTTCTCAACTCTTTTTTGAGCTATTTTTACATAGGATATCCTACCTATTGAGGAACTCTGAGTTTGACTGGCTTCAAAGCTCATCACCCTTTGAATTTTATAAAGCTCATATCTACATTTCCTTTTTTTTATATATTAAAGTATATCTTCTCATAGGAAGAAAAACCTTACATTGAGATGAGGGACTACAGGGAGAGGAAACCCTATCGATGGGAGATTTCCTTAGTTTACTTTATTTTTCTCTCTTTGAGGGGGGAAGGTTCTCAATGATGTTTATTTCTTCTTCCTTTTTATTTTCTAAATTGATCTTAGAGATAATTTTCCTTATTCCATTCCAAACTAAATCCTTACTTGATACCTTTGCTCGTTTATCCTCCATCATCTTTCTACTTTCCCCTACCAAGGGAGAAACACTCTCTTCTATCCTTCTTCTCTCAAGACTATTCTTTATTTGGTCCTCCAAAATTGATCTCAAGACAAATTTGTATAGGAAAACAAATTTATTATTTGTTTTATTAAAATTATCATGCAAATATATTATTGGATTACTTAAATATAGTCCTCCAAAATCTGTCAAAAATATCCAAAGCCTCCCTCTTCTCTTTTGTAGCTCATATGAATATTTGTCTAGTTGCCTGGTAATTTTTCTTCTATTAATTGAGTGATGTTTGAGATTGTTCTTCCAGAGCTCCTAAGGTTGTTGCTTTTCCCTAATTTGCTTGCACTTTTATTATGATTATATTATCTTTGTTACTTGTACCAATGGGAGATTCAACTTCTATCTAGTGCTTTTCATATATATTGCTTATTTGCTCTACATTCTACTTTGAGATGAGCTACTAGTGGTAGAAACTGCATCAACAAGGGATTCTAATGTAGTCTAACTTTTGTAAGTGAGACCAAATTCCTATTGTAAATTCCATGTTCTTAGGTAAACCTAAAATTAGGTCCATATCCACTAAGACTCGGGCTACCAATATTTAAATGTTGCTTAAATATATTGAGTCCACTTCGATAAAAACTCCCAAAGAGTTCCCTCTCTCCCTCGACATGGTCTCATTCTAATATTCCAGAGGTAGTGCAGGTAACTTGACCCAAATAGACTAGGTGAATATCCTCTTAGAGCAAGGATCAAACCCAAGTGTCCATTTTTTTAGAGTAAGGATACTATAACCCCATATCCATCTTTCCTTTTTAATAGTTTTGGCATCTTCTAATTTCTAGATTACTAAAGCTTTCCAACCTTTTGTTATTACATGGTATGTTGGGGGATATCCCAACAACTCCAACCATGTTGACTTTATCCAATCATGAAGAGTTATTTTTTTCAACAAGCATCCCATGAACCTTCCCACTAGCGCTTTATTTGTCAATGGTAAGACTTGTTTGAGCATCAAATCTTCCCCCACCATCATTTTAACTATTTCCTTTCATTTTTTGATGTAGTATTTTCTCTTACCTCTTCCCTTATTTAGATAAGAGGTTTTTCAATTTAAAATTCTTGACCTTGGATCAATATTGTGTTTGGGATATTTGCTTTTATCTTTGCTTCTATTTTGCTTCTTCAAGGGTCTAGTTTGTGGGATCTTTAGTATTTTTGTTTTAAAGTTCCATAAGCTCCTCTCGGAAATAAAATATTGATTTGTTTGAATGTTCATTTGGTCCCTCTATATAATCCACCATTTCTATTTCTTCATTTCATATCGTTCCATACAACATGCCTTCATCCAATATTCCCTCTACTTTGCCGTTGTTTAGATGTTCTACTTTGGATTTTTTTGAAAAATCTAACCACTCTAAAAGTTTTTTACCATTGGACCCCATCTTGTTTCCTTCATTTTTCTTCTAACCTCCATATTTATGCACTTTCTTCATCTTGTGGATTGTTACAACCATTTTTCATTGTGTTGTTAGTCTTAAACCACTATTTTTTTCTTCTCCCCAATTGTCATTTTGTCCTCTAACTCCCTTATTCATTCAATATCTCTATTGTTGTTCCCTTTTGAAACCCTCTTTATCTCTAGTTTTCACCCATCTCTATTTTACCCATTGCTCCATTTAGGAACCCTCATCTCCTCCATTCAATCCTCTATCATATTGGTACAACATATAACAAAACTACTCAAATTTATATTGTGTATTAGATGAATGTACTTAGATTCGTCTTCTACAAGGCAACATGAACAAAATAATAATGGCACCATAAATAACTGTTATACTTTGAATTATTGTGCAATCATAAGAGATAAGACCAATAATGTATAGATATCTCAGTTGATTCCAATATTTATTCAAATTAAATTTACATGAGTGTTAAAATCAAAATTTAAATGGTCTAATAATTCCCTTTAATAGAACCTTAAATATATCCTTTGTGAAGGCTTGGAGTGCTCTTTGAATTAGTTGACTTGGGCTCTTATAAAATAAAACACTCAATCTTGCATAAAAACCATTTTCATTATAAAATTAATTGCATTAAAAATAAATAAAGTATGGACAACCCATCAAGAAATTTATGCAATGCTTGTGAAGCCTAAATTCTATAAAAAAACCAATAATTTAAGATTGTACTTAACTAGTGTTCATTCCTAGGAAAATACATAGAGATGAATAGAGGCAAACAAGTTCTATAAAAGGAAGATCAAGTTCTAAAAAGAATCCATTGAGCATTAGGGATGTATTTAAGCATCCAACCCTAGACTTTGATTATGTTATAAGTCTCATTTGGGACATATAAAAAATATATTCCAATAATTTTACCAACAACAATAAAGGTAGATGAAATAGATTAATGAGTAGGATTCCTCAAGCAACAATACACTATTTTAGGTAGGGTGTGAGTCTCGTTGCAACTCTTTATTTTTCATATGTGGGGGTTGCAAAAAAGAACCAACCTTCTCAATAGAAAAGAGTGGTGAACAAAAGTTCATGTCTCGAAAAATATTCATTTCTCTTCCATAAATTATCAATCCGGTAAGTCCGTAAACTTATGAGTGTCACGCACAGTATATTCCTGCAGTGTTGGGGAATGAATCCGATTGTACCTTATTTAGTTTGGTGGGGGAAGTTTGTGCATTTTGATTTCAACCAAACTAAATAAACTAAGTGCAAAAAATTAAATAAATAAATTACGAACTAAATCTAAGTGCTGGAAATAAAACTACGAAAATAAAATGCAAGAAAATAAACACATGCAACTAAATTAAATAAAGCAAGAACTAAAGCAATAAACTAATCTATAGAAAATAAAGAACAAAAATGAATAGGGGAGGACTACTGCAAGGAGTGGGCCCAAGCTCCCATAGATAGTCCGCCCAGCTAGCTGCGTAGAGCTTGCTCAAGTAAGAGGAATTGCACTCTTAATAAATTTGACAAGAAGTAAAATAAATCAGCTCCTCTATTAAAATTAATCGTTGTCCTTCAAGGAAGACTTGTGCATTTATACAATGCACAGCCTTCCTCTATTACATTTTTAGGCAAGTCTATTTCAGACTTGCAGTTATAGTAGATACGCAATAAAATAGGACAGCCAATCAATCCTAACAAGCATGCACTAATAATAACAGTCACGCACTAATTTTATGCCCTCATAGGATAAATCAGGCATATTCTATTTTTATCAGAATAGAATATGTTTGGAAATAACAAATCCATTCGGGTGGTTGTCCTCCTTAGTCGCTAATGGATCTGGTTTATCCATTGTCTGTTGTGCATATCATTTTACCGGTAAATCGTTGCTTCAAGTAGTTCATGAGCATGAGAAGAAATTCTCACGTTACAAAGTTATCTGATAAATCAACTAATAATAGAGGTGTTTTATTTATTTTAATAACAATGCACAAAATATCTCCTCCTTTATCTTCATGTGCTTTGGTAGCTATCCCAACTTGGTGCATATGACGTGGAGTCAACGGTCAACATGGTCCCACTTGCCTTCTTGGTCAATCTTGCAAAGTATGGAGGCGTGGAGGCATGGAGACGCCTTCTTCATGAGGAAGGCACCTTCCTCAAGTGGGTGCCTTCTCCATAAGTAAGGCACCTACTTCTGTTGGGTGCCTTCTCCATAAGGAAGGCGCCTACTTCTGTTGGGTGCCTTCTCCATAAGGAAGGTGCCTACTTCTGTTGGGCGCCTTCTCCATAAGGAAGGCACCTACTTCTGCTGGGCGCCTTCGCATTCGGAAGGCACCTACTTCTATTGGGTGCCTTCCTTGAAGAGGAAGGCACCTGCTCTCATGCCTTAGTCTCCGAAAGTAGAAGTATGCCAGGTCCAAGTGGATGTAGACTGTAAAACACCAAATTAGTACCAACACCTGCATTTATACACATTTCCCACTAAAAACACCAATCAAGCATAATACTGGATTTTCTATCAATTATATGCATAAGTTATATAAAATACATCTCATATGCTAATTAAACCAGTAATGATGCCCCTTAATAGTGTATATAAAATGAGCATTTCTGGTGCTCATCATCCCCCCATGCCTAACATGTGCCACGCCCTCATGGCACCAAAAGCGAAAGTTATCCCTCTCATAGGCTGACCATGCCTAAATATTGTCATGTTCTTGTGACAACAGCCCCGGATATATATATTTTTCTTTTCTTTTTCTTCCTTTTTTTTTCAATGGCCTTCAGCACCTTTATTTTTCCACCGTTGAGCGCTGCTATTTTTTTCATTCAATCATTGTTGCACTACTATTTTTTTCTCAGTACTATTTGTTTTTATTCAACACTGCTGTTTTTTTCTTCTTCTTCCATTGAGTGTTGCTATTCTTCACCCATCGAGCGTTGCGGCACCATCGAAGTCAGAAACACATCCTAACTAATCATTGTGGACAAATAGTTAAATTGTGACCACACTGTTCAGGGCAAATGACCACTACACTAATTTTTTTATAAATGCTGGTATTTTCCAATGTTGCACATTGGTCATATTTGGTGAGACCAAATTGGTTTAAAATAAGTGCAGTCACCAACCGCTACTTTTACCCACATCTAAAATGTATTTGACATCTCCAAAACCTCCTTTGTGGTACAGAGTAGCATCATTTATATGTGTTCGCTCAAGCCGGCTGCCATTGTCATGAGGCGGCAATGAAAATGATGCCAAATTTATTCACGTAGATGCCATAGCCTCTTTTTTTTCTTATATCCGAGGCATGTCATGTGTTTGAATTCTAATGGGAGATTTTGAAAAACTATGGAGGCATCGGCTGGTATTAGCATAGAAATAATTTTAAAATAACTATACACATAATTAACAAGAAAATCAGTACATACCCGGGTGAATTTCATAGAACCTGATGTATATGATGCTGGTGGTGTGAGACATCTTCACGTTGGTGCTCCTGGAGATTTTATTTATTTATTTTTCTCTCTGACTGCCTTCTTCCTCCACACCACTAATTATCATTGTTCTTCTTTCTTTTGTAGGTGTGGATTTAACAAATCCAACATCGCAGCCATAATTTACCATTTTTTTTATTCTCCCCCCTTAAATTGGTGATGCCCTCATTGCCAGCAATAGGTCCCTCTGCGCAACAAGTCTGCAGCCTTCCGAACATCAGGTCCCATACTAAACAACAGGCACCCCCATCAAGGGAGAAGAACATCGCTTATTGGTGCCTTCCTCCAGGTGGAAAAAGGCACAACTGTACTGGACTGATTGTAGGCACTCTCTTCCTGGTGGGAAGTAAGTACCTTTTCCGCTTTGTCCGCACTCCTAATTGTAGGGCACGGGATGTCACATATTTTAGGCCTAGTTTAAGCCGACTCTACCTACATATTGTGTTCATGGCCATGTCCTACAAAACTATACACACAAAAACTAGAAAACATGAATCATGCATGTGCCTGAGGCCCTAGCTCTTAGGATGCCTTTAGATTGCATTCAGAGGGCATGATTACCTACACACACGAAAGTAGGAAAATAGGAGTCATGACTCCATGCCTATTAGGCCTTGGCTCTCAGGATGCCTGCAGCTTGCATTCGGTTCATGATTTCCTGCAAAGCAATAAGAAAGCAATTTTTATGCTAAGCAGGACATGTTCTATGCGTTTTTTTTTCATTGGGAGGATTCGCATGTTTTTTTTTTTATCAAGGCACCTCTACTGTATGCCATCAAGGCACCTCATCACTTATTCCTCTCTTTTTTTGTTCCTTGTGCCATCGAACCACCCAAGTGCGGGAAATGGATCAAGGCACCTTAGATGTCAAGGCGCTCGCTTACTGTGGAAGGCACCTTCAATGTATGGCGCCTTCTTGATGCGGAAGGTGCCTCCAATGTATGGTGCCTTCTTCATGCGAAAGGCACCTTCTTGATGATCAAGGCATCTTTCACTTCATTTTTTTCACGTATCCTCCCTTTTTTTCTCTCCTTTCTCTCTCTCTTTTTTTTCTCTCCTTTCTCTCTTTCTTTTTTTCTTTTCTTTCTCTTTTTTTTTTAACGAATGATTGAACATTCGTCCAAGCTACTGGTATGGTATGGGGTCTCCCCCATGCCGATGTCTGATCCACTCTCGCAAATGTGAGGTGATTGTTAATGGAGCTCGTTGACCATTACTCGAACATTGTCTCGGCACTCTACTTTGTACGTGGTGTAGCATCTTTGACTCTGCTCATCATTTACTCAGGTTGTAATAGTCACACACCTTGCAGAAAAAATTTCCCAAAGTTTCATAAGCACCTTGGACTAGAAGCCTTTCGCTTGATCAGGGTTACTTAGCCTGCCTTCAAGTGCTAATGTTGCCAAGGTAAAACTTTGCTAGCTTTCACCTGCTAGATTGGATGCTACACGATCAGGTACACGAGATAGTTCGTATAGTGTTATTATGAACTCCACGTATAAATCTCAATTCATGAAATCTTCACAGACACCTCCTTATTTTTCTACATCGCACTTCATGTTGTCCTACAAAACATAAAAGAAAAATCTAAACTAAAGGCATTAAAATAAAATTCTAACTATTTTTTTTTTTTCATTTTTTTCATTATATATATATATATATATTTATCTTCTGATTACTTCTGGCTCCTCCCTTGCTTTATTTAGTGATCGGTTGGAGATTTCTCATTTTCCTTCTAGACCAACCTGGTCCTAGGGAAAGAGGATACTTTCTTCCAACAAGTAACAAAAATAAAGCTTCTATTTTTTCTCTCCCCTGCTTTATCTAGATACCGGTTGGAGATTTCTCATTTCCCTTCTAGACCAAGTTGGTCCTCAGGAAAGAGGATACTCTCTTCCAACAAGTAGCAAAATAAAACTCTATTCCTTTTTATCTACTCTTAACTTGGAGCCTTTTTCAATAGAAGATATTTTTTCTCTTTTTCATGAACACTGTAAATAGTGTTCATTGTGTTGTTGGTGGCAATAATGAAGGTGGGGTCTCCCCCATGCCTACATCTAAACTAGTCTTCAAAAAAATCATCAATTTTATTATCAACTAGTTTGATGTGTTGTAGCATGAGAAGAGCAATTTCCCCCTTTGACCTCAAAACCAAATTTTTTTCAACATAATGGCAAAATGTGCAGGCTGGAAAATGACTACTTGCGGGTTGGCAACTTAGAGAAAACATGGCATAGCAGTATTTAAAAAAACACATGCTAGTTTTTGATTCACCAGGTCACCTTAAGCGCAAGTGAAGAGCATACTTCATAACAAGATGTTCTTTAAATATTCTCTATCATTTTTCTTGCTATTAATTTCATCATTAAAAAACATTTACCAATACGTTGCAAAAAGTTCAAGCCTGTAAAAAAATTTCAATCATTAAAATTAAGCTTTTGGAGGCATAATTTCCCAATAGTTTCTGTATAAAAACACATCCCTAAAAATTTTCAATCAGACTTGGGTTGTGCTATTTCTTTTGATTTCTTGAAACCATTTAGAACATGATGGAAATCCTTCATTGCTAGATTTTTCTAAATTTTTCAACAACACATTTTATTCCTACTTCTACACTTAATTTGGTACATCAAGTTCATTCCCACGTTTACCTGAGAAGCTAGAAAATGTAAATAGTTGCCTATGGGATTTGGCTTTGACTGTGCCGGTAACTATTTTGGCCTAATAAAAGGGCCCTTGGTGGACTCATGCTTCTCAGATAAAATATTTAGAGGTAATTTCAAATAAGATTTTTAATTGACCCGTAAATCCTAACACTATAGTTTGACACTCCCTGGCAATGGTGCCAAAATGGTGAGCAGAAATTCATGTCTCAAAAAATATTCATTTCTCTTCCATAAATTATCAATCCGGTAAGTCCATAAACTTATGAGTGTCATGCACAGTATATGCCTGTAGTGTTGGGGAATGAATCCGGTTGTACCTTATTTAGTTTGGTGGGGGAAGTTTGTGCATTTTGATTTCAACCAAACTAAATAAACTAAGTGCGGAAAATTAAATAAATAAATTACAAACTAAAACTAAGTGCTGGAAATAAAACTACGAAAATAAAATGCAAGGAAATAAACACACACAACTAAATTAAATAAAGCAAGAACTAAAGCAATAAACTAATCTACAAAAAATAAAGAACAAAAATAAATAGGGGAGGACTACTGCAGGGAGTGGGCCCAAGCTCCTGTAGATAGTCCACCCAACTAGCTGCGTAGAGCTTGCTCAAATAAGAGGAATTACACTCTTAATAAATTAAATAAAGAAGTAAAATAAATCAGCTCCTCTATAAAATTAATCGTCCTCCTTCAAGGAAGACCTGTGCATTTATACAATGCACAACCTTCCTCTATTACATTTTTAGGCAAGTCTATTTTAGACTTGCAGTTACAGTAGATATGCAGAAAATAGGACAGCCAATCAATCCTAACAATCATGCACTAATAATAACAGTCACGCACTAATTTTACCCATAGGATAAATCAGGCGTATTCTATTTTTATCAGAATAGAATATGTTTGGAAATAACAAATCCATTCGGGTGGTTGTCCTCCTTAGTCGCTAATGGATCTGGTTTATCCATTGTCTATTGTGCATATCATTTTATCGATAAATCGTTGCTTCAAGTAGTTCGTGAGCATGAGAAGAAATGCTCACGTTACAAAGTTATCCAACAAATCAACTAATAATAGAGGTGCTTTATTTATTTTAATAACAATGCATAAAATATCTCCTCCTTTTTCTTCACGTGCTTTGGTAGCTATCCCAACTTGGTGCATATGACGTGGAGTCAACGGTCAACATGGTCCCACTTGCTTGCTTGGTCAATCTTGCAAAGTATGGAGGCATGGAGGCACCTTCTTCATGAGGAAGGCACCTTCCTCAAGTGGGCGCCTTCTCCATAAGGAAGGCGCCTACTTCTGTTGGGCGCCTTCTCCATAAGGAAGGCGCCTACTTCTGCTGGGCGCCTTCTGCATCAGGAAGGTGCCTACTTCTGTTGGGCACCTTCTACATCAGGAAGGCGCCTACTTCTGTTGGGCACCTTCCTTGAAGAGGAAGGCACCTGCTCTCATGCCTTAGTCTCTAAAAGCAAAAGTATGCCAGGTCCAAGTGGATGTAGACTGTAAAACACCAAATAACAATAGCATTTATACACATTTCCCACTAAAAACACCAATCAAGCATAATATTGGATTTTCTATCAATTATATGCATAAGTTATATAAAATACATCTCATATGCTAATTAAACCAGTAATGATGCCCCTTAATAGTGTATATAAAATGAGCATTTTTGGTGCTCATCAAAGATACTATTAGAAAGCCTTCTATTATTGGTTGTTACCTCTTGAATATTATATAATTCTTGTAGTCATTTAGGATTTGTTTAACTTTAAATTTAAATATAGAAAATAATATCCTATACATTGCAAGAGAGGATCTTATGTTTCATTACAAAAATTTGGGTTTCCTACAATACCATATGTAAGTACTTCAAAATGTTTTTTAACAAACTCATTTTGTTTAGAATTACTATAGTTTCCTCTTGATTTGAGAACTAGGATCTAACATGGTATCTAGCCTTTGCAACAAGGAATTATAAGAACTTCTTATTGGACAATTTAGAATCACCATTTTTTCCTTATTTCATGGAAATTACACTTTTATTCCCTAAAGTACTCATATAAGAAAATTATAGAGAATGGACAACCCATAAAGATATTGTTGAAATCTCCATGAACCCAAAATTCTATTATAAAATCAACAATTTATTATTGTACCAAACTAGCATTCATTGTCAGTTGAAACTTGCTAGTTTTCAAGCATGAAAAACATATAAACTTTACAAAATATCATAAATTGAAGACAATGCAAATAATCTACTAAGATGCTCAATAAAGAACACACATACAACAAAAAATAACACAATGATTTATTAAGAAAATTCCTTTTAAAAATAAAACTCATAGCTTTGTATTCCATGCAAAATAAAGAGACTACAAGAGTTGTCACTATAAACTTGACCCTTATTAAGACATGCAATAGTATGCCCTTGTTTGTAACTTTGCATAATTCTTATTATTGATTTTCTAGATGGAAAATATGTTAGATTATCTCATAGGTAAATTTCTCTAAGATCAAATATCACTCACATAAAATCACATTCACAAGTAACAAACTAAAAGTATTGTGCAACAAATTACCCTCTATTACATTTATAAATCATAATATCTCACATTACAAAATCATTTGATTACATTGCATGGAGCTTTGTCTCCAATATATAATAATTCTCATGACTTTTACTCTCCTCATGGGAGATGCAACCTTTCACATGCCTCACATTATGACAAAGACTCTCATGATTCCATAACCTCCTACTTCACATCTTGACACATCTCATATGACTCTTCACTTCCATACTTAACACATATCACCCATGACTTTTCACATCCATACTTAACACATATCACCTTGCACACTTGACACCTTTCACACTTTATTACATGACATATAAAACTCATCACACTTTGACACATACTGTAGATAAATATTAAACATACTCTCTAAACTAAATATTTACAATATTACTCAATGGTACTTCATGAAACTCATTGTACTCAATGTACCAAATAATGTAATACTTGCTAACATCCCTTGTATTACATTAATTGGTGTGAAGACATTTAGTCTTCAATCTCTGCTTTTGGTCTTTGTCCTTCAACTTTGGCTCTCGCATTGCTTGAAGTTTTGGAATTGATCTATTAAATTATTCCCTGGAATGTTTGTTAGACTTTTTTTGTGTCTATAAAAATATTGTAACATATTTTTTTGATTTGGTCTTCTCACAAATCTTATAATTATGAAATGATCTTGATTTTAATCCATGCCTTTCTATTGTCTCTTTTTCAACTACTTTGATTTTGTTATTTGAAACATCAGTCTTTTTAGAAAATTTTAAATTATTTGTTTTCTCATTCTTATTACACTAATTCCCAATTTGATCTTCATCTTCATTGTCTATAATACTTCTCTTCAGGGATCTTATTTCATATTTACCTTCAGTTTCTATCTCTTGAACTTCTTGAACTAAATTTTCTTTTTGATTTTCTTCTTTTGGTCTTTATTGTTGCATAGGTTGATATTACCTCAACCAAAACCTTTGAAAAGGTCTATTCATTTTATTTCTTTGATTCAAAGAATTATATCTACAATAATTTGTAGTATGACCTTCTATATTGCATATGTGATAATATTTTCTTCTCCATTCAAGTTGAGATTGTGATGATGTTGCAATATTATTTGACACATTTTTCTTTGATATCAGAGCATTATTAGTCATTTCATCTTTGACTTGATTTTCCACTTCATATTCTTGAAGAACATTAACTAATTCATCAAAATATATGGTCTTATTTAGCACTTGAAGAGAAGTGACTAAATTTTTGAATGTTTCGGGAAGTGCTCTTAATGTAACTTGGACAAGAAACTTGTCTTGCACTTTTTCTCCCAAAATTAGTCACTTAGCTTTTAATTCTGCTATCCTTTGAAAAGTTCTTAACTTTCTCCATTGTGAATCTTTAATGAATACAAATGTGATTGCAAATGTAAAATATTTGTTTCATTCTTTCCTACAAATATTTTACATAGTTTTTCCCAAGTAACTTTCAAAGTTTTTGCTTCACATATATATTGTTGGATTTCATATGTTATGCCAAATATGATTAACATAAGAGCTTTTGCATTATCATCCTTAAATTTTTATTTTTCAGGTTCATCTTCTGGCATATCCTTTGTTCCATTTACTATATCCCAAAGTGTTTTTTCAACAATGAGTATAGTTTTCATATTTTTTTCCACATTGTAAAATTTGGTCCTTTCAAAAGTTGTGACTCAAAAAGAAAGATCTTTGTACTTGCAATAACAAAATATTTTCTTAACCAATTTTTATAACTTCATTCAACCTTAACTTCAACAATTTATTTCCCTTTGATCTTCTTATATCTCCCTAATTAATTTTCTAATTTCTTAATTCCTCTAATTGATTAAATTTTCCAATTACTTAATTACTTCATTTAATTTAACTTAATTCATTCCATATTTTTTTGGATGGATAATAAGGGGTTGTATTCGAGTCCCCCACCCTTGAAAAATTACAACTCTCTTCTATAGAGCTTGATATTTTACATATAAATACACTTCTCATCTCAATTGAGATGCTATAGCTAGAAACCTACATCATTTTACATAAACTGTATGAATTCTTTATTTTCATTTTCTAGATATTTTCAATTTTTGTATGAATACCAATATTATAGAATTCAACATCCTTCTTGGTATTTTCTATAGCTGCCTTCACAATACAAAACTTCACCTCTACTATCTATGCATTGCATCTTAGTAGATTAATATATCCAAAATATCGCACTATCATAGTCCACTTTACCAAATCTAGATTGCTAGTTTCCTTCCTGAAACACAAGTGCAACCATAAAAATTATAATAAATAGTTTATATTAAAACACATTATTGTTACAAAATAAAGCAGATATTACCAATGGAAAACATTAAAGTAAATCTTAATAAATATTTGATTCAGAAAAATTAGTATTTTCTTATTATCTTCAACTAAACTTACTACTTCCTCTAACCATGGAAAGGAGAATTTAACTTCACGATCCTCAATCAAAATCCTCTATTGACTAGCCTATCTGCACATTTGTTTCCTTCCCTGAATGTATGTGTAAACCTGATTTCTTCAAACTCTTTAGCAAGATCTTGAATTTCTATAATTATCACTTGTATGTTCCATGGAGCCTTAGCTTTCCTCAAAATTGCTTTTATTACTATGAGAGAATTACCTCCCATCCATATTATGTTCTATTTCATTTGTTTGCATATTTTTAACCCTTCTAAAGCCACCCAAGCTTCAACTTCATCATTGGTCTTAAATCCACTATTGAAAGCACAATGAGACAAAATCTCTTCTCTATTATTTCTAATTATTCCTCCTCTTGCTAGTCCTGAATTTTCTTTAGATGCTCCATAAAAATTCAATTTAACCCACTCCACATTTGGTGGTTTCCACTTTATATTCTTTGTCTTCTTTTTTCTTCTCTTGTACCCAACATCATAATTCAATTTAATGACTTGATTTCATCTATCAAGGCTCTCTGCTTCTATATTAGGGACTAGGTGAGTTGATAGGGTTAGTTTAGACACCTCTATGGATAAAAATTTCTTCTTTTCATTACCTCTAAATTGCTTCCTTTCCTTTAAATATTTTTCTATTCCTTTCTAGCTATATAGTCCAAAGTATTGTATCTTTTGATATATCCCTATAGACACCAAAACAGCACCAATCTGATTATGTGACAGCAAGCACTGATCGCACTAACACACACAACCCCCAGGGCAGCCCTCAGAGGTTAAACAGTGGTTCTAACCACTCACACAACAGTTTTGCAAGTCAGAAACCAATTTGGCACCTTTTAGACACTTTATTGCTTATTCGTCCCACCCAGGGACGAGTGCAGGTTTTACTCGTCCTACCCAGGGACGAGTGAAAGTTTTACTCGTCCTACCTAGGGACGAGTGCTGACTTATACTCGTCTCACCCAGGGACGATTACCAGCGCTCGCTTCGGGGTGGGACGAATGTCAAGTTTGACCGGCAAAAAGTCAAATCTCGGCATGTAACAACTCAGAACTGCCACTTAGCTTTTCCTGCATGACATAGGAGTGCGAGTGAGTTCTTTTGACAACTCATATCCGCCAATTGACTTTCCCTTCACTGCATGGGAATGAGAGTGAGCTTTTTAAGACAACTTAGATTTGCCACTTAGCTATTCCTTCATTGCATGGGAGTGCAAGTGAGCTTTTCTAAAACACACAAAGACATGCACAGAGACAGTTAAGAATCCCTTGATCAAGAAGAAGTCTTTTCTGCACACACAAAGCATTCATGCAAAGAAACACTTTTGCATGTTAATTCAAAGAGACCCCTTGGGTCTATAAAATGGTGAGTTTCCTCACCCAAAAGAGATACCGAGCAGGAGCATTTTGAGCGACGAAGTGCTGCTAATTCATTTACTTGCGATTTGTGTTTTCAACATCCATAATCTCTTAATCGAAAGAGAGGTTATTGGGTGACTTTTGAAGGCACGAATCAAGAACCAACACCCCATTCTTTTGACCACAATATCCTACCAATTTGTCGACAACACATCACATCAGGTTTCGGACCCATCCTAAGCGGATTGGTGTCGAAGCAAAGTTTCACCCGCGGGTGGTTTGCCTTCGGGCACCCCTCCCGCTTTATTGCTTTTGTAGTTTTTTAGCTAGTTTCATGTTTATGCTTTTATCAAGTTTTCATTTCATTTAGATTCATTTTAGTCATAGTTAGATTTATCTTTTATTTTTCATACACAGGTGCTACTGATGCTTTGTTTGTTTCTTTGAACGCAGATTTGCAGCATTGGAGGAGCAGCAAGGAATCGACCTGTACCAACGCAAGCGGCGACAACGTTTTGGTTCGCCCATTTTATATGTGGGCACGCGGAAGAAGGAATTCTGAAACAAGTTGTAGAGATCAATATCTAACGCTCCTATCCCCTAAAAAGGAAGGAGACGCATTGTAACACGAATTGAAAAGAATATCAATAAAAAGGGCCATAGTTTATATTGCTTTTATATCTTGTGTTCATTCATTTGTGTTCTTTCCTTTTAATACAATTTTGTTTAGTATTTCCTTTTTGTTTTCGGAATCTCGTGTTTTCAATGGCGATCACGGTGGGACCTCTGTCCTCTATTTTTTTTTAGGTTAACTTACTGATCTAAAATTGCTTGTTTTTTTACAGGTACCTATTTTTCAACATCAGACTGTTATTCGTCTCTGCAAGTGACGATTACAGAATTGGTACTCGTCTCACCCCGGGACGAATAAACTATTCGTTCCACCCTGTGACGATTACGGTTCTGTTATTCGCCTCACCCAGGGACGATTATAGATCTGTGCAAATTTTTAGAGCAAATCAGAAACTTCCGATTAGGCAGAGAAGAGGTAGGGGTTTTTACAGCTTCTGTCAAATTTCTATTTTTCTATTTTTTGGTTTTCAGTTTGTATGGCTTAGGGAAAGATTTCTTTTCGTTTGCCTGTTTCAATTTTGCAAAATTAAAATGAACCCCACACATCACGTGACATTTTAAACCAAGGCGTTGGTCGTAAAACCCCAACCCTTGAGCAAGACCAAAGGTGGATTCCATTATCACTTTGGCTTGAGATATTGCATCCATTACCTCGATCGTGACTGTTGCTAGACGTAAATCCTGACGAAAGCTGACCGAGTGTAGCTTGGGGTGATTCCCAGCACGCGAGGATAAGTCTTCTATGGTAGGTGTCATAAACAGAGTGATTCCCCTTCCGTACCGCCTATGTTCCACGTATCATCTGCTCTCACGTACCTATAGTCTCCCTCACGTAAGGGCGGGTATATAGAGAGGTTGGTATATCGGTCCGGCAATGGTATATTGAAGGGGCGACCATTTTGGGAGTCATAAGAGCCTTCATACTTGCATTTAAACGTTTCACAAAAATTTTCAAAAACAAAACAAACAACAAAAACACACTAAACCAGATTTAGGGCACACTATTAATCTTTAAAAGAGATAATCATTGCTTGTGAGTGTGTATGCTATTTTCTGTTTAGACAAAAAAAATCATAAAAAGAAAATCACAAAAAGAACTTTTGCATTTTTAGGTTAGCATTACCATGGTGAATACTCGTAGCCAAGCCCAATCACGGGCAGAAGCTACAGAACATGCACCAAGAGAGACAAATCGTCTCCGATATAGCCTTGAAGACTTAGTCATCCCGCCTCACCGACGAGGTACACCAGTTAGTTCACACCATGCAGAACATGGCTCTAGAGGCCCCTCCGTGAGGGGCACTCCAACCCATACAGTCATAGAACATGGTTCTAGAGGTGCCTCAAGGAGTGGCTCTCCAAATCAGGCCTTCAATAGACGAGACTTTAGAACCCCCTCTCTAAGGGAAACTCATGAGCAACAAGAATCTTTTCAAGAAAATAACGTATATATACCACCTGGTCTAAGCACGAGGCCTCCTTTAGAAGTTCATTATGGGTGGCCTAGTGATGAAGCATTGTGTACTGCTATGGAACAACAAAGGGTCCAAAAGGAAGAACCATATGATTTTGTGGTTCCTAATTTACCCCCAATTAATGTCGGACATAGTAGACCATATCCAGAACAACAAGTTCTCCCGACAGGGCAAGACAATTCTGCCCGCACTTTTTATGCATATCACAGAGAGAGAGAGGAGGATCACTACATTCCTCCAGGCCAGTATCCAGTGCCAAAACGATGCACGTCTGCACCTGCATTATATCCAGATCGCTTATTGAGACCAGAGTTTCAAGTCAATGCGGCCAACCTCGACAGAGGGAAGCAACATATAGGAGTCTCAGAGCATTATGATCGAAACAGATATGTAGGAGAGACATCTAGGCCTATTAAACAAGAGACAACAGAACAAAGTAACTTGGCATTTGCACAACTAGCCGCCCGCCAAGCGCACATCACGCGGCTTAAGCAAGAACAACAAGAATTAGAACATTTGTGTCGCCTTGATCAAGAGCGCATTCAACGTCAGACAACTGAATTGCTTCACAACCATGCGCCTGAGAGGGCCCCAGTTCCTCGTGCACAACAATCTGAGATGTATGTGAGGCACAACCCCTTAGTGCGAGACAGGTCTCCGCGACCACAGCAAGCACCGCCTCCAAGACCTCTTAGACCTGGGCGGGAGGCCATTCACCGTGACCATGATGGGCATCCTCCGTGGGCACCCATCCATGTTTACAGGCCTAGGCCAAACACTCCTCAAGAAGATTATGAGGATTATTACCAAGAAGAAGAGCGGGCTGAAATGCCCTATCAAGGCAGAAGGGATGCTACCCATTTAGTCATTCAAAGGCCTCAAGTTCCCCGCAACACACAACGGGAACAAACTAAGGAGGAGGAAATTATATCCTTCGATGCCTACAAAGTGTTGTTAGAATGCTTGGAGAATATGGAACTTAAGACTGGTGGGCCTCAAAAGCCTACCTTACGCCAACTCCGTAGTCATCCGATACATCCGTCAGTGCCAGCACCTCCATACCCCGAACATTTCAAGCTGCCCCAGTTGGCACTCTTTAAAGGGGATGAGGATGCTCAAGAGCATGTGACGAGATTTTTGAGCCAGTGCTTTGGTATACAAGACAATGATGCATTATTATTGAGAACATTCATAACCACATTCGTAGGGTCTGCCTCGGATTGGTTTACCCATCTACCAAAGCATAGCATCTACAACTTGGATCAACTAGTGGACGCGTTCCTAGAACGTTTTGCTTTCAATACAAAGAAAAAGGCGTCACTCAGTGATCTAGCTAGCCTCAAACAATATGAGGAGGAGTCTATGGTAGCATATGGGAATCGATGGAGGACGATGCTTTCAAAGTTGTCCTACCTCCCTCCTATGTCCGACTTAACTCAAATGTTCGCAAAGAGTTGTTTGCGATCGATCTCTGTGCTATTGCAACTGCAACAATACGCCACTTTGGAAGAAGCTCTAGCGCAAGCTAGACGTATCGAAGAGATCAAGATACAGGATGGCAAAATTGCCAAGCCTAAGAAAAAAGAGTGGAACAAGAGCACCAAAATAGGGAATACGCAACAGAAACCCGTCGCGGTCAATCAAGTTGCTATTAATGCCCCTACGCCTGCCCAAGCAACACAGCCTTCAAAGGCTAACTATCAGGCGGTGCCTCACAATAATTATGAGAAAGATAACAAGAAGCAGGATCAAAATCAGCAACGTCGCCCTAAGCGACAATTTACACCATACACTGAGTCTAGGGATTCCTTGTTTGACCGTTTGTCAGTGGCAAACTTGATTAATCTGCCAGATATTCCAACAATTGATCCTAATGCGCCAAAGCCTAAAGGGTATAGAGAGGATCTTTTCTATAGATTCCACAGAAGGAAAGGGCATGACCTTAATGTCTATTGGACGTTTAAAGGTTTAGTGCAAGATCTCATTGATAATCACACATTGGTAGTGGATAACCCCATCGCACCCAACAACCAACAAATGGGTGTTTTCAAAGATCCTTTACCCACACATGATGCACAAACAAAACCTCTGCATGTCAATGAAGTGCAACAGAGTTACCCCATGGAGGGATATGTTGGAATGATTAGCATTGTGACAAGAAACAAGAGACACCCAGGAGTTGTCCCCGCGACAGCCACTAGGGAAGCTTCATCCACGTCACAACATCAACCAAATCCTACACAGTTGCCCCCACCTAGACCAGTGGCCACGATTCGAACTAGACTTACTCAAAGTCTACGGACCACATCGGCTAGGCTCTCCATTTATGAGCTTATTCAACAATCAACGCCCCATCGGGAAGCTCTTATGGAGATATTAAAGGCAATTGAATTGCAACCCCACGAAGCGGATTCGTTCAACAATTTTGTGGGGCATGTCAAACAGTGTACTGAACCAGTCATTACCTTCAGGGAAGATGAGCTAAAAATGGTGACTGGAGATGTAACGGATCCACCCCTGCACGTTATTGCGCGGGTCAACGGGACTCCATACAAACGGGTGTTGATAGACACTGGTTCGTCCAATAACCTTATTACAACCGCTGTACTGAAACATTTGAAACTACCAGCCTCTCACATTGCACCTTCCACTTATACCCTTCGAGCATTTAATGATACGATATGCTCGACAGCTTGGCACAATTGTCCTGCCCATCCAAGTGGGACAAAAGACCATTCATACGTTGTGCCACATTTTAGAAGGTGAGATGGCTTACAATATCTTGCTTGGGCGGCCTTGGATCCGAGATATGAAGTGTGTCCCTTCAATTGCTCATCAATGTTTGAAATATACATTTGAAGGACAAGTGCACGTGGTCCCCGTAGATTTGGAACCTTTTAAATATTGCAACTCAGTGCAAATCATGCCGCAGTCGACCCTTCCTTCAACGCACGTGGATTTCCAGTTAAATCCATCTAA
The DNA here is from genome assembly GCA_028583015.1 of Wollemia nobilis. Lineage (NCBI taxonomy): Eukaryota > Viridiplantae > Streptophyta > Pinopsida > Araucariales > Araucariaceae > Wollemia > Wollemia nobilis. Next base: position 7,460,144 of record JAQPPZ010016927.1, read on the forward strand.
ACGGGGTCCGACTAAGCAAGAATCTTCATCACCAAATCAATCAAATTCTCAAGCGGGATCATCTTCTTCATCCAGTCCTCCCACAACGATGCCACCTACGGTGGCCACTCCAACGGACAAAGGAAAGAAGCCCCTGGAAACGGAACCACCTTTAGTCTCCAACATCTCTACAGGAGAGACGCCTAATCGAATGGAAGTTGAGACGCCTAGTTCACCCCACATGGAGTGGACTCAAGGAGAACTCCCATTCACTTCCCCTCAATCGCCAACGATTACTGTTGAGATGTCTAACACAGGCATGGGGGAGTATATAGTGCGCAATGTTGTTGCAACGCCCACACTTCAGTCTATGCAAGACATGGGAAGACCTCGACTCCCCATAGGCTCCGTGGTTCCTTTAGGCTACCCACCTAATCAGACAAACTTTATTTTTGGGGGCCTAGATCATGGCGTTGAACCTTCTCGAAAAGAAGAAGAAGATGAAGATCCCTTTGTGGAAGATGTCAACTATCTAGCTAACCCAGACTTCGCATTACGATATCTTAGCCAATGCAATTGGCATGGATACGGGTTAGGCCGGTATGAACAAGGAATGCATGTTTTGTGTCAACCAAGATACCAAATGCCTTATGACAAGTCAGGAGTAGGGTTTAATCACCCTTTGCCCCTCGACATCTTGGTCGAAAACATGCAAGGCCTAGGGATAGGCAACAAGGATGGGTTGGCATCAGATCCATATGCCAATCCAAATACAACTTATACATTGGGGGATTATTTCCCATTGCAAACAAATAACCTTGTTGACCTCAACAACCCTTTCCCTACGGCCGAACAAGGAGAAACCTCATGGACTCACCCACAAGGGGAAGATGGACAAGACCACGAAGGGTCTTCTGAAGATGAGTCGGAGTACGATCATTCGCATGAATATCAAATGAATGACGATCAGGGAAGCTTCTTGAGGATGTTCCCATTGAATGATCCCAGTGAGCATAGGTTACCTCAACAACAACAAAATCCTTTGGACATAGATGACATGTTTGAAAACTTACACATAGATCCAAGACCTAGGAGGCATTTCAACCTGGCGCAGTTATAGCAATTATTGCATCCGCCACTCCAGGCATACAGCGAGCATCTTTCGCCTGGAGACCCTATCAAACCATCTGTACCTAGGGCAGACCCTGTTTGTAGGTCCACGCATAGGGCTGATCCCTTTGTGCCAGTGCCTACAGAGCCAGATCCAAAGCACCAAGAACATCCAGAATGTCAGAGTTGTCACATTTGCGGTAATGGAGATTACAATCATTTCATCAACATGGTCTCCATTGACTTGACCACCCCCATCCATGATCCAGCCAATCCAACATGATTATTGCATCTAGACATAGAAGCTATTGATTGGGATCGCGCTGACACACCACCATCTCCATCAGAGTATTGGCCTTGCGGTGGGATGTTTCATTTCACTCCAGGACAGACTTCGGATGTCTTCCATGCTAAAGAGGAACTTGACGTTCCTAATGATGATCTTAATTCAGCAAACGATATCCATCTCGATCCCAATTCCACACCAGCTTGGAAGACGGATCCCATATGTCGCTTGAAGCAACGACTGATGTAGACATCGGCATAGATCCAATGAATCCATGGATTCTCAAGTCGGGGGTAAGTCTTTCCCCCGAAGAGCGAGCCGATTATGTTGCCCTTCTTAAGGAAAAGAAGGAGGTTTTTGCATGGTCATACAAGGATATGCCGGGACTAGACCCACAGCTAGTCACGCACAATTTAACGCTTGATCCGACAATCAAGCCAATCAAGCAAAAACTATGCAAGATGCATCCAACAGTGGCCTTAATGGTAAAATATGAGTTACAAAAGTTGTTGGATGCCCAGTTTGTCATCTGTGTGGATTATCCGCCATGGTTGTCTAACATGGTTCCTGTCAAGAAACCCGATGGGAGGATTCGCATATGCACTGATTTTTGAGATCTTAACAAAGCGAGTCCTAAGGATGATTTTCCCTTGCCGAGCATCGACGCGTTGGTAGACGCTACAACGGGCCACGAAATGCTTTCCCTTATGGATGGTTTCTCAAGATACAATCAGATTCGTATTAATCCTGAGGACCAACTAAAAACGGCATTCACAACGCCTTGGGGGACATTTTGCTATAAGGTCATGCCTTTTGGCCTTAAAAATGCCGGAGCTACCTACCAACGTGCCATGACGTACATCTTTCACGATTACATGCACAAAACTTTGGAAGATTACATGGATGATTTGTTGGCCAAATCTCTTTTGCGCCCGGATCACATCGGTGACTTGAGTAAGGTCCTTGATCGCCTCATTGAGCATAAAGTCAGACTAAACCCCAAGAAGTGCGTCTTTGGCGTCACCTCTGGAAAGCTCTTGGGTTTCATAGTCTCCAAACGAGGAATTGAGGTTGATCCAAACAAAGTCAAGGCAATCCTTGAAATGCGTCCCCCAACCACCATCAAGCAGCTCAGGAGTCTACAGGGAAAGGTTGCGTCGATCAAGCGCTTCATAGCGCAGTTATCTGACAAATGCCGACCCATGAATAAATTATTGCATAAGGGGGTCACATTTCATTGGGATGACGAGTGCCAGTCAGCCTTTGACGACATTAAATAGTACTTGGCTTCGCCGCAGTATTGGCACCACCTGGACCAGGAGTGCCGTTCTATTTATACATCTCAGCCACTGAGGTGGCACTGGGCGCCATGTTGTCCCAAAAAATGAACTTCACAGAGAAAAGGCTACATACTATCTTAGCCGCACCCTGGTCAGTTATGAACTTAACTATGCATATGTTGAAAAACTTTGCTTGGCAGTGGTGTTTGCTACCAAAAAGCTACGCCACTACATGCTTAGTAATAAGACGTATGTTGTGTCTAAGGAGAATCCATTGCGATACATGATGAGTCGTACTTATCATAGTAGCCGCACGGCGAAATGGATCATGTTGTTGACGGAGTTTGACATAGAGTTCATTGGACAAAAATCTATAAAAGGTCAAGTCATCGCCGATCAACTAGCCGAGGCTCCTCTTGAAGACGATCAGCCTCTGACTTTTGAACTACCTGATGATGGGGTCTTCCATGTTTCGTAGTCGCCAGATTCTCGATGAGCCCGAGTCACAGTCGACATAACCCTATTCTTCGATGGTTCTAAATGTGAGCAAGGGGGTGGTGCGGGAATTGTATTCTTCACTCCACAAGGTGCTCCAATGCCCTTGTCATTTAAATTAGACTTCCCGTGCACCAACAATAATGCAGAATACGAAGCCTTGCTCATAGGTCTTCAGACAACAATCACCATGAACATTAAACGATTGAATATCTTTGGTGATTCGTTGTTAATTGTCAATCAAGTAAAGGGGATATACCAATGTAAATGTCCACTTTTGAAGTCTTATAAAGCCCTTGTGGATAAATTCTTGGCACAACTTGAATGGTATGACATCGAGGCACTCCCTCGATCATCAAATCATTTTGCGGATACTATGGCCTCCTTGGGGTCACTCATCCCGCAAGACCCTTCTGGTGAAATGACAACCATTCAGGTTAAAACATTATCGCAATCTGCGATGGAGCGTGCAAGCTCTGATCTGACGCCAGGAATCCACATGATTCAGATTGAACCATCTCCGGATAAGTTCTCTCGAATTCGAGATTGTTTGACTAAAGCCAACTGGGGGTCCTTGTTCTCCCCGACTCCTCTTACTAGCAACACCACGTTGTTTTTACAAGTTCTTTCCTGCTCAGCTTTTGTTCGGGATAAACTTCAAGAGGGATTGGCCGTTCATACTATCGAGGTTTCTGATCAGCAAGACTGGTATACACCCATTCGGGATTACCTCAAGCTAGGTAATCTCCCACTTGGATTGACACAAGCCATGAAAAGATCATTCAAACAGAAAGCGGCAAAGCATGTCTTGTTAGGAGACATTTTGTATCGTCAAAATTATGAAGGAATCCTCCTTCGTTGTTTGGACCAACAAGAGTCCGCTTGGGCGATCACCCAAGCTCACGATGGTACATGTGGTGGCCACTTCAGCGGTATGGCCATCGCAAAGCGCATTCTTCGCATGGGTTATTATTGGCCATCTTTAGAGCGAGATTGTTGCGCATATGTGAAGAAGTGCGTGAAGTGTCAGCACCATGCTAATTTGACACACGTACCTTCTCAGGCCTTACAACCGATTCAATCGGTTTGGCCTTTTTGCAATGGGGCTTTGATCTAATTGGAAAGATCTCCCCTGCATCGTCTGGTCGTCACACGTTCATTTTAACGGCCACAGAGTACTTTACCAAATGGGTGGAAGCAATTCCGCTGACCACTACGACTGGAGCCCGCATTGCGGAGTTCATTTTGCATAACATCATATGTCATTTTGGTATTCCATCCAAAATAGTCTCGGATAATGGGACACCATTCAAGAATAAAGATGTGCGTGCTTTGACCACAAAGTACAAGATTCAACATAGCTTTTCGACACCCTATTATCCGTAGGCAAATGGGCAAGCAGAGGCGTCAAACAAAATGCTAGTCGCCATTCTTAAAAAGATAGTTGCAGACAATCATAAAGACTGGCACATTCAGATCCCGCTTGCCCTATGGGCTTATCGCACCAGCATTCGGACGCCCACTGGGGCAACTCCATTTTCGCTGGTGTATGGCTCCGAGGCAGTCATGCCTTTTGAGTTGGAAATTCCTTCCCTGCGCATTTCAATGCAAGAGTTCATCGATGATGACACTACGCAGCAGGCCCGGTTAGATCAACTGACGTTGCTCGACGAACGACGCGTTAATGCTCTCGAGCATTTACGTATCTATCAAGAGCGACTTAAGAAAGCATACAACATGAAAGTCCATCTTAGGGAATTTTAGGTTGGTGACTTGGTCTTAAAAGAGAACCAGCAGAATTCTAATTTGCCGTCCCATCTACGGGACAAGTTTGCGGCAAACTGGTTAGGTCCTTACATCATTGATAGTAAAATAGGACCCGAAACATACCGGCTTGCCTCTCTTGAAGGAATCAAGGAAACAGAACCCTTGAACATCATTCATTTGAGGTCATTCCACAGCTAGAGAGCCATAGTCCAACAAAAAGCTCCAAGGATTATCACAATCGCTTGGTCAACCCAAAAAGCTCCAAGGATTACCACAATCGCTTGGTCAACCCAAAAAGCTCCAAGGATTACCACAATCGCTTGGTCAACCCAAAAGCTCCAAGGATTACCACAATCGCTTGGTCAACCCAAAAGCTCCAAGGATTACCATAATCCTTGGTCAACCAAAAGCTCCAAGCATTACCATAATTGCTTGGTCAACATAAATATTCAAAAATCAACAAAAACAACACAAAAATCAAAATCACAAAAACAATTGCATTTCAATTCCATGCATTCTCAAAAAAAAAAACAAAATCACAAAAACATTTGCATTTCAATTCCATGCAAAAAATCAAAATCACAAAAACATTTGCATTTCCATTCCATGCATTCTCATAAAAATCAAAATACAAAAATATAGGTTGCATTAAGCATTGCATCCATACATTGCATACTTCGCTAGGTCATACAAGTCAAAAGCACCATAGGCTGTCATTACTTGGCAATTCCATCATTTCCACCTCAAATCCATTTTCATAAACACATACATCCCACATATCACCCTTTTATTTTAGCATCGTCAGTGTCGCCTAATGTATATAGGGTTTTCGTCATTCAGATGTCTTTAAATTTCTAGCCAAAAATTGTACACAGTTAAGCAGATTTTACATGGGAAAGTTTTACTTGGATCCCACCTTGGTACGTAGCATCCCAACACAAATTAACACACATAAAATAATTCCTAAGTTGTGTGAACGAAAGATGAAACCTGCACCGTAATCCCGGTTACCATAAGCGAAACGGCTATCTTGCTTATCCCCCGTGCAATTGACCCTAGAAATGCCGAGAGTTGGCAAAAGGACAAGCATCCTCCCTACCCAATTCCCCATGAATCCCAAGTTCTCAAAAGTTGCAAAAACATCAAAAATTTGCAAAACGTCAAAACACTAAAATTTGACATCCTACAGTGCACACATCAAAAGGCACAAACAATAGTGATTCTCGTCACTCCATATTCAAATCCCTTGCTCAAAAAAAAAAAAAAAGACGAGTACTATCATAAAAATAAACAGTGATTTTATCACTATAAAGAGCAAGTATCCCAATACAATTGAAGAAAAGAAGGGAGTCGAACTTGAATCCCTGGAACTCTCAGCATTTCGACAGGTCATGAGGCAAGCTTCAATACCGGTTTGGTTGATAGCCTATTGGTCACTGGTGGTAAACCTCCCGCATGACGATATATCTGTCACATTAACTTGTGTGCAGATCAATGTTTGCATGTGGATGAGCTAGCTTATGGTATCCTAGATAACATCGTAGATTAATCTGACTAAATACAATAAAGGAGTTAGTGGAGCTAATTAGGTGATCCTCAATACAAGTTCGGTTGAAAGCCCATCTGGCATTGGCGGTATCCTGATAAATAACACATAAATGAACTCAATTGCACACACAAGGATGTGAAATAACTTGGTTAAATTCAAGTCGGATTTAGACCTTGTTTAGAAGTCTTGCGAGATAAATGTACAGTCTTGGCTAGTTAGTTAAAAATATCTGCATCTCAGAAAAGCTTAACTACATTTTCAAACAACCGATACATTTCATTCCATACATCACCATAAACAAATAGACAAAATACAAAAACAAAGTTTTCACATGCACAAGCATTCCATAAATTAATCCCATTACTCTAGCAAGTCCAATCCAAATCTTGTACAGTCTATGGTGCATCGACAAATCATCAACAATTCATTTCATTCATGCATACATCATACAAATTAGAATCATCGCATTCATAATCGCATATGCATACATCAATGTAAAAACATGCACATAAAAATAAATCATGGAAAAATTATAAACACCAAAAAGAATCATCTGTATATATCATCACAAAAATTGCCTGCAGGCTACAATGCACTGGTCCTCGGACCTCACTCCCATCATCCAAAATCTCAAAAACCCCCAACCTAGGGCGTCGGCCACCATGATCACGCAGGATCGGTGCGACGAGAGCTACCCCTCGTGATATCCGTCCTCTGAGACCTCTCGGGCGACTGCTCGCCCCTGCATCCCGACCACTCGCTCCTCCCTCCTCTCGTCGCCGACGACGGGATGATGCCGATTGCTCCGTCCCGCTGTCTCTCGTCCTGTATGACGAGCCACTGGTCGGAGGCTCTGGTATTCGCCCACCAGGTGGATAATCTCACCCTCCATCTCCGACCGATCCCCGTCGCCTCCACTCTGCCTCTCGCCTATGGTAGTACGAGATGGCGTCATCACGTTATGCTAGCTGCACCCGTAGGAGATCCCTCTCCCATGCAGCATCTGTATCCCCCGCCTGTTGGTGAGCCACAGCCCCTGTGCTCCCCTGCCCTACTAACTGTGTCCGTAGGAGATCTCTCTCCTACGTCATCTCGGCAAGCTCTCCATCCCGCCTCCATAGCAACCCCGTCAGACGTGCTACCTCCACGCACAACCCTGCCTCTGTCTCCCCCAAACCAACCTACTCTGGAGCATCCTGCATCTCCGGTTGCTCCTCCTCCTCAAAATCATCTCCTGCCTCTGCCACCTCCACCATCTCCACATCCGCAAGAGCTCCCCAACCCTCTCCTGGTGCCTCCGCACCCTCTCCGCCTCCCGCTGCCTCCTCTCCTCCCAATGGCCCCTCACCTCGCCACTGCCGCAGCGTCCACCACTCCTGGTACTCGAGTCACTCCGACGTCATCTACGTCTGGAATGTCTAGTACGGCATCCGACTCCTCCCCCAATGGCTCGAGGATCGACGTAGCTAGGGTCCTCTCATCACTCCGATGTCGATAGGCTACGGGCTCCCCAGGCAACCCCTGGCGTACCCCAAACTGTCGCGTCACTCGAAGGTAATGGAAGTACTCCTGCTCTGTCCCATGCCGACCAATCACCCATCTCCCCCTTCGAACCCGTCGAAGCCACTCATCAGCCTCTGGCCATGCGGGACAATCCCGATATGGCCGCCATATCACATCTCCTGGAGTCAGTCATGCCAATGCATCTCTGTAATGGTCCACGTCTCCCGCAAACCGTCGACTCTGCCCTCGCTCCTTCGACCGATACCATAAAGCACCATACCCAATATCCCTATCCACCATCTCAGCTCGGGTAGTCCAGGGCAACCCTCGTGGTCGCTCTATGGCTATGTGCTGCCATGCCCAGCACTGCAACAAGAAACTGCACCCCATCCCCTTTCGCCTTCGACAGCGGACCTCATACAACTCATCATACAACTGTGCCAAAAGCGTCTGACCCCATCTCATAATAACCGGCTCTATCACTGGACAATCCACCAACTGCCACACCACCTCCAATAGGTTCCATGGGAACCTCGCTCTCGACGAGTCTGGCAGGAGCATGTTGGAAATGAGGCTCATGAGTACCGCATGCCTCACTCCCAACATTCCCCTCGCATACCAATACCGTACCAAGATCCCCCCAATATGGCAATCCAGCTCCGCCCTCTCCAACGAGGTCATCCCATCATCATCCTCTCCATATCCAAAGTACCGCGTCAGTACTGCCGTCCTCTGGCCCCGTGGTGTCGTCCGAATGGGAACCCCGTCTATCGAAATCCGAAGAATCCGATACACGTCCTCCAAGGTGACAGTCATCTCCCCTGTCGAAAGATGGAAGGTGTTCGTCCGAACATCCCATAGGCCAATCAGTTGTAAGGTACGCCCGGTCCGCCACAACTGCATCCAACCGAGCCACATGCTTGAGCCCTAAGGCATCAAGCCACTCCCAGTCATCATCACTCAATGCCTCGCGGGCATTAGAAAAAATGGTCGGTACTCGATGTCGACTCTTCACCACCTGCACATCACAAAAACCAACAAACATCAAAAACATGCATCAAATTACCATCACATGTACAAAAATGCATAACTGTATAGTAACATCTTTCATTCACATGTACATCCAAAAAAAAAAATTCATCCATTTTTCAATTGTGCATCTTTAATTTCATCAAAAACGACAAAAATTTGACATGGTTTACCTACGGTTTTACCTAAGTTTACCATTTCAAAACAAAAAATTCATCAATTTTGCATCTTTAATTTCATCAAAAACAATACAAAAATTTGACATGGTTTACCTACGGTTTTACCTAAGTTTACCATTTCAAAACAAAAAATTCATCAATTTTGCATCTTTAATTTCATAAAAAACGACAAAAATTTGACATGGTTTACCTACGGTTTTACCTAAGTTTACCATTTCAAAACAAAAAAATTCATCAATTTTGCATCTTTAATTTCATCAAAAACAATAAAAATTTGACATGGTTTACCTACGGTTTTACCTAAGTTTACCATTTCAACAACAAAAAAATTCATCTTTCATTTCATCAAAAATGACAAAAATTTGACATGGTTTACCTACGGTTTTACCTAAGTTTACCATTTCAACCAAAAAATTCATCTTTAATTTCATCAAAAACAATAAAAATTTGACATGGTTTACCTACGGTTTTACCTAAGTTTACCATTTCAACCAAAAAAATTCACCTTTCATTTCATCAAAAACACAAAAATTTGACATGGTTTACCTACGGTTTTACCTAAGTTTACCATTTCAACCAAAAAAATTCATCTTTAATTTCATCAAAACCAATAAAAATTTGACATGGTTTACCTACGGTTTCGACCTAAGTTTACCATTTCAACCAAAAAAATTCATTCATTTTCCATTTTTAATTCCATAAACATAACACAAAAATATGGGCATGGTTTACCTACGGTTTCGACCTAAGTTTTACCATTCACATAGAAAAACATTTTTTTAACCATGGTTACCCTAAAAAGTGTTACTCTAAGTTTCATTTTGGGTTTATCCTATGGTTTTCCATCTAAGTTTCCATCGGTTTGCATCCATGTTTCATTCGGTGTCATTCATTTACCTTTTAATTTAATTAATTAGGGTTTCATGTTTAAACACAAGAAAAACACCATAAAAACAAATTTGCATTTTTCAAATTCACAATCGAGGAGATAGTGCACTTAATGGTCTCGCCTCGGCTCCGCCGCTCGATGACCCGGTCTGTGCATTCATGGTGGCTGGATAATCCGACAGCACTTCGCATCAGAAATCTACCTCCTCCTCCAAGAGCTCCAAATCGCAATCGTTGAACAGTGCAAATGAGCCAAACCTGTCATTTTTGCCTATTTATAGTTTTTGCCTGCTATCGATCGTCCCTGACCGGGACGAGCGCTTTTCGGCGTGCTCGTCCCACCCTGGGACGAGTACAATGGTGGCGCACTCGTCTCACCCCGGGACGAGTACCATCACGGCAATCGTCCCACCCCGGGACGATTAAAAAAAAAAAATCAAAACAACCACAACATAAAAATGACAAATGCCAACAAAACCAAAAAAAGGTCAAAACAGTCGGGGAACTGCTCGAGCATGCTTAGCGGTAAACCATCTAAAGGCACCCTTGCACAAGTCATCTTGGGTCAAGCGACTCGTCGCTTTTCTCATGTCGGTCATTCCCTCATCGATTCGTCGCTTGAGGGGGTAGTCACACTTAGTTGCCAATCAACACCATTATACCCAGTCTGGGAAATGACACGCATTCAAAGGATCATTGCAAAAGACAATCGCGCCCTTGCTTGGGGCAGCAAACAAGCAATCATCACAAACTGATCATATACTTGGCATTCGTGAATCATGAACTCAAGGTTCCCACAACAAAAGGTTGCGCCCTTTGCCTCTTCATGACTGATCAATGTCTAAGTTCAAGTAATACCTCACCGAACCAGGTTAATGCTTGATTTTAGTTCCTTAGCTCGTCAGAAGCAAGGATTCAAGAATGCGTGCCCTTTCCATACTTGGGGCATCAAGAGTTGGTTAGGTTACTGAGAAACCCTAATCATTAGTGCTTTGGTTATATATTTTTGCTCAGCACTGCACCATGTGCAACGCTTCCCAAAAAGGGGCATCTGTAGACACCAAAACAGCACCAATCCGATTATGTGACAACAAGCACTGATCGCACTAACACACACAGCCCCTAGGGCAGCCCTCAGAGGTTAAACAGTGGTTCTAACCACTCACACAAGCAGTTTTGCAAGTCAGAAACCAATTTGGCACCTTTTAGACACTTTATTGCTTATTCGTCCCACCCAGGGACGAGTGCAGGTTTTACTCGTCCTACCCGGGACGAGTGAGTTTTACTCGTCCTACCCAGGGACGAGTGCTGACTTATACTCGTCTCACCCAGGGACGATTACCAGCGCTCGCTTTGGGGTGGGACGAATGTCAAGTTTGACCGACAAAAAGTCAAATCTCGGCATGTAACAACTCAGAACTGCTACTTAGCTTTTCCTGCATGACATAGGAGTGCGAGTGAGTTCTTTTGACAACTCATATCTGCCAATTGACTTTCCCTTCACTGCATGGGAATGAGAGTGAGCTTTTTAAGACAACTCAGATTTGCCACTTAGCTATTCCTTCATTGCATGGGAGTGCAAGTGAGCTTTTCTAAAACACACAAAGACATGCACAGAGACAGTTAAGAATCCCTTGATCAAGAAGAAGTCTTCTTTTCAGGCAAAAAGCATTCATGCAAAGAAACACTTTTGCATGTTAATTCAAAGAGACCCCTTGGGTCTATAAAATGGTGAGTTTCCTCACCCAAAAGATATACCGAGCAGGAGCATTTTGAGCGACGAAGTGTTGCTAATTCATTTACTTGCGATTTGTGTTTTCAACATCCATAATCTCTTAATCGAAAGAGAGGTTATTGGGTGACTTTTGAAGGCACGAATCAAGAACCAACACCCCATTCTTTTGACCACAATATCCTACCAATTTGCCGACAACACATCACATCAGGTTTCGGACCCATCCTAAGCGGATTGGTGTCGAAGCAAAGTTTCACCCGCGGGTGGTTTGCCTTCGGGCACCCCTCCCGCTTTATTGCTTTTGTAGTTTTTTAGCTAGTTTCATGTTTATGCTTTTATCAAGTTTTCAGTTCATTTAGATTCATTTTAGCCATAGTTAGATTTATCTTTTATTTTTCATACACAAGTGCTACGATTCTTTGTTTGTTTCTTTGAACGCAGATTTGCAGACATTGGAGGAGCAGCGAGGAATCGACCTTTACCAACGCAAGCGGCGACAACGTTTTGGTTCGCCCATTTTATATGTGGGCACGCGGAAGAAGGAATTCTGAAACAAGTTGTAGAGATCAATATCTAACGCTCCTATCCCCTAAAAAGGAAGGAGACGCATTGTAACACGAATTGAAAAGAATATCAATAAAAAAGGGCCATAGTTTATATTGCTTTTATATCTTGTGTTCATTCATTTGTGTTCTTTCCTTTTAATACAATTTTGTTTAGTATTTCCTTTTTGTTTCCGGAATCTCGTGTTTTCAATTCCATATTGTTTGTAAAGCCTCACTTTTATAAGTGCTTTGCCATTGCTTTAACCAATCTTCAATTCTTCTATTCATCACCATGCATTTACCAAACATATTAAGAATCCATTGCCATAGATTCTAGACTATTGAGTAATGTCCCAAGAGATGGTTTATACTCTCCTCCTCATTTTTACAAAAAACACATTGAGAGGGGCTATGAAAACCCCTTTTCATAAGGTTGTCCTAGGATACAATTCTTATATGACCTACTAGCGAAACAAGCATTTTAACTTTACGAATGCTTGGGCTATCCCAAATATCTCTTCATATTCTAGTGATATTATTATTTTGTTGGTGTTTTACATTATATCCACTTCTTGTTTTGTATTCCCATGAGCTATTCAACTTCCAAATCAATTTATCCTTGGCTTCCCTTGAAATAATCATAGTTGTTATCTTTCTTCTCAATTGCCTCCTAGCATCAATGTCTTGTACGCTTGTAAAAAAATATTCTCTCCATTTGTATCTTCCTTCTTGATCCTTGTTCAAAAATTTTGAAACCCTATCACCATATTTGTCTTGAAGCAATCTCATCCAAGGTTTCAAAATTAGATCCAAATTGAGTGGTTTTTTTATCACACCAAGTATCCATCCAAATAGATTTTTTTCTCCAGTTTCCACCACCTGTCTTAAACCTTTAATCATAAGATCAATAGATTTTTTTAAACCATTCCAAAGAGCAAACCATTTGGTAGAGATAATGCAATAAATATTAAAATTGGATCATTGGGATCAACATACTTACTTAGAAGAATTCTTTCCCATTGTCTTTGACTCTCTTTGTATAATCTCCAGATTAATTTTCTCTTAAGAGCTAAGTTTGCATATGTAAGAACTCTTAAACCAATACCTCGCATAGTTTTATCATCTCACATCTTGTTTTATTTCACCAAAGTAATTTTCCTTTTATCATGTAAACCTGACCATAAAAAGGATCACATAATATAAATTAAACATTTTTCAATTTATTTTCACATATAATATGTTGGAATGACCATAAGACTGACTTAATTAACTACGATCTTCCTCTAACGATAATCATCTACCTTTCCAAGTTGGAATTTTATTCTAAACTTTACTAATAACCAGATTTCATAATTCTATCTTCATTGTCCCCTCAAATAAAGGCATCCCTAGATAAGTTGCTGGAAAATTTACCTCCTTTATTTGAAGTAACCTGTAAATTCTTACTTTGATATTAGTTGGAGTGTTAAGGAAGTAAATTTTGGATTTTGTCCTATTAAATTTTTGCCATGAAGCTCTTTCATGTTCCTTTAAAAAGTAATTTAAAGCTCTAGCCTCATTTATCCTTGTCCTTCCAAAAGGGTTGTATCATCTACAAACTATTGATGGATGATGTTGTTGATGTTATTACTAGCCTTAAGTCCACTTATAAGCCCATATTTGTTAGCCTTCTTCAAGTTCCTACTCAAAGCCGCTGCCATAATAATGAACTAATATGGTGATAGAGCATCTCTTTATGTAAGACATCTCTTGGCTTTAAATGATTCTATTACTAACCTATTGATCAATATTGAATATGAAACTATAAGGACACAAAATTTAATTCTTCTAACCCATTTCTTCACAAATCTACACTTTTCTAATACTACAAAAAGAAAATTTTATTTAACCCTATCATAGGCTTTACTCATATCAAGTTTTAATATCATCGTGTATCGCTCCAAATTTTTTGCATCCTTACCTTCAGGCTATAGGATCCGTGTCTGAAAGGAGGATGGGAAAAGGATGTCGTGGTACCTCGGATTGAGAGGACTTTGCGAAGGTCCCGCCTCTCAAGGGAGGTGTATTTTGATGATTTTTTGACGGATGGTGGGTTCACCAGGAAACATTTGAGGGCAATTTCCACGCCTAGGTTTGGAATGTGTTTTGATGTGTTCGTTTTTAACCTTAAGCATTCATATCCCAGGTTTGGCCAAATGAATCTAGATTAATCTACATGAAAATGCAAATTCAATGAGTACATAAAATAGATTTAAAGACATAAAACAGAGAATTTACAGAATACAAATGAGGAATACCTGATCCGGATGTCTGGTGATGATTCTGATGTTTGAAGCAGTTAGGATCGTGGAATTCGATAGAATCGTCTGAGATCTGACAAAATTGTTTGATATCTAACAGAATCATCTGAGATCTGACGAATTCATCAGACAAATTCGTCAAAGACCTACAAGCAGAAAAATAGATACAAAATACAACGAATACTATTGTGCTAACAGAGGGAAACAACACCAAATGACTGTATGAATACTGAGCAATAGTTATGAACAAAAATTCAAGCAAATTACAATATTCTAATGGCAAATCATGATCTTAGTATGCAATCTAAGCTAAATGGGTGAACTCCAAATGCAAGATAACATAAACACTAAATAAACTATCTAATTTGCAGAATAAAATAGCAGAGAAAAGGTTGAGAAATGCAAACTTTAGGCACTGATTGCCTCAATATGGACTGCAGTCGAGATCATCTCACATCAGTACGAAATTGCCTTGGATTCGACAAGTTCGTCTTCGATCTGAACAGGTTCGTCGACGACGATGTGTGCTAGCTCCGACTAAAAAATAATGATGTACCTGCAAAAAAATTGGTATGGGACCAATGCAAATGAAAAATTAGGATGGTTCAACGTAGATGGAGTTAAATTGTAGAGATTTTCAGCCAGGGGGGTGCTAAGGGAATAGCTTAGGATTAAATAGGCTTAGGGGAGTAGTTAGGAGGTTGGAGATCATCCCAATTTGGGAGATCTCCAACGGGGGAGGGTCCCTAACGACGTAGACACGCTTCTGCCCGGATTGGAGACCCGTTGGAACAGAAGCTAATTTTGCAAAATCAATTTTGTGACAAGATCGTCTGGACGTCCTAGCCCAGACGAAATCGTCAGATTTGGGGCGATATCATCTGATCGGCGACGATATCGTCAAACGGTCAAAACAACCTCTAAAAATGGCGCGAAAAAGGGGGAAACGGATTACCCGACGGTTAACGGGCAATTTGGGAGGTTAAATTTGAATTTTAAATTATTTACTAAGGTGAATGTAATTATTATAATTTTACTGCGCCAATTTTAGGGTGCTACATTTTGCCCCCTCTTTAGCAAATTTTTCGAAGAAAATGCGTTAAAGATGAGTTCTTCTCGATCTACGAGAAAGCAAAAATTATTCCCATTTTTAGGCGACGATTCTTGGTCGAATCGTACGACGACTTACTATGGTGCCCCCTCCGTGTTTTTACCCAAATCGAACGTTTGAGGTAAAAACGCGAAAAAGCAAAAAAAATTATTTTTGAATAAAATTAAGAAAAATAGGGTAAAACCCTAATTCATTTTTACTGTTCATTTTTTGGTTTTTAGAGCTCTAAAGCAAAAATGGTGGAGACGACGCACAGATCGACAGAGGTCCGGCGCGGTCTATGGGTAAGAGTCTAGACTTAACTAGGATGCTTTAATTTAATTTTACATGCTTTGTAGGTAATTTTTAGGTGAATTTTGAGCATCGTGGCCGTTTTTGGGCCGTCGATGTCGTCGGGACGAAATCGTCCCGATTTGGACGAAATCTCTCAATTTCGTCAATTTCGCCCAAGGGCGAAATCGGCGAAAGGGGGACGATTTCGTCAAATTAGAGACAATTTCGGCTTGCGAAATCGGAGACGATTCTGCTCAAATTTGGGACGATATCATCCAATAGTGGGCGATATCATCAATTGCATAAAATTGAATTTTTAACTTGCATTATTAATTACTTGAATTGTTTATTAATGATTGTTTGTTGTTTTGTTGTTTATGTTTGCAGAGAGGTTTGCTAAAGAGTAGGGAATGGAAGTATGGAGGGTTGAGAGATGACTTGGCCACTCTCACACAGGCAGAGCGAGATCAACTGGCACAGGCCGGCTTGCAGCATGTGGCAGAGATGCCACAGGTATCCACAGATATGGGGCTTCTAACAGCCCTAGCAGAGAGGTGGTATCCGGGTTCCTCATGTTTTTGGCTACCGATAGGGGAGATGACTCCCACACTAGAGGATGTATGGAGGATTCTAAGAATCCCCATACAAGGACGGTTGATTACTCCTGTGGCCAATCAGGGCCATGCTATGGGACGACTGTGCGGTGACCCGAGCTTCACCCTGGAGAAGGGTGAAGTTAATATCGAGGCACTACGCCAGATGCCTGGGGCATCTAGACTCACACGAGTGCTAGCTAGAGTGGTTGGTGGACTTTTGCTGTGCCACCAGAGCGGGTGCAGGGTGTCGTGGATGCTCGCAGATGTGATCTACGATATGCGGGACCATGAGTATAGGTTCTCTTGGGGCAATTTTATTCTATGCCGATTATACAGGATCCTGTATGGGGTCGTGTACAAGGGCGGCCGATGTCTGGTGATGACATCGCTCTTACAGGTTTGGTGTTGGGAGCACATTGTAGTGTGGAGGCCGGTAGGGCTTCCTTTGATAGGGGTAGATGAGGAGAGGCCCCGAGTCTTCTACTGGTGGCTCCGAAGAGGGTCACAGCGGCGGATCGACCTCCCTATGTCCCAGAGACTACTGGATGACCTAGTCCTAGATCAGATCACTTGGAGGCCATGGAGGGAGCATCCAAGGTGGGCCGAGGACGGACAGGAGTTGGCTCATGTCAGGCGAGTCTGCTGGCTATGGATGGAGAGGGGAGAGGTGGAGCTCCACCGCTATGACCGAGTTTTGAGGCAGTTCGGTCTACAGCAGGGGATCCCATCTCTGAGGGATTACGAGTTTTCTCGGACTTTCCGGGATAACACCATGGTTAGCGGGGCTCCCGACATGCAGTGATTCTAGAGCCAGGACGCGGATGATGGCCCCATCCAGCCAGTGGATGGTGATGATGCAGGGGTAGCCGATGGCCTATGATGCTTGGTACGCAGGCATCCACCCTCCTCGGATGACGAGGGCATAGGGTCCGATACACGCGGTTGTGCGTCGGATAGGGAGGCGGTGCCAGGCAACGATGGAGGTGGCCCAGGGTCATGACGGGAGAGAGGCGAGGAGGCCATAGGCACAGGAGAGGCCACGACAGAGGGAGAGGAGGGAGGCGAGACCCCCATCTCCATAGAGGGAGAGGCCACCATCGCCCGATAAGGGCAAGGGCATAGACACAGGAGAGAGTAGCGAGATGGCTACTCTTCGAGCGGAGAGAGATCATCTCCAGGCTTAGGTGCAGACTCTACAGGATGAGGCTGCACGCCATCGAGCTGAGGTGGCACAGCTGCGAGATGAGATTGCACGCCTCAGGGCACGGGGTGGAGGGGCAAGTTTTGGAGAGCTGACACGGGCTATCGCCCAACTTACATTCTATCAGAAATTGTACTTCCAGCTGGTGCCAGAGGTGGATAGACTACCCCTGCCAGCCAACATTATAGATCCGATCAGGATCGGGTCATCGAGGACCACATCCCGGTCGAGGACTAGGACTACACAGACTGCGATGGGGCCACCTCGTCCACCTCAAGGTGGGGGAGGAGATGAGGCAGAGAGCTCGAGGGGCTCTCGAGGCTAGAGGGCTGCACTGACATTGTACAGATTGACATTGTATTATTATTATTTTTTTGTTGATAGAGGATTTGAGTATGCCGAGGTACAGATTGTGGCATACCAATCCAGTTTTGATGATGTATATATGTTGTTGATATATATATGAGGTGATATAGTTTTGATCATATGACTTGTATTATGTGGTGCTTATGATGCTTTTATGTTTGATTGATTGATTTGATAATTGGATGTAATTATGTCGTTGGAAATATTATAATTTGAATGTCATGCTAATTTTTAAATGAAATAATCTGATGTAACAAATTGGTTGTTTGTGATGAAATGTGATAAAAAGATAAAAAGAGACTTCTAACAATAATTTCAAAGGACATTGTCGCTATTATAGACCATTTCATGGAGTCGTCTGCTCACTCGGTCGTCAAGCTAATCCCAGTGATAGAAATATTGTTAAAAGTAAAAGCGTGCTTAAGAGACTGTCTTAAGACTTTGGTGCAATGTTGCAAATGACGGTGATGATGGTTTGTTTTCAGATTTTCATAAAAATAGTATGCATGAAATAATGTTAAAATGATTTTTGCTAGGCATAAATTCCTAAGTGTGATAAAATTTTGGATAATTCTTTAGGAATTATACCATCATTGCAAATTTGAAGGTTGACATAATGACATGAAATAATGAAAATGGGTTTGCTTTTTAAAAGCATAATTTGTGTAACATAATGAATTAAGTCATATGGTTTTCATGATTTTTAATAAATGGGGAATAAAAATTGTTACAATGATTTGCGCTAGGCATAGAATATGTAGGTATAGACTTATACCATCATCGCGAAAATCCAAAAAAGATAGTTTTATTGCATGGTTGATTTTTGATAAACAAAAAATATGAAAATGAGGACTTGCGCTAGGCATAAAATTCCAATTTTGATTTTGGAACTATACCATCGTCGCGAAAGTCAACCAGATATATATGTATATGTTTTGATTGTATATTTTGAAAGAAATTTTTGATTTTTCTATTATATAGTTGTCTTTATGGTAAACAACTGTACTTGATTTATTCCAAACAAGTTGCAAAAATAATATTTCAAAGTATTTTGAAGACAAAAGTTAGATTTATAAGGAATCCCATGTGCATATGTGAATTCATTTCCAATCTTGATTTATCATAATGATACACAAAATCTCTCAAATACAAATGTGTGTGCAATTGCTTTGTTCATTTACCAGTTTTGAGCAAGATAATATGATACAAGTGATTTGAAGAAACCAAATAAGTGTTCATTAACCATGATGTAGATGCATATAACCATACTAGACTACTATGTAAGTCGGATTATCAAGAGCTAGCTAATCCATAAGCAGACATAGGTCTGTACAAAAGAAGGTCGCTAATGTGACAGACATATCACCACGCTAGGAGTTACCCAAGGCCAAGCAGGTTGGGCACAAACCACCTGTTATGGGGCTTACCTCACAGTTTTCGAATAATTGAGAATTCCAGGGATTCAAGCTCATCAACCCTTCTTTTCTTTTCAAAGGGTAGGGAAAAGGGATTTTATTGCTTTCTTGCTTTCTTTTGAACTTTGCTTATTTTTCTTTTTGTATTTCTTTTTGTATTTTTGTTGATAGTGGTTGGAATATTGCTGTAATGATATAAAAACATTTTTTTTTTTTTCTCCTTTTTTGGGGGGGGGGGGGGGGGCCGAAGAAATCACTTCTACTATGTAGCAAAACATGGAAATTACAAATATAATCATTTTATTGTGAAAAGATGTGCTTGGTTTAAGTAAATAACAAGATCAATTCTCTATGCTCAAACTTTATTTAATTGAATTTTGTGGACTTTGATATAAGAGAGATTAGTAATCATGCCAGATAAAAATCAAGATATTTATTTTTGTGAGTGTGCAAGTGAGGGATTCAAAATAAATGCTAATTTATCCAAAATAATTTAAAACATATAACTGCAATACTTGTAAGAAAATATATATAAACACTTTTGAGAAGTTTTGAGAATGTTGACTCTCTCTTTCTTCTTTATATTGTTTTGGTTTCGAAAGAGTCAAGCATATTACTGTTTTTATATTTTTATCATTATTTTGATGTTTGGTTTGATTTTTGTTTTTGAGCAAAAAATTTAACAAGTGCCATAAATAAATGCAACAAATAGTTTTGAAGATTTTTGATGATTATGAATGTTTTTGATGTTTTTGAATTTATAAATTTGAAAGAAATACAAGATAGTGATTTTGAACAAATATATACATGGATGAAGTGACCAAATTTATGCATAGTAACGTTTAAGATGCAAAATATTCATGGGTTCTTTAAGTTCTTTACCATCTAAGGTAGATAATTTGTATGCTCCTGATTCAAATTTGGCAGTAATAATGTATGGTCCAAGCCAGTTGGGCTCAAACTTACCTTTAAGGTCCTTAGTTGCATTTGTATTTTTTTTATTTTCTTTTAAAACAAGGTCACCGATCTCAAAGGATCGATGACGAACTTTCTTAGCATATGATATTTTAAGCTTGTTTTGGTAAGCACGGAGATGCTCCAAAGCATTGATGCATTTTTCATCTAGGAGTTCCAACTGATTGAGTCTGCCAGCTTGATATTCATCTCCTACTTCGGTATCTTGAAGTAGCAGAGCCAAAGAAGGAACTTCCAATTCAAATGGAAAAACTGCTTCAAGACCGTAAACCAAAACAAATGGTGAAGTTCCCGTGGGGGTTCGAACACTAGTTCGATAGGCCCACAAGGCTGGGTATAATTGAATGTGCCACCACGGCCGCTTTATTGACTAATATTTTGAGAATTTTGATTAAGGTTTTGTTAGATGCTTCGCTTGACAATTACCCTGAGGATAATAGGGAGTGGACCAATGATGTTGAATCTTATATTTTTGGCATAATTTTTTAACATCTTTATTTTTGAAACAAGTTCCATTGTCAGAGATGAGATTTGCAGGAATTTCGAACCTACAAATGATTTGATTAAAAATAAATTTAGAGACTTGTGTGCCAGTGCAGGAAGCTAAAGGCATAGCTTCGACCCACTTCGTGAAATACTCAGTGGTAGTTATGATGAACTTGTGTCCATCAGATGACACAGGATTGATTTTGCCAATAATGTCTAAACCCCATTTGGAAAAGGGCCAAGGAGAGGAAATAGCCTGCAGCTCTTGTGCAGGCACATGGACAAGGTCAGCATGTTTTTGGCACTTGTCGCAATGGCGCACATACTCATGTGCATCCGTTTCCATGGTAGGCCAAAAGTATCCTATCCGAAGGAGATTTTTAGTAATGACACTACCACTAAAGTGTCCTCCACAAGATCCATCGTGGGCTTCACTCAAGGCTGATTTAGACTCTTCTAAGTTTAAACATCTTAATAGGATACCTTCAAAAGATCTCCTATATAAAGTATTGCCAATTATTACAAATCGACTTGCTCGTCGACGTAATAACCGACGCTGGTTTCTATTAGAATTGGCGAGGAAAGTCCCATTTTGGAGAAAATCAAATATGTCTGTATACCAAGGTTTAGGAGTAGTTTCATTGATTAGAAACACATCCAAAGGCTCTAAGCATGACTTATTTGAAGCGGGTTCCTGGAGTCGACGAATAATGATAGTGGCATATTCGTCATCTAACTCCAAGGGCAGGAGAGATGCAGCTGTGGCCATAGCATCAATCGCACGGTTGCTAGTTCGAGGAATAGCTTCCAAGGTAACTTGATCAAATAAAGACATTAATTGTAAAACATAGGCCTTATATGGGCGCATTTTATCATCTCTAGTTTGATAAACTTCATTAATTTGGTTTATAACTAGTTGAGAATCACCAAAAACTAAAAGATGTTTAATTTTTAGCGCTAGGGCAGCTCGTAATCCAAGGATTAGAGCTTCATACTCAACAGTATTGTTGGTGCAAGCAAATGTCAATTTGAAGGACAGAGGAATAAGATGTTTTTGTGGGGATATTAAAATAATACCCGCACTAGCCCCACTCATGCATCGGGCTCCGTCAAAGTATAAGGACCATTGTTCAATATGGTCTGCCTCTAATTGAAGGCATTCATCAGGAAATTCGATGATGAGGGGATGAGTAGATTCTAAGGGTGCAGCAGCTAATTGATCTGCTATGATTTGACCCTTAACAGACTTTTGTCCTATGAATGTGAGATCAAACTCGCTTAGAGCAAGAACCCACTTGGCTGTGCGACCCGATAAATAAGGTCGACTCATGAGATACCTTAAGGGATCGTATTTTGCAATGACATAAGTTTTTTGACTAAGCATATAGTGTCGTAATTTTTGCGTAGCAAACACGACTGCTAGACATAGTTTTTCCAATGTTGTATAGCGGGTTTCATAACTGATGAAGGTTTAGCTAATGTAATAATTAGCACGTTCTCTCTTTTCATCATCAAGTTGAGCTAACATAGCTCCTAAGGCAGAATCTGAAGCTGAAATATATAGGAGAAATGGGCGATCGGATTTAGGTGGTGAAAGCATAGGTGGATTAAGGAGGTATTGTTTGAGAAGTTCAAAAGCTTCTCTACATTCTGTGTCCCAATTAAAAGGGACATCCTTCTTAAGGAGTTTAAGAAAGGGACCAGTTTTGTTCGCCAGCTTATCAATGAAGCGACGGATGGCTTGAAGTTTACCTTGTAAACTTCGTAACTCAGATATATTAGTAGGTGCGGGCATATCAGTGATGGCCGCAATCTTGAGAGGGTCGATTTCAATACCACGTAAAGAAACTAAAACCCCTAATAGTTTGTCGGATTTAACTTCGAATATACATTTTGTTGGATTTAATCGAATAAGATATTCTCGTAATCGATTAAAAACTTTTCTCAAATCATCTAAATGATTATCTTCAATAATAGAGCGAGCTATAATATCATCTACATAATCATGTAGGATATCATGCATCATATCATGAAAAATGTAGGTCATAGCTCGTTGATAAGTTGCACCTACGTTCTTTAAGCCAAATGGCATCACTTTCCAGCAAAAGGTACCCCAGGGGGTAATAAAGGTTGTTTTAGCCTGGTCTTCAGGAGCTATCCTGATCTGATTATAACCAGAGAATCCATCCATTAAGGACATCATCCCACTCTCGACAAGTAAGTCAATGATTTGATCCATGTTTGGAAGAGGAAAGTCATCTTTAGGGCATGCAACGTTAATATCTCTAAAATCTGTGCAAACCCTAACTTTGGTAGCTTCTTTCTTGGTGACTGGAACTACATTTGAGATCCATTCAACATAATCAATAGCTTGTATAAAGATAACATTCAGGAGTTTTTCTAACTCCCCTTTGACTAGCAGAGCCACTTTGGGATGCATTTTTCTAAGTTTTTGTTTAACGGGTTTAGCATCCGGATGGACCACTAGATGATGCATGACTACAGAAGGGTCTAGACTTGGCATATCTTCATATGTCCAAGCGAAGACATCTTCATACTCTTTAAGGAATGCAATGTATTGTTCTTGTTTTTCTTGACTTAATTCTGATCCAATATTGATTATGTGAGGATTGTCCTCAGTTCCAATATTAATTTTAATGACGTTTTCTACCTCCATGTGTAGATCTCTTTCAAAATTAGGTGGGGTGGGTGAAACGCCCAATTCTTGTAATTCTTGTAAGGTTAATTTAGATAATTCATCTTGAGGATTAGTGGCCTCAAGTTGGGCTATAGTTGGTATAGAACCATCAAAATAAAATCCATTGTGTAACATCTCTTCAACAGAGACATCATGGAAGATATCTCCTTCCAACTCTTCATTGGGGTCGGCAATCATTTCAGGGTAAGCTATGGATAGCATGTTGCATGAAAACGACTGATTTTTAAGAGGCAAATCAACATGCCTATCCAAATAATCTTGATAACATATGAGATGATCATCATCTTCAAAAGGAAAGGGTTGACCCTTACTAGGAAATAGGCCCACACCACAGCGGGCAGGCCACGGTTCTACCTCGAAAGGTTCTTTCATGCCATTTTGGAAAGGTCCCAAGCCTTTCCCTTTATATCCCATTTTAAGCATCATGGGTTTAGCTTTAATATAATCATTGGTAAAATAACACCGAGCATATCCTTCATGATGAGTTTTGATATTCCGAGGGATTCTTCCCCAGTCATATCCTTTATAAATGAAGGCACAACTCCCGACTTGGTAAGTACTTCCCATAGGTTGTGGGAGGCCCAAAGTACGAGGAGATGGCGGCAAGTTATTTAAAAGGTTTGAATCTTGCATGAAAGCATTTGTTTTTTCTGATATTAAGGTTGTGGATAAATCTGGTAAAAGTTCATCAGAAAGGGCATAAGATGTAGAAGGCTTATTACCTATATCTTTAGATGTGGAAGGTATGATAGATGTGTCTATAGGTTTTGAATTTATAGGGATAGAACTTGAAGGATTGGTTGTAGATTTAAGATCTTTTTGAGGTTCTAAAATGATTTGTTTAGAGGGTTGTTGGTCTATATAGGAGGATGAAATTAATGGAGGGGAAATAGGTGAAGTTATGGGTGTGTGTTTCACAGTTTTAGATGAAAAATAAGAACTAGGATGTGTGGATGACAGAGCAGGGCAAAATTGCACTCCAACGGGTTCTGCCAAAGCACACATATCAAAAGGTCTAGGGTCACCATGGATAGTGACCAACTGATTTTTAAACTCAAATTTAACACATTGGTGTAAGGTTGATGGGACCGCTCGCATGGCGTTGATCCAAGGGTGACCCAAAAGTATATTGTACGATGCTGGGCAATGTACAATAAACACGGTTGTTTCTAGGGTTCTAGGACCAACTTGCAATGGGAGGGTAATAACTCCACACGTTTCTTGTGTTTCGTCATTAAAAGCTTTGATAATCATATCGATTTTCTTCATTTCATCACTTCTAAAGCCAAATCGTTGGTAGAAGTCAAAGGTGCAAATGTTTAGAGATGAGCCATTATCAATCAAAACTCTTTTGACGACTACATCTCCAATTAGAGCAATAATGTATAAGGGATTATCCTTATGTAAACTGTGTTGTGGGATATCTTTATCCCGAAAGTCAATACAATCAATCTCTCGAGTGATGATAGTATTGGCCATAGCTTCAGGTTGAATGTTTTGAGGTACCATCATTTGGCTCAATGTAAGCATCAACTCATCCCTATGGGTGGGAGAGGATCTTAATAAATCCAAGAGGGAAATTCTGGCCGTAGTATTGGACAATTGCTCATTAATATTGTAAGGGGGTTTAGGTTGAACATTAGGAGCATGATTCCCTTTATTGGGGTTTTTCAAAATGAATGGAGCCGATCCATCATTTTGGTTTGGTTCTTGTTGGGAATTTTGAGCTTGTTGTCGGGTGACGACTCCAATGGTACCTACAATGTTATAGTGAAGACGTTGAACTGGTCTCGGTTGAGCATTAATGGCTTGTTCATTAGAAAGGAATATATTAGAAGAAGGTCGAGTAGTAACTCGTCTAGGAAATGGTTCTTCTGGAACCATAGCATCTGTGATGGGTTGAATAGGATCTGATTCGTTTTTAGAACTATTCGATTGGTTTGAAGTAATGTCTAGTTCACTTTCACTATCTGATTCTATATCACTAGAATCAAAAGTTTGAAAATTATGTAAGGGCTTGGTCGTAACCAGGGATAAGGTTGTGTCAAATATTTGAGGATCCTGAACAGGTAATTGTCCGCTAATGGTTCCTACATATCGGGTAGGAGGGGGAACATTATGATGTTCGATTTGATTGGCTACCTCTTTACCATGTCGTGGTAAAGGGTGTTGAAATATGTCTAGAGTTTGATTGGCATTTTGATTTTGATTTTGGGGAACGATCTTTTGAGTATTATTAGGAGGGTTTTGTTTAGGTTGGAAGGCTTGCACTTCCATTTCATTATTGTCAATCAAATCTTGTATTTTATGTTTCAACCTTTTACAAGCGTTGGTAGAATGTCCAGGTCCTCTATGGAAATCACAGTGTAAGTCAACTCTATATTCGGGTATAGTTGGATCAGGTTCCTGGATGGCTGGTAATTGGATCAAACCTCTTTCGAGTAATTGAGGTAAAATAGTTGATAAGGGTTGGTTTAATCTAGTGAATTCTCGAGGAGGCTTATCAAGAGGTTTCAATATAAATTTTTTTGTTGTCTTTGTTGCATTGATATTAGCAACATTTTCTGTCGTCGATGACTCCATCACCGACAACTTGTTTGTTTTTATATTGATTTCTAGATGTTTTCTCATCATCCTTCTTCCTAAGTTGGCCTCTCCTAATGAGGGCATCTTCTACTCTTCGAGCTAAATCTATAGCTTGATCGAAGGTAGTTAAGGTAGCAGTCGATAGCTCATAAGATATTTGTTCTTGTAAATTGTTGATGAAAATGTCCAACATTTCCCTATAAGGTAGCACAAAGTGTAGTTTTCCTGTCAATTGCCTCCATCTAGCTAAGAAATCGGCAAAACATTCATCTTTGTCTTGTTTTAAATTGTATAAATCTTTAATAGTTACATGCCTCTCGATGTAGGCACTAAATTGATGGACAAATGATTCCGTTGTTTCTTCGAAGTTTCTCAAAGAATGAGTGGGCAATTGATAGTACCACTCTAATGCCATTCCACCTAAACTTTTCGGGAACATTTTTAGTAATAGCAAGTCATCATGCGATATGTCATGACATGCTATCCTAAACATGCGAAGATGCTCTATGGGATCTTTGGTTCCTTTATATATAGGCAGGATGGGCATGGGAAAATGCTTAGGGTATGGTTGAGCTACAACTATGGGATCCAAAGGTTGACTACATATCTCTCGATAATTATACGAGGGACGGTAGGGATCTATCTGGTCCATACGCGAAGCTAACTGTTTCACCATGGCTTCCAGATTACTAGTTTGCCCCCCATATTGGTTCGGTAGGGCATTGACATGGGTTTTATGGGCATATGATGGAGGAACATGAAGATTAGATGCCATGTTACTATTGTGCAAATTATTGGTAGGAAAAGTATTATGAAGGAATTTTGAAGTTGTATTATGATGTATTTCAGATTGTTGAAAATTTGTATTTGGCTTCGTTTTAGGTTTTTGTTTACTTGAAGCATATTGCTCAATAGTTTGGCGAAATAAAGTAGTGAAGGAAGGTTTCTTTTGTGTGGGAATGATTTTAGGTTGAATAACAGGTTCCTTAGGAGGTTGGATAGCCTGTTGTTTTGACATGTTTTGAATCATAGTGACCATATCCGTATTGGATGGTCCAACCTTATCACTTTCTTGATCAATGAAAGATAAGGGATTAATGCGCACATCATACATATATTCCAAAGCTGCTTGAGTGTCACTAATTTGCCCTTTATCAATACGAATTGCCACATTAAGGTCATCAATGTTATCACTGAGAAATTTCTTGAAATGATCTATGTTGTCAAAAGCAATAGTTCCATTTGGAGCTACTCTAGGGGATGAGGATCCATCCTCTTTAACACTTCCTTCTTGTTCCTTATCTTCACCTAGGTCATCTTCTGATTGACCTAGAGTTTCTCCTTCCGGATTTGGATCTTCAAGAAGGACATTTGGGTTTCTAGTTGTATCTTGTAACCAATCTTCTTCTTCTCCTAAAGTTTCTTTACCATTCCTAAGTTTAGGCATGGTGCTAAATTTTGATTTCAGCAAAATATATATATATATATATATATATATATATATATATATATATATATATATGCAACAAATTAAGAGGTATATATTTACTATATACCTACTACAATATTTGAAATGAAATGTTTAAGTTTTTGCTATGTTTTTTAGTTTTTTAATTTTTTAATTTTTAGTTTTTCTTTGTTTTTGAAATAATATAATAAAGAACAAATCAACACAATAAATGCAAGAAATAAGACTGAAAGTAATAATCTAGTTTTCTATAAATAATTTATAAATATCATTAATAGGCTCGAGTTGTTCAAGAGTCATGAAGTGTTCTTCTTCAAATTGAAAGTTTTCTTTTAAAAATTTGATGAAAAGAGCTATAGTGATATTATCTCGTCTCAGATGTCGGTTGATAAAAGTAAAGCTCATGGCAATACTCTCGATATAGCACAACTCGCGGAACTCTATTCCATCTTTCCCTATCTCGTAAGAACAACCTCTTGGTCTTCTACACAACCTAGGAACTGGTGCACAATGGCTGCGTTCTCGAGGTATTCCTCGAAGGTGAACAATTCTAAAGATACTAGAGCTCTCCTATAAGCTAACCATCTATGGCAGGCTCTCTAAAGTTCATGATAAAAAACTAGTTGATGAGGATCCAAGATTCTATCTAGGACTAGCCTCTTGATTTGCTTAAGTTGTGTGGACCTAGATGAGATGAGACTAAGTCTTCTATCAAGTTCGTTCCACAAGAATTGATTTCTACTTGTTTCAGGCACATTAAGCATAGAATTGATTTCTACGGCTGCCAATTGGTTTTCTACATTTATAGTAACTGCTAATATTTTCTTAGGAGCTACCATCTAAACATGATTTTAAACTTTAAATGTTTTAAAATGCATCTATGTTTTAGTTGTTCTATATATTTTTTTTTTTTTTTTCAAAAGGTTATGATGCATTCACGTCGGGTTCACCAAAATGTATCGCTCCAAATTTTTCGCATCCTTACCTTTAGGCTATAGGATCCGTGCCCGAAAGGAGGATGGGAAAAGGATGTCGTGGTACCTCGGACTGAGAGGACTTTGCGAAGGTCCCGCCTCTCAAGGGAGGTGTATTTTGATGATTTTTTGACGGATGGTGGGTTCACCAGGAAACATTTGAGGGCAGTTTCCACGCCTAGGTTTGGAATGTGTTTTTATGTGTTCATTTTTAACCTTAAGCATTCATATCCTAGGTTTGGCCAAATGAATCTAGATTAATCTACATGAAAATGCAAATTCAATGAGTACAGAAAATAGATTTAAAGACATAAAACAGAGAATTTACAGAATACAAATGAGGAATACCTGATCCGGATGTCTGATGATGATTCTGATGTTTGAAGCAGTCAGGATCGTCTAGAATTTGATAGAATCATCTGAGATCTAACAGAATCGTCTGAGATCTGACATAATTATCTGAGATCTGACGAATTCGTCAGAGACCTACAAGCAAAAAAATAGATACAAAATACAACGAATACTACTGTGCTAACAAAGGGAAACAACACCAAATGACTATATGAATACTGAGCAATAGTTATGAACAAAAATTCAAGCAAATTATGATATTCTAATGACAAATCATGATCTTAGTATGCAATCTAAGCTAAATGGGTGAACTCCAAATGCAAAATAACATAAACACTAAATAAACTATCTAATTTGCAGAATAAAATAGCAGAGAAAAGGTTGAGAAATGCAAACTTCAAGCACTGATTGCCTCAATATGGACTGCAGTCGAGATCGTCTCGCATCAGTACGAAATCGCCTCGGATTCGACAGGTTCACCTCCGATCTGAACAGGTTCATCGACGATGATGTGTGCTAGCTCCGACTAAAAAACAGTGATGTACCTACAACAAAATTGGTATGGGACCAATGCAAATGAAAAATTGGGATGGTTCAACGTAGATGGAGTTAAATTGCAGAGAATTTCAGCCAGGGGGGTGCTAAGGGAATAGCTTAGGATTAAATAGGCTTAGGGGAGTAGTTAGGAGGTTGGAGATCATCCCAATTTGGGAGATCTCCAACGGGGGAGGGTCCCTAACGGCGTAGACACGCTTCTGCTCGGATTGGAGACCCGTTGGAACAGAAGCTAATTTTGCAAAATCAGTTTTGTGACAAGATCGTCTGGATGTCCTAGCCCAGACGAAATCGTCAGATCTGGGGCGATATCGTCTGATCGACGACGATATCGTCAAACGGTCAAAACAACCTCTAAAAATGGCATGGAAAAGGGGGAAACGGATTACCCGACGGTTAACGGGCGGTTTGGGAGGTTAAATTTGAATTTTAAATTATTTACTAAGGTGAATGTAATTATTATAATTTTACTGCGCCAATTTTAGGGTGCTACACATCACTTTCTCTTTTCTTGGAGCTACTGAATGCGTAACTTCATGAGCTACTATGATCTTGTCCAAAATCTATTTTCCTTTCACAAGAGGTTCTAGAAGGATTACAACAAGTTAGAATTACCCTTGCCACTCCTTTAGAATCCATAGAATCCCATTCATATTTTACCCATATTACTTTCATAGTTTTTAAAACTTCTTCTTTTGTCATTTTAGTTTCCTAGATATAAATAATATCAGGCTTATTACTTAAACATAGGTCCCTAATACAACTCTGCTTTGAGGGGGCATTAGCACCCATTATATTCCATGAGATGAAAATCATGTATCATTAGGAGCTTTTGGTCTCGCCTGCGTATTACCAATATATTTTATTTTTTGTTAAAGAGAAGTTCAACCAACTTAGTTTGTGATCCTTTCTATATGTTTGCTCTTGCTTCCCTGGATCTTTCTTGATAATTTGAGGATTTTTTCTCTTTTTACCTTGCCTATATTAGGAGTAGGTCTTATTATTCTATTTCTAAATATTCTTTCACAATTTTTTTCATCATATTTATCCTCTCCTAGCTCTATTACAAAAGCTTTTGACTTGTTCTGCTCATTTCTGGTATTTCCTTATTAATGACAGATGTATTTACTTCTAAAACTATATTTTTTTACCAATTTTTTTCTCTTGAATGGTTCATGGTACTTCAAGAGAGCCTTCAAAATCTAATGAGACACATTTCTTAGGTTCATTGAGAATGTTCTTCCTTAAATCAGGATCATATTGAATAGACGGTTCCTTGTTAATATGTTGAAACTATTGTATTGTGTCTTCTAAGTTTTGATCTACTTTTTATTTATAGGCTAAAGCCTCAAAAGAGTTGGTATTCCTTTCAATATCCTTCCTTAGTGGTCTTCATTTTTATTGTCTTTCATTTTTTAGATATATTTTTGGAAGTTGAAAACCATCTTCATCCATAACCATTTGTAATTTTCTCTTACGATTTTCTACATATGATTTTGTTGGGCTTTTATTAGGGCATGATCTCTCAATATGCCCCACCTCATGACATATTCTACATATAAAACATATGTTTTCATAATCTATGGTTTGAATCCGCATCTTATCTCCATACTCAAGAATGATTGATTTTGGTAAAGCTTTACTTATATCAATCATGACCAATATTCGAGCATAAATAACCAAGAATACGTATTTTTTCATATCTAAAATCTCAAGGAATTCTCCTAGAGTGTTGCCTATTTCCTTGAAGGTATATATTTCCTAAAATTCAATGGGTAACCCAAACATCCTAACCCAGATTGGTACTAGGGATAGATTTATATTTTAAATGAAAAGACTTCATACAGCGGGTAAGGAAGAGCCTCGCTCCAAGGACCTCCTTTTAGGATTTTTTCTCTTTATTCCCTAGAAAAAAAAAATGCTAGGAAGAAACCTTTAGGAAGAAATAATAGAATCACTCTTGGATACTTTCAACTCCTATCAATCCATTTTCTCAAGGTTGAATCCCTTGGCCAATACCCAATACATTTACCAAAAACTGCTCTATCTTGGAGAAACGAGGATCTCTTTGAGGTGCGTTCACTAACGTCTACCACTAGAGATGATTATAAGTATTTAAATATAAATCAATCCATGGAAAGGAAACTAAAACTCAAAATGTATTGAAATTTATTTGAATGTCCTATAACAAATATAATATTTGATAAAAACTTTATAATAATTTACATGCAAATTTCTAAGATAAAGAAACAAAAAAAAACTTAGCTAAAATATTCTATGTCCAGATAGAATGTCTTGCCTCACTAAAGTTCTAGCCCTTCATTACTCTTCCCATCATCCAAACCCTAGCTGATAAATATTTACAATTTTGTTTTTCATGACTTGAAAAACCATCACTACTCTTGTTCCAAATGGTTCACTTCAAAGGATCGTATCTCCCTCAATATTGCTTGGATTATTTCATATGACTACTTATTTATTCAAATTCTGCACAATTTGGTCTAAGAATCAGCTAAATTCGATAACCCTTCATGAAGATATGACTTCTAAAAGAAAAGTTATTTTTAGAAAAAATACCCTAATCCTTCATGAAGCTCTAGGTAAAAATCTTAATTCATTCCTTATATCTCTATAAATGCTTCAATAATTAAGACACACCATATAAATCCACCAAATTGTTGGAGATATTACATTATTTGGTAAAAATTAAAGTATCCCCATGGTACATTTGTAAATATTAGATTAGGAAGCAAGTTATATTTCTCTAAAGTATGTGTCAATGTGTGAGAAGAATCCAAGTGTTATGTAATTAGGTGTGCAAGTGTGAAAGGTGTGGGATAGTGCAATGTGTCATGTAAATAAGTCAAGAGTCGTAGATGTAGGTGTCAAATATTCAAGCGAGGAGTCATATGATATGTGACAAGATGTAAAGTGAAGAGTCATGAGAGTTTTGTCATATGCGAGGAATAGGAAAGGATGCATCTCTTGGATGTTTGAGGGGAGAAATAGTCAAGTATTGAAGAATCATATTCTAAGGTTATATATTGGAGATAAAGCTTCATGCAATGTAACACAAGACTCTCGTGTAACTCAAAAACTTGTTGATTTATAAATAATATTATGAGTTTTATTATTAAGAAATATTTTGTTATTTTATAAATGATATTCATTGATATTGGCCAGTGAGTTGATAACATTATATAATGATTAATATTTAATCCATGATAAAGGACTTGTGAGATAATCTAGGAGGATTCCCAAGACAAATAATACAAAAAATTCTCACCTTAAATAGTGCTTACCCTTACAACTTATCAATCAAATCTTTTGCTCAGTCAAGCAACTCTTGAAATGGCTTTAAAATGTAGTCACTACATTAGGTGTTAACAAATGCACTAGAAGCATTATAGTCGATCATTTCCTCTTATTTGTTAAGGTTTTCATCAGAAATCAACTCAGTTTATCCTCCAAAATTATCACCTCCTTGCTTGTGCCCTCAACATCTGCATCTTGTGCTCTCAATGTCACATCTTCTACTATGCTCTTAGCTTTTCTCCAACTTCACTCTTCCTTGACTTCACACGTTCACAGTTTAATATTAAATCCTCCATCCAACTCTTCATCCAATAAATACTCTCATATTTACTTTTTCTCCACTCTTGGCTTTATCCACTAAGGTTTCTTCAATTTCCTATGGTTTTTAGAATAAAAATATGTCACTCAATACAACTATAGCACTCTCAACTCTGACATCTAAACTTGACAATCTATATTCAAATATTTCACTCTCGATAACTTTCCAATATTCTACTCTTTCTCTGTAACTCATCCAATATTCTCTACTCATAATAGTCTACCAATCTAATCACAACTCATTCAATTTGTTGGTTTAATTTTCTCTCCTTTGTTCATAATTATTCAACTCGTTCTGCATCTGCTCACATCCTCAATCAATAGTATATCTTCTCTCACTGTTATCCAATAATATCTTCTTTCACTAATCTCCAATCCTCTACTTCTCTTAAAATTTTAACTCAAATATCTCTTTCAATAGCTCCTCGTCAATAACAACAAACTTATTTCTTCTTCAATGTCTCTCTCAACCTCAAAGCCTTCACCAAGGTGGCTTTGATACCATTGATGACAAATATGTAAGATTATAGGTGAACCATTAGAAAATAATATTAAGTTGTAAAGCTTAAATAGTACATAGGAAGCTAAGAATAGCCTTAGAAATAATAATAAAATATTATCCCTGATTAAAACTAACAACTACCTGTTAACCTACTAACGTAATCAAAAATATTACAATGACTAACTAACTAGGTAGGTTAACATAGTCAAGTTGACTATTGTCACCTAGTTACCTAGTTACCACAAGATATTCCAAATAGTGAATATCTTTGAGGTAAAAAATAAAAGTAAATGTAATAATGTAAATCTACCATACGGTAAGTAAAATCTACCTAAGAGAATCTACTAATTACCAAATGAGGTAATAATTATAGTTACTATAGCATAGTAACTCTAACATACCCCTTATTACATTATTTGGGTAATGTATATAACGGCCCCAATAAAGTGAAAAAATATGTTGATATGCTAGCTCTTGTTTTGGCTCGGGCTCTATCACAGTGCTCTGGCTTTCTAAGCAAAAAGTGGTTTGTTCCTCACTTTGTTTTCACATCAATGAATGTCCTTATTGTAATCTTGTCATCCAACTGGATTGCATGGGTAACCAATCGCTGCAACTGCTAGGTGTACTAGAGTAGATCACTACATACGAGGTTCATTATGTTACAATATGATTTTGCAAAAAGTTTTGATAAGGTAGATAAGGTGTCATCCACTGCTGAAAATGCACCCTTATAAGTTTCCCCCTTGTTGCAAAACATGTAATGGAATTTTTGCAAGAAGTGTGACTAAGGTGTCGGTCGTTGCCAAAAATGCACCCTTATAAGTCGTTTCTCCCTTTTTAGCAAAAATTGTATGAAGTAGGAAATAAATGTTTATCCCCCCTTAAGTGCAAAAGATATGCAACTCATGAAATTTTTTTTTTAAGATTTTTACAAAGATTACCTCTTAGGCAAATTTTAAAAAAATTACACCAAAAAATCCCCCCCTTTTATTACAAGTTCTTAAAACAAAAATATTTTGCTATTTTATGAAGCCTAAAAAGAGGTACAATTACCCCTTTGTTGCAAGTACTTCAAACAAAAACATTTGCTATTTATGAATCCTAAAAAGAGGTTTGGAATGGTGCATCCTAGGGTGATAAATTTATTTTCCTTTACAAAGTTGTATGAGCCATGAGCACCTTGTGTGCTCTTTCTGAACTAGAATAAAATTGAAATCAGACACTTCACTAGCAACATGGCCTCTTTGTTGTCTATTTTACCTTTGTGATGTGCCTTTGCCATTTTTGTTTTGCTTATTTTTAAACCAACATTGATTGATGTCATGGTTTTCCTTTTTACAATTTGTGCAAAACTTTTTTTTTTTTATTGAGGTTTCTTGCCCTTATCTTTTGAAGATGATCCTCCCTTCTGAAAGTTACCTTTCTTTTTTCCACCCTGATTGTTTGATTAAAGTCCATTATTTGACACTTCATTGCTTTAGAGTTGATTTGCTTTCTCGGTTTGAAGTAAATTAACTAACTCCACAAAGGTGACTATTCTCTGAGATACATTAAGGGATGTTATTAACATCTTGTAGGATTCTAGAAGAGCCCTCAATATTACTGAAGTCAGGATAGTATCTTCTACTTTTGCTCCTAAAGCATTCATCTTTGACTTCAGTTCTACCACTCTACAAAGGAATAGCTCTACTATTTCTCCTGACTTCATATGGAGTGTATGAAGTTGAGTTTGAAGGTTTAGAATAGTTGATTGATTCTTGCCTTCAAAAATGGTACTTAATGTGTCCCATGCATCTTTACCAGTTTTGGTTTTGCTTATGTGAGGTTGGATTTCATCAGTAGTATCTAGGAGAATCAACATGAGAAGACGGTTATTCTTTTTGTCCCATGCTTTCTGATCTACTCTTATTGATGTGGGTCTTTTATCAGTGCCAACCACTAAATCCCATATTTCCTCTATAGTAAGAATGGCTTTCATCTTGGTTTTCCATTTTGAATAGTTAGAACGTTTAAGAAATTGTGTATCATTTAGGTATTTGTTGATAGTTGTCATGATGAAGGTTCTAGAATTTGTACCAAGATGATCTTTCTTTCACTCTTAGTTGATATTTAATGGCACCTGCCTAAAAACTCTCTTGAAGAAAGATTATCAGTTTGAGGAAATTTAAGCCAAACAAATAAGAAATGAAAGAGAATTCACTCTTAATGATATTTAATGGCACCTGCCTAAAAATCCTCTTGAAGAAGGATAATCAGTTTGAGGAAATTGAGCCAAACAAATAAGAGTGAATTTAGGGTTGTAAGGAGAGAATATCAATTTTAAAAATGGCTTTATACTTGTGCAATAATTTACAAAAATGAGTGTGAAATTTGGGGTTTTGAGTGCTCTTGATGACTTATAATTGCAGAAAATAAGAAATTAAATGTAATAATCAATAAAAGAGTTCCCACAAATTTTTATCACTTAGGTGTCGGATGCAACCGAAAATGCACCTGATTTGAAAATTTGAAATAAAGGTGTCGAGTAATATCGAAAATGCACATTTATTACTAATTTTTGCAACAAAATTTTGATTTGTGTTGTGCAAAAATTTGATATTCAATGTCTCCTCTTTTTTTACAAATTTGCAAATAATGTGGCATAAAACAATTGTATTTCCTTTTTGTGTTGCAAAATAAACAAGTTTTAATTTTCAAGTGCCCCCCCTTTGTGTTACAATTTTGCAAAGAAATACAATTTATTGTCTTCCCCCTTTGATTTGCAAAATTAACAAAGTAGCACTCCTTTCAAGTCAAGTTGACACACGACCCGCGTTTGAAAGGCTTTCCAGAACCAGTCGACACACGACTTGGTTTTAGTGGATCCAAGGTCTTCAATATCTTCTCAACGGTTTTGCAAAAAATAAAATGTGCAAGTTCTTCTGTTATATCCCTCCTTGCACAAATTTTAACTTTGGATTTTGCAAATTCGGTGTCTCCTTGTGTTACAATTTTGCAAGAAATAATCAATTTTCTTGATTTTGTCCCCCTTTATTTTTGTAAAATTAACAAGGATTTGAGAAGATTTTAGGGCTAAATAGTGCTCTTATTTGTCTTACATCCCCTTTGTGGAGAAAATAAAAGCTCTCATATGTTTAAAATTTGCAAAAAATAGGTCTTTTATTTTGATTTAATTTGCAAACAGAAAATGTTTAATCAAAGATTTAATTAATAATTAAATGATTTAACTAAAAATAAATCATCAATTTAAAAATATATATATTTTTAATTAAATTAATATTAAATTATTAAAACAAAAAAACTTAAAAAAAAACATTTAAAAAATTGTAAAATAAATAAAAAATTAAGAAATTTAACTTAGTTGGCACCGGCAGCAAAAAGTTCTTTTGCTGGCGTCGATGGGAGTTGAAATCTCGATCTCCCATGGGCTAGTGCCTTAGCTCCTGGCGCTTGACCATTTCGGCTACAGTGCCAAACGGATCAAAAGGGAGAGTTATCCCTTTTATCTTCTTTCCCGCGAAGCAACGATAAAAGAAGAATATGTGGGATTTATTATCCCACATGCATGCTACAACAACATGCTCTCCTTTTTAAAAATATGAATTCTTACAACGAAAATGATTACCTTTGGGTAATCAAATGCATCCATCTTTTATCGTCTGAAATGACCAATCATTGAACGCCACATTAGTAAAGGATACAACCAATCAGACGATGCCAAGTGTACACTCGAAGGTCCACGTCAACTTCTCATGCATCCACACCACGTCATATGCTTGCCATATCATCGTCCTCTTCAACTGCTAGTTGGATCACCATGTCAGTTGTTGAGTCAACACTTCGAAGTCCTCACCTGTGAGGTCAGTCACCCAACTAGATCACCACATCATTTGTCTCGATATTCATGCCAGTAGTGAATCACGTGCAAGGTGACATTAGCTTCAAACTTCATGCTATCATAGATCATTAGAATCATGGGATTCACAACCTCCAAGTGCATGCCTGATCGGTGGGAGTCTGTGCGTGGTTTAACGCTCAACTTTCGACTTCAATGTTGGTGTCAACTTCGGTATTTCTAGGTATCGACGCCAAATAGACAGCTTAGGTGATACCCAGTCGTAGGGCAAGAGCAAAGTTGTTAGGTAGTACAGTCTGCATCAGCAACAATCACTTAGGAAACTATTGTAGGGTAGGTATCCTACGTCAGTCCACCCTTGTCCCCGTGTTTGATTGCATCTGACATTAACAGGTCCACCTAGTTGAGTCCTGATCACCCACGAGTTTGAGTTTGGCATGTCTGCATTGGGTATAAGGTTCCATGTCTTAAGCAAACTCGCAATTTGTACCTAGATCCACCTAGCCATTCATGCCAACCTAGATCTGGGGTCTAGGTTCTGTTGTGTGCTCCATGATCTAGGTAGCCAGTCTGATTCATGTAGTACGTCAGATCTAATAGATTAGAAATGGGGGTGCAAGCACATTAGAACAGGGAAGTTAAAATAAATTGGAACATGGGAGCAAAAATGGTTGGGAGTGAGCGAATGAAATTAAATTCACCATTATTGCCACCACTGATACATCATCTTGATTGCTCCATCAAATGTGTCGAACCGCCTACTCTGATACCATGTAAGAGTATAGGCAAACAATTAGAAAATAATATTAAGTTGCAAATCTTAAATAGTACATAGGAAGCTAAGAATAGCCTTAGGAATAATAATAAAATATTATCCCTAATTAACGCTAACAACTATGCGCTAACCTACTAACGTAATCAAAATGATTACAATGACTAACCAACTAGGTAGGTTAACGTAGTCAAGTTGACTACTATCACCTAGTTACCTAGTTACCACAAGATATTCCAAACAGTGAATATCTTCGAGGTAAAAAGTAAAAGTAAATGTAATAATGTAAATCTACCATATGGTAAGTAAAATCTACCTAGAAGAATCTACTAATTACCAAATGAGGTAATAATTATAGTTACTGTAGCATAGTAACTCTAACAAAATATGCTATATTATCTCATAGGTAAATTTCTCCAAGGTCAAATATCATTAATATAAAATCACATTTACAAGTAACACAAGTATTGCACAACAAAATACTCCAAGGCATTCATAAGTCATATATCACATTACAAAATCGTTTGATTGCATTGCATGGAGCCTTGTCTCCAATATATAATAATTCTCATATTTTTTGCTCTCCTCACAGGAGATGCAACCTTTCACATGCCTCTCATTATGAAAAAACTCTCATGATTCATAACCTCCTACTTCACATCTTGACACATCTTATATAACTCTTCACTTCCATACTTGAAACCTATCATCTATGAATTTTCACTTCCACACTTGACACCTATCACCTATGAATCTTCACTTGCACACTTGACACCTATCACCTATGACTTTTCACTTCTACACTTGACACCTATCACCTATGACTCTTCGTATGCACACTTGACACCTTGCACACATAACCCACACTTGACACCTTTCGCACTTTATTACATAATACAACACTCTTTACACTTTGACACACATATACTTTAAACAAATATTAACACTCTCCATAAATGAAATATTTACAATAGTATTCACTGGTAATTCATGAAACTCAATGTACAAAATAATGTAATACTTGCTAACAGTTCTTACTCTCCCTTTGCTTTCCTATGTTCCTAGCTGTCTAATTCCCTCATCCTTGCTATTCTTGGCCCATACAAGCCTTATGTAGTTTCCTCTTTCAAATACAAGAGGGTAATTGATGGTTCTTGATTTTGGAGGCCTTACAAGTATAAAAATGCATGAAGGTGATGTGTTATGCTTTTCCTATACTCATATTGACACTTGCCCAATTCAATTATAGGTCTCCTTACACATCCCAACTCAACCAATTAATAGTCAATTTGCGGGTTGGATTATTTTTTGGCCTTTGAAGTTTTAAATGAATGAGTTTGAGCTGAAATTTGATAAGCACACATGTAATGACGTTAAGAACCTTTAATATATTTTCTCTCATTTATAGCTTGCAAGAGAGAAATAAAGTTGTACATCATACTAACTTTTTTTATTTTGAAGGATCAAATAGATATATTTTAGAATAAAATTTATATTAGACAAGTCTTTGAGTGTTATTTCATATAAAAAATAATAAATTAATTTTAAACTTAACTTGGGTGACATGACTAAAATACTTTGTTCTTTTCTTTGTTTGAAGGGTCACATCATGATATTTTGAGTTCAAATTAATTCTAAACATTATCTTGATATCAAGAGTATTCCTTTGAAGTTTCATTGAAATTAATCTTTACTAAAGGAGTAATAACCAAATACAATGTTGCCCTCCTTGAATTTTCTTCTTTCATATCAACTTGTGACTTGTGATAAATCCTTATGGATCATTAAATTTTATTAAATTATTAACTTGTGACTTGTGATCCTTATGGATCATTAAATTCTATTTAATTATTAAAAAAAATAGTAAAATGACAAAGATATAGAATTATTAACATCCATGAGGCTATAAGCCATATGGGACCCTTATGGACAATGTTTTTTTTTTTTATATTTGGTTATCCAACTATACTCTAGTTTTTGAAGAATGATATTTTGAGTTCAAATTAATTCTAAACATTATCTTGATATCAAGAGTATTCCTTTGAAGTTTCATTGAAATTAATCTTTACTAAAGGAGTAATAACCAAATACAATGTTGCCCTCCTTGAATCTTCTTCTTTCATATCAACTTGTGACTTGTGATAAATCCTTAAGGATCATTACATTTTATTTAATTATTAACTTATGACTCATAAATCCTTATGAATCATTAAATTCTATTTAATTATTAAAAAAAAGTATATTTACAAAGATATAGAATTATTAACATCCATGAGGCCATAAGCCACATGGAACCCTTATGGACAATGTTTTTTTTTTTCAACATTTGGTTATCCAACTATACTCTAGTTTTTTAAGAATGATATAAAAGCCTTATTTCTTTAGGATTCGAACCTTTGACATTTTATTTAAAGTTTCGAAATCTTCACCGTTAGGCTCACTTAGATTGTATACCTTGAAAACTCAAATATTAAATCCTATTATTATTATTTTTTGATACATAGGAGAATCAGTTACATCCACAATATTGTTTTTTGCTACCAAACAAGGTTAAAATCTTAGGGTTTCCCCATAACCCCTATTCCATCTTGTCATTGTTTAACCTGACGTTAAGGGAGCCACCGATTGCTCAAGATTGATACCACCATCATTGGGCTAGTGCACACTCAACGAATTCAGGTCACACTACTACCTTTACAAACAGGCATATCCTTAGGATTTGAACCTAGGTCTCTTCTTGGTAAGCACCAAAACTTACCAATCTTATTTATTTATTAAACTATTATTTTTTCTTTTAAATTAGTTTTAAAAAATAAAATAAATGCACCTAGGGTGCAGTGCAATGGTTCGGGTTTTGGTTCTTCTTTGGGAGGTCCAAGGTTCAAACCGTGGTGTGGGCGAGTGTGTGAGGGGGTGGGTGTGTGGTGGCTTTGTGTTAAATTCCCTATTGATAAGTATAGCTCTCGACTTTACAAGGGGTCATGGTTGGCTTTACGAGGGATCATGGTTGGGAGGAGACTGCTCAACCATGTACGTGGGTCATAGGGGTTTATCACAATAACCAAATAAAAAATTAAAATTAAAATAAATATACTTGTATTACAACATTAATCATATTACCATAACATTTAAACAAACCACATAATAATATTTCAACAAGTCATGTTGCATCACAATCATAGTATCTCAATAGACCATTTATTAGTATTAAAATAACTTTTTCATAATTTATAGTTTATTAGGGCAGTGTGGTTAGCGATTTGGCTTCTTTTTGGGGAGGTTCAAGGTTCAAACCACGATGCACCCAAAAGGGGATAGGTTGGATGGTAGTGGTTGAATGTTTGCCAAATGCCCTAAAAGGTTGGGATCCTATTGACTTTGTTTTACCTAGGGGGTTAGGGTTTACAAAGGCAACATCCATTGGTGTTACCCATTGATTTCCTATTAAAAAAACTTACCTTTAAAAGTCTTCTAATTTTTAATCATTTGAACTAAATTAACATCCATTAAAATAATTCAAATACATTTTCATGATTTTTTATTATTATTTAGGTTATGTTTTCAAAGTCTTCATCATTATGTCCACTCAAGAAAACTCAAATAATAAATTTTATTTATTAATTTTTTCTTTTAAAATAGATAAATAAAATCAAAATAGATCCACTCATATTATATCATTGACCATGTCATATCATTTCGCCAAACCACATAATAATATTTGAACAAAACATATAACTGCAAGATTCCTACAATAAGGGCTTTGACCTCTCTTTAAGAGGTCCAAGGTTCAAACCCCACTTAGTACGAGAGAACCAGAACTCCCAAATCATATAATAATATTTGAATAAAATATATGACTGCAAGCTTACTACAATAAGGGCTTTGACCTCTCTTTAAGAGGTCCAGGATTCAAACCCCACTTAGTACGAGAGAACCAGAACTCCTCCTAAAAACATGTGTAAACTCATTGAAAAAAAGAGTACAGAGGTAATAGACCAACTGATTTCTGCTAATTGTTTGTCAGGTTAAAGTCAAAGGTTCCAATTTCGAGCCCCTCCAAGTCCCCCTCACTTGGAGTAAAAATTTTACCAAGGTGGAGACTTGCCAATTCTCTTATGCAACCAATAAATATATATAAAGTATTGATAAAAAAAAAAGGGAAGGGTCCCAACATTTTACATAAAGCTTGAAAGATGAAGATTGGTTCCAATTTCAAGCCCCTTCAAGTCCCCCTCACTTGGAGTAAAAAATTTACCAAGGTGGAGACTCATCAATTCTCTTATGTAACCAATAAAGAAATAAATATATATATATAAAGTATTGATAAAAAAAAGGGGTTGAAGGGCCTTGACATTTTACATAGAATTTGAAATATGTATAAGAAATAAACAAGAGAAGATTAAACAAATGCAAGAGAGTTCTATCTTAGTAAAACAAACAAACCTGGGTTAAAAACCTACTGCTGATGGAGAAATTGAAATAATATCCCTTCCTATCCTTTTGACAAGGATTATGCAGTGCTCAATGCTTCACATAACTGATAAAGAAACAATATAATCAGTTATGTGAAGCATTGAGCACTGCATAAGCCTTGTGGGGATGCGATGTTGAGAGGGAAGGGAGCTCGAGGACGCGGGAGAATGCCTGCGAATGGCGGTCGAGGGTCGGGGGTTAGGACGGGCGATATTGAGCCAGGAGATGGCTTTGTTATTGATCGGGTGGGAGATTCTTCACCAAGAGAGACAAAAGTGAAGTTCGGAGAAGGTTTACGAAGGTTGTCGCGTGATAGGTCCCGTGAGGACTTGGTCAAGCTCGAGCATGAAGCTTCACTGTCGGGTTTCGAAAACCCACTTTTCTCTGGCGAATCGTTCGAAGAAGACATGAATCTTCCTGCTGTGAAAGAGTTATCGAAGCCGTCGAATGAGAAAGTCTATGCTTCAAAGAAAAAGGTGTCTGGAGGAGGAGATCCGTGGCTGCCTGCGGAAACCTGTGAGCACGATGCTGCGAACTCTGGAAGCAAGTGGGCGGACATGGCTGAACAGGTCGGCTCAAGGGTTGCAGCGACTAAGAAAAATGCGGATGGTTCTGAAACGGACAGCGGGAAGAAAATTTCTGCCGCTCCTGTCAACAGGGTTCATAAACTCGACCCTGCTTTTCTGGCGAGTCTGAGTAAGGTTGCTGCGCAGTCTGCAAAGGATTCGAATACACTTTCTTCTGACCAAGCCTCGCAAGGTAAGGGTGGGGAAGGTAGGACCTTTGCTGAGGTGTTGAAGGAAGCGCATGAAGGGGACTCGGTGATCAAAGGTTTGGATGCCGAAAAGTATCGTTTAGGAGATGACGGAGACAAGCAGATTGATTCTAGTGAAGGGTTTGGTCATTTAAACGAAGATGAACCAGAGGAGGATTTGGCCTTGAAATTGGATCGTTTGGATTCGGTCATGGCTGATGAGGATGACGAATTTGTGTTCTTCGCTGCTGATTATGATGAGTACAGGAGCATTCGTAAGGATCTGGAGGCAAAAGGCATCATCCTTTTTTCCTTGCGTAGGGTTCCAGCTGAAGCTGACTTTCATAACTGGATTCGACTTAACTGGGAGGCTAAAGGGTTACATGTGAAATCCTATTGGGGTTTGGGTGGGCGCTATGTTTCAGTGTTGTTCGAGAGGGCAGATACAGCTAGGCATGTCTTGCAGTTTGGCACATGGAATATTGCAGGGTCTACGGCTTTTGTGCAGACATGGCGCCCAAATTTTGATCCAAGGGATACTTCTCAGGCCCATTACCCCCTTTGGATCGAGTTTGTGGCCATGAAATCTGAACTCAGGTGCATGTTGAATTCAATGGCTCAGCATTTTGGAAAGATCCTTTTGGATCCGACAGGGAGTAAGTCTCTTAGGTTCAGCCCGCGTGTTTGTGTTGAGGTGGATTTGACAAGGAAACTTCCTCAACAGCTCAAAATTATTACTCCAGAAGGTCCGGTGGTTCAAGAGGTAAGATATTTGAATTTGCCTAATGCATGTTTTGGGTGCCAGTCGCTAGATCACATGATTCGGAATTGCCCGTATAAAAAGAAACAACCTAAGGAGGTGGAAGGAGACACTAAGAAGGAAGAACCTGAAAAATCAACTTAACAGGAAAATAAAAATAAAGATGAGATGGAAGTTGACGATGGTTCGAGTCCTCAGAACAACGCTTCCAATTCCTCTATTGGGCAGCAGGAATGGAAAGTTGTT
The DNA here is from genome assembly GCA_028583015.1 of Wollemia nobilis. Lineage (NCBI taxonomy): Eukaryota > Viridiplantae > Streptophyta > Pinopsida > Araucariales > Araucariaceae > Wollemia > Wollemia nobilis. Next base: position 7,504,864 of record JAQPPZ010016927.1, read on the forward strand.
CAGAAAAGAAGGGATGTGCGTGACTCTCCTGCTAGGCCTAATAAATCCAGGAGGGGACCAGTTTCAGGGGATAACTTGAGTCAGACTCATAGGAGCAGTTCTCCAGTGTCCAGATCTGGGAAAGCGGATAATGTTGTTGAGTTTGGGGTTCAGGACGGATCTTCTCCAAGTGGTACTCTGCAGATAGCAAAAGAAAGCATTGATGGGGGAGGGAATCGGTTTCAGGTTCTTGATTCCTTAAGTTCTCAATGAAGTTTGATATTGCTTCGTGGAATGTGAGAGGGATGACTATCCCCACTCGTAGGAGTTTTGTGAGTAGTTTTTTGAAATCTGTTTTTGCTGATGTAGTCTGTCTTCAAGAAATTAAGATTGATGGGTTTGAGTTGCATAGCTGCTTAAACAGCTCCTGGAATGGCACTTGGTGGAGCTCTTCTCATCGTCAAGGGTCTGGGGGTGTTGTTTTGGCTGTTAGACAATGGTTGACCTCTCTTTTGCTAGATCGGGGTGAGGACCCGGAGGGGCGTATCGTTTGGGCTACTTTTGCTTTGGCTGGCCAAGTGATCGGAATATGTTCAGTGTATGGTCCTAATGCTGCTAATGATCGAGCTCGTTTATGGGATTGGATGCAATTTAATCTTCCTGAGGCATGTTGGTTCCTGGGAGGGGATTTCAATATGGTCGAGTGGGAAGGAGATAGAGAGGGTGGATTGGGTTGCTGCATTGCTGGCACAGAAAAGGATTCGTGGGCGAAATTGAAGGCTGCTCTTCAGGTGTTCGACGTGAATTTCAAGCAAAAACAGTATGAGTCTGGCGGTTGGTTTACTTGGTCAAACAGAAGAGCAAGTGCGGAAAGAATCTTTGCGAGACTTGATAGATTTTACGCGGACAACTTTTTTACTTGTGTTGGCAAAGGAAAGAGGCCCGTGGATGTTGATCTGGGAGTTACTGGCTCTGACCACGCTCCTATTTCTACATGTGTTCACATTGGTGCGATGCTTGTTGAGAAGAAAAACTTGCCTTTCAAATTGAATGTCTCGCATCTTGATTCTGCAGATTGTAGAGAGTTGATTCGTTGTGTCTGGAATCTGGAGCCAAGGCCTTCCGGGAAGGGATGGGTCCCTTGGTGGGATGCTGCTGTCAAAAGGGTGGTTAAATTTTTAAGGGGATGGGGGAGACTTCTGGCTAGAAAAAGGAGGAGAAATATGAAGTCTCTCAGACAGAATCTTGAGGAGGACAGGAGGAAGTTGGAAGCTGATCCTTTTAATTCTTCCTTACAAGAAAAAGTTGCTGCTCTAGAGGGAGAAATCAGGAAAATCGAGGATTATATTGGTAGAGGAGTGCAAGTGAGAAGCAGGCTCCATTGGATGAAGGAAGGAGATGCTCCGACTAAATTCTTCTTCAATTACATTCGTAAGAAGAATGCTTCGGAAAAGATTTTAATTCTGCAGTGGGAAGATTGTACTCATACTGAGGAGGAGGGAGAGATAAGGGAGCTTTTTGGTAATCACTTCAGTAAGATTTTTGCGGCATATGAGAGCACTGTGGATGTTCAACATGCTAGGGAGTTGATTAAAGATTGCATTCCAAAGAAGGTTTTCAGCTTTGAGAGTGATCGCATGGCCGCTGATTTTTCCAAGGAGGAATTGTTTGGTGCTTTATCTAGAATGAAGAATGGTAAGTCTCCCGGTCCGGATGGTCTTCCAACAGAATTTTATAAGTATATGTGGGATTGCATAGGGGAAGACTATACTAAAATGGTACAGGAAGTGTTTGAAGGGGTAGGATTTTCTTCTGGGATGAATCAAGGTGTGATTAAATTAATCCCCAAAGGAAGTAATAAGGACAAAATTGGTGGTTGGAGACCTATTACTCTTTTGAATGTTTCGTATAAGATAGTTGCCAAAGCTTTAGCTTTGAGGCTGCGAGACATTGCTGCCAGAATTGTTAGAGAAGAACAAACTGGGTTTGTGAAAGGGAGATTTATCCTGGATACTGTTCTTTCTGTCTGGGAGACGATGGAATGGGCGGAAGAATCTCAGCAGCAGGCTCTCTTCTTAAAAATAGAATTTGACAAAGCCTATGATAGGGTTGATTGGACGTTTATCTTTAAAATGTTGGAATGGCTTGGGTTTAGCAGATCTGCAGTTCAGAAGATCCGTATGCTCTTCTCCTCAGCTTCTGCCAAGGTGGTGGTCAATGGGAGAATGTCCGAAAGTATTCAGCTTTTCAGATCAATCAGGCAGGGTTGCCCTTTGGCTCCGTTGTTGTTTGTCTTGTCTGCGGATGCTTTGGGGTATATGTTGGAAAAAAAGAGGTCAGCTGGGCTTATTAGAGGCATCGCTCTTCCGGAGGGACATCTTCTAAATAGTCATTTTGTTGATGACTCTTTCCTTACTGTGCAGCTGGATAGAGATTCCATTTTGGGTATGCAAGATTGTCTTCAACAATTTTGTCTTGCTTCTGGGGCAGTGGTGAGTGAGGCTAAATCAGATTACTGGCTGATAGGAGCTGAGGATTTGCCTGGTGGGATTAACACTGGTTGGAGGAAAGTTGATGATGGAGAAATTGTTAGGTATTTGGGTATTCCCTTTGGTAGGAGGATTTCCCTCAAATCTATGTGGGATTGGTGCATGGATAGGTTTGAAAAGAAGCTTCAGGGTTGGAAAAATAAGATGATTTCTTTTGCTGGGAAGCTCACTGTTATTAGTAAGATTCTCCAGACTTGTCACATGTATTACTCCTCTTGTTGGCTTCCTAACTTGACTCAATATAGGAGGTTGGAGACTTGCATTAGGAGTTTCTTGTGGGCTAATATGGATGGTTCCAGGCGTGTTCCCCTTATTGCTTGGAAGTATTGCATTGTTCCTAAGAAGGAGGGTGGTTTGGGGCTTTTGGACATTCAGGTGCACGGAAAAGTTCTTGCTTCTAAGTTGATTACCAGATGCCTGGAGGGTAATTTTGGATGGCAGCGGTTGTTGAGATACCGGATTCAGACTTGTATCAATCTTGATGGGATTCGTGGGGCTTTCAGCTTTGAGGATATTGTTGGGCATCCTAGTAGATTCAAAATTAGAGGAGGCATCTTGATTAAAAGGATTTGGGAGGCCTGGAAAGAGGTTGTTGGAATGGTTAAATGGGATTTTTTGGATGATAGGAGAGGTTGGACTCTTTCTTCCAAAGCTATTTGTCTTTGGCAGGAAAATGATATGTATGTTGTGGATAGGCCTAATCTGCAATGTAAGAGGCTTAGCAAGAAAGGTCTCTTTAAATGGGCTGATCTATGGGATGGGAACGTTGGGCAGTGGATTCCTTGGCAACAGTTGCTTGTTAAGTTCAAATTAAAACCTTCTGATAAATTCGTTGTTCAACAAATTCAAGGCCTTCTTCCGTCTGAGCAGCTATATAAGCTTTCAGGTGGCCTTCCGGGTCCGATTTGGAAAGACTGGAGGTGGAATTATGGGAAGCCAATTTGGTGCTTTAAGGCTTCTAAAATTTATCAGCTGATGCTTCCTAGTATCCCTCTTGGGGACATATTGAATGGTAGATGGGGTCTGAATTGTACATGCAAGAAATGGAAGAAACGGTTGTCTGGAGTTTGGAAATTCAGGGTCTCAATGCAGCTAAAGGTTTTTGCTTGGTTGGTGATGATGCAAGGTCTGCAAAGCAAAGCTCGGTTAGTCAAATGGATGCGTATTTCTGATGCTTGCGCTAGTTGTGGTCGGAGTGAAACTATTAAGCACATCTTTTGGGAATGCCCAAGAACAAGGAAGGTTTGGAGAGCAGCGACCTGGCTTTATGGCAGTGTTTCTCAGGGACATCTTGGGTGGAAGAAGGTTGTTTTTGGTGACTCACTTGATTGTGCACCTCATAGGAGGGTGTTTTGGCATGTTATCAGGATCTCTATTCTTTTCAGCATTTGGAAGGATAGATGCAGCTTGGTTTTCAGAAACGAGGAGGCCCCTGTTGATGCTACTATTAGTAGAGCAGCTAGTTTTGTTTCTGGTCAAATTAAGGTTTTTAGGGATGAAATTTTGAAAGACTGCCTTAGAATAGATAAAAGTGCTAGATCTGATTGCTTGCTTTTATTTCGCAAGCTGATGTAATGGCTCTCTGTTTTCTGCTGATGTATTTTTTATCCATTCTTTAATATGAAGTATTTATTCAATAAAAAAAAAAAACAATATAATCTAGCGTGCTCAAATCCTTCATCGCATGAGCCCAATTAATATTCTGCTTTGTTTTGACCTCTTTTTCTGCTACCTTCATTATCAATTCTTATAATTTATTTATTTAAACAATATCATATCATAACTATAATATTTTAATAAACCGCACCTATGGGTGCAACACAACGGTTTGGGCTTTGGCTCTTCTTCGGGAGGTTCAAGGTCCAAACCGCGGTGTGAGGCGAATGTGTGAGGGGATGGGTGTGGTGGCTTTGTGTTAAATTCTCTATTAATAAGTATAGCTCTCGACTTTACGAGGGATCATGGTCGGGAGGAGACTGCTCAACCCTATACATCTCTCATAAAGGTTTCTCACAATAACCTAACAAAAAAAAAATTACTAAACCACATGTTTTTATAATATATTAGTGTAAACCTATCCTTATCATTACATTTTCATAATTTATCTTTATTAACCTTTAAAATCTATACTTTAAATTATTTAAACTTAAGTAACATTTCTTAAAATAATTTATATAAACTTATTTTTTTCAATTTTTTTTCTATATATTTTAATTATTACGCACTACAATGTGCACGGTTCTGTCAGGGTGATTCAAACTTGTTGATCACAAAAACCTCCACTTACCAGTCCTCATTATCAATATGATTATTTTAAGAATGTTGTCCATACAAACCCTATATAACCTCCACTTACCAGTCCTCACTATCATTATGATTACTTTAAGAATGTTGTCCATACAAACCCTATATAAACCCTACCATTTGAGTACACCTATAAACATAAAGAATTAAAAAAATATCATAGCATGCCACAACAATTTGAAAGATATTTTTACCCAGTTTTTAAAATCTTTGCCATGCACTACAGTTGCAAAAAAATGTTTTTCTTTCCAGCCCGAGAGCTTCTCCAAAGGGTTGGGCTTGCAGAAACGAACTCTTCTCGAATGAAATTTAGTTTCTAAGGTACTTTGAATTCCTTCCTCATAAATTCATACGCATCTGGTTCTTCTTGTAATTTTCCGATATAAGAATGGTTGGGAACTCATAAATTTCATGCTGGGCGAAGTTTATGTGCATATAGAGGTAAGTTATTGTTAAAGAATGGCTTATGGTCAATTTGTAGAGCTCTGGGGTTCAGTTGCACGACATGCCAAAAATCCCATTAGGGTTTCTAGGGTTTTCCAGAGCCAAAATGGTTTCAGGAAGCTCAGTTACATTCATAAACCCTCAAAAGCCCTAAGTAACCTTGGGTTGGAGGAAGGTGGTTGCATGGTTTATAAGGGCAATCTGGGCATAAACAGGGGATTTTCTTGTTCATTTGAAGGTCTACCCATTTCATTTGGGCATTTAGGTGTCTTTTATTATCCTAATTGGAGGGTTTTTACCAATGGGGGTAAATTGAGGGTTTCTGCCAATGGGGGTTTTCGGGGTTTTACCAAAAGTGGGGGTGCTTCTGACTGGACCGATGATGTTGTGTACTTGGATGAGTCTGGTGAGATAATAACATCCAGCAAGGGAATAAGGTCTGTTAAGCCTGGGGAGGATGATCATATTATGGTTGGTGGTGTAAAGAGGGGGTTTTCTGATGCGGAGATTGTGGGAAAAATCTCAGAAATTGTGAGAAGATGGACATGGGGGCCTGAAATGGAGCTTCAGCTGGACCGTCTGCATTTTTGTGTGAAAATGTCGCATATCAATCATGTGTTGAAAGGTCTAAAAGAGGTGGAAGTGGCTCTGGGGTTGTTCAATTGGGCAAAGAGGCAGAGTTGGTATAGTCCTAATGAGCAGACTTATGATATTTTGATAGGGGGATTAATCAGGATTGGGGATTCAGATGGTGTCCAATCTCTGGTAGAGAACATGAACAAGGAAGGAAGTGCTGTGCCTTCTAGAGCATACAAAAAGGTGATCCAGTACTACACAACATCTGGGAAGCTAGAACCGGCGTTTAGCTGTTTCAAACAGATGGAGGAAGCCGGTTGTAATGTTGATACAGAAACGTATAACTCCTTGATGAGCTCCTTTTTGAATGCGGGTTTTCCATATAAGGCTTTTGAGATTTATGAAGCCATGGAAAAAGCAGGTTGCAGTTCTGATGCAACCACTTTTGAGATGATGCTTCCTAGTTTGGCCAAGTCTGGCAGACTAGACATAGGTATTAAGCTTTATGAAGACATGAAATCTCAAGGCCTTAGGCCTAGTGCTTTGATCTATACAACCCTTGTTGATTCATTGGGAAAGGCAGGGAGGTTGGACATGACCATGAAGGTCTATATGGACATGCAGGCAGCTGGATTTCGGCCATCGGCTAGTGCATTTGTTTCTCTTGTGGAATCATATGTTAAGGCTGGAAGACTGGAAATGGCGTTGAAGGTCTGGGATGAGATGAAGCAGGCAGGCTTCAGGCCAAATTATGGGCTTTACACCATGGTCGTTGAAGCATTTGCTAAAGCAGGGAATTTAAATACTGCCATGTCAATGTTCTCAAACATGGAGAAGGCAGGGTTTCTGCCCATGGCAAGTACATTTTCTTTTTTGATAGAAATGCATAGTGCACGCGGACAGGTTGATCAAGCCATGAAACTTTACAACTCCATGACTAACGCTGGATTAAGGCCTAGTCTAAGCACATATACATCATTATTGACAGCAGTGGCAAACAAAAAGATGTTGGATTTAGCAGCAAAGATTTTGCTAGACATGAAAGCTGTAGGGTTTACTGCTGATGTAAATGCAAGTGATATTCTTATGATCTTCATTAAAGAAGGGTCAGTTGAGTTAGCCTTACGATGGCTGAGATTTATGAGTTCCGCAGGAATTAAAACAAACAACTTTATTATTCGCCAACTTTTTGAGTCATCCATGAGAAGTGGTCTTTATGAATCGGCAAAACCCCTTCTTGAAACGTACGTATCTTCAGCTTCCAAAGTAGATTTGGTATTATACACATCAATTCTATCTCATCTTGTTAGATGTCAAGACAAACAAAACGAAAGGCTTCTTATGTCCATTTTGAGTGCCACAAAACATAAGGCTCATTCCTTTATTTGTGGACTTTTCAGTGGTCCAGAACAGCGAAAGGAACCGGTCCTTTCTTTTGTAAGGGCATTCTTTCAAGGCATTGATTATGAATCAGAGGAAAGTGCTGCAAAATATTTTGTCAATGTGTTGTTGAACTACCTTGTGTTGATGGGTCAAATAAACAGAGCACGCTGTGTATGGAAAGTTGCATATGAAAATAAACTTTTTCCAAAGGCAATAGTCTTTGATGAGCAGATTGCTTGGTCCCTAGATGTAAGACATCTATCTGTTGGAGCGGGCCTTATTGCTGTAATACATACACTCCACAGGTTTAGAAAGCGTATGCTTTACTATGGTGTTATTCCAAGAAGAATAAAAATTGTTACAGGAACAACCCTGAAAATTGTGATAGCACATATTCTTGGTACAGTAAATTCTCCATTTGAGGTTAACAGGGTAGTTCTGAGGGCCACGGGAGACTCTGTTCTTGAGTGGTTTAAAAAGCCAATTGTTCAGCAGTTCCTTTTAAATGAGATTCCTTCAAGAAGTGATATTCTCATGCACAGGCTCAATACACTCTTTCCCTGTTCATCACCTGAGATTCGATCGTCTTCATCCTTAAGAACAACCAGTCTTCGTAACTAGTGGCAAAATGGATGGGCTTTTCATCTGAGGTCATCTTAGGTGTTGGTTTTAATATACATTAGTAGAGTTGATTTGCAGGCTCATACAGATGCCTCCAGTGCCTAATTATTGTCTCCAAAGTCTAATTATTTTCCATGGAAGTGATTGTAAATCTCATTGCCTATAGGTTTGGTTATTTACTATTGAAAGTTGAGCCAAATACAAAAAATGGTTTAATTTACATGTTTACATTTGTGATTTTCGTTGCTAAAGTCAATTTTATAGCATATCAGTCAATATCAACTCGTTTTGTTGTTGCACATACTTGGTGCTTGTTTGAGAAATATCGAAGGCATTCATTAACAGGGAAATAAATTTAGGGCTTCTTTGAGACTTATATGGCAAAATCCAATGCTTCCCTTTTGTTTCACATTCACAAAAACTTGAAAGTACACTTAGTGCTTCTTTGAGACCCTTAGACAAACAGGAAGATATTTTTTTCACACTTAAAGAAAGTTGATATTGTCTGTTATGTTATTTCTCAGTAAATGAACAAACATTGAAATTTTAGTTCTGCATTTGTCTGAATTCTTTTTTTTCCTTTTCTTTTTACAAATTATCTGGCCCTTCAATTTTTATTTTTTTGCAAAAAAAAATTTCAATCTGCAATAACTTAGCTAATATCCTGTGCATGAAGCTGAAACACTTTGCTGCTAGTGTTATATGATGTTTTAATTATCATTCTACTGGACTGATGTGCATTATCTAATTGCTTTGCTTTATTTGCATCTTTTGATTCTATGAAATGTTCTGCTACTTCAGAATTTGAATGAAGTCATTTCTCTATATAGTTGTATCTTTTGGCTACGTGCCACAATCATGATTATTGATGGTAAAGAATCCATCTCCACTAGCTTCTTTGATTGTCTGGGTGACTGAATTTATTGATGGTAAAGAGTCCATCTCCACTAGCTTCTTTGATTGTCTGGATGACTGAATTTTTTGCAATCTCTGCACATTGTCATAAGTGTAATCAACATGCCTTGTTCCCAGGAAAGTGCCTTTGAGGCATATTGGTTTCTCCCTTTCTCTTATTAAAGAACTCCTTCCTGACATGATATCATGTACACTACTACAAATCCTTCAATAGTCTGCTATTAAATGCACTCTTTGTTGATATGCATTTTTCTGAACTGTGCTTGTTTTTATAGCCAGGAGGTGATTTAAGCATAACTCTTCTCTCTCTATATAGTCCAGTTATAAGCTTGTTTGTAATTTGATGACCTGTTGCTAGGTACTATGTAATGTTGTGTTGCAAGTATAGGGGGATGAAAAGAGTAACTCCCTGTTATGAAACTTTTTTAGTTCCGATTCATTGATTTTTCTAATACGAGTATAATGTTCTTATTTGAAAGTGGAATACTCATCATGGCTTATTTAAACCAAACTTAATTACAGAAAAACAAATAGGTTCATTCACATAGCCTTATTTATGATATCTTTGATTTCTGTATTTTGTTTTAAGCTTGTCATCACCATTTATCACTACTGGAGAAGGCAGAACATCTCAATTTAAACATTTAAAAAGCAAACCAAGAAATGTAAGATGATCTCAGTCAGAATATAAAAATGAGGTATTGCATGTAGCTTTATATAAACCCTTTGTTACAGTTATTGGAGTTGTCGGGAAATGCAAAATCATCTCAATTTGAAAATGAGAACAAGTGCTGCCTAGCGGTCAGTCCCTACGGTTGCAAACTTGATTGCATTTTATCACTTCTATCGTCTATGACTAGAAGAAATTGTTCAATTTTTTTTTTTTTTGAATTTACATGGTGGAATCGATAGCCGCCACGAATCCGAGCAGGCTGTCCTAAATTGTTCATTTTTGATATTAAAGTATAAATTTATTACATGTAGCTTTATATTAACCCTTTGTCACAATTACTAGAGTTACCAGGAAATGTAAAATCATCTCAATTTGAACATGAAAACAAGTGCCGCCTAGCCGCTACTACTTGCGGTTGCAAAGTTGATTGCATTTTAGCCTTTGCGTTGTCGATGACTAGAAATTGTTCGTTGTGTTTGATATGAAAGTGTAATTTGTAAATACTTGAGCAATGGAAAATAAAGATAAGTAGAGCAACTAGATCCTTGGAAGCCAGCAACATTGTATTTATGCAATACTAAGATGGCAACAAATATGTGCATCTTATAGCTAAACAGAAGTGTAACCATACAAGCAAATTATGCATATTTATAGTTTGATTATTACAAGATGTACATTGTACAGGGAAGAAAAAGTGATAGAGGTAGAAGAATTTGTGGATGTCTACGATTTTTATGTACTTTTTAATCCATTTTGTAGCTGGTAGTGAAGACTGCAAGAGAAATAAAGGTAAACAAAATGCTTTGGAAGTGCAGAAAATCCTTCAACCCCATGAATGGCCATGTCTCTGTATAGATGCATGCTTTGTATTCTTCTCCAGGTTCACTATGTTAAAAGCATTGGTGAATAGCCAGAAAATTGAGGGTCAGTTGTGCATCCCATTAATGTGAGCTATCCAGTTTTAAAGGTTTTGAAGTCTTGCATTAGACCTGAATCGCTTGAGACAATAGACTTAAAAATTCTGTAGAACTAAGCCCACAGGAATGCCTCCATGGTTCTTCCCTACCTAGGCTGTGAATGCAAACAACACAACATTATGTCTTTCATAAACATCTCAGTACGTGTCTTCTCCTCATATGCTACAATATTATGTAGCTGGTTCTCAATGCCTGTAGAGATAGAACCATAAGTTTTTATTGGGCATGTATCCATTCATGTTTTTCATACTGCTTCCTTCACCGGTTAATAAATTCAGAAATTGTTGATAGATAAACTTACGTCTTGCTCGCTGTTAGGATCTTTGTCCTTTTCCACTGCTGTATATAAATGGTATTGAGTATGTTGCACATGATCTTCATGAAATTGTAAAGGCCATCTGAGGTCAATTAACTGAATGCATGTCTTTGTATGCCTATCCAAAGAAGCTCTTCATGCAATTTTCGGGAAGGTCTTCAAGGTACCAGTTGCCTTTCTGATTTCTAATCGGAGGCCACATTATTCTCCATAGAACAATGACTTCAATTAGGAAAGATACATTGACGATGTGCAAGCCTATCATTCTTACACCCTTAGTTCGAAAATCGCCGAATTTTTTATATGAAGTTCGAAAATCGTCGAATTTAAAACCCTAGCGCGTAAATTCCATGAACAAACCCTAAATTTGGCCAAAAGTAATTGGGTGGAAAACAGGCATTGAAAACCTTAAAATCAGTGGTTAGCGGTTGAAAAATAAATACAGAGGAAGTGCTATAAACAAACATGGCAGCTATGAACAAGTCCTCCTGCAACATCTCCTTCCTTTTCTTTGTAGGCTACGAGTCAGATAGTTGAACTTGACAAGAGAACATGCTATTTGAAAGTCTTAAATTTTTTTGTAGAAATTATATCGGATGCAGCCATTTTCAGTCTATTCTCAACCTCATGGGAACTTGTTTTTTCTTTAGTTCTTTTCATTTTTCATCACTTGAGAGAATGGGTAGCTCTGAAAGTTGTAACTGACAAACAAATCTCCCATTCCAAGCCTTCATTATTTATGTACCTACTATTTGAAATGCTCTTCATCTCAAATAATTATTTATGCACCTACTATCTGAAATGCTCTTCGTCTCAAATAATTTGTAAGTTCTTCAAAAAAAAAAAAAAAAAAAAAAAGAAATCTTTGCTCTACTTTAACCAAAGCTATCTTGCATTTGCAAGACTAATGCTGAATAAAAAGAATATAATGTTCCCATTTTAACTCTAGTTTTTTTTTTTTGATGAGGAACTGTTTATATACAACATATCCGCAATATGTGAGGGGAGAGATTTGAACCTGGGCCTCTCGATAACTGGAGAGTTTTAATTACCCGCTTGCTCTCCAACTCCTCTACATGAGCGGATTAACTCTAGTTTTAAAAATTAAACTTTTCTAATTTTTAAACTAAAATAACTTAAGATATTTTAAGTGCTTTTTTTTAATTATGCATAATCATTTTTAAAATGAATGTTTGAACAAATTTGTAGATTTAATGATTTTTTATTATAATTGATAGAAAACTTATAATTTATTTTTAAAAAAAATTATCCATTTTAAAAAATTATCGTGTTTAAAATTATAAAAATATTTATATTTAAATTTTTATTTTTATTTTTGGTAATTATTATAGTAGATTAAAAAAGGGTTTTTATAGAGGATCCCAAAACCTTATGTACAAAATCAGCCTTGCATCATGCCTCCTGGCTTTATGTATAAGCCTATTACAGAAAACGTAACCCCTAAAAAAACCTAATTACATAAGCAATAGGCCTAGGGCATCAATCCCTTGAAACTGAACACCAAAACAGAAATCCGCCCAGCGGTAACAGTAAGCATGAAACAATCCCTGTCAGCGGGAAACAGACAAATAAGAAATGAAGTAGTTTTGGAGATCTCGCCCAGTGGGAGTAGCCAAAAACCACCATCGAGAAGATCCCGCCCGGCAGGAAGCAAAGAAAAACCGTTACAATAAAATCCCGCCTCGCGGAAGCGATCAAAACCACCACAAACAGTCCCGCCTAGCAGGAAGCAACAGGGAAATCCCGCCATCCGAAAAACCAGCAGAAAAGAAAGGATCCCGCATCGCGGGAAAATTGGCGGATTTGGCGGATCCCGCCCTGTGGAGAAACCATCCCGCCCACCGGGAAAACATTCCGTTCAGCGAGAGCCATCCTGCAGGAAGCCGACAGCCAGCACAGAGAGGATCCAGCCCATCAGGAAGTGACCAAAGAGTTGCACCACAAAGAACCCGCCTCGAGAAAACAAAAGAAGATCCCAGCAGCAGGGACCAAGAATCCCGTCCAAGCACAGAGCCCGCCGAGGATTCACAAGAAAAAGGGGAAGCTGTCCAAACCCTAAACCATCACCTCCACCGCACCGAGAAACGCAAGGGACCAGATTCATGCGAATAACCTGCAAAAAACCCCAGGGGGAAGCCTGAGGGAAAAAGGGAAGGGATCCCCAACCAAACAGGGATCCCCGGGAAGCACCGATCCAGAAAAAACAACCAAGGAAACCCTAGCCGGCCGGGAGGGGCACGGATAGTGGAGAAGGATCTCCCCAGGAGATCATCCGCAAACAACCACTCCCCGGGAGGGATGACCTGGGTTGAGCCAGGGACTGGGCAGGAACCAGAAGCCATGGGAGGGGGAGCAGGGGAGGGACCAGAGCCCTCCCCTCTCTACTTTCTTCCCTCACCCGGTTTCTCGATATTTTAAAAAATATTTTAATATATTTTAAAGTATATATTTTTGAAAAAATTTAAAATATTATTAAAAATAAATATTATAATTTTATATATTTGATTTTTAAATTTTATATAAAAATAAAATTATTTGAAAAGATAAATTTATAATATAAATTTTATTTCAAACTTTTAAACATGTCGATTTTCTTTACTTCGAAATTATTGAATTAAGTGCTTTCTTTTTTTTCCCATTAATATGCATAATTATATTTAGAATGAATGTTTGAACAAATTTGTAGTTTATATGATTTTTTATTTTTATTTTTTTGTTTGTGGAAAACATCCCATCAGAGATGTCACTTTTGGGTAAGACCCAAAGAGGCAGGCGTATCTCTTCCCCTTAAAATGCCCAGGGCTCACACCTGGCCTACCACCTTTGACACACGCAAGAAGTATGTCTGAAATAACACAAATCAAGAACACATGAACACAAACACACAAAAAACTAAAACAAAAAAAACATACTCTTTGAGTGTGTTGACAAAAAAAAGCACAATCAAACACGCACAAAAAAAATACTAAAAAAAATAAGAACCACACAAAACAAACACATAAACAACATAGCAAAACACAATTAAAAAACATAAAAAAATAAAATAAAATGACAAAAAAAACAACACCAAAACACGAAACACAGAAAAAACCACAAACACAGCATAACAAAACACTACCAAAACAAAAACAACAAAAAGAAACAAATACACCATAAACAAAAAACCAGAGAACACGAACATAGAAAAAACCACAAAAACAACAAAACAAAACAAATCCAAAACAAAAACAACAAAATGAATAAAAAACACCACAAACGAAAACAAATACAACAAAAAAACTAAGCGAAAGGAGCTAATGACAAATCAAACAAAAAATGGTAACACTACAAATAAACCAAAGCTTAACAAATTACCAAAAATATCTTGAATTGCTTAGCAAAATAGCCAAAGCTTCCAACATTACCATAAAGAGACTTATAATAAACCTTAGGATTATGGTATCCTTATCCTTTTATTCGTATCTTGCTTCATTCCAATTGGGACTATAGGTTGGTTACTTGGAGCCACGTATCTTGCTTCATTCCAGCTGGGACTATAAGTTGGTTACTTGGAGCCACGACACTACTATTGGAATTTATATGGTCTTTTTGAGGATCCATTTTGTTTGTAGTTTGAATCCGTCCTTTTGTTTTGCACTTGGGTTGGTTTTTTACATTGTCCTTTTTTTTTTCCTTGACTGTTATTTCTCGGCATCAAGGCAAACTTTTTTAGTGATTTTTCATCATGCAATTCTTTCTGTTCCCTCTCTTCATCAAACTGTGTTCCATAATAACTGTTTCCATTTGACCATCCTCCTCATCTGCTTGCTCATCCATGAAGAGAATTTTAAAGGTGTTAGGTGAAATTATTGTTTTCTCTTTTGTTGATATTTTTTTCTTTGTGTTTTTTTGTTTACAAATTTGAAACCTGCCAAGTCTCCATCTTCTTTTTCTTTGTTCCGGATCTCCATCTTCTTTTTCTTTGTTCCGGACCTTATGATTTTTTATTATAATTGGTAGAAAATTTATAATTTATGTTCAAAAAAATTATTGATTTAAACTTTCAACTTTTTAAGAATCTTTTCATGTGTTAAAAAATTACTATATATTTAAATAAAGTTATAAAATTGTGTATATTTAAAAAAATATTTTAATATATTTTAAAGTATATATTAAAAAAAAATTTAAACTATTATTAAAAACAAATATTATAATTTTGTATATTTGTTTTTTAAATTTTATAAAAAATAAATTATCTGAAAAAGTATATAAAAATTTTCAATATAAATTTTATTCTATGTCTATCTTCTTTACTTCAAAAAAAAAAATATTGAATTTGAATTTGAATACGAACTCCAACTTAATTACTTGATAAGCTTACACCTATGTATGTCCGGCTGAAACTGAAGTAAAAACTACTAATAAAAACAGTTGTGCTCAATTATATCACTCTCTAAAGGTCATTAGTAAAAATGACCAAACAGATGGATAAGAGAGGATTTGGTTTACCTTCGTTTCCAAAATTTCAATCCAAACACACAAACTTTCAAAGATGCATTTGTCTCCAACGGTAAAGAATCACTCAAAGTAATAAAAAAATTGGAAGGTCAATGCTATTCCATCCTCCAAATGTACTTTCAAAGATGCATTTGTCTCCAACGGTAAAGAATCACTCAAAGTAATAAAAAAAATGGAAGGTCAATGCTATTCCATCCTCCAAATGTTGGAATGTATAATGAGAAAGATGAAGTTCTATTTTAACCCCATGAATCCCCTTTGAGAGTTTTAACTTACAAATTTAACGTATGTGGTGTGTGAAAACCCGTTGATGAGTATGGCCATCGCTATACTATCTGGATAAGTTAGCTTATGGTCAATGTTAGCGTCTGGAATCAAATTAACAAACCAAAGTTCTATACAAAAGTGTTCAATAAGGTAAACCTATTAAAAGTAGTTTGAGTGTTTTTTAATTTAAAATTTAATTTAAGAAGTGATTCGTCTTACTCCCTTCTAAAAAGATAGGTTCAAGAGTAGTAGGTATTATTAAAATTGAACATAAAAATAATCTGAATGCTTGTCAGCATGAAACCACGGTTTAAGCCCAAGAGGCCAGTGATCCATCTCTCTCCCTCCTAGAGGGGTGGGTTAAGAGTAGTGGGTGTTATAGTTATTAAAAGAAAGTTATTGATTTCTATATATAATTTTAAATAATAAAAAAATAAAAAAATAATTTTTATTGATTAAAGACAACAGAGTTAAAATGCCATGTAACAATAACAATAAACTCAATCATAATAAAAACTTTTAAAACTCTCACAAACAAAAGTAAATAATCTTTTCTCTACCTTCTTGTTCTTAAAAGCTAATTTATTTGACAATTAAATATAAATAAACATGCTATAAAATAAAATTTGATAGAGAAGGGTAACAATAAAATTTACACTGAATGTTGAGCTTCCATAACCTTCATTGATCTTGCATGCTTGAGTCGTATCAGTGTCGTCTCCTCCATCTAGGGTTTGGTTCCAACCACCTTTTTTGGGTGGGGTTACGTCTTGTCCTGTCCTGTCCTTGCCTTAACGCCGCCTCAGGCGGTGTTATTCGCCACCTTTATTAATGGCTAATGTTCTTACGACCAACTCAGTTTCTACGGAGTCGACTGGAGCATCCCATGGCACCAGGGAAACATCCTCGCAAGTTCATCCCGAAAGTATACCACGAGGTAAAGGTTCTATCCCTGAATATTGTATTCCATTACCAGATTATGAGAATGCATGTGCTTGGTTTGAAAGTCATACTTTAATTGGGTACTTTTTGGGTCGTATTCCCAATGATTCTATTATTCGTACCTGGGTTCACCAAGTCTGGAGTCCGCATGGAGTGAAGGTGGAAAACATTCAGAATTTAACCAAGGGTTATTTTTTGTTTCGTTTTTTCGACCCCTCTCAAGCCCAAAAAGTTCTTTCCAAAGGTCCTTGGTCTGTTCGTAATTCCTTGTTGGTCCTTCAACCTTATTCTCGAAATTTTGTTGTTAGTGAACATGCGTCCTTGGAAGTGTCGATTTGGGTGGAATTTCCTGGTTTACCTGTTCCTTTGTGGGGTTATTTACATGAAATTGGTGCCCGCTTGGGCAAGTTTGTCTGCCTTGAACCTGAAAAATGGTTTTCTACTCGACCTTCCCATAAGGTTTGTGTGAAAGTAGATTTGACTAAGGATTTATAGGAATATATGAATATCACAGTGGGGGATGTTACCTATCAACAACATATCCTGTATATCAATGTGCCGAACACCTATTATCGGTGTCAGTCGTCTGCTCATAAGATTAAGGATTGTCCCTTAATGGAAGGGAGATTTAAACAGACCCCACATCCTTCTTCTGTTTCTATCGCCACTCCATCTTCTACTGTTCCTCCGGCTCTTGCAGCTTCGACTAATGGTGCTTTTGGCGGACCCGACGACTAGGTAATGGTTTCTAACAGGAAATCTCGTGCTAATCGTCCTCATGATTCTACTGGTTCTTCGCAACAACCTCTCTCAGCCAATTCACTTGCCATGCAGTCTCCTTTGGTCGCTCCTGTTACCACAAATCCGACCCCTATTGTTTCCCTTCCACTGCCAGTTGCCATGCAACCTTCCCAAGCCCCCACTACTTCTCCATCCCAGCCCCCCATTGTTTATTTATGGTCTGGTCCTTTTGCATCAATACTCACCAATAAGCCTTCCCCTGAAGTTGGTCAGTCTGCACCCTCTGATGTTGGTCTTGTTTTCAAATCCCGTCATTCTTGTAGTCCTTTGCGAGATGATAGGAGCCCCTCCTTTGACTGGCACCACCAAACTGAGTCTAATTCTTTTGACTCTTTAAGACAGCTGGGCGACACAGAGAATGCCATGGCTATGTTGCATCTTGATGGGTCTTAATGCTTTTCTTCTCTTGGAATGTTTGAGGACTGATGGATCCAATCCGTAAATACCTGGTCCGAAGTGAGTTGGTTCGCACTTCTCACCTATTTGGTAGTTTGGATGTGATATGTTTGCAAGAAGTCAAAATTAATGATTTCCTTCTGCAATGTACTTGTAACTTTTTGTGGCCTCGTAGTATTTTTTATGCCATCAATCACTCTTTTGGTAAAGGAGGTGTCGTCACTGTTTTTGCTCCTAAGCGGTAAGATCATGTGGTCTCTTGGGGCGTTGACCATTCAAACCAAGCGGTTTGGAATTTGCTTGAGATATGTGGTAAACCGCTAGGGATTGTAAATATTTATGCTTCTAATGACACTCCCCAAAGGTGTTCTCTTTGGCGTTGGCTTGCTTTAAATTTACCTTTTGCCACATGGATTTTTTGTGGTGATTTTAATATGGTGGAAAAACCTTTTGATAAGCTGAGTCAAACCTGTATGCGATGGTGCGCTGGGGAGCGTGCAACTTGGTATTTCATGAAAATTAAACTTAAAGTTTTTGATCCCAACTCCCTTTATTCTCCTTCTGACTTTCCTCAGGAGTTGTGGTTTACCTGGACTAATTTTCAAGCTGGCCCGGCTAGAATTTTTGAAGGTCTTAATAGGGCTATGATTTCTGATTGTGATCATTTTCATGTCTCTCGTCTCAAGAATTCTCTTCCTCATGTTGCTACTATTGCCAATACTACTTTATCTGATCAATTCTCCCACTATCTTTCAAGTTGATTCTCAGAGGATAAAGCCCCCTTATTTTTCTTCGCAATTTTATTTAAATGTCTCATTTTTGTAGTCTTTCCATGAAAGCACATATTGTTCGTATCTAGAATTTGTTCCCCAGACCTTCTGGATCTGTTGGTATTAACCGTACTACCAATTTTTTGAGAAGCTTGGGAGTTGAGGTTGCTAAGCGCATGCGTTATTCTAATTCTGCTTTGAAATCTGAATTAGCTCGAGCTTTAGTTCGCCTTGAAGCTTCTCCCTTTAATGTCATACGCCATGAAATTAAGAAATCTAAAATTTTTGAAGCTAAAGGTGCTCAGCTTCGAGCTAGGATGCATTAGCTTCAAGTTGGAGATAAGGTGTCTAAGGATTTTTTCCACAGACTTCGTCCTCCTGCTCACTATTCTGAATTTCAAGCCATTCAAACAGAAGATGCAAGAGTTACTACTCTTTCGAATATTATACAAGTCTTTGTCACCCATTATCAGAAAGTCTTTGCTTCCCAACCTCTTTCGCATGTCTGCCAACGAGCATTGGAGGAATGTTGTTCTGTTGTTCCTGTTAAACTTAATTCTTATCAGTTTGATTTTTGTGATAGACCTTTATCTCTGGATGATCTTTCTGATGCTCTTTCTCACATGGCAAATGATAAGGCTATTGGATTAGATGGCTACCCTTGTGAATTTTATAAAGCATTTTGGGATATGCTAGGGCCTGATATTCTTCAGGTATATCATGAGGCAATGAATTGTGGGTCACTTGGATCTATCATCAATCAGGGTAATGTTAAGTTTATTGCTAAAACAGGGGATCCTGAAGTCATCACCAATTGGCGACCCATTACTCTTCTCAATGTCAGTTATAAGATTATTGCTAAAGATTTAGATTTAAAACTTAGGCCTCTTTTGCCTTTGATCATTAGGCCTGAACAAACTGGTTTTGTACTAAGCAGATACATTCTTGATAATATTTTTGCAGTTTGGGAAGGTATGGAGTGGGCTTGGACTTCTGCTTAATATACTTTATTCATCAAAGTCGACTTTGAAAAAGCATATGACCAAATTGAATGGTATTTTATCACTTCTATGCTCTAGGCTTTGGGTTTTGGTCCTTATTTCATTAATTCTGTTCGTATGCTTTTCAATGATGCATCAACTGTTCTTACATTGAATGAATGTTAAGTCTGAACACATTCACCTTGGTAGGTCAGTGATGGAGGGGTCACAAAATCACCAAATTTAAAATTTAAAATTTGCTATTTTCTTTACTGAAAATAAATTTTACATCACTTGAAATCGATTTACAATACTAGCCCACAGGCATAGTTTTCTGTTTTCTAATGCAAGCTGCCTCACGTTCGGCGATCTGCTTGCACTCCCAGGAAGAATACCTTCTTCCAATCTCCAAAACTCAGCTTCTCCCCCCTTGTTACTATCATATTCACCTCTTTTATCCTATCCGACAACTGCCACCGGGCCAGCCTCGAAAACATGCATTGATGACCCATCTGAACACATCTGACCTCTGGGCACAACAGTCGAGTGGCCGCCATGCTCAGCAAACTTATTGGGCAAGAAATCCTGTATTAATGAGGCCTTTGACCGCCTCGGGAAACACCGTATGGTAATGTGTGCCTTCTCGAATCGTGAACCAGCAGTATGTCGCGATATCGCGACATTTTTTCTTCCTTGCTATCTTTCTCTCCTTCGGGTCACGATATCGCGACATTTCTCTTCCCTGTTGCCTTCCTTTCTTTCGAGTCGCGATATCGCGATATTTTCTTTTCTTGCTATCTCTTCCTCCTTCGGGTTGCGATATCGCGACATTTTCCTTTCTCACTGTCCGCTTCTCCTTTAGGTCGTGATATTGCAACATGTCGCGATATCGCAACAATTTTCCTTTTTGCGGTCTCCTTCCTCTTCGGGTCGCGATATCGCGACATTTTTATTTCTTGCGGTTCTTTCTTCCTTTTGGTCGCGATTTCGCAACATGTCACGAAATCGTGACATTTCCTCCTCTGGCCTTTCCTGTGTTCTTCTGGTCGTGATTTCGCGACAGGTCATGATTTCGCGATATTTCCCTCTGTTGCCTTTGCGCTACCTCGTTGGGTCGCGATTTCGCAACACCCTCCTCTACTGCCTTTGCTCCACCTCATTGGGTCACGATTTCGCGACACCCTCCTCTGCTGCCTTTGCTCTACCTTGTTGGGTCACGATTTCGTGACACCCTCCTCTGTTGCCTTTGCTCTTCCTTGCTGGTGTCACGATTTCGCGACCTGTCACGATTGCGCGACACTCTCTTCTGCTGTCTTCCCTCTGTCATGTTGGTGTCGCGATTTCACGACATGTCGTGAAATCGTGACATTTTTCACTCCTGTGCCTTGCTTCGTCATTTGGTCGCGATAATGCGACATGTCGCGATATCGCGACGCTTCTCCTCCCTTACGCATTCTTTCATCTTCTGGTCATCTTTGCTCTGCTCCTTCTCTCTCTTGCTTTTGTCGCGATTTCACATGTTGCGAAATCGCGACATTTTCTTCGTGCACCTTCTCTCACCTACTTTGATCGTGATTTTGCGACATGTCGCGAAATCATGACATTTCTCCTCTGTGCCTTCTCTCTCCTCCTTGAGTCACGAAAACGCGACATGTCGCGATATCGCGACAATTTTTCCTGTCGCGATATCGTGACACCAAGGCAAACACTTAGAAATTTTTGTGTTGGTGAGAGATTGCTCTGTTGCCACCGGATGCTCCGCATCAGAAAACCGGGGTGGATGGAGAAGTGACCTTCACTTCTGTGCTATTCTGTCACCTTCTCACAACTTGCAAAATCTCCAACCTCTTCAACCTCCACCCTCATTGTTGTCAGTAACCTCCTATCATCCATCCCCTTCAGCAAACAGATTCTAGTGCTGCTACATACTCCTTTGCCCGCCTCCTTCAAGGGCTTCAACTTATGGCACACCCCATTCTTTGTCATCGAGTAGGTATTGGCACGACCATCATGCACTGCACATCGATCAAACTGCCATGGCCTCCCCAACAACAAATGGCAAGCATCCATAGGCAGGATGTCACACAGGACCTCATCACAGTAATTTCCAATATTAAATTTGACCAAGGACTGTTCACTGACCAATGTCCTATGGTCCTTCTGCAACCACGCAATCCGATATGGATGCGGGTGTCTCCTCCTCTCTAGCTATAACTTAGTAACCATCTCTTCAAAAACCAAGTTATCAGTACTACCATTATCTATAATCACATTACAGACCTTACCCGAACTCTTGCACCTTGTGCGGAACAGGCTCCTCCTCTGGTCTGATCCTTTCCCTTCATTCAACAAGGTTCTCCTTGTGAACATCACTTCTCCTCTCTCTGCCTCCTTAGAATGTTCTGATTTAGCATCTTCATCTGCTACAGCAGCCCTAGCAGGGCCCTCAGGTCTCCTATTCATCCTTTCTTGCTGTTGTGGACACTCAAATGCTCGATGTCCTTCTTCACCATAGTGGAAACAGGTTCCATGGAATCCTCTTCTTCCAAATCCATGTCCAGATCTACCTCTTCCTCTTAGGTAGCCATTGTTCTGGTCATGAGGTCTGTAATCATTACCTCCCTTCTGGGCCTGACTACTGCTAGCTTCTTCTTTCTTCTCATCTCTTCATCTTTTCTTCCACCAGTCCTTCCTCCATGACCTCTTCCCCTTTGCTTACCCTCAAACCTTCTATTCAGCTTCTCTTCAACCCTCAGGTGGTAAGCATCCTCTATGGTGGTCATTCTGACCAGACTTAACTCCTCATGAATACTTGCTCTCAACCCATTGATGTAACAGGACACCTTCTCATTGTTAGCCTCTGCATGGCCAGTTCTGATGGAGATCTTATAGAACTCCTCTGTGTATTCCTTGACAGACTTGCTTGCCTACTTCAAACCTTGCATTTTCTTCAGCAGATCCATCTCATAGTCAGCTAGGATGAACTGTCTCTTCAACTTCTCTACCATTCTATCCCATATGGTTATTCTCTCCTTCCCTCTTCTGTTTCTTTCCAGCTGTACTCCCTTCCACCATATGCTGGCATGACCCTTCAGCTTGGTCTTGGCAAATCTGACCCTGTCAGGATCTTCAATCTCTTCATACTCAAAGTATTCTTCCAAATCATTAATCCAGTTAATCAATTCCTCTGGATCAAGATTTCTCGAATATGTAGAAACCTCCATCTTCGGTCTCTTTCCAATTTGAGAGATGGCTTTGTACAACCTGGCTTGTGCAGGATCTACAACCTCTTCTTCTTCCTCAAACTGGTCTTCTTCTTCATCTACTTCATCTTCACTCCCTACTCCTCCTCTGGGTTCTAGCCCTTTGCGCAGCTCCTCTTGCAGGGCCTGAACTTGCCTCTGTAAAGATCTGAAATCTTCTGCTGGCACCATGTTTCTTCCACCACCATAGTTTCTTTGTGAAGGCATTCTGCTTCACTCTTTTCTCACAACCCTTCCACAGATCCTAGTGCCAACTGCCTCACTTTCGACGATCTGTTTGCACACTCAGGAACTCTTGCTCTGATATCACTGATGGGGGGGTCACAAAATCACCAAACTTAAATTTTAAATCTGCTATTTTCTTTACTGAAAATAAATTTTACATCACTTGAAACCGATTTACAATACTAGCCCGCAGGCGTAGTTTTTTGTTTTCTAATGCAAGCTGCCTCACGTTCGGCGATCTGCCTGCGCTCCTAGGAAGAATACCTTCTTCCAATCTCCAAAACTTGGTTTATCCCCCCCTTGTTACTGTCATCTTCACCTCTTTTATCCTATCCGGAAACTGCCACCGGGTCAGCCCCAGAAACTTATCGAGTAAGAAATCCTGTATTAATGAGGTCTTTGACCGCCTCGAGAAACACTGTCTGGTAATGCGTGCCTTCTCGAATTGTGAACCAGCACTATGTCGCGATATCGTGACATGTCACGATATCACGACATTTTTTCTTCCTTACTGTCTTTCTCTCCTTCGGGTCATGATATCACGACATTTCTCTTCCCTGTTGCCTTCTTTTCTTTCAGGTCGCGATATCGCGACATTTTCCTTTCTCGTTGTCTCTTCCTCCTTCGGGTCGCGATATCACGAAATGTTGCGATATCGCGACATTTTTCTTTCTCGCTGTCAGCTTCTCCTTCGGGTCACGATATCGCGACAATTTTCCTTTTTACGGTCTTATATCACGACATGTCGCGATATCGCGACATTTTTCTTTCTTGCGGCTCTTTCTTTCTTTTGGTCACAATTTCGCGACATGTCACGAGATCATGAAATTTCCTCCTTTGGCCTTTCCTATGTTCTTTTGGTCGTGATTTCACGACATTTCCCTCTGCTGCCTTTGCGCTACCTCGTTGGGTCGCGATTTCGCGACACCCTCCTCTGCTGCCTTTGCTCCACCTCGTTGGGTCGCGATTTCGCGACACGCTCCTTTGCTGCCTTTGCTCTACCTTGTTGGGTCATGATTTCGTGACACCCTCCTCTGCTGCCTTTGCTCTACCTTGTTGGGTCGCGATTTCACGACACCCTCCTCTGCTGCCTTTGCTCTTCCTTGCTGGTGTCGCGATTTTGTGACACGTCGCAAAATCACGACCTGTCGCGATTGCGCGACACTCTCTTCTGCTGTCTTCCCTCTGTCATGTTGGTGTCGCGATTTCGCGACATGTCACAAAATCGTGACATTTTTCACTCTTGCGCCTTGCTTCATCATTTGGTCACAATAATGCGACATGTCGCAATATCGTGACGCTTCTCCTCCCTTGCGCCTTCTTTCGTCTTCTGGTCGTGATATCGCGACATCTTTGCTCTGCTCCTTCTCTCTCCTACTTTCATTGTGATTTCGCGACATGTCACGAAATCATGATATTTTCTTCGTGCACCTTCTCTCACCTTCTCCTCCACGCCTTCTCTCTCCTCCCTGAGTCGCAAAAACGCGACATGTCGCGATATCGCGACACTTTTTCCTGTCGCGATATCGCGACACCAAGGCAAAAACTTAGAAATTTTTGTGTTGGTGAGAGATTGCTCTGCTGCCATCGGATGCTCCTGCATCAGTCAGTTTTCCAGGGTTGTCCTATTGCTCCATCTCTTTTTATTTTTGCTGCCAAATCTTTTGGATATCTGCTAGCAAATAAAGTTTCTCAAGGCTTGATTCGAGGCATCACCCTTCCTAATTCCACTCAACATCTTGTTAATGGCCATTTTTTCGATGATTCTTTTTTGACTATTATAGAGGACGAACAATCCTTTTCCACTGCTATTCAGTGTTTGGATACCTTTTGTCTTGCTTCTAGATCCAATGTTCAATGGCAAAAAACTTCTTGCTACAGACAATCTATTCATCCTATTCCTTCCTGGCTTTGTCACATCCCATGGTATTGGATCCAACCTGAGGAAGTTTTTAAGTTTCTAGGTATCCCTTTTGCTTTTCAAGGCTCTTCTCCTCAGTTATGGCAATATTTTGAGCAAAAGATTGAAAAGAAATGATCCTACTAGTAGTCTAAGCAATTATCCTTAGATGGGAAATTTTAGATTTGTTCTGAAATTCTTGCTTCTACTCATGTGTATTATTCTTCCTGCTGGGTTCCTTATAAGGCCTGTTATCACAAATTAGGAAAGCTCTTACAGTATTTTTTGTTTGTGAAGGATAAGGGTACAAAAGGCTTTCACAGAGTAGCCTAGGAGTTTTGCTGTCTTCTTACATCAAGTGGTGGAATGGGGTTATTTGATTGTCAAAAACAAGGGTTCTTTCTTTGTGCCAAGTGGATTATTTGAGCCCTTATAGGTGATGCAGCTTGAAAATTTCTTATTAGACATTTCTTGTCTCATGGTTTACCTTATGGAAAAAAGGTATGAAAGGGGCTTAGTCTTCAAGCAGTTCTTACTACTCTTGATCTTATTCAAATTCTTGGCTCTTTCGTCATTAAGAGTATTTGGAAAGCCTTGGAGGCTTTGAAGCCTTGGTTGTCCTGGAATGGCTCTGCCTCAAGAGCCGGTGATTCAATATCCACTATTAACATTTGGTGGTCTCCTGCTATTACCTATCAAGGTTTGCCTTTGGCTCAAGTTTAGTGGATTAGAGCTAAGAATTTTTATAAAAATGGTATTGCTTGTTTGTCTAATTTTTTTTCGAACCACACCAGAGATTGGCTATCCTGGGATTATTTTAAGCAATATTATAATCTTCAACAGGCAGACAGATCCACTTATGAAATGGTGATTGAACATATTCCTTTCTCTATTTGGAGAAAAATTAATAGGCATTTTCAAAAACCTTGGTGGGTTGACTAGTTTTGGCCAAACCATCGACTATTCTTGCAATACAAGGTAAAGTTGGGATACAATTGGTTGACACCACATGTTCCCATGTGGGATAGGTTGAATGCAAGATGGGATTTGATTTCTACACATACCTGCTGGAAGCAGAGATTTAAAATGGCATGGGCCTCCTATGTTGAACCTAAACAACAATTTTTTGCATGGAGTATTTTGCATCAAGGGTTACCTATTGGGGCACGTCTTCTTTATCTTGGGGTGGACAATCCTACTTGCATCTTTTGCCATCAACCTAAGGATTTTTTACATCTTTTTTGGCATTTTTTGCGTGCACAGCTGGCTTGGGACTAACTTATTTCATTTTTTGGACCGTTTATGCTGAGCTCTTTCTCTTGGCCTCATGCTCTTTTGGGAGACCATATTGATTTTGATGATAATATGCAAGCAGTTTGGAATATTTTCAGAATCAACACTATTTTTCACTTGTGGAAGACTCATAATCGTGTTATTTTTTTTGCACAAGATGTATCCCCTACATTTTCTCTTGTTGACAAATATTCCATTTTTTATGACTGTTGGTTACAAATTTCTGTTCAGGTTGAGAAGGTGAATGTTGAGCTTCAACATCTACGGAATCTGATGGCCCATTGGGGCAATGCTCCTTGCACTGTCAGTCGTGTTCCACCTCAATCTCACAGAGACCCTTCCTCTTCTAGGGTTTGTCTTAGGCAAACCCCTTGACCTTTGTGTCCTTCTGCATTTTAGGAGTAACACCGGTCTCCGTCTCCTCCAAATAGAAAGCGGCTCAATTCTGTTGGTAGGAGCTCTTCACGCCATTCTGGTTGGGATGTGGTTCCAGAGCCCTCTGCACCTATTGATGGTTGGGGTACTCATGTTGTAATTATTCAGCCTGCTATTACTGTGTATGCGAATGAAGAAGGCGTTGGTGAGCTCACTACAATTAATGATGATGGTTGGAGTTATGCTGATAGGGAGGATATTGTCCCCCCATAGGCTGGAATGTTTAATCTTGGGTTTTGGTTTGCTACTGTTGTCTACCATTATGCTATTTTGGGAGTGGTCCTAACCCATGTGGTTCTTTAGTGTTTTTTTGGTTGGCATGTATTGTTGATTGTTGCTCCTAACCGTATCGGTTAGTGTGAACACTAGGGTGTGTTAATTCCACCACCAAGTTTTGTATGATTTAGTTATTTAATATGATTTGGCTTTTCCATTAAAAAAAATTAATAAAAAATATTTAATTTGATTGGTTGGATTGTCTACACCTCTTATGAAGGTGTGTACAATGCAAAACATGTAGTCCTATGCTTCGCAAAGACAAATAATGTATCACTTATTATATAAATGGTGCATTTGTTATAGTCCTATGCTTCGCAAAGACAAATAATGTATCACTTATTATATAAATGGCGCATTTGCTATTGTTTTGTTTTAACGTAGAATTAAGAATAGATATACATTTTATTTACCAAAATTTATACCTTCAACATGTTTTTGAAATTATATATAATTTATTGTTAGTGTGATTTCATTACATTGAATTGACAATCATAATCAAATGCTAAAAATTATAGTTACCAGCCAATTAAAGAATAGAGTCATGGTTTAGATTATATAGTTAGATGAATGAAATAGAAAGAATACCCCTCGTTAGAAGGCTTAAAATATGATCTAATTAAGTGGTTAAAAAATGGGATGATTATAAGGATTTTTTTTTTAAAAGTTATGTGTGATTTTTATTGGGGTTATTTTCATTGAAAAAATAAAATATTATATTATGTTTATTACATTTTTATTAAATTAATTAAATTATATTTACTCTATTTTTTTATATAAAAATATTTTTAGTCTGTTTTTCTTATGAAAGAGATTTGTCATTTTCTTTATTCCTAAGTTTTTTCAATCAACTCCTTTTAATATTTTCATATATATACCTTCCGAAATTGAAATTTTGTCAAGATAAAATTCAACACCATAGATGGCAAATATTTGCTACTCATTTTTCATATCTATAAATATAAATATATTGTCAATATTCCTTTGGGTTTCTTTTTGTCTTTGTTTTTGCTTCTTGGGTTTTTTTTTTTCATTTCCACCAGTACTTTCATCTTCATCCATCTCTTCAATACATTTATCTTGTTGTGCAAATTTTGTAGAGCAAGGAATAACCTCAAAATCACATTTTTCTTTATATTGCCCTGAAAACCTTAAAGTGCAAGGACACTCTTCCAAAGCAATTACCTTCTTTTTTTTAACGAGTTTACACAGGTTTTTATGAGAGGTCCTAGTCCCATCATATTGTGTGGGGTTTGAACCTTGGACCTCTCAAAGATAGGCCAAAACCCTTACCATTGCAATAAGCTTACAACTCAAGCAATTATCTTTTTATTCTGCCCTACAAATTCTGAATTGTTAGACTTCCTCCATCATAATTTCTTTATTATGTTGCTCTTGAAACTCTAAAGTGCAAGGGATAACCTCTATACCACTTTCACTTTTAATACCAGGAGAGGATTCTATACTACTTGAGGAAAATGAATATGATTTACCTGGAAATATCTTCACCTCTTATGTCGTCTTTGTGTTTGGATTTTCCTCCACATTTTGTTTCTTCTAAATGTTGATCCAAGTGAGTTATGATGGCCTTTTCTATAAGATGTTGTAGATAGGCTTTATTTGCCCCTTATTTAGGAGTGGAATATCGTTGATCTGATCTACATTTTATTATTGTGTGATTTCCTTGCTTCGCATTGAATTTTTTCTTATGACTAAATTTTTTTGTGTCTTTCATCATAGTTTTCACTTTGCAAACTCTTGCCAAGTGGTCAATTCATAATAATTGAGGCAATGGAACATGATGTTTTCATAATACAATTGTTGATCCCATTCTCTTGATTCAACTTTAATCTTAATGGATTGTGGCAAAGGTTTTGAAATATACATTGTAACACATATTCTAGTATATCTATCTTGCTTTTGCTCCTTAATAGTTAGTCCTTCCTTGATGAATTCTCTTAGGGTATTTCCAATATTAACTTATAGATATCAATGATTCAACTATTTCACCAAGACAAGTATCTTATATTAGGAATTATAAATATGATTACCTTGTTAATATAAATGATGTTTGACCAAAACCCCGAAAATATTTATGTATACAAGAACCCTAGTAAGACTTGAAAGATCATCATTAGGTTGCTTCTATCCTGATGTGTGCCTATCATAATGGCAGGAGTTTTGATGGATCTGCAATTCATTTGATCTTTAGAATTTTTTGATTCTCAATGTAAAGAAATGTTGATAATAAAGAAAATTTCAATTAGCAATGGAGTGTCATCCATGCACGTGTAATATGAACGACTATGAGTTTTTTAGACAATTGATTTTTTTTTTCATTCCATGCTTTAACACAATTAACAACATGAATAAGAAGATATATTGTAATATTTAACTTGCCACACCATGATTCTACAAGCATAAATATGTTAACAAAACCAAATACAAATTGATGACTTTTTAAGCCTTAATATTAATATAAAACTCATAGGATAAATTCCACATGTTCAAATATTAGATAGCCACATTATAGTAAGATCAAAAAATTGATGTAAGTAAAAAAAATATGAGCAAATTAATATGTATATCAAGGCTTTTAATATATCAAATAACATTCACTAATAAATAACAATGTGAATGTAAAAAGCTTGAGTCATACATGAACAAATCATGTAGCACAACTTACAATATTAACTGCTAAAAAATGTATACAATATTTATTACTCCACTTTCTCTTACAAACACTTGATGATGAATATGTAATTGATATGAATATCACACACTAACGCTCCTCCATGGAGTAATATATATAGCCATAATAGAATGAATCTTTGTCTACTTGGCTATTCCTTTCCATATGTCATCTCATGACTCTTGGATTCTCTACTTGACACTTGCATATACATGAATCTATATTGTATGCACACCTAGACATGAATCTTTACTTAGCACACTCTAATCTAAAGATACTTGTCCACTCTTACATATAAGACACTTGTGCACATAAACTTACATAACATTTGTGCATTTCTTGCACATTACAACATTACTCACACTCTAAACTAAGACTCAACCCTAATCTAATATTTACAAGATGTACCATGAAGGTGCCATGGAGGTACATTATCATTTACCAAATAATGTAATATACCCCAACACCCCCTTGTATTACATTATTTGGTTATTGAAGACTTTAGTCTTCAATCATAGTCTTCATGCATGCGATATTTTGTTGTCCTCGCATTTGTTTCATCATCTTCAACTTTGGATTCACCCAATGCTTTTATCGATAGAAGGATTCCTGAATCCCATTTCTTGTGCTTTGCTTTTCAGAAAATTCAACAATGTTATCATGAAATAATACAAGCTCTTGAGAAAAACCAATCGAATATAAAGCATATATCCCATTCTTAATTGATCTTATGACCTCTTATGAGCCATAGAATTGCTCATTTTTTGTACTCTTTTTCCCATAATGTGCAACACATTTTCTTGTAGATATAAATGTTTTATGAAAATTATATATATAATTAATAATTTATTTTACATGTTCTCTAATATTTGTCTTTAAGTGTAATTTGTGTAGATTTAGTGGAAATTATTGCATTTTGATATGTTTTCGTCGAGGTCCCACTCGGACCTGGCACTTGCAAATTTATGAAGGCAAAACACCTGAGGAATATCGACAAGAGATACGAAGTCAGGCACCCAAATTCCTTTGAAGCTCTTGACTTTCATTCGGCACTTAACTGTTAGGCATCTGCTTCCCGTTAGGTGCATGCTTCTCATAAAGCGCATGTTTTTGTTATGCGTCTACTTCTCGTTAGGTGCCTGCTTCCTATAAAAAACCTAATTTTGTTAGGTGTTTGCTTCCCGTTAGATGCTTGCTTCTTGACTTCTGCATACACGATGCCTGCTTCTCGACTTCTTTAGATGCGGTGCCTGATTTCCACTAACATCAAACTCCATCACGACTTTATGGTCGATAGAACAGAGTGGAACTTTAACAACCAACATAAAAGAATTTCAGCATTAAAATCGAACATGGGACAATATCAAAGATGACTCACCATTTTCTAGTTGCTAGGTAAACAATTTATGTAAATTGGGTAAATAAATATCAGACATATTTTGGAAGCAAAATAAGTTGAAATATCATGATATTTTACCCAATTCCTTCAATTAAGCAAACAGTTGTAAAAACGAATCATTTTCTGATTTGTTCTAAGAATTATAATAGGGTGTAGCCGCATATCTATAAATATGCAGACCACCCCTGAATAAGACCCCGTGGACTTTCTTGTAAATTCTTCTGCTGCAAATGTTAATAAAATCTCTGAGTATTCTCCTGTAAAAATTGTCTAAAAGCGTCCGATGATAATTTATCACGGGAAAAACCTGCTGGAAGCGTGGGCCCACTTACAACAGAGTGCTTAAACTTTTTCTCCTATTTTATGTATTTATTTTCATAGATTAATTTGTTTATCTGTTATTTCTCCTGTTTTCTGTGATTTCCAACAAGGTAGTGATTTAGTTTTTAAATTCTTTCAGTCCTATTTTCGTAGACGTAGTATGAGATTAATGGTTTAAATAAAAACTTCAACGAGTACCAAATACCCCCCAAACCATGATCTAAGGGACTCATCTCCGAAGGAGAAATTATAAGCATATATTTTGCACGACTGCTCACAAGACTACGAGCTACCCCAGGTTGACAATTAAATGGAGGTAATTAATTGAACCATAGAAAAACTAACCAATGTTTTGCCCAACAACCTCTATTATATTTTGATTTTTGATAATACATTTATTGTTCTCATTTATATATTTGAACTTAATTGATCTTCCACTTTCAACTAGTTTAGTAACTGAAATAATATTGGTTGAAAACCCTGGAACATACATAACATATTTCAATACAAAATTTGAAAATGGTGCACTAGGTGTTACACTACCACTTCCATGAACTAGGTACCTCTTATCATCAATAATCTTCAAATAGAAATTATATTTGACTTCCAAACAATCAAACCATTACAAATTACCAGTCATATGATGACTAGCACCCGAGTCTATATACCAAAGATCTTTTTTAGTTTGAATCACTTGATTGGCTTTACTTGAAACTATTTTGCATTGTTGACAAGAGTTTTGAGGAATATGATGTTGCTCATTAGATGTACCTTGTTCTTGAACTTTTCCTTTTGAAGAATATGGTTTTATATTTTGATAATATCTTCTATGTTGAAATATTTCTCTTGATAGCTTATCCATTTTTGTATCCTTTAACTTATAAGTTCTTAGGTTTAAAGATTTTAAAGTTTCTAAATTTAAATCCTATGAAGTAGTAATCCTTATGTCTCCCCAATTTTTAGAAACTAAGAAATAATGAATTTTGCAAATTTTATTTTCCTAAGTTTGAAGTTGAATACCTTTTGACTCCCAAATAACTAATTTGCAAAAATTCAATGAACTATTTCAAAAAATATTAAATTTATCTACCAAATTAAAAAACTATAAAAAAATCCTTATAACTATTGGAAATTTGAGTTATTTTATGTTGTCATTGATGTCACATGAATCATTGATATCACATTGAGTTTTGGTGGCAAAAGCACTTCATAGATAATCATCTATGATATTTTGGAGAGCATGGATATATACAAAGTTTTTTATGAAAATCAAGGTAGGCAAAATAAATGGTTTTATTTAAAACCATTGTGGGCTTATGTGGAAAGGGCTTTTCTTAAAAGCCAAGGTGGAATTTTGTTTCATAGAAAAAGGACCTCCGGTGACGAAGATATTAAATTTTAAAGTTTAAGTTTAAATTAATGGAGGGCTGACCTATGTGCAATTAATGGAGGGTGGCAAAAAATATATATATATATATATATATATATATATATATATATATATATATATATATATATATATATATATATAAAGGTTTCAATTTATTTGGGAAATGTGGCATATTATATATCGTCGAAAAGCTTATTTCGAGGGCTATTTGAATAACTTATTTAGAAGGAGAAATAAGGTGTGTGTAAAGAGATATTTTTGATTTTGTAAAGGGGTTCCAAAGTGAAGTTTGCCTTGTTCTTTTTCAAGAGGATTAATTCTTTCATGAGGTGACAAGGTATGCAATATTGTGATTTATTTTATTTTATGGTATAAGTGGTTTTGGGAGTGAAAAGGTTATGCAATGTTTGATTTATTTTATTTTATGGTACAAGTGGTTTTAGGAGAGATAAGGAAGTTGTGCAATTAAAGGCCTTGGTGATGATTATTAAAAAGTGGAGTAATATTGATTATTTTGTGATCTACTAACCCTTGTGAAGATTGGTAAAAAAATTTTGTGATTGTGGTAGATTTACAAAGAGGTTTTTCATCTTCATAAAAGGTATGGGCACATTCTCCTATTGATTGTTTATGGTGGTTGATTTCTGAAATATCATTGGAGGGAAATTATTGTTTGTGGTTTCCTTTTTAAAAGTGGTTGGTTGAATGCTTCAAGGTTTTATGAATTGAGAGTTGTGTTTAAACCTTGTGTTATAAGCATAGTGGTTGAAGCCCATTGGTTGTGAAATAAATTGAGTTAGAAAAGAACATGAGTATCATTGTTATGTAAGATTTGTGGTTGAGCATTGTTGGAAATATTTGAGTTGGTTTATGCATACTTGGATTAGGGTTTTGTGAGAAAGAGTTGTCCCTTGTGGTGATTTGGGTTGAGAGTGATATTAGAACATAATTGAGTCTCTAACAATTCTCTTTATGCTTCTATGAGTTGAGTTGAGATTGATTTGAGTTGAGAGTAATATTAGAACATATTGAGTCTCTAACAATTCTCTTTATGCTTCTATGAGATTGACTTGAGTTGAGTTGAGATTGATTTGAGTTGAGTTGAGTTGAGAGTGAGTTTAGAACATATTGAGTCTCTAAAAATTATCTTTATGCTTCTATGAGTTGAGTTGAAATTGATTTAGGTTGAGAGTGAGATTAGAACATATTGAGTCTCTAACAATTCTCTTTATGCTTCTATGAAGTTAATTTGAGTTGAGATTGCCATTCATTGTTGAGTTCATTTTGAGTACTACTTGAGCATGATTGATTGAGCCTTTGAGAAGGCCTTTGGGATATATTTGAGGACAGTGTTTGGAAAAGTTCTTAGTGAGCTTGTTGGAGCATATTTGGGCAAGTTATTGGTGAGCTTGCTAGAGCAGATTTGGGCAAGTTCTTGGTGAGCTTGCTAGAGAAAATTTGGGCAAGTTCTTGGTGAGCTTGCTAGAGCAAATTTGGGTAAGTTCTTGGTGAGCTTGCTAGCATAGATTTGACAAGTTCTGTGTGAGCTTGTTAAGTAGGTTCTATGTGAGCCTATTGAGCAGGTTCTTAGTGAGCCTATTTACAGAGCTTTGGAGGTGATAGAGTACAGAGGACAAAGTCTCAATGGATAGAGATACAACAACCAACATAGTTGAAGACAGATCTAAGTGAGGAGTCTTCAAGTGGAGAGAGGTCCACTAGTTAGTGCAGTAGAGAGACATAATCTTCTAGAAGATCACATAGCCAGAGCAGAAGGGGAAAGAGTTCTCCTGTGAAAGAGATCCATGAACTTGAGATTAGGGGATCAACATCTCATTTGGACAAAGATCCATAAACATTGTAATTGGGAGTGATTCCCAAAGAGATTGATTAAGAAAGTTTTAGTAAAATATTTTTTCTGTGGAGTAGCCCACATTGGGTGAACCACGTAAATTGTGGTGTCTCTATTGTGTATGGTTTTTGTGCATTGCTTTGATTATTGCTATTGATACTGCTATCTTTACACAACATAATATTGAATTGGAAGAAAAAGTAAAAAGTGGTCTTATACTGTTCACCCCTCTCTCAGTATAAGCTTGTGTTCTTCAGTAACTCCAAACTTATAAGTAATTAGACTATTATCCTACTTATACCTCTATTAAACAAAACACTTATACCTTATTACTCCTAATTAAATCTTAGTAAAGACATTTAACTTTAATAAATGTCTATCCTTATTGCTCCTAATGTTAAAATCTAATAAATTAAATCAAACCTTATACGTCCTATGGATTAAATTAAAAAAATCCTAATCACTTTGAAATACCTTAGAAAAATGTTGTGCATCTTTATCCTCTTCAAAGTTGCAGATGGAATGTATGCTGCATATGCTTATGATATTGTTCCACCTCATGCAATATGACTTAATATACTTGGCTCAACGCTACATGCCACCAAGTTGCTTCATTTCATGGTGTTCAACTTCAGGTGGAAAAAGATAAACATTAGAGTTTCTAACGTGTCGTTTCAAATGCCATTCAAGAATATTTCTTCCAAATATATGGCAAATGTTACCTTGGCACTACTTATCTCCTTCATGTGGTGTTGAAGGTTTTTGATGATCCATTACTCGCTTGTGCAAAAGCTTTGGTGTTGCCTATCGTTACTCATTGGCATTGAAAATTCTAGTGTTGCCTATCCATTACTCATTGGTGCTACCTACCCATTACTCACTAGGCTCTTGGTATTGCTTAGAGATTAACTACACTCTTTCCTCTGCATTACACTATGTTTCCACTTTCGATGATTGCTTGGCTCTTGTTTTTTCCAGCCTATTCCACTGTGAGTGCTTGAAATTCCTTTGAGCATTGTACATCTTTGTTTTTGAAGCATTCCCTAGCTCTAGTTCGAACTATCACATGCTTCATTTGGCTTAATTCTTAATCATTGCTCTTTGGTGATATGCAAGTTGTTGTGCTAGATGCTCGACTATGTTATTGCATCATACTATGTGCTATGGTGTTGTGCCATGCTTTGTATTACGGTGTTGTACTTTTTTTTTATGCTACATTGTGTGCTAGTTAATTGTCTTATGTTTGTACCTTAGAATTTATTATTCTATACCTTTGTTTCTTGTGTTGGTTCTACATTAGAACTGATATGTTATCATAGTAAAGCAACTTTATAACTTATGGTTTTTGGCTATCTTATAGCTTTTAGCTTGTAGAGACTTCAATATCCTCTTAGCATGCATACTTGTAAATATGTAGAAATCTACTTTCACTACTTTTATTATTTTGAATATCTAGACCTTGGTCATTCAACTTCACTTATCCGATTACTCCTTTATACTTTAGCAATAGTCCTCCTTCATATGGTCCTTTCCTATGAACCCTTAGTCCTTATCTCTTAAGCTTGTTGCTCTTAATTTCTAATGTTTTCCTTCTTATCTAAACTCTTTATGTGGCTACTCTTCTATCTCTATTAATATCTATATGATCCAAGTCTTCAATATCTCTAAAATTCTTTAAGTCAAAGTCTCACTTTAAGACCTAAAATTTATTTATATCAATGATTGTCTTCAAGACTTAAAATATTTATCAAGGTCAATTTCACTATGACCTAAAAATTCAATATCCTACAACTTAAATTAACCTTTGATTGATGAAAACTTACATTCATATAGATATATCAATCAATGATATATCCTTATCTTTTTTTGCTTACTCTTGTGCTAGAAGATGAAATTCTTCTAGATTTGTTGTAGGAAGCTTCTCACTATCCTAACAATCAATCTCTATTGTAGCTCTATCTTCAACAATGTCTTAGGTCGCACCTAAGAACTTAGATAATATCAAGGTGACCTTGATGTCCCTGATATTGCTATAATTATCAAGGGTTCGCTAAGTCCCTGAATGATCAACTATATTTTTGTTGATTCACCCTACACTAGATGAGTCCTTGTCTTCACTGGTTATAACAATGGAAATACCCTTTAGATGAATCCTAATCTTCACTAGTTAATCTACAACAATGGAAAGATTCTATAACTGAGTCCTAGTGTTCACTAGTTACTCCTCCAACCATGGAAAGATACTAGCCTTTCTACTTACTTTGATCTTACAATAGAGTCCAGGTCTAATTCCCTTTAAAGTAGACAGACTCTAAATCAATTTTATCAAACTAGAAAAAATCAATTTTATATGCAGCTAAATAAATTCAACCTATGCAAGAAACTACTTGTTGTAGCTTTGATACCATCGATGGTTTTTTAAGCCTTAATATTAATATGAAACTTATAGGATAAATTTCACGGGATAAAATATAAGATATCCATAATATAGTAAGATAAAGATATTGATTTAAGTAGAATAATATGAGCAAATTAACATGTATATCAAGGTTTCTAATATATCAAATAACATTCACTAATAAATAATAATATGAATGTAAATGAAATTTTTGGACGGAGAGATGGAGAGGGAAGAAAGTAGAGAGGGGAGGGCTCTGGTCCCTCACCTGCTCCCCCTCCCATGGCTCCTGGTTCCTGCCCAGTCCCTGGCTCAATCCAGGTCATCCCTCCCGGAGAGTGGTTGTTTGCAGATGATCTCCTAGGGGGAGATCCTTCTCCACTATCTACGCCCCTCCCGACCGGCCTAGGGTTTCCTTGGTTGTTTTTTCGGACTGGTGCTTCCCAGGGATCCCTGTTTGGTTGGGGATCCCTTCCCTTTTTCCCTCAGGCTTCCCCCTAGGGTTTTTTGTAGGTTATTCACGTGGATCTGGTCCCTTGTGTTTCTCGGTGCGATGGAGGTGACGGTTTAGGGTTTGGACAGCTTCCCCCTTTTTCTTGTGAATCCTCGATGGGCTCTGTGCTTGGACAGGATTCTTGGTCCCTGCTGCTAGGATCCTCTTCTGTTTTCCCAGGGCGGGTTCCTTGTGGTGCAACTCTCTGGTCACTTCCTGATGGGCTGGATCCTCTCTGTGCTGGCTATCGGCTTCCTGCAGGATGGCTCTCACTAAACGGAATGTTTTCCCGTTGGGCGGGATGGTTTCTCCACAGGGCGGGATCCGCCAAATCCACCAGTTTTCTCGCGAGTTAGGATCCTTTATTTTCTGTTGGTTTCCCGGATAGCGGGATTTCCCTATTGCTTCCCGCTAGGTGGGACTGTTTGTGGTGGTTTTGACTGCTTCCCGTGAGGCGGGATTTTATTGTAACGGTTTTTCTTTGCTTCTTGTTGGGTGGGATCTTCTCGATGGTGGTTTTTGGCTACTCCCCGCTGGGCGGGATCTCCAAAACTACTTTCTTTCTTATTTGTTTGTTTCCCGCTGAGAGGGATTGTTTCATGCTTACCTTTATCATTAGGCGGGATTTCTGTTTTGGTGTTCAATTTCAAGGGATTGATGCCCTAGGCCCATTGCTTATGTAATCAGGTTTTGGGATCCTTGTTAAAACCCGTTGTAAATATAAAAATTGCTTACCAAAAAATAATAATATGAATGTAAATAGTTTGAATCATACATGAACAAAGCATGTAGCACAACTTGCAATATTAACTGCTCAAAAATATATGCAATATTTATTACTCCACTTTCTCTTACAAACACTTGATGATGAATATGTATCTGATATGAATGTCACACACTAATGCTCCTCTATGGAGTAATATATATAGCTATAGTAGAATGAATCTTTGTCTATTTGACTATTCCTTTCCATATGCCAAGTCTCATGACTCTTGGCTTCTCTACTTGACACTTGCATACACATGAATCTATCTTGTATGCACACCTAGACATGACTCTTCACTTAGAACACTCTAATCTAAAGACACTTGTGCACTCTTACATATAAGACACTTGTGCACATAAACTTACATAACATTTGTGCATTTCCTACACACTACAACATTACTCACACTCTAAACTAAGACTCAACCATAATCTAATATTTATAAGATGTACCATGAAGGTACCATGGGGTACATTATCTTGTACCAAATAATGTAATATACTCCAACACAAATAAACAAATTTTATTCTACTTTAATAGCAAAATCATAATGTTTCTATTGATACATAAGATCATTTGTTGAAAAAATCTTGCAATAATTATACTAGGGATCTCTTTTACCAAACTAAAGTGAAAATATTTGGTTGAGATCATTGGTTTGTAGAATATTGCAATGAATATATTAAGGATCTCTTTTACCAAATTAAAGTAAAAATATTAGGTTGAATGTAAAGCAAAATTTTTTGGGTATCTATTTTTGTGAAAGTTGCATTGAAATTGTATACAATCACAACTTTTCTCCCTTTGCTTAGTAAGGTAAAACTGACCCATACCAAAAAGCGTAAACCTAGCTATTGCATTAATGAAATCAACATGAAAGCATGAAAAAATAACGAGATTGCATGTAACAATGAAACTACGTGTTTCTTTTATTAATTTTATCAATGAAATGCGGTTACAATATTGCCCCTCTTAGGATCACCAGAATGTTGATACTCTTAATACAATTGCCAAAGCCCCCAACGGGGTAGGCGCACTATAAATGCATTTTCAAATAGTCACAAACTACCCTAAGGTGGAGTTAACTCTCTTCTTCACGTTGAGGAAGGAAATTGGTGATTGAAGCTCCTTTGAATCCGTTTCCTACGATCAAGAACCAACACAAGAACGTTATACAAATAGGCAACCTATCATGATGAGGCCCTTTGAACGATTAAAACATGAAAAAGCCATGAAAAACATATAATTAAGAAAACATGAAAAACACATCTAAACTATGCCAAATTAATAAAGATTCATGGAAATGCATAAAATACTATTGCAACCACGTATTGAATGGTCTAATTAAATAAAATAGAGCATGAAAGCATAAAAAGAAACCATTCTTGCATATTCTACACTAACATGACAAAATTACTCTAAATGCTAAATCTATAGGTCAGAGATCTCTAAAACAATAATTGATCGGCTAAAATGCTAATTCTAACTTAACTAATCATATTGTGATGAAAACAGTAAAGAGATTTTATCCTTGTTGCAAATCGCAACTTTGATTAGCTGTCTGCACTATAAACTATGACTGAAAGCTGCGATGAGAAACCAAGTGGTTTGCCCTCCAAATTCAAGGGTTGTGGGCTTGATCTCCTTTTCCAATTGATGTTCAAGGGTCGCATTCGATGTCCTATAATTTTTAGAGGTTGAATTGATGAATAGGGCCTCCGTTTGCCTGAATTAGCATTTCTTGGCTCTCCTAGGTCTTTAGGTCATCCATGGCCTTATTCGTCATGATGCTTGAAAATTTGACAATGGGGATGGCAACAAGGCTTTCTCTATGCACTCAAGTGAGTCCAAAATTTGATAGGGCTTTGCTGCTTTGATCTCCAAAATACACTCTCTCTTAGTATTTCGATAATGCTTCACTATCAAAATGATCTATATATTTGTCCTAATTCGAAGGGGTACTTATAGGATGTCCCAGAGCTAGGGGTGGATTCATGGAGAAGCCAAGATCAAGAAGGGCTGGTTAGGATAGTTGGATTGGAAGCTTCCATCCTTTAACCACCTTATTCTAGAACAAATGGCCATTCAAACCGATTTGGCCTGGATGAAGACCAACTGAACTCCAGTTAAGACCGCAGGTTGTAGCTGCGATTCAGACTATAAATTGTAGGCCTTAGCCATGGTTCAAATAGTAGACCATAGGTCTGGGCTATGATTCAGACTGATTAGGCCAAGGATACCAACTTGAGTGGTTAGAACCATTGCTCTATCTTGGAGTTTGTCCAAGATCTTCCATATGGTCTTGTAGCATGTTCATATGAGTAGTCGTGCTCGACATGACGTGTTTTAGGTGTCTACAAATACCTCTTTTGAGATGCATTGTGAGATCAAACAACACTGAGCAAAAATAGACCTCCTAAAATGATGTCGAAGGTTCTATTATGATCATTAGTCGGATCAAAATTAGATGCCCCAAGTCTTGCAAAAGGACACGCATCTTGGAATCATTGCTTCCAACTCTTTGGAGGCTTAAACTTGAAAGAGTTTGCACTGGTCATCAGAGATTCGATTAGCTTTGGTGCTACAATAGGAGTTAGGCATATATAACCAAAAGGATGAAAGTTACAAATAAATTATCATATTTGCTATTTTCCCAAAGAAAAGGGGTAAGCTTATGATAGTTATTGACAATGATTCGTAAGGACGAATGCAATTTTGACAAGATCAAGGGATCTACGATCTCCAAGATATTTTGCTAATATTGATTATGATTTGATATTATGACTACTCCATAAAGCGACGAGTCGATGAGGGTAATGACAATGTATGAAGCGATAAGGTCACTTGACCACTATGCATGATCTGAACAAATTTAGAATTGAGCATTTTAATGCCTTGGCTAGGGCTAGTTTAGCTTCTGATTCCAACTGTTAATAGTATTTGCACCTTTCTATCCCATGGAGTAGTTGGGATGCAATAGCAATCTTAGGGAATCAAATTGATACAAGTCCAATTAGATTTGTGTTGAATTAAATTATCGATGATTTGCTGAAAATATGTCATAGGAGAAATGACATGTAATGCCTTGTTCTCATGGAGCAGTTTGGCCTCAAAGGCCTTATTAGGGATTGAAAAGAAGCAAATCAAATCAACGATGACAATTTTACCCCAAATGTCCTTATGGTAACTTACTCATCTTGCCGAATTGCATGGATCGCAAGTCGCTGTAACCGCCAAGTGTATAGGGTAAATTACTAAATATAAGGCGCATTTGGTTTTTCATTATTTGATTTTTTTTTTGGCTAGCTAGGCTAGGAAGGGACCCAAAATGGGTCTTGTTCCTAGACCGTAGCTGGTACCTACAACTCCCAATTGTTAGTTTGGGAACCACAATTATCAGCTGCGGTTAGAATTTAAATTTCCAACGATCAAATTTGACTATAGTCAGACCGCAAGGTTGACCCGTGGTTCGATTAATTTGGAAAATTTTTCTAACTTTTCTAAATTTTCTAAGGTATTATGGCAATTAATTCTAGTTATTGCATGTCTGAGATGCCTTTTGAATTTTATTTATGTTTTTTACGTTTTTAAAGTCATTTTTTATCTATTTTTTGCTTATTTTAGTTAGATTTTTCTCTTATGCATTGTTTATTTCCAAACATTGACTTCTAGGGCCTGAGAGCCAGACATAATGTTACAAGTGTGAATAGGGTTGTTTCGAAACTGGCTTAGAAAAATCTCTTTTCTAAGCTTCAGTGTGAATTCTCCCTCATTATGTCGGCAAATTTTGTCGGCAAGTTTGTTTTTATTTATTCCCTAATTTCCTCCTACCTTCCTCCTATTTTCCCTCCTCCTTATCCCTCCGTTAATCCTTCTTCCCCCTTATCCCTCCAACTCCCTTATCCCTCCTTATCCCTTCTTATCCTCCATTTTCCCCTTATCTCTCCTTTGCCGACTTTCTTCCTATTCCCTTCTTATTTATACTCTTGAATTTGTAATGGTCAAGTTTGACGAGGGGTGCAAATAAAGTTTTGAATTTTTCTGTGATTATTTTTTGTTTTTCACTGCATTCGATTGGCCCTCGACCTACACTGGTATCAGAGCCAGACTCCGGCGTCCGGCGGGCACGGTTCCCGAGGCGAGGTGAGGTCAACGCGGGCACGGTTCCCGAGGAGGTGGGCACGCACTCCGAGGTAGGAGTCAGTCGGCTCGGATCCCGAGGCGGATCACGAGCAGACTCGGACATAGTCCCCGAGGCAGGTCGGGCATGGATCCCGAGGCGGATCGTGCACAGTCAAGTTGACACGTGGCAGCGGCACGGCAGTCGAGGCAGAGGTGACTGGACGACACGTGGCGCAGGGCGATTGGCAGTTTGGTTGGCAGAGAGTGAGCAAAATTTTAGCACGTGGCGATTCGTTGTGGCAGTGAGGTGTCAACGAGCGATTGGTCAAAGCGACAGTACAGTGCGATTGAGGATCGACTGCCCGAAGGCAGTCGAACACTACTATGCGACGTGAGGGTTAAAAACCCTCGCTGTGCGTTTGCACAGCGAATGTGGGATAATTTCCCATGATTTTTTTTTAAAAACATTGCCCACCGTTGAAAATAAGCCCCTCCTCACTCCCGTCAGTTCACGTCCGCATGCGTGGCGTGGTGGATAGTTGGTTCGCTTGCTTGGAAGAGGGCCGGGGATCGAATCCCGCCAGGCACTTTACAAAGGAAAATTTTTATTTTTTTTTGTTTTTTAACCGCCGCCAAAGATATTAGAGGAAGCGGCGTCTTCCTTGTCCACGGAGGAGCCGCGTGGTCGAGCGGCTAAGGCGCCCGCTTCGCAGATCTGCAGGTCGCGCGTTCGAATCGCACTGAGGATTAAAAGGTAAAAATTTTAATTTTTTTGTTTTTAAAGGTTTTAAATTTATTTAATAATTTTTATATTATTTATTTTTTAAAATTATCTTTTTTAAATAAATTTATTTTTTAAAAAGGGTAATTTAAAAAATAATAAAAGGTTATTAAATTTATTTAAAAAAAACCTTTAGAAAACTTTTAAAGAGAATTTGTGAAAGGAGGAATAATGTGCTCATGGAAATGGTAGATGTTTCGATCTGAAGGGTGCTATCATGCACTTCTCTCTCTTTTGAAGAGAGAAACGCCAGAATCCTTTGATGCAAGGGTTCATCGATCAGGGCTTCATACTGTGTTTTGTCAGTTGGAGAATCAGGTGATTGCTCACCTGAGAAAGCCGGATTCAGGGTACGAGGCAGATTCAGAAGACAATATCTTCGGAAAGAGGATTGAAGAATCTGAGACCGTGCAATTTGTTTCGGACGTACAATCTGGTGCCAGTTATACACCAGGTGTACCAACAGATGAATTGAGTGAGGGCTATACACCACGCTCTCCTGAACCTGAACCAGAGGAAGAAGAAGAAGAGGAAGAGGAAGAAGAAGAAGAGGAAGAAGAAGAAGAAGAAGAAGAGCAGAAGAGGAAGAAGAAGAGGAAGAAGACGAAGCAGATCCAGTGGAAGTGAAACCTGAGATCATCATCATTAGCAGCGAGTTCGAAGCAGAACATGAATGTACTAAGAAGGCGAGATTTGATTTAAATCATTAAATCATTCTGTACTGCTTTGTATTTCCAGTTTGCCTCAATAAAAGTACTTGTTTGCTTCGAATAAAGGTTGTTTTTTATTCTGCAATGGCTGCAAACACTAGTCTACCAATCCCTGAATTTAATGGTAGTGACTATGAATACTGGTCTATAAAAATGAAGACTTTGTTGATAGGAAAAGGTCTTTGGGATGTAGTTGAAGAAGGTTATACAGAACCAACCGCTGCTGAATGGGCAGCATTTTCTAATGCTCGATAAAAAGACAAGAAAAGAAGCACAAAAGAATAATGCTTTTGCCTTATATCACATTCATGCTGCCTTAGATAAAACTATCTTCCCTAGGGTTGCATCTTATGTAATTGCACAAGATGCATGGAATGCCTTAAAAGAAAGCTATAGAGGCAGTGACCAAGTGAAGCAGGTAAAACTGCAAACCTTGAAACGAGATTTTGAGAATCTCAAGATGCAAGAGAATGAAAGAGTCGGTGATTACTGCGTGCGAGTGAAAGCAGTAGTCGACAAAATGGTCACACTAGGGGAGGATATTAAGCCAGAGATGATGGTGAAGAAAGTGTTGAGAACACTTCTTCCAAAA
Organism: Wollemia nobilis; assembly: GCA_028583015.1. Taxonomy (NCBI): domain Eukaryota; kingdom Viridiplantae; phylum Streptophyta; class Pinopsida; order Araucariales; family Araucariaceae; genus Wollemia; species Wollemia nobilis. Next base: position 7,549,183 of record JAQPPZ010016927.1, read on the forward strand.
TGGAATTCTGTTGCAATAATTATTGAAGAATCAAAAGACTTAACCACATTGTCTTTTGATGCATTAACTGGTTCACTTCTCTCACATGAAGAGAGGTTGCAGGAAACTCCTACCACCAGCTATGGAGGAGATGACAAAGCTTTTGCCACACATGATGGAAGAGGTAGAGGCCATGGCAGAGGTCAACAAAGAGGCGGAGGCAGGAATAATCAAAGAGGGGGAACTCCTAACGAGAGGAGGATCATCCAACAGAGGTGGAAACCAGAATAGAGGAGGACAACGACGAATATAGAGGGAAACAATCCGGCAAAGGAAAAGGAGGAGACAAATCAAAACAAGTTTGCTACAATTGTGGCAAACCCGGCCATTATGCTCGTGATTGTTGGTCAAAGACTTCGCAAGGAAGCAGACAACAGAAAGCGATCGGTTTGGGAATTTTGGAGAAGAGGAAGAGTCATCAAATCTCTTTCTTTCTTATGGCCGGACAGAGCAAAATATGAATGATACATGGATTTTGGACACTGGGTGTTCAAATCACATGAGTGGCAAAGAAGAACTCTTTGCTAAGTTAGACTCCTCATACAAATCCAGCATCCGGTTGGGAGATGACAAGTCATTGGCAATTGAAGGCATTGGAGCCATGGAGGTTCCAACAAAAGAAGGCATAAAACATGTAAGTGATATCTATTACACTCCTCATCTTCAACACAATCTGTTAAGTGTTGGTCAAATGCTTGAAAAGAATTATAAGTTGATTTTTGATGAGGGTAAATGCACCATTTTTGACAAAAACAATAGTAATAGAATCATTACACAAGTGCCAATGTCGAAAAATAGATTATTCCCTTTGAAGTTTGGCCAGCCAGGAGGAAATAAGTTAGCAAATGTAGCTATTACCAATCCAAGTGTCCTATGGCACTTGAGATATGGTCACTTGAATTCAGCAAGTTTGAAGATGCTAACTTCACAAGCAATGGTGACTGGACTTCCCAAAGTTCAAGATAGTAAGGAAGTCTGTGAAGGGTGTGCCTTGGGCAAGCATGCCAGATCGAAATTTCCTCATGGACAAGCATGGAGGGCCAGCTATCCTCTTCGGTTGGTACATTCGGACATCCGTGGTCCGATGCGGACCAAGAGTCTAGGTAATCACTCTTACTTCCTACTTTTCATTGATGATTGCACAAGAATGTGTTGGATATACTTTTTGAAGCATAAGGATGAAGCATTTGCATGCTTTGTTGATTTTAAAGCAAAAGTTGAAAGTGAGAGTGGATATTCTATAAAATGTCTTAGATCAGATAGAGGAGGAGAATACTCCTCTAATCGGTTTTTGAATTTTTGTAAACATCATGGCATCAAGAGGCAGTTCACTACTGCCTACACTCCACAGCAAAATGGTGTAGCAGAAAGGAAAAATCACACCATTGTGGAGATGGCGAGATCAATGCTTCAGACAAAGCATTTGAGTAATGCATATTGGGGAGATGCAACAAGGACTAGTGTTCACATCTTGAACAGAAGTCCTACTTCAAGTTTGAAAGGGAAGACACCTTACCAAGCCTGGTATGGTAAGAAACCAAATGTGAAGTATTTCGAGTATTTGGTTCATTGGCATATGCTCACATTCCTGATGAGCTGAGAAAGAAGTTGGATCCAAAGAGTCAGGCATGCATTTTTGTAGGATATTGTGAAAACACAAAGGGGTATAGACTCTACAATCCTACAACTCGAAAGATAGTGGTTTCAAGGGATGTGATTTTTGATGAAGGGGGAGAGTGGGGTAAGCCCCAAATATTCAGTGATGTTGAAGCCACTGATGTAGTAGCTCAGCGAGTGCAACCACGACTACCACAGAAAGGAAAGCAGTCTCCGCCCACACATCCACCAAGTCCATCTTCAGATTCAACTGCTTCACCAAGTCCTTCTCCACAACGATCAGTAAGTTCCTCACCAATGGATATTGATGTTCCATCCAAAGGTAAGAGAACTTTACAGTATCATCCATCATCTCAGATGTTGGATAAGAATTTTTCAAGAAGATATACTAGGAGTCAAGCTAGTGAAATGGAATCTGTTTTACACAGATTAGAAAGTATGCACTTGTATGGTGATGATGAATCCCAGCAAGAACCCAGAGGAGATCAAGTTAACTATGCTTTGTTAACTAGTGCACAGCTTGAACCTTCTAGTTATGAGAAGGCATGTACTCAGAAGATTTGGCAAGATGCCATGAAAGAGGAGATAACCTCTATAAAAAACAACGACACTTGGGAGCTCGTGAAGCTTCCGAAAGGAAAGAAATGTGTTGGCTGTAAATGGATCTTCAAGACCAAGTTTAATGCTGATGGAAGCATTGAGAAGCATAAGGCAAGGTTAGTGGCAAAGGGTTTTACTCAGAAGTATGGAATAGATTATGAAGAGACTTTTGCTCCTGTAGCCAGACAGGAGACAATCAGAACAGTTCTTGCCTTAGCTGCACATAAAGGATGGAAAGTCCAACACATGGATGTCAAGAGTGCATTTCTCAATGGTTACTTGACAGAAGAAGTGTATGTTGAGCAGCCACAGGGATTTGAAGTGCAAGGTAAGGAACACCTTGTTTACAGATTGAAGAAGGCACTCTATGGCCTCAAACAGGCACCAAGAGCTTGGTACTCACGCATTGATGGGTACTTCAAAGAATATGGGTTCACCAGGAGCAAAAATGAACCCACACTCTACTACCTAAAGCAAGGTAAAGACATCCTCATAGTTTGTTTGTATGTGGATGATCTCATTTTTATGGGTAGTAATGAAAAAATGAATAGGGAGTTCAAACACTCCATGATGACGCAATTTGAGATGAAGGATCTTGGATTAATGCACTACTACCTTGGAATGGAGGTTCATCAGTCAGATACAGGGATCTTCATCTGTCAACATAAGTATGCTCGGGACATGATCAAGAAGTTTGCTATGGAGCATTGCAAACCGATTGCAACTCCAGTTGGACATGGGATCCAATTAAGCAAAGATGATGGAGCACCAAAAGTTGATGTGACCACTTTCGAAGCATGGTTGGGAGTTTGATGTTTCTCGCCAACACCAGACCAGATATTCAGTATGTTGTATCTCTTGTTTCTAGATTTATGTCTAACCCCTCCGAGCTGCATTTGCAGGCAGCTAAAAGAATTTTGAGATATGTGAAGGGTACATTGGATTTTGGAATCCAATACCATAAATGTAACACTATCAAGCTTGTAGGCTTCAGGGATAGTGATTGGGGTAGCAATATTGATGACAGGAAGTCAACATCGGGAAACTATTTTAGTCTTGGATCAGGACTAATAACTTGGAGTTCAAAAAGTAGATAGTAGTAGCACTATCTTCAATAGAAGCTGAGTATATAGCGGTTACTTATGCAAGTACTCAAGCCTTGTGGCTAAGGAAAGTACTAGAAGAGATTGGAGAACAACAAAGTGGTCCGACCAGAATCTACTGCGACAACATCAGTGCCATTCAGTTGGCATATAATCCTGTCCACCATAGCAGAACCAAGCATTTTGATATGAAGTACCACTTCATCAGAGATATGGTGGAACATGAAATTGTTGAGCTTCAATACTGTCACACTTTGGAGAACGTCGTTGACATCTTCACCAAGGCGATGACAAAAGCTCAATTTGTAAAGCTGAGAGACTGTGTAGTCAGTCCTCTCAACTTTAAGGGGGAGAATGTTACAAGTGTGAATAGGGTTGTTTCAAAACTGGCTTAGAAAAATCTCTTTTCTAAGCTTCAGTGTGAATTCTCCCTCATTATGTCGGCAAATTTTGTCGGCAAGTTTGTTTTTATTTATTCCCTAATTTCCTCCTATCTTCCTCCTATTTTCCCTCCTCCTTATCCCTCCGTTAATCCTTCTTCCCCCTTATCCCTCCAACTCCCTTATCCCTTCTTATCCTCCATTTTCCCCTTATCTCTCCTTTGCCGACTTTCTTCCTATTCCCTACTTATTTATATTCTTGAATTTGTAATGGTCAAGGTTGACGAGGGGTGCAAATAAAGTTTTGAATTTTTCTGTGATTAATTTTTTGTTTTTATTGCATTTGATTGGCCCTCGACCTACACATACTTTGCACCCTTCATGAATAATTGATTGTAGGGGAGCAAGAGTGGTTTGGAGTCATCAGATTCAGTTATATCTTGAATCTACCCACAATTAGGATAAATACAACATACATGACTGCGTTGGCCCGGAGCTAGAATTATCGGACCAACACATTTCATCTATCGATGGGTGAAATGACCATCACCCTGGAGGATGTCTACCAGATATTTAGGATCCCTATTGATGGTGAGGCTATCACCTCCTCTTCCTCTCAGAGAAAGAAGGTTTTCTATGATTCTATCTTCAACGATCGAAGCGATGAGGCCCAGCAACAGATGGATCACAGAGGTGTACACTGACTACTGGCAGGGGGAGCACATATTATCTATTAGAGAGGCAATATTCATGCACCTGGTCATGCAGATAGTCCTTCCAGACTCCTTAGGTGCGAGGATCCCCTAGAACCTTCTTACCAGTGTTAGGAGGGTTGTTTAGAGCACCATCCATCGGCCACTACTCCTATCTTTGGGGAGTACTTTATTATGCTAGATCTATCGGGAGCTATATCAAGTGATATGTAGGAGTCGGGTAGGCATCAATTGTATCCTACTACTACAAATATGGGGTTGGTAGCATATCCACATTGAGTGTCCTATGGAGCTGCCACTTGACATCACTACGATTGACGATGCACATCAATGTTACAATAATTGTTAGCCCTATAAGGATGATGGATTATGGAGTCGGTACCATGCAGGGGACATCAAGTATTACCTTAGCAGATTCATGGGATTGAGGCCCAATGATATAGAGTGATGCCCATACATGGGGTGCCCTGCATGGTCGAAGGTTGACGAGCGACTACATCAAGCTCATCGGGATAGGTGGCTCCCGGGCCACAAGGACGAGATCAAGGAGTACCATTTTTACTCTCATGTTCTATAATAGTTTAGTTTAGTGTAGGATATACCAGAGATGTCGATCATCTATAGGTGGCTAGCTCTAGAGATAGGTTTATAGTGGATACAACCAAAAACACTTAGTGATGCGACTGACAATTTTTAGGAGTAAGGGGTTTCTATGGCTGGGACTACTACATACAATGCTTGGTGGTCACTACTATAGTGGCAGGGATATGGACCCCTTAGTTGGGTTGAAAATGAGGCTGAGGCTAATCCACAGGGGCACAATGTGCACCCATGGACTAAGGGTGGATGGGGGTAGAGACTGTAGTAGGAGATGTACCCCTTATGGATATCGAGGAAGAGGCACTAGATGAGGGTGAGGTACCTCTAGATAGCAAGGTAGGCTAGCTGCTAGACTAGGTAACAGATCTACAGAGCTAGGTTGGGCGATTCCACACTCAGATGCTACAAAGGGACACTAGCATTGCCATGTTAGAGGTGAAGCTAGCTCATAGCGAGAGACAATGACAACAAATATAGGAAGAGCTCACAGGTGCCACGACTCGTACCACAACAACATAAGGTCAGATTCAGGAGCTGACTAGCTCCCTATAGGTATCAGAGGTACAATGAGCTACTATTGTAGCAGAGAGGGACTTGGCTCAGTTCTAGGCTCACAAAGAAGACCTCATCTTATATAAAGCTATCATGACACCACCAGTAGCACCATCAGCTATGCTGCTAAGAGGTGGTGATCCCATGGTAGATATTAGGTGGCTCACTTCCCTTTTAGAGGAAGGAAATGACATTTGCGATGTGAGGGCAGCTTGCATCTCCCAGCTAGAGGGCTTTATTAGATTATGAGGCTTATAGGTGCTAGAGGATAGACATACTACATGGTCTCAAACGACCAGGTCTAAGACTACAAGACAATCCATGGTGAGCTCCAGCCAACGAACTCATAGGACAAAGAGGACACATAGGTACTCTAGTACACATGGAAGCAGTTCTCATAGGAGTCATAGGGAGACAGGTGTGACCTCTAGTCATAGGTATAGCCATATAGATATACCAGTATCCCATGTGTTAAGCATATTTTGGTTAGGTGGCACACAGGGCCCTCAACAGTGCACACAACAAGCACCAAAGCTTACTGTAGAGTAGGCTTCAGAGCATAGGGCTGAGGGAGGTGACAAGAGCTCCAGTTCGGGAGGAGCAGGCCAGAGCTAGGACTCTACTAGATCTAGGCTACATTTTTGCATATGTATCATTTTTGGTGTAAATTTTACATGATTGTAGCCTACGGGAATTTTGTAATCCTAATGTACTCTGTTGGACATATATATATATATTTATATATGAGATTGATCATTTATGACTCATTATGTGTACTTGTATGTTTAATTTTCTGTTTATTTGATGCACATGAATGCAATGCTTATGTTAATTTGATGCTATATGATGTGATGTATGGATGACATGCACTAGATAGCTATTTAATTTATGATGATGATGATATGTAGTGATTTAGATGCTTAAATGTACGATGTATGTAATAATTTATTTACATGATGGTAATCTAATGTAAATGAACCTGTATGCTTTAATCACTTAAAACATAAGGAATGAATGCAATTATGTTTATCAATCTAATGGACGAAACCACAGAATGTATAAAAATCATGAATGTAATTGAAAATTCTTAAGATAAGAATTTGATGAATTAATCACCCATTTTTGAAATGCAATGGTATGCAGTGTTATGATGCGAATGGTATAATGTGTTATTCTATTTTATTTTGCAAATTTGAAAAATATGCATAATATAGTCAGTGGTCATCTAAATATTATTTCTAATATCCATCTGGTATCTATCCTATATCTTTTATTGTGCTTTATATGATGATGTATCATGAACTCGATACTTTGCAGTTTGATGATTTTATTCTATATGGTTTACGATATTTGGTATCTTGTTGCTATTAGAGAAATTTTTGAGGTTTTCCATGAGACTCAAACACCCTAGTAGACTTATCAAAAGTTGCATACTAACCACACTAGACTTCTAAAATACAAGGCTTTTGCTAGGATAGGTCCTAACTATTCATTATTCCTATGTGTGCACATGAGTATATTAATATAAGACACGAGTGTTCCCCGATGTCAGGCATGATTCTTTCAGCCCATTGCTAAGATAGGGGTTCCAAAAATGTCTTATCAAATCCCAAGCTTAGATTTTAGTTGGACTAAGCCACTAGGTAATGTAGGACACCTAAAGCTAGCTCTTCCACATTCAAACATTGGTCTACCCATAAGCAAGATGCAAGTGTATTAGACATATCGTCATGCGTAAGGTACAGTAGTGCTGATAATTCTAGATATTCAGGCTCATTCCTTTCTATCCTTCATTTTTTGGGATACTTGCTCATATGTGGTGAAGCAAGGGAGTCAATTCCATCTTAATTTTGAACTATCTCTGGATATTCATTTGATCTCTCTTCGAAATGGATTTTTGATCTTCATTTGATCTCCACTTGAACTTTTCATTTATGATCTTCATTTGATCTTCACTTTGAACTTGATTTTTTGCCTATTTTCTGATCTTCATTTGATCTTCACTTTTCAGTATTTACATTTGATAATTTTCTTCAAAAAATTTCCTATGGAGATTTACTTTAGGAAACTGTTTCTGGTATATCGATTTGAGGATATCAATCTTATGATATTGGGAAGTTGATCTATGATATCAATCTAGGGTATAAATCTTGAGGATTTATGTGGGATATCTTTCTGGGATATTGCTCATTTTATCATAAGCAAAGGATTTTGAATAGGGGACTAACCTATCCTTTTACCAACTGCTAACATTTCCCATACTGTCTGCATAGAGGGATAAGCAAGAATAACTCTTTTCACCTTAGGATACCCGGTCTTGCTATATGACTTTCATCTTCCCCTAGTCCTTGTTAGGACTGTTTAATTTTTTGATTAGTGATGGGATTCTGATATGCTAAGGGCTATACTAACTAAACCTCAGCTACAAAAGCAAAACAATATTTCTACCAACTCTTGATAAGACCTCTAGGTATGGTTGAATAACTGAAAAACCCTAGTATATCTCCATAACAACAACATAGGTTGTGTTGAAAAACATAATTACTCACATGACTGATGGATTTATGATAAATGTAGAGATGCATAATTTAAACACAAACATGGTGTCGTTTGTAAGACTGACAAACATAATCCCTTATATTACATAATGCAATGGATGAAGAATGTCTATATGCAATGCAAAATATAGTGGATGCATGAGTGAATGTAAATTGAAAATGCAAAATTCAAATGCAAATGCAAATGTTTTTGGATTTTATGCTTTACCAATTTTTTTTTGGATTTTATAATTTTTATGAGTTTTGAGCCTCATATCTGACCAAACGATGAGTACATGCCTTTAGAGCCTTTAGGAGTGATCAAACGATGTGGAAATGTCGTTTGAGCCTTTAGATTGACCAAGTAATTTTTCAACAAAATCCTTGGAGCTTTTTAGGATGACCAAGCGGTTTTAAGCAAACCCTCAGAGCCTTTGGGGTTTGACCAAAGGGTTTATGAGTGCCTTTGGGACTTTTTGGGATGACCAAATGATATTTTAAGAATCCTTGGAACTTTTGGGTTGACCAAGAAAATTTTCAAAAATTCTTGGTGCCTTTTGATTAACCAAACTACTCACAGATAATCTTGGAGCCTTTTGGGATGACCAAGCAGTTTTCAACAAAACCCTCAAAGATTTTTGGGTTTGACCAAAGGGCTTACAGATGCCTTTGGAGATTTTTTATTGACCAAACTACTTATGAGAATGTTTGGAGCTTTTCAGGATGACCAAACGGTTACAAGCAACCCTCAGATCCTTTGGGGTTGACACGACCAAGCAGTTTCAAGAACCCTTGGAGACTTTTGGGGAGGATATGCTACCCTATGTACCCCAAGTGTGTGTTCCATTCGATGATGGTGAGGGAGGCAAAATACCTCTAGATTCCTCATTTCTCCTTATCAAATTTAGCATGGATGGTGGGGAAGGTATGTTACCTTGAAGACCCCCAATGTGCATGCTATTAAATAAAAAGTAATCAACTTGTTTAGGAAGAGTGACAAAAATCAACTCCCCCAGGTGAATATCGGAACTCATCGATGTACCTATACTTCAGCATAGGTGAATGAGAGAACCATCCTTTTGGATCTCATCCCATTCTATTAGGTCTTGGATGATCCTCTTAAATGACTGGAAACCTCGAATTTCATGTCCATGCACTCGATGATACACACAAAAGGGACCCCCATCAGGTGACCCAGTCTTGGATGACCTATGCTTGACTTCAGACAACATAAATACCTTTATCTTGTGTAAATTTTAAAACATAGTTAGAGTAGTCATATGAAATGAAACTACCTGTTGCACTGGCCTATTGGGCTTACAAGGCGACTGATGACTTCGAGGTCGCTCTTGAGGAGGTGTGACCTCCACTTCAACATGTTGGGGTACTATGAGAGAACCATATACATGATAAACCCCCTTATCTATTAGATTTTTCACCACACTCCTAAATTCATGACAATATCATATGCCATAACCCTCTATTCAATGATAAATACAATAGTGATGCTCCTTGTAACCCGTAGGTTTAAATATACTTGGGTTTAAAGGGATGATATTAGGCAAGGTGATGACCTTAGTCTCTTGTAGTTTCTAAAAGATGTCTCACATAGACTCTTTAAATGGAGTCCCACTATGCTGCGACTGTTTTTGGCTCTTGCCCCGCATTGGTTTGCTTTGAGAATCCAATGGTTGCGTTGGCCATATGGGCTTTGGATTTTGCTAAGGGTTTTCATGTACTTGTATAGGAAGTGATTCGACCTCAAGCAAGGGTTGATTTTGTAATTCCAGGTTTTCAAGTCAGTTCCTGATAAAATGCAATGCCTTATCTTGCTCATCCATTCGATGCTCCATCCATTCCAGACAGTTTAAAATGGATCGTAAGACCGACAAAGAGTTCATATGTATTTCCAATGACTGATTCAAAATACCTTTGTAATTTGAAGTAAACAAAAAAATGGATGCTATGGACCCATTAGGAAATTGCAAATCACCTATTTCCTTCATTTGAGTTGATAGGAAAGCTTCTTTATGACACACTTCATTAGTGCTATCCATATGTTCATGCTTATGACTCAACTCAAGTTGTTGTTTCACTTCATTGTGTTGAACTGTGTCAGTTTTGGTACCCCAATTCGATGTGAGGAACCTACTTGTTTGTGCTCTTGAGATGGTGCCATGAGAAATGAGTCAGGAGTGACTAATTTCAAAGGTTCTATCCTTGGAAATGTGGAAACATCACTGGATTACCCCATCTTCGACTCTGTATGATTAGGAATCACTTGATCATCTAGCCTAATGTCGACCATTCCCACAAATTCATGATAAGACTCCACAACTGCACGCATCGTAGGTAATTCGTCAACATACTGAGGCTATCTTATTTTATTCATGATAACTGAACCTTCATCATACTCATACGATGTCTCCAGGATAGGATCCACAGGTAGAGACTTGATGAAAAAGAAAAAGAAGATCAACTTAATATTGCATTTAAAAATTTGTATGATATGAGTAAATTTGAAGAATACGTGAAGGATTACATGAAGAAAGTCTATGAATTGAATTTACACAGAGACCAATTTGTTAAAATTTAGTTCTTATATTCTTTACCAAAAGGTCTAGGAAAATTGGTCTTAGATAAAATTGCTCAATAGGGTGTGGACATAAATACTTTGTATTTTGTTGATATAGTTGAACCAGTGCAACAGGAATGTCGTAAAATTTGTTTATTTCAGAAGGTTTCCAAAACAAGAAAATCCCTTATAATAAAATAATGTTCAGGTATTGATGGTGCAGAAACCTACAAGAAACCTAGAACAATCAGAAGAAGGTTTGTTAAGAGTAAAAGTAAGAAATATAAGCCTTTTAAGTATTTCAGAAGATGCAGACAAGCTCCTAAGAAAGAATCAAAATATATTTGTTGCTTTGCTTGCAAAAAGAAAGGTCATTATGCTCATTCTTGACCATATAAATCTCCAAAACATTAAGAGCATTATTTGTAGACCTAGATGTTAATAATAAATGGGAAATGTGTGAAACTGTAGAACAGTTAGATTTTTGGAAATAACAAAACATTTCAGTGTTTAAATGTACAGTTGGATCAGATACTGAAAGTTCAATTTTTGATGAAAATAATGAACAGATGGATGAACAGGAATTGCAGTCTATTAATGATATGTTTATGGTATATCCAATTGATCCTACAATACCTAAATTAGAAGATTGTAGTGACTGTGAATTTGAAATAGATGAAGATGAAATTGAGGCTCAAGAAGCCCTGTACAGGTCTTATAATAATACTTCAGAGTATTCTTATTCCAGTTCATATTCTAAGCAAATAAAAGATGAAATAGATGTTGAATTGGATGCTCTATCTGATTATAATGATATTCAAACCACTCAGGATTTCCACAAATATGATCCTTTCAAGGATCCCAAATCTTTGATGCCTCATAAAAAACCAATAAATATAAAAAGACAATAATTTTTTTTTATCAAAAATTTTCTTTAGCATCTAAAAGTGCTCAGTTATAGATAAACAAAATGGTGCATTCATATCATCAGATTTTGTGTCCAATTCGGATTGCAGGAGATGGTGGTATAAATTTTCAAAAAACAATTGCTTTCATAGATACTGGTTGTAACTTGAATTTCTGTCATGAGAAAATGGTTCAAAATTGGGTAGAATCCACAAAGGATTTTAGAGTATCAACAATGAATGGACAGAGAGGTTTGAAGTATTTTGCATTTGGTATCCCTATTCAAATATCTGGAAAATTTATATATGCTAAATTTGTGCAAATAAATGATGCAAGATATGATGTTGGTTTGGGAAGTCCATTATTAGATACTTATGGACCATACACAGTTGCTCAGCATTGTTTAGTGCTGAATATTGATAATAAAAAAATTACAGTTCCAAGAATACCAACTGTGTTTCATGCTCAAAAATTAAAGGCACAGTGGACTGATCCTTCTCTCGAAGATATTATCAGTCATGAACAAGCATTGGAGAAACAAAGAATTCAGCAGGATTTTTTACACTCCTTAAGTGATTTGAATATGGATGTCAGTCCAAGAGAGAATACAAAAACTTGTAGAACAAATGGAAGAATGCTATGTAGAGCATCCATTGCTGAAATTCCTACTTTTCACAATCAGCCAGTTGCTGGAAAATGAATAGTTCTAAATAAAGAAGACGATCAAGAGGCTAGAAATCAGACACATGAAATTTTGTAAAAAAGTTCATGTGTCTGATTCGCCCCTTAGAATCTAACTATTGTTGTTATGCGTTTATTGTTAGAAAAAATTCAAAGCAAAAAATAGGTAAGGCACGCATGATTATAAATTACATCCCATTGAATGTTATCACTCAAAATATAAAATGGCCTTTACCAGACAAACGATAATTAATTCAAAGAGTAGGACAGGGGAATATTTTTTTAAAATTTGATTGTGTTTCTGGTTATCATCAGATTAAAATAAAACCAAAAGATATCATAAAACAACATTCACAACACCTATAGGTTTATATGAATGACTTGTGATGCCATTTGGGCTCAAGAATGCACCAACACAATTTCATATGAGGATGGATAGGATTTTTCAACCTTACCACCAGTTCTTGGCCAATTACATTGATGAATTTTTGGTTTTTTGCCAGTATTTAGCAGAACATGAGCAAAATGTTCTACAATTTAAACAATTAATTTTAAAACATGGAGTAGGTATCAGTAGAGACAAAAAGAAATTCTAAATTACTGTAAAAGAAGTGGAATTTTTGGGTGTTCTACTTAAATATGGTAAAATTGTTAAAGTGTGTCTCAATGATTATAAAACCCATCAGAGACTATATGAAAGTCGAGCATTTCACTTGGTCCTTTACAACAACAAAGGCAATAGTTAGTCTAAAATCTTCTTGTGAGAATTTACCACCTTTAGAACCTGCACTCTCAGGGCCATATGTTTTACAGACAGATGCAAGCAAGGAGTTTTGGGCTTGCATTATTTTAGTTAAAAGAAATCAGATAGAGAAAATTTTAGGGTACAAATCAGGTCAGTTCCAAAAACATGAATTGAATTATTGGCCAGCAAAAAAGGAAATTTTGGCCATAATAAAAGGCATAGAAAAATATAGAACATTGTTATTGCCTAAAGAATTTATAATTTGAGCTACAGTAAAAATTTCAAATGGTTCATGGATAAGGAAATCTTTGTCCAACTCTGTCATGGTCGCTATGCATGGTGGCAAAACCTCCTGTCACAATATCAACTTTCGATTGAGTACATTCTGGGAAAGGATAATTCTCTACCAGATGCCCTAACCAGAGAATTGGCACATATGCATATGTTTGGAGGACATCCTCAAGCATGGCAGCGTTGGCCTTTACAAACACCTATTGAAAGACAATCCTTTTGTCAAAGGATACGGGGATTATTTCCTCAAGCATCGTAGATTAGATTTTCCATAAATTATGTGCCTTACATTGATTTTGTATATAATTTTGCAGGTTGCATTAATGTGTTTTTTAATTTAGGTCGTTGGAGTCTGTTTACTTCAACCATGATACAACACTGTCTCAATAATGGAGTTTTGGATGATGTGATTATTCTTCGAAATTCATCCAGGGCAATGTCTATTCCTTTCTTAGATTTTTTCAATATGTTTATTTTAGATTCATCTTGGCAAAAAAATTTATGTACATATTGTAAGAATCAATTTTATAGAGGCTCCATAGGTTTTTATTTTTACGGATGAAGAACAAGTTTACAGTCCAGATCCTCCTACTCTAGAACCCCCTCCGAATGCTCAACCAGAAGATGAAAATATTGATGCGGCAGTTGCTCGTATGATTCAAGACTGCACAGACTATCAAGCATCACTAATTGGCATGTTTCGCATACATGAATACTTTGCACGTTGATAGAAATTAAATTGTACATAAACTACTATTGTTAGACACTAACCTTCATCAATAAAGTTAAGACCACCGTTTGTTAGTTATCACATGTGACAAGGTTGTTAGGTGTCACATGTTGAATAATTTATTTGTTATCACATGTGACAAGGTTGTTCGGTGTCACATGTTGAATAATGTGTTCATTATCACATGTGCTTAGTTTGTTAGTTGCACATGTTGACTAATTTGCTAGTTATCACATGTGACAAGGTTGTTAGTTGTCACATGTTGAATAATATATTCGTTATCACATGTTCTTAGTTTGTTAGTTGCACATGTTGACTAATTTGTTAGTTATCACATGTGACTAGTTTGTTCGTTGTCACATGTTGAATAAGTTGTTGGAATAGTTTGTTAGTTATCACATGTGAAGTAGGTTGTTATTCATCACATGTTGATAAGGTTGTTAGTCCAATACGTGTTAGTTATCATATGTGAAGTAAGTTGTTATTCATCACATGTTGATAAGGTTGTTAGTCCAATACGTGTTAGATTGGGATTATCTTTTATACCCACTTTTACATCACGTGTTGAGAATTTTTTTAGTCCAACACATGTTGTAACTAATTTTATCTTGTGTAACACGTGTTCTAACCTCTCATTTCTTCTCGAGAGTTCTTATCATGTAACAATTATAAAATGAGACTTGATGCTCATTTTTGTCATCAAGAATTTTATTGTGTTAAGCTAATTGCTCTCTCTGCTAGCGAGAATAGATTCCAACCTATTCCCAGGGGAATAGCTTCTTCAAATCTATGTTTCCTTGCATACTCAAGTGATCTATTGGATTTGTCCAACCTTGAGTTCCTTTTAGAGAACCAGTATTCAATAGGATTTCAGATGAAACCCGTTCGAGGTGGTGAGGAAGCTCCACTCTAAGAAAATACTGTTGTAAGAACCCTAAGACATATAAGGGTTTGCAGATCTGATAAAAGTATGCTCTGCATCTGTGCTTTTTAAAGCAATCTGCTCGCATCAGAAATTTGAAATATTTGTGTATGAATCTAGTGTTTCCTAGCAACAACTAGGGATTAATAGCGGAGAAGAGAAGACCGCTTCTAGATTCACTAAAAGGGGATGAATCTAGAAGTGGTCTTCTCTTCTCCGCTATTAATCCCTGGTTGTTGCTGGGAAACACTAGATTCATACATAAATATTTCAAATTTTTGATGCAAGCAGATCACTTTAAAAAGCGCAAATGCAGAGCATACTTTTATCAGATCTACAAACCCTTATATGTCTTAGGTTTATTAAAATAATATTTTCTTAGAGTGGAGATTCCTAACCACCTCGGATGGGTTTCCTCTGAAATCCTACTGAAGACTGGTTCTCTAACAGGAACTCAATCCAATGGATCACTTGAGTATGCAAGGAAACACAAATTTGAAGAAGCTATTCCCCTGGGAATATGCTGGAATCTATACTCGCCAGCAGAGAGAGCAATTAGCTTAACACAATAAAATTCTCGATGACAAAAATGAGCATCGAGTCTCATTTTATAATTGTTACATGATAAGAACTCTCGAGAAGAAATGAGAGCTTAGAACACATGTTACACAAGATAAAAGTAGTTACAACATGTGTTGGACTAACAAACTTCTCAACATATGATGTAAAAGTGGGTATAAAAGATAAACCCAATCTAACACGTATTGGATTAACAACCTTATCAACATGTGATGAATAACAACCTACTTCACATGTGATAACTAACACGTATTGGACTAAAAACCTTATCAACATGTGATGAATAACAACCTACTTCACATGTGATAACTAACAAACTATTCCAACAACTTATTCAACATGTGACAATGAACAAACTAGTCACATGTGATAACTAAAAAATTAGTCAACATGTGCAACTAAAAAACTAAGCACATGTGATAACGAACACATTATTCAACATGTGACAACTAAAAACCTTGTCACATGTGATAACTAACAAATTAGTCAACATGTGCAACTAAAAAACTAAGCACATGTGATAACGAACACATTATTCAACATGTGACAACTAACAACCTTGTCACATGTGATAACAAATAAATTATTCAACATGTGACACCTAACAACCTTGTCACATGTGATAACTAACAAACGGTGGTCTTAACCTTATTGATGAAGGTCAATGTCTAACCGTAGTAGTTTATGTACAATTTAATTTCTACCGGCATGCAAAGTATTCATGTATGCGGCACATGTTGGTTAGTGATGCTTGACAGTCTGTGCAGTATTGAATCATACGAGCAACTACAACATCAATATTTTCATCTTCTGGTTGAGCATCCGAAGGGGGTTTTGGAGTAGGAGGATCTGGACTGTAAACTTGTTCTTCATCCACAAAGATAGAAACCTGTGGAGCCTTTGTAAAATTGATTCTTACAATATGTGTGAATAAATTTCTTTGCCAAGATGAATCTAAAATAAACATATTGAAAAAATATAAGAAAGGAATAGACATTGCCCTAGATGAATTTCTAAGAATAATCACATCGTCCAAAACTCCATTATTGATGCAGTGTTGTATCATGGCTAAAGTAAACTGACTCCAATGACCTGAATTGACAAACACATTAATGTGACATTCAAAATTATATATAAACTCAATGTAAGGCACATAATTTGTGGAAAATTGAATCTGTGATGCTTGAGGAAAGAATTCCATTATCCTTTGACAAAATATTTATCTTTCAATAGGTGTTTGTAAAGGCCAGCACTGCCATGCCTGAGGATGTCCTCCAAACATATGCATATGTGCTAATTCTTTGGTTAGGGCATCTGGTAGAGAATTATCCTTTCCCGAAATGTACTCAATTGAAAATTGATATTGTGACAGGAGGGTCTACCACCATGCATAGCGACCATGATAGAGTTGGGCAGAGATTTTCTTACCCATGAACCATTTGAAATTTTTACTGTCAGTTTGAATTATAAAGTCTTCAGGCAATAACAATGTTCTGTATTTTTCTATACCTTTTATTATGGCCAAAATTTATTTTTCTGTTGGCCAATAATTTAATTCATGTTTTTGGAACTGACCTGATTTGTACCCTGAAATTTTCTCTATCTGATTTCTTTTAACTAAAAGAATGCAAGCCCAAAAATCCTTACTTGCATCTCTGTCTGTAAAACATGTCCCTGAGAGTGCAGGTTCTAAAGGCGATAAATTTTCACAAGAATATTTTAGACAAACTACTGCCTTTTTTGCTGCAGAGGACCAACTAAAAGGCTCGAATTTCATACAATCTCTGATGGGTTTTGTAATCATGGAGACACACTGCAAATAATCATATAGATAGTTAATACATCCTAGAAAACGCTGACATTGATCTTTTGAAATCAACTTGTCAAGAAACATTGCAAATTTTTCTAGAACATGTTTTTGTATTACAATTTTACCATCTTTAAGTAGAACACCCAAAAATTCCACTTCTTTTACAACAATTTGGAATCTCTTTTTATCTCTGCTGAGACCTACTCAATGTTTTAACATTAATTGTTTAAATTGTATAACATGTTGCTGATGTGTTGCTAGATACTGGCTAAAAACCAAAAAGTCATCAATGTAATTAGCCAAGAACTGGTGGTAAGGTTGACAAATCCTATCCATCCTCATCTAAAATTGTGTTGGTGCGTTCTTGAGCCCAAATGGCATCACAAGCCATTCATATAAACCTGTAGGTGTTATTTTTTTTTGTATTTACATGGTGGAATCGATAGCCGCCACGATTCCAGGCAGGTTTTCTAGCTTTTTATGGCCGCCATAGTATTCTATGTTGTTCGCCCTGAAAGCCGCCACATAAATCTTCGTGCAGTCTACCCTTGTAACCACCATGCCACAATCATTTTAAACCTTTTACGCCGTTGAAAGCACCAGGAAAGGGACAACTGTTCAATCTGACGAGGCCCGAGATTTGAACCTTGGACCTCCGCCTCCCTTGTGGGGTTTGGATGAACCAATTGGTCTACACATCATACCTTATAAACCTATAGGTTTTGTGAATGATGTTTTATAGATATATTCTGGTTTTATTTTAATCTGATGATAACCAGAAACACAATCAAATTTTGAAAAAATCTTCCCCTATCCTACTCTTTGAATTAATTATTGCTTGTATGGTAAATACCATTTTATATTTTGAGTGATAACATTTAATGGAATATAATTTATAACTATACGTGCCTTAGCTCTTTTCTTCTCTGAATGTTTTCTAAAAATAAATGCATAACAATAGTTAGATTCTGAGGGGCGAATCAAACCTTTCTGCAAAAGTTTTTTTATCTGATTTTTGGCCTCTTGATCATCTTCTTTATTTAGAACTATTCATTTTCCAGCAACTAGCTTATTGTGAAAAGTAGGAATTTCAACCATTGGGGACTCGGTGCTCCATTTCTCTAATGGATGCTCTACACAACATTATTCCATTTGTTCTACAAGTTTTTGTATTCTCTCTGGACTGACATCCATATTCAAAGCACTTAAGGAGTGTAAAAACTCCTATTGAATTATTTGTTTCTCCAATGCTTGTTCATGACTGATAATATCTTTGAGAGAAGGATCAATCCACTATGCCTTTAATTTTTGAGCATGAAACATAGTTGGTATTATTGGAATGGTAACTTTTTCATTATCAATATTCAACACTAAACAATGTTGAGCAAATGTGTATGGTCCATAAGTATCTAGGGTTTCCTCTGAAATCCTACTGAATATTGGTTCTCTAATAGGAACTCAATGTTGGACAAAGCCAGCGGATCAATTGAGTAAGCAAGGAAACACAAATTTGATGAAGCTATTCCCCTGGGAATAGGTTGTAATCTATTCTCGCCAGCAGAGAGAGCAAATAGCTTAACACAATAAAATTCTCGATGAAAAAAATGAGCATCGAGTCTCATTTTATAATTGTTACATGATAAGAACTCTAGAGAAGAAATGAGAGCTTAGAACACATGTTACACAAGATAAAAGTAGTTACAACATGTGTTGGACTAACAAAATTCTGAACATGTGATGTAAAAGTGGGTATAAAAGATAATCCCAATCTAACACATATTGGACTAACAACCTTATCAACATGCGAAGAATAACAACTTACTTCATATGTGATAACTAACACGTATTGGACTAACAACCTTATCAACATGTGATGAATAACAACCTACTTCACATGTGATAACTAACAAACTATTCCAACAACTTATTCAACATGTGACAACGAACAAACTAGTCACATGTGATAACTAAAAAATTAGTCAACATGTGCAATTAACAAACTAAGCACATGTGATAACAAACACATTATTCAACATGTGACAACTAACAACCTTGTCACATGTGATAACTAACAAATTAGTCAACATGTGCAACTAATAAACTAAGCACATGTGATAACAAACATATTATTCAACATGTGATACCGAACAACCTTTTCATATGTGATAACAAATAAATTATTCAACATGTGGCACCTAACAACCTTGTATCAGAGACTGTATGCAAGTCGAGCCTTTCAGTTGGTCCTCTACAGCAACAAAGGCATTAGTTAGTCTAAAATATTCTTGTGAGAATTTACCGCCTTTAAAACCTGCACTCTCAGGGCCATATGTTTTATAGACAGATGCAAGTAAGTATTTTTGGGCTTGCATTCTTTTAGTTAAAAGAAATCATACAGAGAAAATTTTAGGGTACAAATCAGGTCAGTTCCAAAAACATGAATTGAATTATTGGCCAGTAGAAAAGGAAATTTTGGCCATAATAAAAGGCATAGAAAAATACATAACATTGTTATTGCCTGAAGACTTTATAATTCAAACTGACAGTAAAAATTTCAAATGGTTCATGGGTAAGAAAATCTCTGCCCAACTCTATCATGGTCGCTATGCGTGGTGGCAGACCCTCTTGTCACAATATCAGTTTTTAGTTGAGTACATTTTGGGAAAGGATAATTCTCTACCAGATGCCCTAACCAGAGAATTGACACATATGCATATATTAGGAGGACATCCTTAGGCATGGCAGCGTTGGCCTTTACAAACACCTATTGAAAGACAATCCTTTTGTCAAAGGATACAAGGATTCTTTCCTCAAGCATTGCAAATTAGATTTTCCATAAATTATGTGCCTTACATTGATTTTGTATATAATTCTGTAGGTCGCATTAATGTGTTTGTCAATTCAGGTCATTGGAGTCTATTTACTTCAGCCATGATACAACACTATCTCAATAATGGAGTTTTGGATGATGTGATTATTCTCAAAAATTCATCCAGGGCAATGTCTATTCCTTTCTTAGATTTTTTCAATATGTTCATTTTAGATTCATCTTGGCAAAGAAATTTATTCACACATATTGTAAGAATCAATTTTATAGAGGCTCCACAAGTTTCTATCTTTGTGGATGAAGAACAAGTTTACAGTCCAGATCCTCCTACTCTAGAACCCCCTCCGGATGCTCAACCAGAAGATGAAAATATTGATGCGACAATTGCTCATATAATTAAAGACTGCACAGACTGTCAAGCATCACTAACTGGCATGTACCGCATTCATGAATACTTTGCACACCAATAGCAATTAAATTGTACATAAACTACTAAGGTTAGACACTGACATTCATCAATAAGGTTAAGACCACTGTTTGTTGGTTATCACATGTGACAAGGTTTTTAGGTGTCACATGTTGAATAATTTATTTGTTATCACATGTGACAAGGCTATTCGGTGTCACATGTTGAATAATGTGTTCGTTATCACATGTGCTTAGTTTGTTAGTTGCACATGTTGACTAATTTGTTAGTTATCACATGTGACATGGTTGTTAGTTGTCACATGTTGCATAATGTGTTTGTTATCACATGTGCTTAGTTTGTTAGTTGCACATGTTGACTAATTTGTTAGTTATCACATGTGACTAGTTTGTTCGTTGTCACATGTTGAATAAGTTGTTGGAATAGTTTGTTAGTTATCACATGTGAAGTAGGTTGTTATTCATCACATGTTGATAAGGTTTTTAGTCCAATACGTGTTAGTTATCACATGTGAAGTAAGTTTTTATTCATCACATGTTAATAAGGTTGTTAGTCCAATACATGTTAGATTGGGTTTATCTTTTATACCCACTTTTACATCATGTGTTGAGAATTTTTTTAGTCCAAAACACATTGTAACTACTTTTATCTTGTTTAACATGTGTTCTAAGCTCTTATTTCTTCTTGAGAGTTCTTATCATGTAATAATTATAAAATGAGACTCGATGCTCATTTTTGTCATCAAGATTTTTATTGTGTTAAGCTATTTGCTCTCTCTGCTAGTGAGAATAGATTCCAACCTATTCCCAAGGGAATAGCTTCATCAAATCTGTGTTTCCTTGCATACTCAATTGATCCACTATCTTTATCCAAACTTGAGTTCCTTTTAGAGAACCAGTATTCAGTAGGATTTCAGAGGAAACCCGTCTGAGGTGGTGAGGAAGCTCCACTTTGAGAAAATACTGTTGTAAGAACCCTAATGCTAGACTCTATGGTGGGTAGCATCATAATGCTGGTCTCTATTAGCTCTTCATATTCAACATCATCCTCATGAGGACTATCTGGTGACATGATGGATGAAGAGGGTGTGATACACTCAGGTGCATCTATGACCATGCTATGTTCTTCCTCCCTGATAGGAGTATGAAGATATTCTAATGACACCTCCAAAGTAGCTATGAGCAACTCTGTAAGGGTATTTATCAATCCTTCCTCGCTAAGCGATGTCGAGAATGTAGGGGTCGTAGGTGACTCTATAGGTGATAGCAATGGGGATGGTAACTCCACCACAATTTGCAAGGCTACGTTCAAAATTTGGATAGACTCATCCAATTTAACTTGTAGATGCATAGGCACCTCACTAGGTTCCTGCGAATGATACTCAAGCTTATAATACTTGAAGGGATCTGGATCTGCCTAAACTATATGGACTTCACCTCCATGGGTGTGCTTAATGTACTGATGCACTATTGATGGCACACACTCCATGGCTCTTATCCACGATCTTCCAAGTAGCATATTATACTATCTTAATCCCTCTAAAATGTAACACAATGTAGGAATAATATTTTATCCCACATCGATGGGGAATATTATCTTGCCTATTGTAGGGGATTCCACATCATTAAAGGCTTACAACATTAAAGTTATTTCCTTGATGTGGGACGATGGAATTTTGAGATGTTTGAATGCTGAGGTAGTAATGATATTAATATATGATCTTGTATCCACCAACACTCACTTATACGTAATCTGATTTATCCTCGCTATGATATGTAATGGAGGATCAGACTCCTTAACAGGGACAGGTTGGACTTCTTGTTTATGGAAATTAATCATAGGTTCCTTATATGGTGGAATAGACTGTATATACCCCAAGGATTGTGATGAATTTTGAGCGTTGACACTGCTCACCTATCGAACTTGACTACTCTCGACCTCACGCTCATGCATGGTATCCTTAAATATCTCTTTATGTTGTTCCTCGATAACCCTAGACATGTCTATCCATATAGAGGAATGACTATCTACTTGCTTAAGTCACAACTCTTGAAAATGCACTAGGTGCATCACATTGGCTTGTTGCCTAATCACTCTAGGCATGAGCTTCTTTTCGAGAGTTATCGCACATGATTTTTCTTCACGTGCTTTCTATTGGTAAATCCACTCTTCATGTTGTTGGAACTCATCCAACCTCTGTTGATACACTCTCTTCCTTTCTGTGCACTCACACTCTAGACGCTTATGCTCATGGTGTGCCTCCTCCAATTGGTCTTGGAGTAGTTGCCTCTCATGGGCTACATGAGACTTAGATTCCCTATAATAATGACTCATGGAGTATGATCCATAACTCTCTATCTCACTAGGTGGAGACCTAATGATGTGGGTTCTCACTATGTGTGAGGAAACCCCATGATCTATATGGGTGAACCCCCTACGTGACGAAGGGAGCTCACAATGACTGTTAGAGTGTCACGCTAGGAGGATTGGATCCTCCAATACATGATGAGTGTGACACCTAGCAAGGAGGCATGTAAGGTTTGAAAGCTCCTTAGGAGAACATCAAAAGCATTCAAAGCCTCTCCATGAACTCTCTGACTCATTAGCTCATGATTGAGATCTATCATGCCTAGTCGTCATGATGAACCGAATAAATAAAACTTGAGAGGTTTCATATCTTACTAAAAATTGTGGCCACGAGGAAGGCCTTATCTTGATGAATTAAGCAATAAAGAAGCATACAAAGTAAACAATGTGATTATCTCCTTTACATTTTAAAAAGTGAGCCCTAAACTATTTGATGTTGTTTCAATAATTTGTTGTATCATTATAGAACTCCTTATCATATTTTGAAAAGCGTTGAATGATATTCTTAGTTTAAATTAAATTTCACCTGTACACTCACAGCTCGACAACTTGGCTATGAAATCCAAGTTGCGTAATCCAACCTATAATGTGTGGTAATGAAATCCACACACGGTCAAGGAGCACAGGTCCTCCTAGATCCTCACCGTTTTCCCCTAGTCAACATTATACCCTTCGAAGAGAATACATGTAAATTTTCTAGGGTACGAAAGGTTATTGGATCTGATATTGGTCTAGTAACAAAGGGTGCATAGGATTTGGGCCAACGGATGGAAATTATGCCTACCATCATTGAACCCTACTAGTGTTTGGATGTCAAGCCCAAATCACTAGCGTTTAAGTGCCAAGTGGTGTGTGTGGTTCATTTTATTGTACATAAAATAAATGCATCATATAGCACTCATGCTCATTTTCTATATGCTATGCAAATGAAAGAATGTTTTACATTCAGAAGATGCAAGCTATTCTAGATGCTCTTTTAGACAATGCATATTACGATGACGATGGCCACTAATTGGGCCTCACACATGTAAAACAAACAGACACTTATATCAAGCACGCTATAGCCTAGGGCAGACTGCAATCATAGGTCCGCTATTCCCAGTAGCGCCTTTCTACAGATGCAAATTCTAAATGAACTAGGACATGGTAAATTTTCCTTTTTTAATTTGTTTTTCCTAATTTTATTCACTTCTATGCATTCTGTAAAAAAATAGAGAGTAAAAAAAGAATAGAGAGTGGAAAATAGGGCCTACCTCAGGTCCTGAGTTGATCTGCACTTTGCTTTCTGCTGTCTATGTTGTCAGGTGTAAACCATAGGTTTGGTCTACAGTTTAGACTGTAAACTGTGTGTTGAACTTGTAGTTCAATTTTTGAACCGCAGCTGATAGCTGCGGTCTATACCTGCAATTTAAAAAATCAAGAAACAATAGTTAGATCACTTGAATTACAAAGTTCCACCGTGATTGCCTTCTGACCCATCACAAAAAACGTACACCTAGCTATTGCATTAATGAAATCAACATGAAAGCATGAAAAAATAACAAGATTGCATGTAACAATTAAAATGTATGTTTCTTTTATTAATTTTGTCAATGAAATGCGGTTATAATATTTCCCCTCTTAGGGTCACCAGAATGTTGATACTCTTAATACAATTGCCAAAGCCCCCAACAGGGTAGGCACATTATAAATGCCTTTTCAAATAGTCACAATCTGCCCTAGGGTGGAGTTAACCCTCTTCTTCGTGTTGAGGAAGGAAATTGGTGATTGAAGCTCCTTTGAATATGTTTCCTACGATCAAGAAACAACACAATAACATTATACAAATAGGCTGCCTCTCGTGATGAGGCCATTTGAAGGATTAAAACATGAAAAATCCATGAAAATCATATAATCAAGAAAGCATGAAAAACACATCTAAACTATACCAAATTAATAAATATTCATGGAAATGCATAAAAAGACTATTGCAACCACATATTGAATGGTTTAATTAAATGAAATAGAGCATGAAAGCATAAAAAGAAACCATTCTTGCATATTCTACACTAACATGACAAAATCACTCTAAACGCTAAATCTATCGGTCAAAGATCTCTAAAACAATAATTGATCAGCTAAAATGCTAATTCTAACTTAACTAATTAGATTGTGATGAAAATAGTAAAGAGATTTTACCCCTGTTGCAAACCACAAATCTGGTTAGTGGTCTGCACTGTAAACTGCGATTGAAAACTACGATGAGCAACCAAGTGGTTTGCCCTCAAAATTCAAGGGTTGTCGGATTTATCTCCTTGTCCAATTGATGTTCAAGGGTTGCCTTCGATGTCCTCTAACAAGTTTGGCAGTTGAATCGATGAATAGGGCCTTTGTTTGCTTGAATTAGCATTTCTTGGCTCTCCTAGGTCTTTAGGGCATCCATGGCCTAATTCGTCATGATGCTTGACAAATTAACAATGGGGATGACAATAAGGATCTCTCTATGCACTCAAGTGAGTCCACAATTCGATAGGGCTTCACTACTTTGATCTCCAAAATGCACTCTCTCTCAGTATTTTGATAGTGCTTCGTTATCAAAATGCTCTATATCTTTGCCCTAATTTGAAGGGGTACTTATAGGATGTCCCAGGGCTAGGGGTGGCTTCATGGAGAAGCCAAGATCAAGACGGGGTGGTTATTATAGTTGTATTGGAAGCTTCCATCCTCTAACCACCTTCTTCTAGAATAAATGGTTGTTCAAACTAGTTTGGCTCGGATGAAGGCCAAATGAACTCCAGTTAAGACCACAGGTTGTAGCTACGATTCAAACTATAAACCGCAGGCCTTAGCCACAGTTTAGACTGTAGACCGTAGGTCTAGGCTGTGGTTCATACTGATTAGGCCAAGGAGCCCAACTTGAGTGGTTAGAACCACTACTATATCTTGGATTCTGTCCAAGATCTTCCATAAGATATTGTAGCATGTCCATATGAGTAGTCGCCCTCGACATGATGCATTTTAGGTGTCTACAAAAACATACTTAGACTTGAGTCTTAGTCAATGCCATAGAGCTTCATTGATCTTATCAATGGCTCAAAAGTATAATTAGCATGGATTTATTATATTTAATGAAGATAAAAAGTATCAAGTTTTTTCTTATATAATAATAAATATGATACTTTTAAATAAACATTTTTTATTGGAATCAACAATTATATTCAATAAAAATAAAATAGGTTACAATAAAAAGGGAGTTGGAAATATCAAAGCTTGGGGCGCAAGCCCACCCATACAATCAAAATTTGAACTAACCCCTAAAAGGGTGAATGCACAACATAACTAAGCATAGAAAAATAAAATAGAGTAAAAAATCCCTAAACTATAGAACTGTAACTCCAAGTACCAAGTAGATTTATTGCTCTGTCATCCTACGTTTGTTCAAAGCCAATGCCTCAAATTTGTTGGAACTATTGGGTCAAATAGATGAAACCGTTTTTCGGGTAGACTATCTCCATATTCTTTTCCTTGTTGAGGACTACGAGAATGTTGAAACCACACAAAAAGGGAGGGATATTTAGATTTTACTTCCTCTATAGGAACCACCAATTCCATCAATGTTAGCTCTACGTACAATGACATATCCTTACCACTACTAAGATACTCTAACACACTGTAGATGTTGGATGAATTAGGAACATAACTATCCAACTAAACACTGGTCATATGAAGTTTCTTTTTTGGAGTAACATATTCTTTTGCAAATCCCCTTCTCAGGCTGCAAGGTACTTCAAATTGTAAATGTGTTTGAATAAGGTTAATTTAAGGTTAATTTATTTATTATTATTATTTTTCAATTGGTTATATGGAATTAAAATGGGTCTCACTTGTATTACAACATCACCACTTAGTGGTATTACTATAACTTGGATATTACCTATGTGTTGCTTGGAAATATTCAAATATGGGTCTCCTCATTGAATGTTGAGGAAACTAACCAGCTGAGTTAATGCATTTTGATAATTTAATCTTTTTGATTAATAACATAATTGTGTTTAATTTCCTTCTCTTGACAATGAAACTTGTAATATTTTTTTTAAACATGTTATATGGGATAAAAACGGGTCCCATGAATATTACATCATCAGATATTAGTATTATAACACCTTGACAATTATGCATTTATCACTTGACAAGATTTGAACCTTAGTATTTTCCTTGAAAATTGAAAAATTTAACCAATGGAAATAATAACACTTGATGAAACTTGGTAATGTTAAAATCTTTGTTTTCACGACTTATAAAAAATCTCATTTTTCTTGTTTATTATAATGATTATTCCACCTCATAAACTTTCCCAAATAAAACCTAAGTTATTGTCAACATATAGAAACCAAGGTTGAAATTATGCAAATCTTATTATAAATTTAAAGTTATTTCATTCACTACAAAATTAGGATGTTGTACGATAATATAACACTTCATTTAATGTAATAATTTATATAACCCAAGGTAAAACATAGTAAAGAAATATTTTAGATTTGACCTATTTCCAAAGATGTGATAAAAAATAAATGAATAAATGAGTTCACAAAATAATGCATTTGTATTAGACATTACAAACTATAATTGCATGTAGATACAATTTCAAAATTTCTCTTGGTCTTTACTATAGTCTAACATTGTACATGCATCCTTCCTATGAATTCCACCTTTGTTAAGTGAAATTTGTAAAATGATGTAGCTTTTGTGGATTAACAAAACATAACAAATGAACTTATTAAAAAAACAAAAAAAAACAAATGAATTTTGTAGTTGAACTTTTATTGTAATGCTTTATAGATTGTAACATATATTATTTTGTAATTTTAAAATGTTATATAACCAATTAAGGCTTATCAATATTGTCATATTTTTGACACTAGGAATGATTTGAAAGACCCATATGTTATGAAATAATTTTTTAAAGCAATTAGATAATGAAATAGAAACAAACCAAGTTAAACTATCTAATTATTTTTAATATTAAACTCTTTTACTTCAATTGCTAACAAAAATATCGAAACAACATGTTATTTAAAGGATTTTCTATTAGTTTATACACAAAATTAAATTTGTTTGTAGAATTTAAGAGAATTGCTTACATTCCATTGATAAATAGTTTTGAAAGAAAAATAAAAAATATAATTACTTGTCCTTATCATGACAACGTATTGGTAACGGCTCTAGGCTCACATTGTGGAGACTCAAGTTTGAATCATGGGGAGGGTGGCCCCTGTTGTGCCCCCAAATGTATGCTTCGACTATTAAAGTATGTTTAAAAATATAGTTAATTATAAATATGAACAAGTAAAATTGTTTTGTAACAAATTGTATTAAAGTACTATCAACTCACTTAGCCCAAGTTTTTAATACATAAAGTTTTGGAAATAGAGCAACACTACTCTTCAACTTTGAGGAACCATTAAACTCAATAACATTTTATTTAAAACTTAATGTTATTTTTCCTTTAAACAAATTTTATGGGGTTGAAATAAGTCTTGTTAGTATACAATTTTTTTAATGAATGACTGTCATGGTATTATAATAAAACATATTATTATAGACCTAAAATGAATGACTATCTAAAATGAGATAAATCTAAAATGGTGGCAATGCTCAACATCATATAGACCTATGGTTTTAACTCCATGTATCAGGTATCTGAATGCATAGACAAAAAATCTTCTAATGCTATGTGTTAGAGACATATACACACATGCCCAGTCTTACCACTTGCAATCTCACAGAGCAGGAAGCAAAAATATTAGTTTTCTACTCGGTCCTTAAATTGCTTCTTGATTAGTTAGAAGTTGAATTATTTAACCTTCCAACTATTTGTAACTATTGTACATATTTTATAACTCGTAGGATAGAATCTTCTCTTCTTCCTTTCCTTCTTTGATTTTGTTCCTTGTATTTTTGCATTCTCTTTCTCATCCTTTAGATATAGGTTGTTTCCACAACACCTAATATTTTGCTATGCTACGTCTTTTAGTGCATTCGAATTGAGTGTCCAACACCTTGTAGCACCTTATACTTAATTAAATTCATGCATTGTTCTCAACATTGTTGTATATCCCTTGTATTCTAAAGTGTCCATATATTTGCATCATATGTAAATAAATTTCCATTCTTATGTGACAAATATTTTTGTTATGCCCTATTTTTTGTTGCATAATTCTAAAGCATAATTTTTAGGTGCTACAAGTGGTTTTAGAAGTTGTCCTTTGTGTCACCACATTTTGGGCCCCACAATATGGATAAGTAAAGATCTTTCAAACATATTTCCAAGGGTGCTAATGATAATAAAATATAATAAGGGGACCAAGGGACACACCTTTCTAATGAAATGTTGTAGAGGAAAGATCTCTAAGAGCGATTAGTTTATAGCTACCATCATAGAGGCATCCATAAAAAATATTACTATGCAAGTTAAGCATCTCAAGACAAATACAAGGTATTTGAGCATCCTCCTTGCAAATAACTTTCAACTAATCCTATAATATGTTTTATCAAATACTATATTGACAAAGACAATATCCTACCATGTAGGAGTCCATTCAAGGAATTTCCAAGCAAGTATCAAATTATTAAGGATAAACTTCCCTTGGAGAAAAATGGTGTGCTCAACCCAAAAAATACCTTACGAAATTTAGCTAATATGTCTAGTAATTGCATTGAGTCATTGACAATAATCTAGTTACATTCATAAGCATGATGAGTCTCCAACCACTAAGAGAGTCATAGTTATTTTTCTTAGGCACCAATTTGATGAGACCCTTATTGATGAAGGCTCCTAGGGAACCAATACATTTCACTTCTAAATATCTCTAATAGAGATCCTCTTTCATCTTAGGCCACAATTTTTGAAAGAACTCCATAGGGATCCCATCTAGCCTTTATGCCTTCTCATGTACTATTTAAGAAAGGGTGTTCTCAAGATCTATAGGGGATATGGTTGTATCAAGGGAGACTTGAATTTGAGGATCAATTTTCTTGAAAAGAATATCTTTGAGGTTGCTTGAAGTAAGAGCTTGCAAATAATTAAGTTCTTTTTTAAAAATGGACTTAAGTTCTTAAGAAAATATATATCCTCTTTGTCGATGTGGAGGTTTCCTTGGCCATATTTGATTTGAATAATTCATTCCTTGTGGTGTTTCTATCTCAAGTAATTAGAAAAACTTGGTCCCTTAACGTAATTTGAGAAGATTTGAGCACATTTCCTTTGATAGGTTTCTAGTTGTCTAAGATTTGTTTCAATTCTAATAGATCCAACTTGAATATTGGGGTTGAGAGGGATTTTAATTATAGTTTTCTCTATTAAAATATCTCCCCAAAATTTATTCAATTATGAAAAGTTTATATGCTGGCTAGTTCCAATTATACTCGACTCTGCATCATTTGAGGTATAAATCAAATCAATCCCAAAAATCCTCTTGTGAAAAGGAAAATGAGCCTAAATGCATATGTGGTTAGGGTGTTCTTCCTAATTGATAAATGTAGAGTGAAATCACCTAGTAAGCCCTAAAAATTTTCCACCACTAGCCTCATCATGGATGGTGAATAGAAAAATTCCCCTCCTTCCCAACCATCTAAAAAGCTTGTTCAATTCTAAACCCTTGGTACTTATATTACAACAAAATAATATTCGAATTTCAAAATTATATCCCTAAGCTTGAACTTCTCAAATAGTAGATACAAACCCCTCATGGTCTATGACATGAAGGTTTCAAAATTATCGGTACATACCACATGTTATCAACAATCTATAACAAGTTTGTTGAGAATTCATAACTAAGAAGGGTTATATGTTAAAGTTATTGCTTTCACTTTAAAAAAATCACCATCAAGGGACATATGGATGTCACATTCTATATTTTTTTGAAAATTTGAAAAATAGATATATTTATAGAAGATGTATTACAAAGTAAAATGAGTTGGACAAGAAACAAGGGAGAAATAAAATCCTCCTCCAATCCCTCCTAGCTCAAAAATTACCCATAAAAATATTATATAGGTGTGTTTGTTGAAAACATCACTTGAGGCCACCATAATGTAGTTATCCATACACATCAACATTACCATAGTTGAATTCCAAATTTTCTCATTCATATGAATTTTGTAGACCATCCATCTATCTTCATGCTATTTTGAAGTTATTATTGGCATCTTGAACATATCTGACATATCTATTGTTCTATGGGGTGGAGGCTTATTTTCTCTTAACATAATCAATAAACTGTCTATGGCTATTTATATTTTATTTTTAAAAACCACCCACCTTAGTCACTCTGAGTATACTGGTAGTAATGTCATATAGTAGAGAAATAATAGCCCGAGGATGAAGACACACAAGCCTATGGAAAAAAATTGAGAACCTTGCTTAACCAACTTGACACTAGGAAAAATTATTATTTATTTTCTTCTTGGCTATTACTCAGTGGCCTAACTATGATAGATTCATTAGAATCATTATTTACTCTTCATATTTTGCTATATGCTTGTACCACCTCTCACATCCCTTGGATTATTTGGTACCAACTTATCTGATTTTCCATCTGAGAGTCCACATATTACCCTTTCTCCATTTTTTTTCTCCATTTTGCTAAATAATCTGCCACCCTAGTTTCCTCTCGCTTGATATGTGTAATAAAAAAATCTTGAAAAATCTTACAAATATTTTGAACTACTTCCACATTCCTTCTCTCCCCACCTGAAAGGGTCTTATCGGATCCAATATTCTAGCTCATACTTGAGAGTCTATATCTATCTATAACTTATGTAAATGTAGATTTGCAGCTATCATTGATGCTGACAATATCACTTGTCCTTTTCCTTTATTATTTTTTGTCTCCCCATGCCTTCTACTCTCTAGTATACCTGTTCTCCTTTCCAATTCTGTATAATAATGCTAAAACCAGCTTTTCTAGGGTTTTTAGTAGAAGCTCCATCTATGTTAGCCTTCACCCACTCTCTAAGGGGTGATCTCCACCCTATGTTATTTGAGGATATCTCACATTTGCATCCAACCCTTAGTTGTTTTTATTTTAAAATTATTCCAAAGCTCCTTAGAATAGTCACTTCCTCCATTTCTATGTTTTTTTCCTCATGTAATCTAATAGATAGTGTTTCCATTAACTTACTCATAATACTCTTCCATATCTGCTCCCTTGTTCTATGCTCTGATTTAAATATGCATGAATTTTGTTCTAGCCATAACTACCACCATATGAAGCTAGGTCCCAACTTCCATGCCATTTTCATTATTTTAGTCTTAAAGTTGCACTATTTCCATTTCTCATAAAAGCTTTCCTAGCTATCAAATATTTTCCAACACTGTCTCATCTGCATCCACCAACTAATCCATGTCTTTGGAAAAATAACATCCAAAAAAGAGGTGATTCAAGGTCTCTTTTACATTTCCATACATAACACATTTGGAAGGCTTGTAGAAACATCTTTTTCAAAAATTATCAAATGTCAAACACTTTCTATGGTTAATTAGCCATGAGAAAACGTTTTTTGACATCCTTCCATTTTTCAAACAAATATCCATAGAAGTGGTGTTGGGGCAATCCCATATCCATAGGCTGCCTTATATCCCTCCTTTGCCTTATAGATTCCCAACTTGCTTCCTCCCCATTTAAGTATATTCCTCTTAAAACCATACTACATTGGGTGTCTTTGGAGATGTCTCCATAGTTTTTTGGTCAGTTTCTCTATTCCCCTCACTGACCATTCTCGAGGATGTTTCCATTGTAGTAATTTTGACACATGTTGATTCCATGATTTCATATAGTAAGAGACTTTCCACCACCCTGCCTTTTGGATCTCTACTTTCCATATCTCCATCTATGGGAATGTCTAAATAGTTGGTTGGGATTGATTCCATAAATCCTCCCAAAATAAAGCATCCTTTCCATCCCCTAACTGCCAATATAGGTATGGATTTTTTAGCTCTTGGCCTACTTCCATTGTTCTCCATACTGTAGATCCCTCTCCTTCCACTTTGAGTCTTGGGATTTTTTTCTCAACCACTCCTGAATAATATTTATCTTGTAATAGTTTGCTCCGTAAGACCCTAGTAGTTTTAATCCATCTCCATTATAGCTTCCCTACTAGTGCCTTGTTGTTTTGGGATGTTGATCTTATCCCCAATCCTCAATTTTTTGGTTGGCATATCTTCCCCCACCCAACTAGTGTTAATTTTTGTTCTTCCCTTGCACCTGATCATAATAAAATTTTTGTGTGCTTGTCAATATCTTTTAGAATTCCCTTTGGAGCTTGAAGTATGGAAAATTTATAAACTGGGAGGGCTTATAGCATATATTTAATCATTGTAAGCCTTCCTCCCAAGCTTACCCATTTGTGTGTCTAGTTGCTCAACTTAGCATGTAGTTTATCAATCAACCCTTTCCACTCCTTGATTTTTATTTTATTTGCAAATAAAGGTACTCCTAAATACTGCATGGCTAAAGGAGTTTCCATGAAGTTCAAAAATTGTATAATTTTATCTCACCCTCTTCGTTGTACTGAAAACACTATTTGATATTTTTTTCATTAAAAGTTTTCCCAATAGCTTGAGTATACCCATATAAAAATTATTTTACATTTCTTGTTACTAGGAGATTGGCTTGACTAATAAGAGCAGTATCATCCATAAATTGGAGGTGATTTATCTTGATTTGAGAACTTATTTTCAAACCCCTTAGCCTCCCCTCTTGTCTCCATTTTTTAACAGTCTCCCTAGACCCTCTGCATAAAGAATAAAAAGGTAAAGGGAAATAGGGTCCTCTTGCCTCAACCCCCTTCCTGCTATGAACATGGGAGAGGGACTACCATTTACCAAAATTGAGAATGATGTAGTATGTGTACATGATTTTATCTAGTCTCTCCACCCCTCTACAAAGCCCATTTTTTCTAAAATACTTTGCATAAAGGACCAATCTACTCTATCATAGGCTTTAGAAAGATATAATTTAATAAATATACTTGGGTTATTTTGCTTGAAAATTTTGTGTATCACCTCCTAGGTGTAACAACCTCAGTATACTCACATGGGTTGTATCACAGAATCAGGCCAAATATTTTCAAAGGGTATTTTTTTTAAATTTAAACCATAGTTATGTTTTTAAGAGTGCCTTTATGTTCATAGCAGTTTTGTTTCAATAAATGTAATATTATCATAATATTTTAGTTAGTACAAGCATATTATACCACTTTTGGGTTTGAGATTACTGCAGAGAACCACCCAAGTGGATGAGATTGGATAAATCCCATGAAATGGGCCATTATGTGGAATCGACTTACCTCATTTTCATCCTTGTGTTCTGGCATGAGGGTCGAGCCACAACCAGGGTTATCCTTTAGGGCCCATAACACCTAGAGGGGGACACTTTATTTCCCCATCCCTTAGCATTTGTAAATAGATGACCTATCTAGTCAACTTATTCAATCTTAGTATGTAAGGGATCAACGTATATATGCCCAGTGTCTGGTTGATTGTCTACTTCTTGGAGTTAGCTAGAGCCATGTCAATACCTTGGTCTTGGACTTGATCACACATGCCCATTATGACTCACGATCATTCATCCCATACCAAACGTCATGGCTAATCTATCTAAGTCAAATGAACATAGGATTTATCATAGTACTACCTGAGCAACAACCTAGGGGTGACATCCCATACTGTCCTCTCGTTACCAGTTTTGACAAAGTATCTTGTTCTGACCAATTTCGTCAGACTACAATTGCTCCCGAGGCACGTGTGCATACCCACACCTCAACAACATTGTGTGTTTACAAATGTTATCATTTATCCTTCCCAATAAATTAATCCATACTCTACTTGGTAAAGGTTCTACTAGTATTTTTTCTATTGAAGAGTTTTCAAGGCAAAGGATTCTTTAGACTTGTTTAAACAAGCTCTTCATAATAGCTAATATTTTAAGTAATTTTCAATAAGTATTCAATTATCTAACTATTTCTAATAATCAGACACCTACTTGCAATAGCAATTCTTTCTAAAAGAGACATAATTATGTGACTAATATATTTAGATGACTACTCCTTTTACCTATACCCACCCAGGTAACAATACTAAATATAAAACTACACTTTTCTTAGTTTATACTCTTAAAAAGTATTCATTAGCAATCTAAAACAATGCACATACAATATTTTTTTTTAGTTACTTAAAATGGAATACTATTTAATGATATCTTACTAACGTCTACACTCACCTACTATTTTCGAGATCAAACTTGTAATATTATCGGACTAGCACAGACAGAATTTGCTCAACTCACTTAACATGCTTGTAAGACTTTTTGTAATAATTGAGGAACCCACCATTTTATTTTATATGTTTTCATCATTAATTAAAAACTGAATATCTATTTCAGATTTTATTGTGGTGAAATGTAGAGCAAACTACTACACAGGAACCCCATTCTCGGTTCTCTAACTTATAACACAATAGCAAAGAAGTTTATACTACTTTAATGATAGCTAGGATCTACTATTCCATCTAGAATTTGTCTGCCTTCAACAAAACCACCTTGCTCACTTGAAATCAGATTTGGTAAAAAAGGTTTTAACCTCTCTACCATAAGCTTTGTTAATATATTGTATACTACATTACATAGTGAAATAGGCCTATAATTATTAAATATCTCACTAGGTGGACCCCTAGGAATTAAAGTGATAAAAGTATGATTCAGGGATTTTAACATTTTCTTACTTTGTCTGATTTCCTCTAGTGCCTCCATCACTGCTTGGCCCACAATTTCCCAAATTTTTTAATGAAATTAAATGGGGAAACCATCTAGTCCTGGGGTCTTTCCTATTTGTATTATTTGTATTATCTGTGATGTTTCTTCCAAATAAATTTCCTCCATTAATAATTTAATGTGTTCAGGTTTGACTAATTACATAATTACCTCTAGTATCTTCTCCTACCATGTTGCATTTAAATTTTCATTGCTACTAAAAATAGTATGGAAGTACTAATTTGCTATAGTTTTCATTTCACTTCCACTGGTTTTTATCTGACCCATCATATCTATAAGACCTTTAATTCTATTATGTTGTATTCTAGCTGTTGTTGTCTTATGAAAGAAAGTTGTGTTTTGATCACCCTCCTTTAACCATGTAACACTGGCTCTTTAACTCCAATAGATCTCTTCTTTTTCCTCCAAATATTTCTCTCTCCTAATAATTTTTGCCTCACATTGCAACAAATCTTCCATAATAGTTTCTTGTCTTATCTCCTGAGCAATCTTCCCCTCCTGGTCCTTGATTTCATTATTTTGGTTCTAGTGAGTTCCTTCTTGTGTTTACTCCAACCCTTTAGTTGGGTATTTACATATTTCAGTTGTTTGTGGAATTTGAATTGGGTTTTCCCAAATCTTGGTTCCCTAATTCCTACCATTCCTTTATGTGGTCCTCCAAATCCTCATCTTTCAACTACCATAGCTCAAATTTAAAAGTTCCTACAACTTTATGATTATCTTCTTCTATGGTATGGCTTACTGGAAAATAATCTAAAGAAATCCTATCCGTGACCCTCGCTTGATGCTTGGTATGCAGGTATAATTCCTCCCCCATGAAGAAACAATCCAATAAATATTTGATTGTCTCCCCTTCCTTTCTTCTATTTGTCCAGGTCATGGAGCTATCCACAGTTGGGATATCTATTAGATTCATTTGACATGTTATTGCTAAAAAGAACCTATCATTTTTCTCCAACATGGCTCTACCTCCTTGTTGTTTATCTATTTTAAGATTTGCATTGAAGTCTCCTCCCACAATCCATTGGTTCTCTGGGTATTTACCCCTAAAATTCTGGATGGCTACCCATTGATCCCTTTGTAATTTGATTGTTTATGCTCCATAGAAATCAACTATAGTCCAATTTTTCTTGTTTTTCCTGTTTTGTAACCAAACCATCAACACCCCTCTTGTGGAGTTACCGCTATCTCTAGAAACAGTTAGTGATTCTACATAGTGGCCAATCCCCTTGATTTCCCCTGTGCTGATTG
The DNA here is from genome assembly GCA_028583015.1 of Wollemia nobilis. Classification (NCBI taxonomy): domain Eukaryota; kingdom Viridiplantae; phylum Streptophyta; class Pinopsida; order Araucariales; family Araucariaceae; genus Wollemia; species Wollemia nobilis. The sequence goes on from JAQPPZ010016927.1 coordinate 7,586,244, forward strand.
AGTAAGGATCTATCCTTTTTTCATATCCTCCTATTTATTTTTTGTAAGTCATCTTGCATTTTGGTTTCCTATAACAAAATTATATTTGGATTACCTTTAGGGCAACTGCCTAAACCCATCACATTCCAAGTAATTAATATCATTGAGAATTGTGAGAGAAAAATCAGCCATCGATTTTACCTTTCCATTCTAGTTCAAATTTCTTCCTTGTTCTTCCATATTTCCCTTGTTTGACTTCCTCCCTACCAATTGGTTTGGTTTTTGTTTCTTATCCACTTGATAAATCCTTACATTAGGACCATATTTATTCTTATTTACTTATTTCATATCTATTTCCTGATTTAAGACTATCCCTTGCTCTATTTTCCCTCATATGGTCTCTCTCATGGGTTGAATCTCTTCCATGAGAGAGGTTGTGTCTGGTTCTGCTCATTGATTATTCTCTGACACTATATTGGAGTATTGTTCCTAATCAACCAATGTGACTTGCTAAGAATCCTCCTCTAATACTTCCATTTGAAAATCCCCTTCTATTTCTAAGCTTCCCAGTTGTTTGAATATATCATATCTATTGTTTTTTCTTCTCACTTTTTCTCCTTGTTTTTGATTACTTTGCTGATTTATTTTGTTTGGCCTTCTGATTACTTTTTGGAAGTCCTTATAGTTTTTGGGTCTTTCCCTTACTTCTAATTTATATTTTGCTGAAGATATTGGACCGCCATGTTAATATTTGCTTTTATTCCCTCTTGTTCAAATTGATGATTCTTAACTATTGGGCACATTCTAGCCAGATGTCCATGAGCGTGATACACCCAATATCTGAATGGAATAGCCTCATAATATAGTTGTAGGTGCTAGACAAAATTCCCTATTTTTAGGTCTATCTCTATTAGAAGAGGTTTATTGAGTTCCATTTCTACACAAACCCTATCAAACGTTATCATCCTCCTAAAACCGTTTCTCTTGATCTACCTTGATAATGACCTAGTGAGTTGCCTAGTACCTCCTCTTTCCAAAATTCAAGGGGAAGAGCAAATAATCTTACCCATATTGGTACTACAATAAATTTCACCCTTGGGTTGAATCCCATCTTCCATGGTTTCAATAATAGTCCTGTTGGTCCATAATGATACGACCCTCCCTCAAATACTTTTTATCAGGCTGCCATTGATGTGAACTCTATAGAAAAATATCCATTTGGGAGAATTAGAATTTTGTATTCTCCTTCCAAATGCTATTGTTTCCTTATCCTTGTGTGGAGGAAGTGCATGGATAGTTTGAAACCCATAAATTTACCTTTTAGGTTGTGTTTCATATTATAAACTATATCCTTACCTATCTAGTCCTCTGCTATAGCTTATCTTGATATGAGATTCCTTGTTTTGAAGGATATGGTATCGAAGTACCTATGACCCCCATTCTTGGTTGTGATCCTTACTATTGAAAGACCCTCCAACAAGATTGATCCTCTATGATGGTGTTTTTTGCATGAAAATATTCTTCAAGCCTCTTCCCTAGCCTTTGAAATCCTAGTTTGATTCCTTAGACCATCCTCTCATATAGACTTAGGAATGTTAGTTCAACCCAATGTCACATTCTATTTAAAAAATATTTTTATTTATTAAGGTTGGATAGTGGTAAGTTAGAATGAAAGAGTTTAATTTTTAACTTAATGCATTACCTTTGGACTTGAGTAAATATGTCCTTAATAATAATAAGGAAAAAAGAAGAGAAAAAAAGTCTTCATACAAGAATGAGGTTAATGTAATAGTGTAATTAAGAAGTTTGAAAAAGAGCAAAGAGTTTCATAGCTTAGATTAAAGTTCTATTTAGATGGCTAAAATTTAACCTACATCCTACTTCAAGTGGTATAAATTTAAGTGGTTATAAAAACATAGATTTAAAATGGGAATATCTTGTATGATTTTATATTAAATAAAATATGTGATTTGTCAAATAAAAAAAAATGGGTTACCTGAAAAGTTTAGATATTTTTTTTTGAAAAGTTTGAAAATATTATATTATGGAGAATTTATTTACAAGTTGGTATGGTACTCCTCCCAGCCTTAGACAACAAGAGCACCCGTTCCCTCTTTTTTACTTTCCAAAAAACTTCCATGACTCTAAATCCCTAGAAACTAAGAGCTAACCACTCTTGATTACAAAATAAAAAGGAGACTTGCATTAGAGCCAAACCTCATTGTTAGAGTATATTACATTATTGGGTACATGTTAATGTACCACCTTGGGTACATAACTAGAGTAGGAGCTTACTTTAGAGTAAAGTTAAGTAGTTACTTCAAGGAATGTAATAAATGCACAAGTGTTAATCTGCAATGATGTAAATGTACAAAGATTCCACTTGTACATGAGTCATAGGAAAGGTAGATGAAGATTCATAGGTAGAGTAAGGTCCAAGGAACCTATATTCCTATATATAGACCTTATAGTGAGTGAAATGAGAGTAGTAGAGGATATAGTGTGTGTGGTAGAGAATATAGAGTGTGCATAGTATATATTGGTAGTGGAGTACAATGTAGCTCCTTAAGAATAATTTATGAAGTGTTCATGTCCTCCATCATATTGCATTGTACTATTTTTGTGAGATTTCATTAATGACATATTTTTGAGTTATTGTAGAAGTTTATCTTATAGTTTTCCTACATATTATAGTGTCATTATCATATAGTTATCATAGCTTGCTTATCTTACATCTTGTGGTTGCATTTCCTATATCATATACTCATCAAAAGCTAATAGTGGTATCAAAGCACATGGTAGATCGATAGGAAATAAGGAAATCCACAAGTGAGATCGAGAGGAATTAAAAAATCTCATTTAAAATTTTTTTGAGATTGCATTTGGCTAGAGTCTTTTCATAGAGTTGCAAAAAAACTCGTGAAGACTAGGACTCAACGTTGATTCCACTAGATTGACAAATCAACTAGTGAAGATTTATTGTCTCTAGATTTAGATTTCTTTCCATTATAATCCTAATACTTTGTTGCAGGAAAAGGAGATTCAAAGAAATTTGGAAAGCTTCCTACAAAGAGCTAGGAAGAATATATTCTTTAGAATCAATCCAACACCAAAAGCAAAAATGAAAGATCAAATATTTGGAGGCCTATAGAAAAGATCTTGTTGCTATAGATTGTAGACCTAGAAATTTTAGAAGAAGAAAAGACCATAGGAGCCTTGTTGTATATTCGAGGAAGAAGAGACTCCAGAAAAGAATCCAAATTATATTAGAGGTTGGTGATCTCCATTGAATATTGAAGACTGCAAATCAAGGAGGAGGTCCTAGAAAGAATATCCCATTAGAAGAGGAAGAGACTCAAGGAAAAGAGTCTTGAAAATTATTAGATAACTCCATTGAAAGTTGAAGAGAAAACCCTTAGAAGATCTTATTGAATAACTTATAGTCTTAGAAGACTGAATATTGAGGACTAGCAAAGGTCCAATACCAAATATCAATAGCAATAGATTTCAGAGATCCAAGAGGAAGATATCATTACCAACACTTCTACAATAGAAGGTTGAAGGAAAAGTCTCATTGGGAAGACTAGAAAAGTTGCGAGAGTGAAGACCCTAGAGAAGAGGTCTTAAGGAGAAACAAGGAGAAGGCTTGGTGAGACTCATTGAAGGAGATTAAAAGAATGCCATTGAAGGAGTTCCTAGGAGAACTCATTGCAGAAATTTACCACCAAGGAGAAGTTCCTGATAAAGGAATATTTTGAGACAATTGTTACCATTTGAAAATAAGCCCAAATGAAGATAGATTTGGCAAGAAGCTTTCCAAATTTTGAAGGAGATTGGTGAAGACCTCAAGAATTTTAGATTATTGAGAGGAAGCCTAGATTGAATTTAGATTTCAATAAGGAGGAAGAAGGATAAAGGATATTGGAGAAACTACCAAAACTGAGAGGTTTGAATATTGCCATTGAAGGGTTGAAGGCTCATTCGAAGAAAGGAGATTTATTGGTTTCTACAATAGAAAACTGAAGGGTTCTTGAAGGAAAATATTAGCAATTATTTGGAGGATATCCCTACCAATTTTTTTAGATTCAAGGACAACATTTCAGTGGAGATATTTATTGCTTTGCAATATAAAATTTTTAGATTTGAGGGCAACAAGAAAGCAATAATTTGGGTAGTAAGTTATAGGGTTTCAAAGCTACAAATAGGTGAATTAGAGAATTATTTTGGACAGTTAATAAGAGTTGCAAGTTCATCCTGTAAAATGTAGCAGTAAGGTGAATCTAATCACCTCACAATACTTCATCTCAAGGTTATGCACAGTGGTGAATATTCACAAATTGGGCTAATATTAGGATTTCCAAAATTTGAAATTGACGAATATGAGGACCCTCAACGTCAGCCCATTCGCTTGATATTTTTAGGATTAATTTTTTCTTAGGGTCAATTCACCATAATATATATCCAAACATAGGCATATTAACCATTTATACAATATAAAACTGAAGGTTTCTTGAAGGAAAATATTAGCAATGATTTGGAGGAGATCCCTAACAAATTTTTTAGATTCAAGGACAACATTTTAGTGGAGATATTTACTGCTTTGCAATATAAAATTTTTAGATTTGAGGGCAAAAAGAAAGCAATAATTTGGATAGCAAGTTATAGGGTTTCAAAGCTACAAATAGGTGAATTAGAGAAGAGGTGTTAAGGAGAAACAAGGAGAAGGCTTGGTGAGACTCATTGAAGGAGATTAAAAGAATGCCATTGAAGGAGTTCCTAGGAGAACTCATTGTAGAAATTTACCACCAAGGAGAAGTTCCTGATAAAGAAATATTTTGGGACAATTGTTGCTATTTGAAAACAAGCCCAAATGAAGATAGATTTTGCAAGAAGCTTTCCAAATTTTGAAGGAGATTGGTGAAGACCTCAAGAATTTTAGATTATTGAGAGGAAGCCTAGATTGAAGTTAGAATTCAATGAGGAGGAAGAAGGATAAAGGATATTGGAGAAAATACCAAACTTGAGAGATTTGAATATTGCCATTGAAGGGTTGAAGGCTCATTCGGGGAAAGGAGATTTGTTGGTTTCTACAATAGAAAAATGAAGGGTTATTGAAGGAAAATATTAGCAATGATTTGGAGGAGATCCCTACCATTTTTTTTAGATTCAAGGACAACATTTCAGTGGAGATATTTACTGCTTTGCAATATAAAATTTTTAGACTTGAGGGCAACAAGAAATCAATAATTTGGGTAGCAAGTTATAGTGTTTCAAAGCTACAAATAGGTGAATTATTTTGGACATTTAATAAGAGTTGCAAGTTCATCCAGTAAAAGGTAGCAGTAAGGTGAATCTAATCACCTCACAATACTTCATCTCAAGGTTATGCATAGTGGTGAATATTCACAAATTGGGCTAATATTAGGATTTCCAAAATTTGAAATTGACGAATATGAGGACCCTCAACGTCAGCCCATTAGCTTGAGATTTTTAGGATCAATTTTTTCTTAGGGTCAATTTGCCATAATATATATCCAAACATAGGCATACTCATTGGAAAGTACTTTTTAAGTTTGATCTAATGGTGGTGTTTTTATGAAGTTATAAGGTGATTTAATAGGTCAAAATGTACCCCAAATATGATATTACTTTTTAGGGATTCAAATGCCCCAAATTTTGGTGTGAAGATGATTTATTTGATTTGCTTAGGATTCGCCTTGATTCACCTTGATTTCAATTAGGATTCACCATTTTTTTACAAGTATATTTTAAGTCCAACTCCTTATGCATAACCCTACTTCATCTACATAAATCATTAAGGTAAGCAACTTGGGTGCAAGAAGGTTCATTAGTTGAACTTAATTATTTTTTCGTTATCAAGTTCCATTAGGCACCTTATTAAGGTTTAAAAGTTGCAAAGAGAAGGTTGCATATTAAAATATTCAAGGGAGTGTAGAAGATAGTTTCTTATAAAGGTTAATACCTACACATTAAAATAGGAGTTAGATAATTTTCAACAGAAATAAAAATATCATCTTCCTATTATCTAGAAGACATTACTCTTAAGTGAGAGTTGTAGAGATTATAGTGCATTTGAGAGTTATTATTAGTACATATTATGAGTTACTTTGAAGGAGAAATAAGGTAATATTACTATTGCACTATTCTAGCTATTCTTAAGTGCATTAAGTTGAAGTTATCATTAGTGCATTATACTAATTACCCTTAAGATTTTAAAGTGCATTAAGAGTTTATCAAGAAGGAATTTTTAGTGCATAAAATAGGGTAAGAGTGAAGTGTCTAGAGACACTGTTGAGCACATGAAAGCTGCAAAATTTTGTGGTAAGGATAAGCCACTGAAAGAGCAATATAACATCCATAGATTGGAGTAGAGAACCACCTTATCAAAGAAGAAAGAAATATATTGTAAATCTAGGAAAGGAACATTGGACTATTATGAAGATGATCTTCAGATACTTGAGTGGAACTACAGATTATGTTATTTATTATGAAGGAAAATCTAGAGACAATGATATTGTAAATCTACAAGGATTTGTGGATGTTGACTGGGCTGGAGATCTTGATAAGAGAAGATCCACGAGTGCTTATGTGTTTAGGCTGTTTGGAGGGGCAATACGTTGGATGAGTAAAAAGCAATCAATTGTTGCTTTATACACTACGAAAGCAAAGTATATTGTAGAAACTCATTCCAGTAAAGAAGCAGTGTGGCTACAAAGGTTGTGTTCAACAATTGGCATTAAATAGAAGGCTATGAGAATTAACACTGATAGTCAGAGTGCAATATTTTTGGCAAATAATCTTGGTTTTCATGATCGGTAAAAATATATTGATATAAAGTACCATTTTTTGAGATAGATGATTGAAGAGAACCAAGTGATATTTGAGAAAGTTGATACAGAGAATAATACTGCTAATTCGTTAGCAAAGGTTGTACCTACTAAAAAAATTTCTTGGTGTAAAAGATCTATGAGTATGGTTACCCTTGATAGTTGACAATGGAAGTTGTTAGCCCCTATGGAAATTATTCAACAAGTGGGAGAATGTTGGAAATATGTTGAATATTTTCCATGTTATTCTAGTGGGTTTAACACTAAAAGGTACTGGACGCTGTGTACGATATTCTCGTCGAGGTTCAAGGTCAGGTCGGGCCCCGAATAGGGGTTTGGGGGTGGTAGCCATCCAAAAAGTAGGGGTCCAGGGGTGGCAGCCTTCAGTAAAATTTATAGGGTTTTTTAAGTTCTATTTATACCCATATGGGCTTTTAGGGTTACTATATTTAAACCCTTACTTTTTTTACCCATGATATTGTAAAATCTATGCATGTGCCTTTGTTATATATATCACACTTGCATTAGGGTTTGAAGAGATAGAAGGAGAATATTATTGTATTGGAGATGGTCAAGTTAGTACAATAATAAGATAATATTGTGCTGGTTTTCACGGTTGAGGGTTTCTAGGATAAATATTGTGTAATGTGTGAATCTACTATCTGCTTCCTTTGATTATTCAATTACTTCTATTCTAGTTTTAGTTTATTGGGGCTCTTTATTTCTCTTCACTTATCAAATAAGTAAGAAATATTTAAAATGTACCATAAAAACCTCAAGTCTTTAGTGTATTTCAAGGTGGATTCATCTACATCATTGCACCCTACTCTATGTAGCAAATCAAGTGCAGAAGCTAGAGTGTCTAAGAACACTACTACAGTGAGCCTATTACAGTCTACAAGGGGCTGCATCATCAAGACAAAGGTGCACTAGAAAGGAGACTACATTACCCATATTTCAACCATTAAAGTGGGCATTTTACACAGTCTAAAGGAGCTCTGATAGCAAAAGATAGAGCTATACAAGGGCTCGGTATCCTTACATTTGAGGTGTCAAAAAACACCCAACTCAACACCAATGCAACTAGATTAAATACCTACATAGTGCATAAGGAAAGTACAATCTAAAGTGCTAGGAAGTAGAGCATTCCAAAAGGCTCGATAGCAAACCAATCAAGGTGTTAACGGATACCATAGTTTTGTTCTACAATAACAAGGAAACAACACCATAGAAAAGGACACCTATCATGGTGCAAAACCTATAGTAAAAGGAGAATAGCAAGGTAATCCAAGCATCAATAGTGCAAGTTGGAAACAACACATAATAGTTGGTAAGGTAAAGAGAAGATAAGGTGAGTTACCTAAGCAATAGAAGTGCCATCCATCTATGTTGGAGAACAACCATTGCCAAGAAGCCAAGCTAACCTGCAAATGGAGTTAGAGAGAATAAGTGTTAAAGAAAACAAATAAGCCAAGATAAGCTCTAGGGTTAAAATGAACGTTGAGCTATTTGATTCCATGCAAAGAAGGTGCTTCCATTTGTCTTAACACTGCCAAGAATCGAGTGCCACTTGGCACAAGGGAAGTAAGAGCGTTTGAAATCCTCCATAACGCTTGAGTTCAAGAAGAATTCCTAGGTTGGTGAGGTGTTTCAAGTTTGATTATTTAATCATTATTCAATGCTCAATAAGAAAGGGTGCTCAAATAAAGTAACGCCTTCACTATCACTTCAATGCTTAAGAAGAGCATCTTCAACGCTCACCAACCATAGCTAACACTCAAGAGAGACACTCAGACCTACACCATGTAGCAGAATGATAAGTGCTATGCCATATAAGGAGAATATCAATGCCTTAGGTAATACCTAGTGCCACTTGGCACTTGGTCAAAGAAAGGGGAAGCATACTTATATCCACCAGAAGTAAGAGCGCAGATAGAGGAAGCACATCTCTAGTGAGACTTGAGCACAAAAATCAAAGTGTATTAAGAGGAGAAAGAGACATCCTAGAAGAGCATCATTCGAAGGAAGAGCATTGAATTATCATGGAGAACATGCAAAATTTATAGCACTCATAGTTTACACATCGACGTCAAGCCCATCGCCAATCAGCATGTAGAATTCAAAGGTATATTTGCACTAAACGTTTTCTTTCATTAAATTATAAAAGGAGGTATAAGGTAGCATATATATCTAAGGTTTAAGTTATATTGCATTGGAGTATCTATAACCTTAGAAAGGAAAGCAATTAAATCAAAGAGTGCATAACCTTAAGAATTAGCTCAAGGAGCATTATATCAAATATTTATAAATAATTAAGTAGGAGAAATAAGGATTTCTACCTTAGATAATTAATATTATTTTGTAAATATTATTTTCTAAAGTTCCAAAATAGGGAGATATAAGGTATACTACATCAAAACCTTAGACAATTGGAATTTAGAAAATTGATCTATTGAAAATGTAAGGATAGAGAAGCAACATTATTGTTTGCTTTAAAAGAGTTGGAAATTTTTTGCTTATACTTATCTCATAGTCACATTAAAGGGACAATATAAATCCAACCATATAAAACTCCATCAAATTGAAAAGTGCATAAGATCAGTAGGAGAAATAAGGTAAATAGAAGTTTATTATTATATTACCATCATTCTCAAAACATTACAAAATAAACTCAAAAGGTGAACTAATAGTTTCTAAACACTTTATCAAGACTAGAGCATACTCTAAATACTAAGGAGTTATAAGGATGTCTACTCTAAAGAACACATTAAATAATGTAATTAGAAAAAGAGCAAGGAAAATACCAATTTTATTTAAAAGCATGATTGATGATTCAGAGAATTCAATGGATAGTAAGGAAGATGCAAATGGAAAAGAAGAAATAGTAAGACTAAAAAATATTTCTAAAAAATCATAAACTAATAGTTTGGTGAAAGTAGATTATTTAGGAAGATCTTCTAGTGATATAATAAAGGGAGTTGATGATAATTATACTAATGAAGATATTGAAGATCATATTTAAAAGGTAGAAAAGAATATTGATGAAAAAGACCTCATACAAACTTATGAAAGAAGTAAAGATGGAATAGCTTCAATTGTACACACATGGTTTAACCATTTCATCAAGAAAATAGATAAATGTGATATTCCTAAAATAAACAACAAAGTATTTGGAATACTTTTACTATGCTCCTATTGCAGCCAATTTGGTCATGAGAAGGTAAACTGCTAGAGTTTCCATCCCTATAAATATTATGGAGGAAAATCTCATTCATATTACTCCTGTTACTACAAAGACAAGTACTATAAAATATTTGAGGAGAGACTAATATTCAGATTAGATTGTTTCTTCCAAGTTCTTATTTCAAAAGCATCCACTAACAATGAGTTCAAGCTTGATATTTTTGAAGATCAAGGAAATAAGCCATACAAAAAATTGATAAACAGAAAAGGAAGCAATTTTGATCCATGTATGACTTGCAATATTATAATATCACTAGTACATAAAGGATACCTCGAATATTGCAAGATCAAAGACTCTTCCAAATACTTTGAAACAACAAAAACTAGTGGAATAAAAAAGACAAGAAAAGACAACATGAAGACAAAAGCAGAAGATGAAAAACCTGAACAAGATGAAGATACTCATCCAAATTTAAACAAAGAAGATAATGAAGGAAGCAAGAGAGTAGAGTTCAAATTTCAAAACCAATATAAAGATCCATATTAAAGGCTAAAGTCTTAAATACCCAAATAATGTAATCCAAGGGGTGTTAGAGTATATTACATTATTGGTTACATGTTAAAGTACCATCTTAGGTACATAACTAGAGTAGGAGTTTACTTTAGAGTAAAGTTAAGCAGTTACTTCAAGGAATGTAATAAATGCACAAGTGTCAATGTGCAATGATGTAAATGTACAAAGAGTCCACCTGTACATGAGTCATAGGAAAGGTAGATAAAAAGTCATAGGTAGAGTAAGGGACCAGGAATCTATCTTCCTATATATAGGCCTTATAGTGAGTGAAATGAGAGCAGTAGAGGATATAGTGTGTGTGGCAGAGAAAATAGAGTGTTCATAGTATATATTGGTAGTGGAGTACAATGTAGATCCTTAAGAACAATTTATGGAGTGTTCATGTCCTCCATCATACTGCATTATACTATTTTTGTGAGCTTTCATTAATGGCATATTTATGAGTTATTGCAAAAGTTTATCTTATAGTTTTCCTGCATATTATAGTGTCATTATCATATAGTTATCATAGCTTGCTTATCTTACATCTTGTGGTTGCATTTACTATATAATATACTCCTCAAAAGCTAACAATACTAATATACGTGTCTGTGCTAGCTGTTCAAATTAGCCAAATGTAGAATTTGATTGCCAACGCACTCAATCCTATCATCCTCGGTATCCATACCAATATTCTACCAAAATCTTACCTCATTGTCAACACGTCTTATATAGGAAGCTTAAAACTATATTCAAAGCTCTACCCACATAAGTTGGTATCATATCATCTAATTCACTCCATAATTGCTTAATTTGGGTAACAAGAATTCTCAACCTCCATGTGTCCAAAGAAAATTTCCTCATGCAATCTAGAGCTCCTATCAAGATTTGAGAAATTAATTTTATGATTATCCTCCTATGGTTGTGTCTTACCATATAGAGAGAAGCAAATTTGATAGCTAAGGCTTATTCTTCATTTTTTGTGGTATTTCCCATGCCCTATAACTCCCATTGTATCATTGTATCAATATGAATCATGTAGGCCATTAAAATTCTAGCATTGCTCGAATTGCCTTTTATAGCTCCATCAATGTTAATTCTAATCTAACCTTTTGGGAGTGCCTTCCAACTGGATTTGTCATGCTTCTCCTATAATTCAACTTCCTCCTCCACTATCCCTATATCAACTTGATTTTTCTCTTTAGCATATACTACCATAGTTTTCGTGGCTTTGCTCCAATTGACCCACTAGATGTCATCCACGAAGAAGAAGGTTACTCTAAAAAATTGCTATTTCTTTCCATCCATAATTGCCACAAAATAAAATTTGATCCAAGCTTCCACCTGATATGAAGAGCTTAAACTTTATATCTACCACTCTTCCATATTTTCCAAATACTAATTTGGTTTATATCAACATTGGCTTGGATTTTATAAGCTACGAACCATCTCTCCTATATCTGGTGCATGAATGGGCACTCAAACATCAGGTGGTCACTGTTTCCTCTATTTTGTAGCATAATGCACACTGGGATGGGCTAATAATTCCCTTATACCTTAGATTATCAGAGATAAGAATTCCATTGTGCATGAATTGCCAAGAAAAAAAGTTTACTTTTGGCTAGCCTTTGGATTGACTAATTTTTCTCCAATCCTCAACCTAATATGCATGAGAAGGAGGGTTTGGAAGGATCTCTTCATATCCATCCTTTATTGTGTAGACTCCAAGACTCTCATAGTCCAAGCTAATTCATCCTCCTCATCCCTACTTGTGAGAAATATTTCTCTAGGATTTTAGTCATGACAGGTACCAATTCTAGAGGGATTGGAATTGGCCACTCAACCAAATTTTTGAGCTACTTAAATGCATAGTCCTCAAGCTATTTGGTATTGAAATAACTTTTGATCTTTATCCAACCCTTGCTTTCCATGACTATTTTTATCAGTTGTAATTTTGATAATTCAATAATGATAGGTGGGTATTGATCCCATGAATATGTCCAAAATCGTGCCTGCTCCCCTCTCCCTACTTTTTGAAATAATCTATATTTTTCTACCTGAGATCCTAGATTTAGTGCTTGCCACACTAGGGACCCATTACCATCCAAAGAGAAATGACTCACATCATTCATATTCACCTATCCCAAATATTTACTAGTTAAAACTCTACTGAATAAAGGAGTTGGCTAGGATATTCACCTCCAATAAATCTTTCTAGCCAAAGATTTATTATTTAGCTCCAACATACTCAGGCCCAAGCCTCTCTATGTTTTGGGCTAGCTTACTTTATCCCAACCTACTAACACCCATTTTCGCTCTCCTTTTGCTCCTCCCCATAAATGTTTTTTGACCATATTGTCCAACTCTTTCCTTCTATTATATGGGGCAACAATGATAGAAATTTGTAGACTAGCATGGCCTAAATGACTGACTACAAGAGAGTTAATCTAATCCCAAAGTTTAACCTTTTATGATACCTATGGTTAATTCTATATTTAATATAGTCCACAAGATTCCTCTAAAGAACAATCTTCAGCTTTTTAAAATGCATAAGGATCACCAAATAGACCACTAGCAAAGAAGTCCTCATAACTTCCAAAATCTCTAGAATTCTATCCTGAAGACTTCGATCAAGATTGAAGAATACCACTTTGGATTTTTAATAGTTGATGACTTGATTTGTGGTCCAAAGATAAATGTTAAGAGTACATTTGATAATTATTGCTTCCCTAGGGTTGGCCACTCCCATCAATCTTGTGTTATACATGAACTATAGGTGAGCCAAAACCTAATTACCCACCTTGATACTTATGAGCAAACCCTATTGTATTCTCCTCAAGATAAGTCTACATAAGCCCTCAACCATTATGAGAAAAAGATAAGGAGAACAAGGATATCCCTAATGAAGTCCTTTGGTGGCTCCAAATGGTTGTAATGGAATACCATTGATTAATACTAAGTATGTTAGAGTAGAGATACAACTCATGACCCACTCTATCCAATCTTGAGAGAAGCTAAAGGTTTCCATCATCCTTTCCAATAAGCTCCACTCCACCCTATCATAATACTTTGACATATCCAATTTTATGAACATTTCTATATTGCTAGATTTTTGCATTGAGTGGATTACCTCCTGAGTTAGAACCACATCATCCAAGACCTACCTTCCCTCTATGAAACTCCCTTGTTCTAAGGAGATAATGTTGTTTAGAAGTGGTTTTAGTTATTCAACCATTACCTTCATGATTATTCTATATATGATATTGCATAAGGCGACAGGTCTATAGTCTAAAATATGCACCTCCTTCTCCCCTTTTAGAATTAAGGCAAATAATATTTGATTTAATGCTTGAAGTATTCTTTTACTGCCACTGGACTCCTCTATAAAAACTATAACATTATCCTCTAAGTTGTACTAGAAGGTCTGGAAAAACTCGATTGGGAAGCTAGGGTCTAATTTTTTCTATACTCATTCTAAAGAATACCTTCTTTAGTTCCTCTTTATCAATGGGTTTAACTAGGGTCTAATTTTGTTCTTCAAATATGATAGAGGTAATGGGAACAAGAAATTCATATTGAGCCTCTTCATCTTGCACTGGAACTTTTTAAAATAATTTAGAAAAATAATCCAATGAATGGGAGTGAAAACCTAGTATCGTATCAAAGAGAGCCCACCCTCATCCTATAGAGTTTCCATATTGTTTTCCTACCTCCTAGCACAAGTGGCTTGATGGAAAAATTTGGTGTTTATGTCCCTTCCAATAACCAAGTGGTTCTTGCTCTCTATTTCCAGTAGATCTCCTCTTGGTTGTCAATGTCCTCTACTGTGATACAAAACTCATTATCCTCTTCATTGAGTTGCTCTATAATTTTTCCCTCCATAAATATTTTTTGCACTTCATCCCATTTAGCCACCAATAGACCTCTTCAGGCCTGAAAGTCCAACTTGTTAGATCTCCTCCATCATTTTAGATGATCCTCGATATAGTAAAGCCACTTATGGAAGCTAAAAATTATTGTCCCATACTTTGGACATCCCTCTTCCCACCATTACGAGATTTTATTCTAAAGTTCCTCCTTTTGTAACCAATAATTTTTAAATTTGAATAGTTTTGGGTGTTGCCCCATCCTAATCCCCCTTCCAATAGAATAAGGATGTGACCCAAGATTGAGCCCTCCAAAATTTGAAAATTTAGATTCCATTTCACAATAGCCTCCTCTAAAACTAGAAAATAATATAACATCATCTTCTTTCTATGTGGCTCTCTCATCTTATTATTCCAAATATAGTTGGTTCTAGGGAATTGAATATCTACCAAGTGTAATACATGGACTCGGACAATCATGAGCCAGTCCCTTGTGTCCAAAATCAAAGTTACTCCTTCCTGATATTTGGATGATAGTTTAGCATTAAAATCCACAACAACAAACTAGTCTAGCTCCTCCCTTGAGACTCTCATATTATGAATCACTCTCCACTAAACAATCTATCCATATAGGTTTTGGTCCTCATAGAAATTTATGATTAAGGCCTGCTCAATTGTCACATTGTTCCTAAAATGTGATGCAAGGACACCCCTCCAAGCTATATGCTCTATTATCATCCATTCAAGAGAGTTCCAAAAGGTAAATTTCCCCCTTGAGACCCCTTGGATAACCACTTCTATATGAACAACACCCCTCCAAAGTCTATTTACTATTTTGTTCATGAAATCCATTGGCATTTTTATCTCTTGGATAAGGAAATAATCTATTTTAATTTTCTCTATGAGTCTTCAAATAGCAACTTGATGGATTTTTCTATTTAAAACCCTAATATTCTATGATTGTATAGTTATTGGTTACCTTGAGACTAGTAAGAGTCTATTGTTCTCATTGATCCCAAATTGACCAACTTATCTCCTTGAGATGCTATCAATTCCTTGTTTGATTTTATTTCCACTTCCTGAAAGTTGATAGTCTTCGATCTCTTATCCACCTAGAGGATCTCCAAAGTTACCTTCTCTCTGTTCTTTTCTGCAACATCCATTATGACATCCTTTACTATCAACTACTCCTAGTTATGCACTATCAATGCCCTTTCCATATCTAACTATGGTAACTCACTATGCTCTATCACCCGATCTAGGATGAGAGCCAAAAGAGGGTCTTGAACATGAGTGTTCCTACTTTCATTATTACCATCCACTCCTTCCATGAGTAGTTGTTCCTGCTTCACTAGTATCCTGACGATCTCATACCTATTTGAGGGATTGGGCTAGGTTTTCTCCTTACCATATTTTTTATTTCGTTTCCTTTTAGGTTATTTAGAGCCTTCTCCCTTTGCTTCTCCTCCCTAAGAAGTGTTGGATGCTTCTTTGGTGACTATAGACTTACTCAAGAGGATTTGATATTGCTAGAGAGGCCTCCATTTTTGTGATCATAGTGGGACTAAATTTGTCCAAGTGCCCATGTTAATGATAAACTCTACACCTAAGGGGCAATGCCTCAAAATTTAGTTGTTGAATCCAAGATAGTCCTAAAAGTTTGAGTTCCACCTCTGCTAGAAGAGGCTAACTGAGATCCATTTCAAAACATAATCTAGCAAATATAATTGTGTTTTCTTCTATTGTGTCTCTAGGGACACCCAAATACATTCTTAGGAAGTTACCTATGGTTTTCAAGACTTACTCCAAAATTCCATTAGGAGTGTATAAAATTAGACCCAAACTAGGACAATAGTGGGTTTAATTCAGGGATCAAATCTCAATCTCCAAGGCTAGATAAATAATCTTGTTGGGCCATGGTTCCTCTTTTTTGATTTGAATACCTTATCTCTATCAACTATTGAGGAAAATCTAATAATAAAATATTCATTACTAATAAACCATAAGGAAAACTCACCAAAAGGTTCCTAATTCTTTTGAACCCATGAATG
Source organism: Wollemia nobilis (assembly GCA_028583015.1). Taxonomy (NCBI): domain Eukaryota; kingdom Viridiplantae; phylum Streptophyta; class Pinopsida; order Araucariales; family Araucariaceae; genus Wollemia; species Wollemia nobilis. The sequence continues at coordinate 7,602,724 of JAQPPZ010016927.1, forward strand.
CAATAAGTTTAGGGTAGGGCGGATACCCATGAATTTGCAAATCATATCATGATTGACTATATCTAGGACCATTTATTCTACTATACCTCAATGACAATATTTGGTCTTGATTTAGACTTTGGCAAGCATCCATTGACTTTTTGATCTTATTCCTGCACCTAAAAACAATATTTTCAAATGTTTTTTTTCATACTTTCTCATTCTTTGTTTGAGGTTTCTCTTTCAACAAATCTATAAATGAACTTTGTCTATCTAAACAAGGATCTGGAGGTGCCCCAATAGGGCCCTTCTAAGACAACATTTTGTTAGAGTAATTATCCCATTACTTGGGTAATTACCATAGGTTAAATGATTTCTTAATCTACCTAAGTTTATTCTACCCACGTTTCTTATGTCGACAAATATTAGTTGTTAGTGATATTGTTAGTATTTATACAATAGAGCCCTTCTAAGACAACATTTTGTTAGAGTAATTATCCCATTACTTGGGTAATTACTTCTTAATCTACTAGGTTAGTTTATTACCATAGGTTAAATGATTTCTTAATCTACTAGGTTAGTTTATTCTACCCATGTTTCTTATGTGGGCAAATATTAGTTGTTAGTGATATTGTTAGTATTTATATGCCTATACTATTAATAAATCATATCGCCTGTTCTATCTGCTGTCATGTCATGGTATCAGAGTTCTCGGCCCGTGAGAAGCTAAACTGCCACGTAGCTGACATGGAACAAATTATTTGGATGGTATCAGAGTTCTCAGCCCGTGAGAAGCTGAACTGCCACGTAGTTGACATGGAATCGATTAATTGGATGGAATCCTGACGTAGCATAGATCTGGACACAGATCTGATTTAGACTGACTGGACATACCTACAAAATGGTAGTCGAACGTGGCAACGATGACGAGCAAGGGACGAACCTAAGGTGGACTAGCACAATTTAGGAAACTTGGACTGCATCGTCCAACGTGGACACTTGAACTACTAGAGCAAAGACACAGTGGACAAATCTGAACTGCCACGTAGCTGACGTGTAACCGAGGGACGAACCTAAGGTGGACTAGCACAATTTAGGAAACTTGGATTGCATCGTCCAACGTGGACACTTGATCTACTACAGCAAAGACATGTCCAAATCTGATTTAGGCTGACTGGATATACCTACACAACGGTAGTCGAACGTGGCAACGATGACCAGCGAGGGGCGAACCTAAGGTGGACTAGCACAATTTAGGAAACTTGGATTGCATCGTCCAACGTGGACACTTGAACTACTACAGCAAAGACATGTCCAAATCTAATTTAGGCTGACTGGATATACCTACACAACGGTAGTCGAACGTGGCAACGATGACCAGCGAGGGACGAACCTAAGGTGGACTAGCACAATTTAGGAAACTTGGACCGCATCGTCCAACGTAGACACTTGAACTACTACAACAAAGACACAGTGGACAAATCTGAACTGCCACGTAGTTGACGTGTAACCGATTGATTGATTGAACGGGACGACAAGTAAAACGTGAACAAGCAAAGACATAGTGGACAAATCTGAACTGCCAGATAGTTGACGTGTAACCGATTGATTGATTGAACGGGACGAGTAACCGATTGATTGATTGAACGGGACGACAAGTAAAACGTGAGAGAGAAAGTTTCGGGTATGAGTGTCTACCCAACGGTAGGTATTTTCCATGTTGTGATTTATTCATTATAAATCATTTCGATTACTGCTTTCCCACGCAGGTGGGATAACTGCGTTATTCGACGCAAGATGTTGGGATAGGGCTAAAGCAACCATTAATGGCCAACATCCACATCTTGTGATTGAAGGTGTGCAGATAAACAGAAATTGTAGTCCCCGGCAATCACCAGAAATCATAAACCCTACCAAAATGTCGTGTTGAGCCTCGGATTCGATCGTGAGCAAATTTGCCAAGAAAAGCTCCATCACATGCAAGCGCAGTCGTGGGGAGATCTGGAAAACCATCGCGAGGGTGAAATCTTGTTCAACAATGCAACAAGTGTTCATCCATCGATAGCCGTAATCTTCCAATTGCAAAGAGTATGACATCCGTGATCCTGAAGGATCCTGAGGGTGATTGTTGAATGGAGTTGAAGGCCCGTGAATTGAAATACAACTGCATCGACGCAACCCCAAGCACCGCCACACGCAGAAGAGAGGTCGAATGCATTCAGTCCTGGGAAGCGAGCACCACCACTAGGAACTCCATTGCAGCAGACGGTGGGTAACAAGCAGTTTCCGATTTATAGACGCACCAAAGTCATCGAGAGCAACCGTGGATCGATCTTGCGGCAGTCATTACTGTGGTGAGAGTTGCCAATGCAGAAGATAAATCAAATTTTCCTGCACATATTACCGATTTGAAAACGTGATGTGGTGAACATTTTCCAGTTGCGGTGTTTGGCAAATGAGCTGCGCAGGACAGTCTCCATTATGCAAGGATTTACTCTGAAGGAGTTGCCACCAAGATTGGGTGGTGAACGTCGTATGCAGGCACAAATTCCCACAGAGCCGTCTCAACACAGATCGGAGTTAAAAAGTTGTTGTTGGTGCTGCGTTGGAGGGAAACACCACAGGCCGCTCACAAGAAGCATGTAGAAGTGAAGGATGATTTGACGGTGAATTGCAGGTGATTAAAAAAAATCAAATTCGTGCCCTCGGAGGAGAGCCAAGCCCGCATGAAGGTAAAGTGCTGGTGGCAGCATCGAGAGAAAGCGCCGCCAAGCGCCGCCCAGCCAGTGGAGCTAGTGTGGGCATGGCAATGCCTCAAATAGGGTATCTTCCCCATTTATTTCACCGAGCTTTCTAGATTGGGTGGTCATTGCCCTTGTGTCAAGACCTTGCTGCCCGTGTGGTAATGGGGTCCAATCCCATCGGCTCTCACACAGACGGTAATATTTTTTTAACCCAAAAGTTGCTTCTTGTAATTTTTAAACACAAAAAATTTGCTGATAATTTTTTGTTGTTTTGAAAAAAAAAGTTGCTGAGACTTTTGCAACTTTTGTTAAAAATTACAAATTTTTGCTTTAATGGTGTTTTGCTAAAATTTGCACATTGTCTCAAAAGGCAATTTTTGTAAAGGCTCAATTTTCAGTGCTTTTTTGACAACATTGTCTACAAAGCAAATTGTAAAAGCCTAAAAAAACTTTATAGTTGCAATTTTTTGCACTACGAGGGGAAAACGATTTTCTACATCCAAGATTTTTCTGCCTCAAGGGGGGATAAATTTTTCTCCACCATCTCCTCTCTTGCACTAAGGGGGATACATTATAATTTTGCAAACAAAAGGGGGAAGACTTATAAGGGTGCATTTTTGGCAGAGACCGACACCTTAGTCATTTATTTTTGCAAAATTTCATTGTAACAAGGTGCATTTTTGGTAGAGACCGACACCTTCAAATATGGGTAGATCAAAGAAAAAGCAAACCCTAAAACAAACTGATGTTGCTAGATCAGTTAAAAGTCCTTATTTTCCACCTGAGATGGATGGACCTGATTTTTATGAGAAGGGCACATTTCTCACACTAAACAATGGTTTAGTAGCCCTACTTGAAGATTCTAAGTCTTGTAAAGACCTTTAGACAAATGGTGCTCGATTTCCTATTGGCATTATAAGGGGCATATACATGTCATTGGTTGCACTTGACCTTGCCCAACGCAAAGTGAAAATGGAAATAAATGAGGAAAAAGAGGTCCTAATGGTCGATGCTTGTTGTGACACAAGTGACCTTCAATCCATGGTGGTGAATGCTTGTTGTGACACGTGTGACCTTGAGCCCATGATGGCCAATGCTTGTTGTGATACAGACGACATCCTACCTGCAATGGTAGATATCAGTTGTAGCACATGTGATCCCATCTCAATAGCAGATTTTTCTTGTGACATCGATGACTTAAAAACTGAAACTCCTCAAAAAGAGCTCCATAATCTCATCAATAGTAACAAATGCCATATTGTTAAAAGCGTTAATGAAGATGATAAAATTAGGTGTTCTGAACAACACACTAAAGGATTTGGTTCCAAACTGATGAAGAAAATGGGATTCAACGGTGAGAGATTAGGTAAAAAGGAACAAGGCATTAAAACTCCAATAATGCTAAATGTCAGGGCAAAGAATGAAGGCCTTGGCTATACTGGACATGCAAGTACCAGTAATACCATGTTTGTAAAACCTAAATCTCCTATAACTCCTAAAAAGTATTGTTGTAGTCATTATGGAAAGATAGGACATGTTGCAGCTAGATGTTGGAAATTACATCCTTGTGATTCATGTGGATGTACGAATCACTCTTCTTCCAGTTGTTGGTACAAAGTGAAAATGACCAACAAGGTTCATATTGATTGTGGATGGATAGATCTCACACAATGGACCATGATGAAAGAAATGTTGTATGGCTTCTACCGAAAAGGTAAAACCTATGGTAGACCCCGAGGTAAATCCAGTGACAAACCAAGTGGTAGTCCTAGAGACAATGACTTAGAGACAGACCTAAAGATAGACCCAAAGAAAATGTTCCAGAGGCAGATCTATAGGAAGATCCAGAGGCAATGATCCAGAGGTAGATTCACAGGCAGATCTCGATATAGACCCAGAGGTACACATCTAGAGGTACGCTTAGATCCAGAGCCAAAGCCATTAGCCAGAGCTAGAGTCGAAGACAAAGCACGAGCCACCATTCTTTCATTTCTCTTCTTCTTCTTCACTGTATTGGGGCAGTTATATACTTTACCCAGATATTGTTGTATGAGGGGATATATATGTATTACCCAAATAATGTAATAAGGGGGATGTTAGAGTAATTAACCCATTACTTGGATAATTACCATAGGTTATATGATTTCTTAATCTACCTAGGTTAGTTATTCTATCGACATTTCTTATGTCGACAGATATTAGTTGCTAGTGATATTGTTAGTACTTTACCAACATTCCTATGTCACCATCTTTATTGTTAGGCATATTTTCTTGTTAGTTGTTAGCAATATATTTGGGCATAACTTTTGTATTTATATGCCTATATTATTAATAAATCATATCGCCTATTCTATCCGCTATCACATTCTAGTCTAGGTATTTTCCTATGTGTTGTGCCAATTTGCCTTTCTTTGATACTTCTAAAAACTCTCACCAAAATTGAAATAAGTACATAATATGTAATTGCTACATTAAAAATGGTTTTCTCACATTTCTAAATAGAACTTGTATTCTTATCAAATCAAACAAATGTATGCAGGGATAATGACAAGCCTACGAACCTATAAGTTATGCCTGTAGTAGGGTCAAATCCTCGAAAAAAAGATACAACTGCATAATGAGTATTTTTTTAAAACCACTACACATTTTATGGTCTTGGACAATCAATTGTCCAATAACTATATAGCTTGTTAAAATACTCTGCATTAAGATACTTTAATAACCTATGTGGTTTATGAAAATACTATAATTTATATATTGGTTAGTGTACTATGTGATTTGTTGAAATACCATAATAACCTATGAACATGGAAGGCTATTTTTTTGATCAAAAGAAATAAAATGACCTCTTAGTGCATTATATAGTTTAGTAGAATATTATAGTTCATAAACATTTAATGGTGGTATGATCATGATGTAATTTGGTATGATAAAGTTTTTTTCAAATCAACAAAATAGGAAAAATAGGTCCTCTCTTAGTTTTCTTAATTGGTTGTATGAGATTGAAATGGACATGAGGGTCTCTTCCTTGAAAGTTGAGGAAATTAATAGGCTGAGCTTGTACCATTTGATAGGCTCTCTCTTTGTTAAATCCTTGTTATATGACTTATTAAATAAAAGACAAGTTCTCTTAGTTTTTTTAATTGATTGTATGAGTTTGAAATGGGTACCTGATATCCTCCTTAAAAGTTGAGGAATTTAATAGGCTAAGCTTATACCTTTGATAGGTTATCTTTTAGTTAAAGTTGAGGAATTTAATAGGCTAAGCTTATACCTTTTTTTAATTTGTGGAAAACATCCCAAAAGAGATGCCACTTTCGGGTAAAACCCAAGGAGGCAGGGGTATCCATTCCACCAAAAACGCCCAAGACTCGGACCTGGCCTACCACCTTTGACATACTCAAGGAGCAAACAAACACACAAAACCAAATTAAAAATAAGTAAAAAACAACAAAAATAATAAAATAAAATAAAAAACATGCTCCTTGAGTGTGTCAAAAACAAAAGCACAACCAAACACGCACAACCAAACACGCACAATAAGATAAAAGAAACCACAACACAAAACACATAGAAAAACACAAGAACCACATAACAAAACACAAACAAGACAAAAACAACAGAACACTACAAAGACATAAACAAAAATAAAATAAATAAAATAAAAATAAAAATAAAAAACTACCAACAACAAACAATAAACAAAAACAAAAAACATAGAAAACACTCACATATAAAAACACGAAATAACACAAACAAAGAGAAACCCAAGAACAAGAATGAAAAAAACACAAGAACAATAACAAAAAACATAAAAAATAAATAAAACAACAAAAACACAAGAACAACAAAAAACAACACAAAGAACACAAAAACAAAACAAAAGAACCCACCCACCTTAAAAAACTAAACAAAAAAAACAAAGAAGAAAAAAAAAATGAACAAAACAATGACCTATCTAGACCAGAACACTATTAAGACAAGAATCAACAAAGGAAACAAAATAAAGAATATAATGAGCTAGGGAAGTAAAAAAAACTTAATAAACCAAAGAGAAGCAAAAAAAAAGAAAAAAACAAGAAGAAACTAGGTACCTTCAGAACTGGAGCCATCCAAAGAAATAATAGAAAGAAGAGCTTCCCTAATTTGAGAAGCCCACCATATAGGAGGGTGACCATAACAAGTAAGATCACCTTTGTCCAAAGCCCAATTAGCTAAAGCATCAACACTCTTGTTTTGATCTTTGACCACATGATTGTAATCAACTTTCAAAAATCCCATCTGGATTAACTAAATCTTCTCAATAATTCTTTTTATTCTCCAATCCACCTTATGATTCTTAGAAGGAGTCTTCAAGAGATTAATCATAAGTTGAGAGTCAGACTCAACTAACACCTTTTCCCATCCAACCTTAGTAGCCTCCTCGAAGGCCTCCGAGGATACCATACCCCTCAGCAAGGTTATTGGAAAGAATACCCAAATTCTTAGCAAAAGTAAAAACAGGGAGCCATCTGAAAGTCTACCAATTTCTCCCACACTGGCTTTTCTAGGGTTCCCTCTAGAGGCTCCATCAGTATTGAATTTTCCAAAATCCTTAGGAGGAGGTTGCCAATTTCTATTTCTATCCACCTTACTAATACTCACATTCCCTTTAAGTTGGTTGCCCTTAGAATGTTTAATCTTCAATATTTGCATCACTTGATCCCATATTTGGTGGGAGTTTTGGGGGTGATTAAGGAGTTGATGGACTGATTCAACTAAGTTGGCTATGGTATTTTGCCAAATATAGTGAATATCCTTCCTATCTTGATTAAAAATTTGGCTGTTCCTTTCATTCCAAATATTCCAAAGAAGAATGGTAGAACCCATCCAAACTAACTCCCTAATAAAATGATCAACACCCTCTTGATTAGGCAAATCCCTCCAAAGTTGTTCAAAAGTAAAAAAATTGGACCACTGTAAGCCAAGTAAAGTGGCCATTCTCCTCCATAACTCAGAGGCTAAAGTATACTCAATAAAAATATGGTTGATATTTTCTACATTCTCTTCACACATTTCAAATCTAAAAGGTCCATGAAAACCACACTTCATAAGTTGCTCACCAATAAGCACCCTACGATGCAATAAAAGCCAATTAAAGAACCTCACCTTAGGCAAGAACTTTTGAGCCCACAATTGAGAAAATATGTCAGAAGAATGGTTGGGATTATTATGGCATAAGGTCAAATAACCGTGAGCAACTGAATACTCACCCTTAGTAGTGTTGTTCCATCCAAAACAATCTTTTTCATGGGACCATGAGAGGGATCTCATATGAAGGATGCCTTGGATATCTTGTCTTTTCATTTTTGGGATTTGAATAGGCCAGTCCTCAATAGGGATCCAATATCTACCAACCTTTGAATTACTAGCATGGTACCGACAGTAATTAGCCACATTTATCCAATTAGCTCGGTGAAGCTCCTCCATCCAAGGCCTCCAATCGGGAAAATGAGTTATCAAAGGCTTGTGAGCATCCCAAGAATCTATCCAAAAATTTACATGTTGACGATTATGAATGATCCAAACTAATTTTTTCTTTATCAAATCCTCACCAGTCTTAAGAACTGCTAAAATGGGAGAACCTTTGGTAGGAAGTTGATAGCGAACAAGGTCTTAAAGACTTTTGTTCTCAACATATTTAGCACAAAGATTATTGGCCCAAAGAGCTTTGGGGTTATGCATCATCCTCCAATATAATTTAGCAACTAAAGATTTGTTGTTATTAATTGAAGACCGAAATCCTAACCCCCCTTCACTCTTAGGAAGACATAAAGTATCCCATTTCACCAAGGCCCATTTTATTTTCTCCTTAGTACCACTCCAAAGGAAACGATGACTAATTTGATCCAATTCTCGAAGAACAACCTTTGGGATATTCAAAATGGAAGAAACATAAATAGGAATAGCTTGAAGGACTGATTTTACCAAGGTGATTCTACCCCAGAAGAAAGCCACTTGTTGGTCCACTTTCCAATTTTCTTCTTGACTTTGTCTGACAACCAATTCCAATCTTTATTTTTCTGCCTTTGAATATTTATGGGAATACCTAAATGTTAGCGTACTTAACTTATTTTGTTTTTATTACATCATTTGGCATGTTGTTACATGCTGTAACGCTCTTCTGTTTTCGCCGGTGTGCTATTCCCGACCTTTGTAATCTTATTTAAACCATTGCTGAATAATAAGATTTGTTCGCTATTTTATCATGGCATCAGAGCCAGTCTGAAATTTTTGGGCGAGGAGACTGCACACGAAGTTTTTTTTTCGGGCTTGATTTCCACGCAGGCAAGCGAATTAAAAAAAATTTTTTTTTTTGGTCGCGCGTAGACGTGCGACAGTCGCCGCGCATCCACGCGCGACTAAGGAGTGGTCCAGCAAGCCCTGACATCGACACAGATGCCGACGTCCAGCAGGAGTGGTCAAGCAGCGCCCTGACGTTGATGCAGACGCCGACGCCCAACGCGCGCAGACGCTGACGTCCAGCGTACAACGGGCTGCGTAGACGCTGACGTCCGACGCTGTCAACGCGCGCAGGTGGAAGGGGACCCGGTCGCCCCCCCCGTTTCGCGCGGCTCGGCGCGTTGCGCCGGCAGAGCACAACGCACACAGGAGGAAGGGGACCCCCCCTCTGCCCCGTCCAGCATGGCTCGGTGCGCTGCGTCGCTGGAGCATAGCGCGCGCGATGCGCAGGAGGAAGGGGAACACCCCCCCCGTTGGAGGAAGGGGTCACGGCGCAATTTGCGCAGGCCCCCCTGCTCAGCACCGGGAGTGCCCAGACCCCCCCATGCCGCGCAGGACTCGCGGGGGTGAGAAAAATTTAAAAAAAAAAAAAAGCCCCCCCCCGTGGAACGCGCCGGGTAAGCGTTCGACCCGTTGCCCCCCCCTCGCCCGCGCTGCGAACGCAGACGTCCAGCCCGCGGGAATTTAAAAAAAAAAGAAAAAAAAAAGAAAAAAACCAGCACGAAGGAAGCCGCGATGGAGCAGCAGTCCGGAGGCCGCTGCAGAGGAGGAGCAGCATCCAAGGTTGAAAAAGGAGGGCTCAACTGATCCTTCGGATCAGCCCGCTAGCTCACTTGGCAGTGAGCTGTGCGGTAAGGCTCAGGGAGCCTGCAGGTCGGGGGTTCAAATCCCGCCGACTCCCCCCTAAGGTATAAATTTTTTCTTTTTCAAAGTTATTTTTTAATTATTATTTTTTAATTAAAATTTTTAATTTTAATTTTTTTTTATAGTTTTTAAACTTTATAAATTAAAATTTAATTTTAATTTATTTTTTCATAAGTTTTAAAACTATATAAATTAAAATTATTTATTTTAATTTTAAATATATAATAATTATTAAAAATGCTTTGTTAAAGGAATTTTTTTTTAAGGGGGGATATTTTTTTCAAAAAATCAAAGGGGGAAAGTGAGTAATTTTTTGAAAAAGCAATTTGGCGAATTGTAAAAGGTGCATTTTCGGCTGTGACCGACACCTTGTGGGTTAATTCTTGTGGGCACTTTTTATGTTGTATGTTGCATATTTCATTTTTTGCACTACTTCATTAAAAGTTAAAAAAAATCAAATTCACTCCCTAAGTCCCCGGAATAATTAAAACCCATCCGTGCAATTTATTACACTGCAGCGTTCGGTATTTGTGATACCTCTGGCCAGCACTTACAGGTAAAGCTGTCGTGATTTGGCTACTGTATCCACCGTCTAATATAGCTGCTACAACGACATCTGAGCTTGTTCTCTATAAATCGTCGGGGAGAGATAAGTTAGCCATTTTTGCATTTTTTTACTCCATCCACTACCCTTTATCGCACTTGTGTTTAGGCGTAAATCCTGACAAAGTATTCTTCATAGTGTTTAGGGGAAGTTACACCCCACGCATGAGAAGAATCTTCTATGGTAGGTGCCATCAACAAGGCGATTCCCTTTCAATACCGCTTATGTTCCACGTATCGTATGATCTCTAAAACTCACCTATAGTCTCCCTCACGTAAGGGCGGGTGATTTTTGTTGATCTTTCTAAATACCTATAGTTTCCCTCACGTAAGGGCGGGTATTTTGTACGGTATAACGACCTAGCAAAAGGTATATCGAAAGGGGGACCAATTGGTGATATAAGGAACCTTCACTATGGCCGCTGTTGCAAAGTTGATGACTGATCCGCATCAGTTATTGAAAGGTCCAAATTATACACCATAGAAACATAAGATGAAGGCAATTCTCCAAATGGAAGATTTGTGGAATATTGTTACTGGAGTAGCAACTAGGCCTTCACCAACAGTAGGATCCACAGGTCCTTCCGCAGATCAGATAGCTTTTGACAAGAAAGACAGTCGAGCAAAGGTGCTCATTTTGTTTGCTGTTTTAGATGAAGTGCAACCTCATATAGATGACAAAGCAAGTGGTAAAGAGACATGGGATGCCCTTAGAACCATCTATGAGGGAAAGAATGATTCAACCATTCTTCATCTTCAACAACAACTTCATAACCTGAGTTTGAGACAGGGTGAAACAGTTGAACTCTTTCTGTGCAGAGTGTCTGAATTGAAAGAGAAATTGAATTCTTTGGGAGATACTGTGGATGAAAAGCTTCTCATTTCACTTGTGATGAGAGCTTTGCCTTCTTCATTTGATATGTTGATCACCTCCATCCAGGTGTCTCAACAACAAATTACCTACATCGAGTTGGTCAATCTGCTTCAACAACAGGAGGCACGCCAACTTCACAAGGATGATTCTTCCAATACAGCCCTATACACCAACGAGCGGTGGTTCTAGGAAGAAAGGTAATGGGCAAAAAGGAGGCAAATTTCAGAAAGGAGGAAATTCTCAACAAGATACAAAATGAAAAGGCAAACAACCTCAACAGAAGAAGAGGTGGTGCAAGATTTGTGATAAAGACAACCATGACACCAACAGGCGTTGGCATAAGAACAAGCAGAAAGGCCAAAACAAACCACAAAATAAAAACAAGCAACCCCAGGTGAATGTTGTTGTTGAAGAATCTGACTCAGATTCTGAATGGGCACACAAGGTGCTCATGACTACCACAGATTCCACATAGAGGGATCCTGTTTGGTATGTCGATTATGGAGCTAGCAAACATATGACTGGCGATAGATCGTGGTTTGAATCATTTGTGGCCAAAGAGGGCAAACCTGTCACCATTGTTGATGATAAAACCTATAGGGTTCAGGGAGAGGGTACAGTTTTAGTCACTCTTCCTGATGGCAAGTGTCATATTGACAAAGTCCTCTATGTTCCGATATTGGCTAACAATTTGCTGTCAGTCACACAAATCCTAGATAGAAATATGGTTGTCAACTTTCATGTTGAGAATGGAAAGAAGTGTTGTACTATTACCAGGAAGGGTAAGTAGATTGCAACAGCTTCATATAAGCACGGCTTATTTGCACTAGATGCTATCTCTACTCCACATGTTGCCATGACTGTCTCTACCAAGGAGGCAACTTCCCTATGGCACAAGAGATATGGGCATCTTAGTTATGGCTACTTACTTGAGCTCAGTAAGTATGAGATGGTAAAGGGTCTTCCTTCCCTTTCTGCCACATTGCTAGTGTGCTCTGATCGCTTGGCAGGAAAGCAACATAGAGTACCATTTGAGAAGAGCTCAACAAGAGCACGAAAACCTCTGGAGTTAATTCACACCGATCTGTGCGGTCCTTTCACACCCAACAGTTGTGGAGGGAAGAGGTACTTTCAGTTATTCGTAGATGACTACTCACGAAAGATGTGGGTTTTTTTTCTCCAACTAAAATCAGAAGCTTTCGCATTCTTCTAGCAGTTCAAGAAATCCGTTGAGAAGGAGTCAGGAGCTTTTATTAAAACCCTCCGCTCAGATCGAGAGGGAGAGTTTACCTCTAATGAATTTTTTGCATTCTTAGATAAGCATGGAATCAAGAGACAGTTAACAACTGCCTATACTCCTCAGCAAAATGGAGTTGCTGAGAGAAGGAACCATTCTATCATGGAAATGGTTCGTTGTATGCTCACAGGAGCTACTCTTGGGCAACAATATTGGGCAGAAGCTATCACCACTGCAGTGTATCTGTTGAATAGGGCACCCAAAAAGGCCCTAAAAGGAATGACTCCACAGGAAGCATGGAGTGGTCGAAAACCCTCCATATCTCATCTACGTATTTTCGGATGTCACGCTTTCATGCACATACCAAAATAGAAAAGGAAGAAGCTAGATGAGAAAACACTGAGATGTATTTTTCTTGGTTATTCTGAGCACTCTAAAGGATATCGTTTGATAGATCCTTTGACCAAGAAAATTCATATCAGCGGAGATGTTGTCTTTGATGAAGCTTTCACATCACAGAGCACATCTAAAGTACACCAAGATATTGTGGAATCTAAGGAAGAGAAGATTCCTTCGTCAACACAGATAGGAGGTCCTACATATTCTTCAACTCCACCGAAGAAGAATCCTAAATGGTGTACAAATACAATAAGAGATGCAAATTTATCCACTCCTCCCAATTTGAACTTGGATAGACCTCGTACACACAATATGGCTCAAAAGGAAAAAGAAGCCAAAGAAACTGGTGAGGTTGATGATCTTTGTCAATCTTTTGAGGAACTTTCTATGACTCCAAGTACAAAAGTAGAGGATATGGATATTGATGATGACAGGGCGTTCATGTCTACCATAGATGATCTTGAACCTGCATCAGTGCAATATTCTCTTAGTGAGCCTCAGTGGAAGGCCGCTATGGATACAGAGTATGAGTCTTTGATGAAAAATAAAACTTGGAAGCTTGTTGATCTGTCGCATGGAAAGAAACCCATTGGCTGCAAATGGGTATATAAAGTCAAGTACAAGACAGATGGAACAATTGATAAGCATAAGGCCCGTCTTGTTGCAAAGGGCTATGCTCAAAACGAAGGCATTGACTATGAGGAAACTTTTGCACCTACTGCTCGGATGACCACAATTCGGGTTATGTGTGCTATGGCAGCACAATATGGGTGGAAAGTTCACCAGATGGATGTCAAAAGTGCCTTTCTAAATGGTGATCTCCAAGAAGAAGTCTACATGACTCAACCGGAAGGATTTGAAGCGGAAGGCCAAGAGCAGAAGGTTTGCAAATTGGTCAAATCCTTATATGGTCTGAAACAAGCTCCTCGAGCTTGGTATATAAAAATGGACAATCACCTTATGCAGCATGGATTTAAGAGATGTCCGTCAGATGCAAACCTCTATTTCAAGAAATAGGGTTCTGAGATAGTGTTGCTTATACTCTATGTGGATGATCTGCTCATTACAGGGAGTTCAAAAACTATGATCTCTACTATCAAAAGAAACTTGTGCAAATCTTTTGAGATGATAGATCTCGAACTTCTCCATTATTTTCTTGGTCTGGAATTCAGCCAGAAGGAGCACTCCATCAAAGTGTCTCAGAAAAAATATGCCAAGACATTGCTAGAAAAATATCGCATGACTGATTGTAAGCCAATGGCAACTCCGATGGAGAATGGACTTCGGTTATCGTGATATGATGATTCACCTCAGGTAGATGGTACTCTCTATCGACAGTTGATTGGGAGTCTCATATATCTGACCAATACTAGGCTAGATCTCGTATTTGCTGTCAACTATCTTTCGAGGTTCATGCAGGAGCCTAAGACCACTCATTGGAAAGCAACAAAATGTGTTCTTCACTATGTTCGTGGTACTATGGAATATGGCCTAGAATACAAGAGGAACAACAAATTCTTCTTGCAAGGATACATGGACTCCGACTATGCCGGATCATTTGATGATCGCAAGTCAACTTCTGGATACATTTTTCATCTAGGATCCGGTCCTGTCTCTTGGCACAGCAAGAAGCAACAGGTGGTTGCTATTTCATCAACAAAGGCAAAATATCGTGCCGCACGTGAAGTTGTGTGCGAAGTGATATGGTTACGTCGCATTCTGACAAGTATGGGCCATCCATCAAAATCTCCAATACACTTGTTTTGCGACAATCAGGGTGTTACGAACCTCGTCAAGAATCCAGTCCATCATGAAAGAACAAAGCACATTGACACACAATGTCATTTCATTCGAGATGAAGTTCCAAAGCATCGAATTCAGCTTCAACACATTCCCACCGATGCTCAAGTTGCAGACATTTTCACTAAGGCACTTGGACGTGTCAAATTTGAATTGTTTTGCAGCTCACTTTGTATTGCAAAATGATGTAAGGGGATGTTAGTATAGCTATTAGTTATTACATTACCCAAATAATGTAATAAATGGGGATGTTAGCGTACTTAACTTATTTTGTTTTTATTACATCATTTGGCATGCTGTTACATGCTGTAACGCTCTTCTGTTTTCGTCGGTGTGCTATTCCCGGCCTTTGTAATATTATTTAAACCATTGCTGAATAATAAGATTTGTTCGCTATTTTATCACTAAATAAGTGATTGGAAGAGAGGTATTCTTATATCTTAATTTATCCAAGACCATGGATTCCTGTCTAGCAGAGCAGTGAAAGAAAATAACTTTAGATTTGTCTTCATTGATCAACTGCCCAGTAGCCTTAGAAAAACAACTAATGATTTGCTTAATATTAGAAGCTTCCTTAACTGTAGCTTTACCTAAAAGAGTAGAGTCATCCACAAATTGAAGATCAAAGATAGATCTAGCTCCATGAGCAATGGTAACTCCCTCAAGGGTTTTGTTTTCCCTCTTTTTGGTTAAAGTCCTACCCAAGCATTCAACAAGAATGATGAATAAATAAGGGGATAGCGGGTCACCTTGTCTAATACCTCTGGAAGTTGGGAAGGACTGAGAAGGCATGCCATTGATAAGAACTAAGTAGGAAACTGAAGAGATACATCCCATAATCCAATCCATCAATCCTTAGAGAAACCAAATTGACTCAAAACTTTGATAAGGAAGTGCCAATCCACTCTGTCATAAGCTTTGGATAAGTCTAACCGAATGAACATAGAAGGAAAATTTTGCATATCCATGGAATGGATGGCTTCCTAAGCAAGAACTATCTCATCTACTGTTTGACGTCCTTCCACATATCCCCTTGCTCTGGGGAAATAATCTTATGCAAAAGAGGCTTCAACCTTTCTCGCCATGATTTTAGTAATGATTTTGAAAAGAACATTACATAAAGCAATAGGTCTAAAAGCTGAGATATGATCAACCTCTTGAGATTTTGGAACAAGAGTAATATAAGTTTTATTGATAACGTTCAAAATTTCTTTGGAATTCCTGGCTTCTTCCACCACCTCTAATAAATCAACATGAAGGATATCCCAGAACTCTTGGTAGAACTCAATAGGAAAACCATCAGGACCCGGGGTTTTCCCTTTTTGCATTTTAAAAACTACTTGTTGAAGCTCATTGATAATAACATAAGCATTCAAAATAGAGTTCTCCTCAGAAGTGATAAAAGAAGGGATTGCTTGAAGAAAATTTTGTTGTGAAGTTGAGTCAAGAGGAGTAGCAGAAAAAAGATTGGAAAAGTAATCAACAACAATAGAGTTCATGCCATCCCAAGTATAAAAAACATCTCCAGAATCTGATTTTAAGGAAGAAATAAAGTTGTGAGATCTTCGAGCTAGAAGAGATTTGTGGAAGAAATTTGTGTTTCGATCTCCTTCTTTGAGCCATTGAATTCTAGATTTTTGCTTCCATAAGATTTCTTCTCTTTTTTCCCATTCCTCTAACTAAGTTGTGAGTTTAATATCATCTGCACTTCTCTTCTCTGTGATGCCATCTAAACGGATTTTCTTATTCAAATTTTCAAGATAAGCAATAACTTCATGTTTTTTTTTATGAACATCCCCAAACTCTTTCCAGTTCCAAGTCTTGATTTTAGATTTAATGTATTGCAATCTTTTGGCAAAACAGAACATCTTAGTCCCATGCCTAGGTTTACCTTCCTTCCACCATTGTTGCACACGAGGTCTCAAGGAAATGTTTTTAAGCCACATTAATTTAAAACGAATAGGAGAGAAATTCACATTGGTTTTCCACATTTCCACCATGACTAGCCAATGATCCAAACCAACATTATTAAGAGTCTTCACTTTAGGAATGTGACCATGGATTAAGAAAATTTTAGAGAGCAAAAACCTATCCAATCTCTCCATTATACAAGCTAAGCCTTGTCTTCTGTTAGACCAAGTCATAAGGCCATTATCTGGTTGGATATCCACAAGATGGAGGTTTGCAATATATTTGCTCATGAGGTCAGTGCTTTTGTCCAAATTTCTATTTTCCCCCCTTTTCTCATCCAGAGAGAGGATGGTATTGAAATCTCCTCCGATCAAGATCCAAGCTTTAGGAAAATGAGAGATAATATGAGTAATATCCTTCCACTGTCTTCTTTTTTCCTCCAAATAAGTCGGGGTATAAACAGTAATGCAGAGCATAATCTGGTTGGAATGTCTACTTTGAATAGCTATAGCCAACAAACCCCAACTGCCAACCATATGGTGAATAACTACCTCTTTTGGGTCCCAAATACAAGCAATGCCACCCGAATTCCCTTGGGAACTAAGGGAAACCACTTTTCCAGCTTGGTCAAATTTTACTTAAGTCCATATCCTCCATTGACATCTTTGTTTCTTGAAGGAAAACAAGATGTGGATGATTTATCTGAATCATTCTTCTAATTTCATTTTATTTTGAAAGACTCCCTTTGAGTCCTCTAATATTCCAAGTGATGATCTTCATTAATAACAGGGCTAAAAAAGTTGGGAAGGGCATTAATCTTACCTTCCTCTACAAGCTTTTCACCTTCTTTTACCATATGATATTGATTGGTCTTGCGACCTACTTTTTGATTAGAATCCATATTTAATTTTTTTTCCCTATTTCTTGACTTATTCCAATTGAATCTGAGATGGCTTCTAACCTTGAAGAATGCTCATACACAACCAAAATTTTACTAGATGGTTCAATGGAGTCTATATTGGGACCTGCATTATTTGAATTTTTGACATTTGAAATATTGTTTTTCTTGTGTAAATTTTCTCCTTTTTTTTTGTTGAATTTTGATTTGTTGGTTTGTCTCTAAGTTCTTCCCTTCATATTTAAATTGTGTTTCTAAGATTTCAGTTTCCATTATTTCCTCTTCCTCGCTTGGGACATCATTTGTGGAAAGGATTTCAAACATATTAGCAAATGACTTTGATTGATCCTTCATAATTGGTTTTTTCTGAGTGTTCTTCGTCTTAGGTATTTGAAAACCTGCTGAGTTTATATCTTCTTTCTTTTGATCAGGAATTTTATTTGGGCAAGCACTGGCCAAATGACCATATTCATGGCAAATTCTACAATGAAAAGGAATGTTCTCATAGTCCACTACTTGCTCCCAAGTATCTTCCCCAAATTGTAATGTGATCTTTTTAGGTAGGGGTTTGTCAAAATACATTAAAACATAAATTCGAGCATAAATAATATGTTCAAAAATTTGAGTACAATCAGCAGTCATCATAAAAGTTCCTAAATAGTTTCCAATTGAAGAAAAAACAATAGGATTCCAAAATTCAATAGGGAGGCCAAAGAGTCTAACCCACACGGGAGCTATAGAAGGCATCTCTTCTTTGGCTTTAAATTTAGTATTCCAGGGCTTCATGAAAAGCCCCGCCCTTCCAAAAACCAAGGACCCCCTTGAAAAGTTTTCTCTCTATCTTCATTATTAGCAAATAAAACAAGAAAATAACCATTTGGATAAATAGAGATTTGTAATTCACCTTTAGTTTTCTAGCTTTTTGCAGCCCATACTTTGAAAGCAAATAGACTCAAACGAAAACCCATGAACCGACAAATTAGTCCTCTTTTTTCCAAATCTTCAATGCCAGTCTGATTGTTACCCATATCAAGCTTAACAATACGAGTTCCATCAACTGCTTTAAGACATCCTGACTTCGTTTTCTTGGGATCAATCTTAGGCATTCTTAGAGGTTTATGGGAAGCCCTAATATTGATATTAGCATTGGGCTGAGGCTGTCCACAACGAAGGGCATCCCTAAAATTCATTTTTGGGACCGAGTCTTTGAAATTCTTACCCTTGATAGGGGTTTTCACAAGAGAATTATTTTGTGGGTGCACCTTAGCACCAGATTCACTTGAGATATGAGCTATTTTTTGATGAACTGCTTGAAACTTGTTTTGTGATCTCTTTAATCCTTGCCCTAGACGCCGTGGAAAGGTATGGTTTTCACTTTTATTTTGTGCAACAAATTGGAAGCCGTTGTCACTCAAGTTCACAGTATGATCTGTTGAAAGACAAATTTCTAACCCATATTGTATCCCCTAAAACATTTCCTACTAAAATATTGAGCATAAACCACAAAAATATTGGCCGCTAGGGCCCGAAGGCCCTAAAAAACAACCTTTGGAGCCGCTTGCACTCAACCCAGATGAAACCCTCGCATAACCACTTGCCAAATATATCGTTCACACATAGGGATGCGCTAGGGTCTGTGTTGCTCAAAATTATATGAAAATTTGTGGAGACATTCCAGGGTTTTTCAGGCATCTACCCTTAAAATTTTAGCTCGATCTGAGTTCGGATGAATGAGATATGGCCGAAACGAGTTCGACAGTTTGGGCAGTCCTGCGAAAAACGTTTAATCAATTTATATCTTCCTTAATAACTCGAAAGAATCTTGTATGTTAAAATCTTATAATCAAGTTGTTATCCAAATCTACCACACTTAATCACCTGGAACTTCTCATTTATCCCTTCATCATGTTAAATGTTTTTCATGTATATTATTGTAGGTTTATTTTTGAATAATATAATTGTTATAGGATATATTGGTAAATTTTAGTAGATATCAAGTTATAGTTTCCTTCCCATGGATTTATTTACAGCTAAATCCTTAGAGTCATCCCTAGTAGTAGAGGTTAGGGAGGACCTCACAAAGCAATGATCCTTGTTGCTAAAATATAAAGCAATCATTGGTAAATTTAATGGGTCTTGGCCAAGGGATTCGACATTGAGAAAAATGATTGATAAGAGTTGGAAGTCTCTAGAAGTGTGTCTATCCTTTTTTCCAAAAGGTTTTTTCCTAAACATTTTTATTTCTAGGGAGAAAAGACATAGAATCCTGAAAGGGTGTCCTTGGTTTATGGGAAGAGTAGGACTTTTCCTTACTTATTGGTATGAAGACCTTGCACCTGAAAACATAAATCTATCCCTAGTACTAGTTTGGGTTAGGATGTATGGGTTACCCATTTAATTCTAGGAAATGTATACCTTTAAGGCAATAAGCAAAACTTAGGAATAATTCCTTGAGATTTTAGAAACTACAAAATATGAAGTCTTGGCTATTTGTGCCTGAGTATTGGTCATGACTGATATCAATAAATCTTTACCAAAATTAATCATTTTTAAGTATGGGGGTAAGTTGTGGATCCAAATCATAGATTACAAAAACATATAAGGTGGGGCATATTGAGAGATCATGCCCTAAGAAGAGTCCAATAAAAATATATATAGAGAACCACAAGAGAAACTTACAAATGGATATGTATGAGGATGATTTTCAACCTCCAAAATATAGGTCTATACAAATGAAAGTAAATAGACATTGGAGACTAGTAAGTAAGTATATTGAAATAAATACCAATTATTTGAAGGCTTTAGCCTATGAAAAAATCAGACCAGAGCTTAGAGGACATGGTACAACAAAATCAAAATATTAACAAGGAAATGTCTACTTAGTATGATCCTGATTTAAGGATGAACATTCCTATTTAACCTAATGAGTATGCCTCATCAAATTTTGAAGACTCTCTTGAAGTACTATGCACCATTTAGGAGGAGAAATGTGGTAGAGAAAACGTAATGTTAGAGTTAGATGTTAATGCCTCTACCATTAACAAGCAAATAACACAAAAATAGGAGGATATGTCAAAAGTTTTCTTAGTAGAGCCAAGAGAGGATAAATCTAATCAAAAGGAGAGTTGTGAAATAATATTTAGGAATATAATAGTAATACCTAATCTCAATATTGTAAAGGCAAAACCTTCAAGTTATCAAGTGAGAGCCAGGGAAGCAAGAGCAAACATAGAGAAAGGAACACAATCTAAGTTGGTTGAACTTATCTTTACCAAATAACAAAATGATATTGGTAATTCATACGAGGAGCTAGTAGTCCCTAATGAGACATGATTACCATATCATGGAATATAAGGGTTTCTAATATCCCTTACAGAAGAGGTGTATTACGGACCTTTGTTTAAGCAATAATCCTGATATTCTTTGTATCTAGGAAACTAAAATGAAAAAAATATATTTTCAAAACTATAAAAGTAGTTTAGGAAAGATGTGAATGGGATCCTATGGATTCAAAAGGAGTGAAAGGGAGAATTCTAATGGGTTGGAATCTATTTAGAACCTCCTATGAAACCATTCATAAAACTATGCATTAAATAGCCTCATTAGTCACATGCTACTTTGTAGATATTCATTTCATCCTTAAAAATGTCTATGGACCTACAACTCAGTCAAACAGATCAAAAGTAGGGAGTGGGATTGAAGCCTCTATAAGAAGTAAATACCAATTAACCCAATTCATGATCATAGGATATTTTAATGAAAAAACCAAGTTAGATGAAAAATTTAGGGAAATTAGTGAAATATCCCAAAGTATGAGAGATTTCTCAACTTTTATTCAAAATAATAATCTATGGGAGGTTGAGTTTGAAGAGGACAACTATACATGGACCAACAACAGGATAGGATAGAATATGATAGCAAAAACATTAGATAGATGCACACTCTCATATCATTGTTTAAACGAAGGTACTTTTGTTAAAATTAATACCTTCACAAGGATTGGTTCAGATCATTGGTCAATAAGAGTTAAAATTACGATAAGTGAATTAAAAAAAATATCATATTTTAAATATGAGTAGATGTTGGAAGACCATGTTGAATTTGTTGATATGATACCGTTGGCATAGAATTCTTCAAGAAATAATGGATTGTATGAACTTCCAAAACAAGTTAAATCAATGACATCTAGATTAAAATAATGGAACAAGAACACTTCCAAAAATATTTTTGAGAAGAAAGAATAATTAAAAGATAAAATTTTAAAATTTCAAAAATGTGAGCACAATAATCCAAACTTAGAGGAAAGGGAGTTGCTTAGTGAATATCACAATATTTTCAAGAAGGAAAATAAATTTTGGAGATTAAAATCAAGACAGACTTGGTTAAAAGAAGGAGATAGTAACATAAAGTTTTTCATAGGATGGCAATTGTACAGAGATCAACATCCAAAATTAGTAGAATTAAGGGGTTTGGATTGAAGACTAGAGTGAGATAAGAAAGAAGACAATTATTTACCAAAATATTCTAGGATTAGATGAGATTGGAGTTCTTAATAATAAACTACTACAAGAAGTACCTTCAATTATAATAGATAAAGACAATAACAAACTGATGAAGCCTATTACTTTGGAAGAGTTCATTCAATTATTTTATCTTTTGATAAGGATAAATACCTAAGTCCAAATGGATTCTCTGCAACATTCTATTAGCATAAATAGGAAATAGTGAAAGATCCTTAATTGGTGGTAGTAAAATAGTCTAGGGTAAAACAATAAACACCTTATAAAATATGTACGACATATCTTACCCTGATTTCAAAAAAGAAGGATGTAGAATTGTTTGATTCATTTAGGCCCACAAGCCTATGTAATATGGCATATAAAATGATATCCAAAATGTTGGCAAATAAGTTAATACCACTATTAAACAAAAATATTTTAGAAGAGAAAGGAGGATTTGTGAAAGGGAGACACATTCTAGACGAGATATTAGTAGCTCATGAAGTAATGCATTCAACAACTTCTAGAAAAGAGAGAGCGATGATCTTAAAACTTGATATGAATAAAGCCTATGATAGGGTTAAATGAAATTTTATTTTTGCAGTATTAGAAAATTTTGGGTTTGTGAAGAAATGGATCAAATGGATTAAAGCTTGTCTCTACAATGTCATATTCAATGCTAGTCAATGAGCTAGTAATGGAATCATTTAAAGCCAAGAGGGGTCTTAGACAGAAATATCCTCTATCACCATATACGTTCATTATTATGGCATAACTATTAGGAAGGAACTTGAAGAAGACATACAAATATGGGCTAATAAGTAGACTTAAATCTAGTAATAACATCGAAAACATCACCCATTAACTTTTTGTCAGGAAGATGAGAAAGTTGGTGACTACTGTTTGAGACCCTTGGAGAAGACATAAAACCTGAAGTGGTTGTGAAGAAAGTGTTGAGAAAAATTATTCATAAATGGAACCATATTGTTATCATAATTGAGGAATTTAAAAATTTGGCTACTCTAACTTGTGATGCACTAATAGGTTCTTTGATGTCTCATGAAGAAATATTGCAGGGTGCTACATCTACAAGCTATGGAGGTGATGCGAAAGCCTTCTCATCCGAAGAAGGTAATAATGCACAAGGAAGAGGATAAGGACAAGGAAGAGGCCAAAGGAGAGGCAAAGGAAGAGGAAGAGGTAGCTCAAGAGGTGACAATCAAGGAAGAGGAGGTGACAAAACAAATAAGTCTTGCTACAACTGTGGCAAGGTTGGTCATTTTTCTAGAGATTGTTGGTCCTAGCCTTCTCAAGAAGGGTAAGGTAATAAATATGGAAACTATGGAGAAGAGGAAGGATCTTCTTCAAATTTATTCTTAACATATGGTAAATCAGATCAAAATATTAATGAAACTTAGATTTTAGATATTGGTTGCTCAAACCATATGAGTGGCTAAGAAGAGCTTTTTGCTACAATGGATTCCACCTACAAGTCAAAGATCAAATTAGTAGATGACAAGGCACTAGCAGTTGAAGGCATGGGAGCCATGGAGGTTCCAACAAACGAAGGCACCAAGAAGGTAAATAACATCTATTACACCCCCAAACTCCAACATAATTTGCTTAGTGTTGGACAAATAATGGAAAAGAACTATAAGCTTGTTTTTGAAAATGGAAAATGTATTTTTTTGACAAAAATAATTGTAATAGAGTAGTTACTGAAGTATCTATGACAAAGAATAGGTTATTTCCTCTTAATTTTGGGGAGGAAGGAGGTTACCAACTTGCTGATGTAGCCATAGATAATCCAAGTGTGCTTTGGCACTTGCAATATGGCCATCTTAACTTTGCAAGCTTAAAATTGTTGACTTCTCAAGCTATGGTGTGTGGACTTCCAAAAGTTGAAGAGAGCAAGGAGGTTTGTGCAGGATGTGCTTTGGGAAAGCACTCACGAACAAAGTTTCCATGAGGACAAGCATGGAGAGCAAGCTATCCACTACAATTGGTACATTCAGACATCTATGGTCCAATGAATACCAAAAGCATGGGTAACAATTCCTACTTTCTTAATTTCATTGATGATTACTCTAGAATGTGTTGGCTTTATTTTTTGAAGACTAAAGATGGAGCTTTTGGTTGTTTCAAAGACTTCAAAAATAATGTAGAGAATCATAGTGAATATGTTGTAAAATGTCTATGGACTGATAGAGGCGGGGAGTATTCCTCTAATGCATTTCTAAAATTTTGTAAACATTGTGGAATCAAAAGGCAATTCACCACTGCCTATACCCCACAACAAAATGGTGTGGCTGAAAGAAAGAACCACACTCTTGTAGAAATGGCACGATCTATGCTTCAAAAAAAGAAGCTAGGTAATATGTATTGGGATGATGCAATTAGAACAAGTGCTTACATTTTAAATAGGAGTCCTACGTCTAGTTTAGATAGGATAACTCCTTATGAAGGATGGTATGACAAAAAGCCAAATGTAAAGCATTTTAAAGTTTTTGGTTGTCTTGCATATGCTCACATTCCTGATGAGATTAGAAAGAAACTTGATCCCAAAAGTCAAGCATGCATTTTCATTGGGTATTGTGAAACTTCAAAGGCATATAGGCTCTATAATCCAAAAACACATAAAATTATAATCTCAAGAGATGTAATTTTTGATGAAGGGGGAGAATGGGGTCATCAAAAAGTTTTTGTTGATGATGATCAAGATGCAGGTTCTTCTCAAGTGCAGCAGGTGCATCCCAAAAATAGCAAAGGAACTCCTCCTCCAAGCCCAAGTATGAGTACTACTTCAAGTACATCGGATGTTGTTCCAAGTCCTTCTCCACAAATATCAGTTAAGTTCTTCACCTATGGATATTGATTCTCCATCAAGAGGTAAAAGAACACTTCAACACCATCCATATTTTCAAATGTTGGACAAGAATTTCCAGAAAAGATACACTAGAAGTCAAGCTAGTGAAATGAATACAGTTTTGAAAAGACTTAAAAATCTGCATATGTATGGTGATGATGACTCCCAAGAGCCTAAGGGAGATGTAGACAATTATTCTTTAATGACTAGTGTAGAGCTAGAGCCTTCTAGTTATGAAAAAGCATGTATGTGGCAGCAAGTTATGAAAGAGGAAATGTCCTCTATAAAAAGGAATGACACTTGGGAGCTAGTGAAGCTTCCTAAAGGCAAGAAATGTGTTGGATGCAAATGGGTCTACAAGACCAAATTCAATGGTGATGGAAGCATTGAAATACACAAGGCAAGGCTAGTTGCAAAAGGGTTCACTTAGAAGTATGGGATTGACTATGAGGAGACCTTTGCTCCTATTGCTAGATAGGAGACCATCAGATTAGTACTTTCCTTGGTTGCTCACAAAGGGTGGCAAATTCAACACATGGATGTGAAGAGTGCCTTCCTTAATGGGTACTTGAATGAAGAGGTTTTTGTGTAACAACCTCAAGGATTTGAAGAACAAGGTAAGGATAACCTTGTCTACAAATTGAAAAAAACATTGTATGACCTCAAGCAAGCACCAAGGGCATGGTACTCACACATTGATGGCTATTTTCAGAAGTATGGTTTCACTCGGAGCAAAAGTGAACCTAATCTCTACTACCTAAAACAAGGTAAAGATATTCTCATTGTATGTTTATATGTGGATGATCTTATATTCATGGTTAATAGTGCTAAGATGAATCAAGAGTTCAAAAACTTCATGATGCAAGAATTTGAAATGAAAGATCTAGGCTTGATGCATTACTTTCTAGGCATGGAAGTACATCAAACAGGTAAAGGAATCTTCATATGTCAACACAAATATGCTCAAGATATGATCAAGAAGTTTGCTATGGAGCAATGCAAGTTGCAACTCCAACGGGTCATGGGATCCAATTGAGCAAAGATGATGGAGAACCAAAAGTTGACATGACCACTTACAAGAGCATGGTTGGGAGTCTAATGTTCCTCACCAACACAAGACCAAATATTTGATATGTTGTTTCTCTTGTTTCAAGGTATATGGCCGATCCATCTGAACTTCACTTACAAGAAACTAAAAGAATTTTAAGATATGTAAAGGGTACATTGGATTTTGGGATCCATTACCACAAATGTAATTCTATAAAATTAGTTGGCTTTAGTTACAGTGATTGGGGCAACAATATAGATGATAGAAAATCTACATCAGGTAACTGTTTTAGTCTTGGGTTAGGACTAATTACATGTAGTTCCAAAAAGACGATTGTTGTAGCATTGTCATCTACTGAAGCTGAGTATATAGCCATCACAAATGCTAATACCCAAGATTTATGGTTGAGAAAAGTCCTTGAAGAAATCGAAGAAAAACAAAGTGGTCCTACAAGATTGTACTGTGACAATATGAGTGCCATCCAATTGACACATAATCCTATCCACCACAACAGGTCCAAGCACTTTGACATGAAGTACCACTTCATTAGAGACATGGTGGAAAAATAGGTGGTTGAGCTTTGACATTGCAGCACTTTGGATAACATGGCGGATATCTTCACCAAAGGGGTTGCTAAAGCTCAATATATAAAGTTGAGAGACTGTCTTGTCAACTCTCTCAACTTTAAGGGGGAGAATGTTAGAATTAACTCCTCTACATAGATTCCTATTTGATATTGTTTGGCTATAATTCTATTGTTAGGATTATTGTTTCAACCTATTATTGTTAGGCATCTTTATTGTTGAGTATTGGCTATTGTAAGCTTATTGGTTAGCGGGTTTTTGGGCTTTTCAAACTATATAAGCTTTGTAAATTTTGGTTTCGAATTAATTCAAATGTGCTAAGTTTCACACTAAGATGTTGTGTGTAGACAGTAAAGGTGGAGTTTTGGTATTGTGAAGGTTGTTGTAGAAAAATGTCAAGAAGAAGGATGCTGAATTTTGAAATATTTGTATTTACAAAGAAAATTGAAGATCTAGAAAATAAAAATCAAGAATTCAAATTTATTATGAAAAAAGATGTAGGTATCTAGCTATAACAACTCAATTGAGATGGGAATTGTTGTTTCTAAGCTCTGAAGCTCTAAATGAGAGATATGTGATTTGTCAAGGGTGGAGGACCCGAGCACAACCCCTTCTTCTCCAACAAAAAGAAATATATATTCATTTTTTTATTGTCATAAAGTGGTGAAAAAACAATCTACATACATTATATAATTATTATAAGTGGTTTTTTTCACCTTCTTACAAAATATTGAAATGTTCATAAGGAGAGTTTACTCTTCAGCTTTGGCTTGATAAACAAAGCAATCTACTTGTTTTACTTAAAATTCATTGTTTATGACCATGAGTTCTTGGTGGAGTGGTAAGTGGAAGGTCCAGAAAAATCATTATTTATTTGATATTTTTAGGTCCAGAAAAATCATTATTTATTTGAATTTTTTTGTTTAGTTAATAGTTGAACCTGTTATCATCGCCTGCCAAACTAATTTAAAATTAAGATCAGTTCACCCCATTCATTAAATATTTAATGATTGAGTTTTCCTTTCCTGTTCTACAACCAAAACATTATTTCAAATCAATAAGAGTGCAACATACTACTCATAACTTTAGAACTTTGGTTTTGAAAAGTTTCATTTAACTTCTTAATACTTCCTGACTGTATTAGAAAAGATGGAAATTTACATTATATTGCCAAACTCAGAATTCAGAACATTATATTTAGCTCAAAGTGAAGGCTTTAGCAAAGTATTCAGTTGTAAAGTGATTCTCACACCAATAACTTGTCACTATGATACTGAAAATCTCTTTTTACTTGTCAATATAATACTAAAAATCTCTCTTAATATACAAAGAAAGTGTGGGGTAATTTGACTGACAAATACTTGATAGATCTTATGAAAATCAGTTAAAGTGTACTAATTCTAAAGGTAACACATGTACTAGATTTGACTATTATTTTGAAAATTGCTGGAGTTGAGCACATACTTGTGTATGCATATGAAAATAGATTTGAATATATTCTAAAGGCTATCAATTAAAATCTCCCCGTATTTCCATAGGAATCACTTCCATTATCTCCGCAAGCAAATGATTTGCAACCATTTTGCAAACTGCTTGAAAAGAGCAAGAACATGAATATCTATGCATAAATAAGTGTGTCTATGTATTTGAGAAAGGCTTAGACCAAATAAAATTTCCACCTTTTTCGATGTGAATCACTTCATTTATTCCCAAATCAAGAATAAATACATAAATTACATCTTACAAAAGGTATCATACAAGGATACAATAGGTTTCCTGAAAATATGAATACTATTGAGAGCAGAAAGCAAGCTCTCTTCAGAGATTCATAAGAAAAACAAGACCAACAACACAAGCTTGTCTTTGGCAGGAATGATCTAATTGACAAAGACTGCTTTGAATACAAGCCTCATTGTAAAAGCCTAAGGTACAGTTACCCTTCAATGCCTTGGACTTTAAACACAACAGGCCTTAAAAAGTCTTATTGTAGAACTTACAACCTATAACAAACCCAAGTTTTCCTTTGCATTCAGCTGAAATTGTTTGGCATTTCGTTTTCAAGCAGACACTGTAAATTTGATCTTTACAAATCATCTTTCTGATGGATGACTAAAAATTGTGAAATTTAAAGTTCAAACACACCAATATTTACCCACTCGTACCCAGAGAAAATTACAGGGGAAGCTTTGAATCACAATAATGAACAAGAAAAGCCAAGCTCTTTTGTCAGCCTTCTTGAGAAAGGCTGACAAGCATCCACACTCAAATCCACAGCAGCAGCAAGTGCCATGAACACCGCAGTATCCTCTATACATGTTACATGTCTCATTGCCAATTGAACTTCAAGCTTACTACATTTACTCTTACCTTTGTCTTCACCATCTATAGTTGTTGCACTCATTATGAAACCTCCTTGAATGGGAAGCTCTATGCTTATTTTGACGTTACCTCCATGGCCCTTTTGGCAACTAATAACTGTTTTTGAAAGACCACGGAATCCCTTTCTTTCCTCCATGACCTTAAAATTGCATCCTATGTCTCCTTTGCTGCCACGTTCTCGCCATGCTTCCAAACGGCCAATTGGTAGCCATGTTTCCCCTCCTTGGTGACCTGGCCTCAGAATTAGCCAAGCTCCAGGATTTGATTGGCTGACACGATCTGTGCCAGCAGATGGAACAAATGGAGTCACCATTGATGCAGCTGCCACTGGCGAACCAGATAGATCATGGATTAGGATTAACCATCCTTTCCTATCCTTTTTCTCCTTTTCAATTGTCCCATGTTCTTGCTGATACAATCTAAACCCAGAAAAAGTTGCAATCAGTATTTAATATCAAGATCCACACTGATGGATCTAGAATTCTGAAACTCTTATACTAATAAAAAACAATATTTATAACATAGGAATTGAATCAAACTCATAGCCCTGTGCCCATTCTAAAGGGATCTACTAGTACCTTATTGCAAACCAAGTGACCTTTCACACCATTACTTTTGAAATGATTCTCAAGGGACTGAAAATTGCCTGGAGAAGGTCTTGTAAACGGTTAACCAAGTTAAACATCTTTCACTTCTCTCACATTATTTCTATGATGACGGAGGGAAGGCGTTGATAAGGGATGGGCTTCTTTTGAGAAAAGTGAACTTGCTTCTTCTATAGGAATTTTCACTTTGCAGAAATGAAAAGATGAGAAAGAAATTGTTTGCAAGGACAGGAGTCTACACGCATCTGGTCAAACATAGGGTAGTGGGATTCTGCTAAATGGAAGCAAGACATTGACATGAGTTCAGAGACAACACAAAGGTGTTCCTTTTTTGAACTGCACCTTTATATGAGCTCAAGCTTGATACGATTATTTCTCAAACTATTTTAATGAGCCAATTTGGACATTTATACCTTGCAGGGAGCTTAATAGGACTGAAGCTATTTTTTGATCTGAAAGTAAACTTTGGGTTGCAAGTCTCTTGACTGTTCTGTTGGAATAACCTTGCTTGATGTTCACAAATAGTAAAGTGGATCTTTTGTCTTGTAGTAATTTTCCAAGGGGATGTTGTGTGCCTCTAAATATGCAGTATGATTTCTATAGGCAAACTTTGCGTGCAAGCCTCTTGGGTGGTTCATTGGAATCCTTAGTCTCTTAAAAGTTAAACCTCACTTGATGGTCATACAATTGGATGCTTTGGTTTGTAGGAAGTTACCTAAGGGCCTGATGTGTGTCTTCTAATGTGCAATGTGGGTATCAATTCCAATCATGGACTGCTTGTTATATGTTG
Source organism: Wollemia nobilis (assembly GCA_028583015.1). Classification (NCBI taxonomy): domain Eukaryota; kingdom Viridiplantae; phylum Streptophyta; class Pinopsida; order Araucariales; family Araucariaceae; genus Wollemia; species Wollemia nobilis. The sequence continues at coordinate 7,633,086 of JAQPPZ010016927.1, forward strand.
CACAAACTACTTTGCTGTCTAAGCTCCTTCCCCATTTGCTCTGAAATTTTAGATACTATTCATTGAATTTTCATACACCACTGTATTGCATAGGCAACCTGAGAAATATTTACTTTCATTTCCCTTCATATAGACAAACTGAACAGAATAAGTGCTTGAGGAAAAGCAAAGAAGAAGCGTTTCCATATTTAAAAGAGATTGAAATTACAGGCTATGGAAACCCACCTGCAGCGACTGCCTCTGTCACGTGTAAACTTGCAACTGAAGATAGGCTGGTGGATCCTTCCCTGTAGTTGCAAGATCTGAGGACTGGCTTCAGGCTGTCCATCAAACTGGAAAATATACCGAGGATCAGGCTCTGCTCTAACATTCAAGTGCAACTCCCCTGCCTTTGGTTTGCCAATGGGAACCCACTCATTGTGAACCTCCAATACATTAGAGTCCATCCATTTAGGATCAACTTCAATGCGAAACTTCCCTAGTTGCTTATCAGTTCCAAAGAAAAAGGTGCTTCCTCGGCTTCCAGTGTAAACCACCACCTCCAAACAAGGGTGTGAAGCCTTTTTATTTTTCAAACAAGAAGTAGTAATTTGGTCTTGAAAAGCAACTTCATCAAGGTAGAAGGTGGCCGCAATAGTGTGATGATCTGGGGCAGGGGAATCTAGCTGCAGCACAGGAAGTGGAACAGTCTGTGTTGGTACGTTTGGAATCCTAATTTCACAAAAGCAAGGAGAGCAGACAGAGTGGACTCTTGATCTTGCTGCTTTTGAGGCTACTGGTACTCTCAAAGCTAGTGCACTAATAGAAACCTTGACAAAAGTGCGAGGATCCATGGTAAAGCTAATTTCTAGTTCAGAACTATGAGAATTGAGGAAGAAATCCTTCAAATACCCAATGGCAAAATTATGAAAACATGATCCACTTTGTGTATCTCTAGCGAGAATCCAAAGAAAGAAATTATAAATCATCCACTAATGACCAAACTAGATCAATGGGACTTGAAGGCATAGAGAGTTACAATAGCAAGGTTGGCATTCTATTGAATTTGAACACATCCAAACTTCACATGACAGGATATTTTCTCGAACTTAAATCCCTTATGCAGGATATATCCCAAAAACTCACAAACACACATAAAACCTCAGGAAAATCTAAGAACATACATCCAGACCTGTAAAACACACTATGCAATCTCCTGAGAAGCAAGAAAGACTGAAAACCTGAAAGCAAAACCATACATGTCAACTGGTGCTTGCAAAACTAAGGATTTGTAAGGTAAGATGTTCATCGATCAAAATGAACTGTTTTTATTCTTCATTTCACTAATGCAATAGTTAAAAGATTATGCTTTAACTACAAGTATTAAATATTATTATATTCTAACAATCATACAAACTTAAATTATAATATATTTAAATATAAAAATATAAATTTAAATTGTTATAACATTAACTATTATATATAAATCTAAATATAACCTTCCAAAAATGTAGGGAATTTGAGACAGATAAGCCCAACCAGAAGTGAGTTATTACTATCATGGTAAAATTGACCTTCCAAAAATGTAGGGAATTTGAGACAGATAAGCCCAACCAGAAGTGAGTTATTACTATCATGGTAAAATTGATTTAAGTTCAAATTAGATGTAAGTTAAGTAAATTAAATTTTATTATGGAAAAATTATATAATATTTAAGTTTGTTAATATTTTTTAATATTAAATATTTTTAAATAAAAAATTTATTTTATTTTTTAATTATTTATTATAAATCATCATTTTATAATATTTAATGAAGGGTTAATTAAACCTTAATTCAACCCTAACTTACTGAATTAAAAATAAAAAATTTATATTTAAAATAATGGTAATCTATATTTAAAGGTATATTTTCATGCATCAAAATGATATTCAAGCGGTTCTTTGGTTACACTCTAATAATATGGCTTATTAGAACTCTTTTTGAGAAGACTTAAACCACAACTCTGTGTAAATGTATTTAATTAATAATAATAATAAAATATTAGATACTTTTAAACTTAAAGAAACTCTCTGTAAATGTATTTAATTAATAATAATAATAAAATATTAGATACTTCTAAACTTAAAGAGGATGTGAACTTAATGCTTCATTCCCCATGCATTAACAGAAGACTTTTAACTTACATTCCAAGCCTAAATGTGGTCTAAACCTGATTGTGCATTCCCTGTGACAGTACAAGTTAAATGCATTACTTGTCATATGGAAAACCAAGATAAGAGATATGCATTCTAACCCAAACAACGACACAGCTCAAATTTTGAGATAAGATATTCATTGTATATATATCTTGATCATTTGCTACCGTGTAAAGAAAGCTTCCTTACCTGTCACTGGGACCGTTGCAAGCAACAAGCATCCTCAACAACATAACATATCATTTGACCATCACATGCACATGTTCATAACATGCATAGACAAACAATCAAGGATAATTTATTGCTTGGGACAAGAAAACAGCAATAATGGCCTTCAACTATTTGATGAGGAACTTACTGTTTCAAACACTCACACCAGAGTGGTACTGATTATATATATTTATTATTGGAAATATATATATTAACAGTCAAGTATACAGTGGTCACTTTTTCTTCAAATTTAGAAAACTTATTGCTTTATCCTTGCTTATATAAAAACATATTAATTATATTTAGATGTTGTAGATTTTTTTTATTTTTAAGATGTTATGTATGTATACTTAGAGTTAAGACCTGAAATTAGAGGGATAATATAAACTGAGAAGACTACTTACCACCAAAATTTTATTTTTTTATTTTTATTTTTATTTTCAATTTAAATTGTTTTTTTTTAAAAGTAAAGTAGAGGTTAGGATTTTAACTTTTCTAAAAGATTAAGGTTCAAATATAATAATATAATATCATGATTTAACACTAACTAATTATTTAAAAAAAGTTATTGATTTATATAATATGTATTAATAAAAAAATTAATTTTTTAACTAATCTATTCTCGCAACTTGTTACTTATAATCCACCCATATTTATACATCATGTGAATTCCAATGCAAGGCAACAAAGAAGCTTTTGAATGCATGCGCTACTTATAAAATTGCATGCATCACATGCAAGGTAGATGCCCTCTAAGCTTACTTTTAATGACATATAGTAATTAGTATGGGACGGTTACATGATTATTACTTCCTTGTGCTCTTAACTATTTATAAATTGCATAACTAGATGTTTATGTTTAGATTTAAATTTTATGGTCTTGACATTTTCCAGCACCATCTTAAACGAAAATATGTTGCATAACAATGTGATTTAGATCATTCAAGATATTGATTAGTCCTTAGATAAAGGATTGGAATGTGAACCAAAAGTATTTTATATTATAGGTTAAGGGTATATTAGACAGACGGACAGGGTATTAGAAGATGTCAAATTTTCAACATTATTGTGGAGTGGTATATTAGACAGACAGACGGTATTAAAAGATGTCAAATTTTCAACATTATTCTGGAGTGGTATATTAGACAGGTTATTAGAAGATGTCAATTTTCAATATTATTGTGGAGTGGAACCTAAGGAAAAATAGGTTAGGTTTTTTATATTTTACATTTAAAAATAATTTAATTAATTTTTATTTTATATTAAAAATAATTATTTTCATGATTTTTAAATTTATAGTTTTTATTTAGGAATTTTTGCTTTCAAGTTTTAGCATGAAAATGTGTATATAATTACTTATATAAAAGAGTGAAAATATGGTTTATGTTTATTTTTTTTAATTGGTTATTTGAGATTGAAAGGGATCTCATGTGGATTACATTATCACTACTTAGTGATATTATAAGAGTTTGTTAATTATACATATATTGTTTTGGCAAGATTTAAACTTTGGGTCTCTTTTTTTTTGGAAACATCCCAAAAGGATGTCACTTTCGAGTAAGACCGACCAATGATATCTCTTATGTCAAAAACGTCCATGGCTCGCACTTGACCTACCACCTTCACTACACTCAAGGAGCATGCCTAAAATACAAAAACAAGCGTACTTACACAAACAAACACAAAAAACACAACTCCTAACAAAAAAAAATACCACCTTCGACACAATTAAGGAGTTCACATGGAGTTCATCGCTTTTACTCATATTCCAAGGGAGTGGAATGGTGTTGCTAATTGTTTGGCTAAATGAACCTCTGAATTTCAGGAAGGTTGGGATGTTAGGGAGTGACATCAACTTCCTTCAGCGTGCTCTCAAACTCTTACTAGTTTGCTGAAAGATGATATGCTTGGATGAAATAATTTTGTTGTAATCTGATTCTTGGGTCTTGTATGCTTTTCTGATTTCAATAAAAAAATTATCCTTTATATATATATATATATATATATATATATATATATATATATATATATATATGCTTAAACACAAAAACAAGCACACACAGACCTAAAGAAAGTTAAGGAATACAAAAATATTGTTCATTCTTTTTAATATAATGTTTTTTTACCCAAAAAAATAAAAAATAATATTGTTCACTTTGGAACAAGTAGTTTTCTAAAATAAAATAATTTGCACCTCGAGGTGCAGCGCAACGGTTTGGGCTTTGGCTCTTCTTCGGGAGGCCCAAGGTTCAAACTTTGGCGTGGGTGAGTGTGTGAGGAGGTGGGTGTGTGTCTCCCTGTTGGAGTTGTTGTAACAGGTTGGGGGATTCTTGGTCAAAACCCCCATATCTTAATATTACCAAAAAAAATTTACAATAAAATTATATTAAATAATTTAAATTATAGGTATAAGTTAAAGTTAGAAATACAAGTATAAGTAGTTTTCTAAAATATGGTTTATGTTTATTTAAAAATATTGTTTTTCTAAAATAAAATAATTTCAATAAGATTATGTTAAATATGTTAAATAATTTAAATTATAGATATAAGTTAAAGTTAGGAATACAAGTATAAGTAGTTTTCTAAAATATGGTTTATGTTTATTTATTTTTAATTGTTATTTGAGATTGAAAGGGGTTTCAAGTAGATTGCATTATCGCTACATAGTAATATTACAATAATTGGTTATTTGAGATTGAAAGGGGTATCATGTGAATTACATTATCACTGCACAGTGATATTACAACAGTTTGGTAATTATACATATATTGTTTGGAAATATTTAAACCTAGGTCTCCTCTTTGAAAGCTAAGCAATACAACCATTGAGGTAATGTCATTTGATAAAATATTGTTCATGTTGGAACAAGTAGTTTTCTAAAATAAAATAAGTTACAATAAGATTATATTAAATAATTTAAAATAACAGGTATAAGTTAAAGATAAGACATTTACATATATATTATTAGTTTTTTAAGTTTGTTATATGGGGTTGAAAATTATATCATAATTATGTAGTGGCATTATAACAACCTGGCAATTATATAATTATTATTTATATAAATTTGAATTTAAGTTAAAGTTAGGATATTTACATATATATTATTAGTTTTTTAAATTTGTTATATGGGGTTGAAAATTATATCATAATTATATAGTGGCATTATAACAAGTTGGCAATTATATAATTATTATTTATATAAATATGAATTTAAATCTCTTCTAGACAAGTGAAGAATTTAATCTATAATTTAATATGTTGAACTCATGCTATGTGGTACTCACATATAAGTTAATAAATTTTAATATATATTAATTGGTTTTACTAGATTGAAATGGAATCCAAATTATTATGTATGTATCTTTTGTAAGATTTGAACTTGGTTCTCAAAAGTCAAGGAATTTATTTTGATTGAGCTTGTGCTAGTTAATATTTTTTTGTTGTTGTTGAAAAGCAACTTGTAATAATAAAAAGAATATTAGTTACATTGATCAGAAAAAAATAGTAGGTGCTATAGGAGTATGTCCCAAAATTTCAAACTGAGGGTCCACCCAGAACATAAGACAAAGACTTGGTGCTCACATAGAAAATCTTGAACTTAAAACAAAGCAAAAAACTATAAATCTTGAAAAGAAAAAAAAAAATTAACCACCAAGTGAAACCCTTAGTGAGGGGGCCACCCCATCTTAACTTGGCTCCTGCTCACTACAAAGGAGGGATGTGTTGACCATATAAACTGAGAAATTACTGATAACAAAAAAACTCTACAAATTTCAACTACATGAGACCTAGACCTAAAAACTTCTAACAAACCATGCATAGCCTATGCATGTTTGGAGCTTGGCAGACCCCAATCATTTCAAGAGAAGCCATTCATAGAGAGAAGGCATCCAAATATAAAAGACTCCTTGCCATCCTACATAGATTCAATAAACTCTAATACCCTGAAGTTGGTATTTTTCTCAGGATTAGAGAGAAGGCATCCAAATACAGAAGACTCCTTTCCATCCTACATAGATTCAATAAACTCTAATACCTCGAAGTTGTTATATTTCTCAGGGTCAAATATGGAGCTCCCCAACTGAGTATTGGAGAGATGGGGTCATTTCTTTGGTAAAAATTCCCTTTCTTCTTTCTCTTGCTTGAGATTGCAAGAGCATCAATAACTTGCAAGAGGAGGAGGAGGAGGAGAGCTTGCCTCAGTGGCCGATTTGACATCCATAATAGCTAATATTGGAATGCATCTTTGTCAAGGTGGAGAAGTCTCAATGACCATTTTTGTCATTAGTGGCCTTGCACTTGGTTGCTCTTTCATCTTTTCTATAGGCTATGGTGTTGAAATACCAATCGTCTTTGTTGCTTGTTTGGAGTGCTGAGATTCGGCTACAGAAGTTCATGTGTTGTTGTACCCTCTCCTCATGGTCCAACCATCCTCTTTGGCTTGAGGGGGACATAGTGGTTGGTATGGAGGTCAAATTCAACTTATTGTAAGGAAAAAGCAAACAATCCTTAATGTGGTCCAATGCTTGACAACTAAAGCAGGTTTTCAACATGTTAATATACACCACCTGTTATGAAATAGTGGTGTCCCTCACTTGTATGTCAATAAACTGCTTGAGGTCTTTGGATAGATCGACCTTAACACAAACTATTTTTTTATGGGCAGGCACTAAAAAACTTGTTGGCTTCTAACAATAAGACATGCCCTAAGACTGTTGTAATATGATTCAAAAAGTACCAAAGAGGGATGGGAAGACTATAGAACTCTACCTAGAATGGGACATTAGAGGTTCTTTCCTCTAAAACTAAAAAATCCTAGTTCTATGGAGAGAAAATCAACAAGGAGCTTCTCATGTACCATGGCCCATTCTCATAAATTGCCTTGGCATGAGCAACATCTACAAACTAGAAAAGAAAAAATTATTGTTTAGGTTATAAATCAATGATGATTTTTTAAGCCTTAATACTACCACAAATATCATAGGATCAAATATAATATAGCCATAATAAGATCAAGATAATGATATGAGTAGAATAATATGAGCAAATTAATATGTTTATCAAGACTTATAATAACCCAAATAACATTCAATAATAAGCAACAATAATTTTTCCATTAGTCTTGATCAATTTCCTTTGATGTGGACTACCTTATGACTGCCTAGGTTCTAATAATAATTTTTAAGTTTCTAAACTTACCAAAAACCTGCGAAGTAGAATTCCTTGTCTCCCTAATTATTTAGAAACTAGTAAAGTAAGAATTTTTGCAAATTTAGTATTCCTAAAGTTGAAGTAGACTACCTTATCTCTCCAAGATTAAATAATTTGCAAATATTCTATAAACCTTGAATTTAAAAAATAAACAAATATTTCAAATATAAACAACTTCAAATAACTTAATTACTAACACTTCCTATTACTACTTATCACTCCAAAAACTTAACAAATAATTAAAAACTTAACTATACTATTAGCACACTTATCTCTCCAAATAAAACTTTAGAAACCTTATAAAAAATAAAGTTATAAACCTTATCACTCCTCTTAACCTTAGATAAATTAAAAAATCTAATTTTAATTTATCAAAACCCTAATATTATACCTTCCTTAGGCATGGCTTCTTGAGATAATTTTGGTGTTGGACTTGGTAAGGAGAATCCAAGCATTTCATTGTCCTTCTCTAGGCTTGAATGTATGAACTTGTGTGAATCTTTGCATGAACCACTAAAAATTGTTCAAGGAAAATGTTTTAATCTTTGCCCTTTTGCCTTCCCTATTTCAACGTGTCATTCGGGTAGATTGCACAACTCTTTCATTTGGTTCTCAAATATTATTCTAACATTTCAATGTCTTGCTTGCTTGTAACGTTCTAATTTGGTGTTCCAAATGTTAAATCCTCAATGTGGCATTTGTTGGCTCTTTACCTTCCTTGGTGCTTAATCTATTTTTTTGGTTCCTGTGTTTGGTTATGATGCTTGGTTCACCAACTTTTGGCTTCTACTTACAATGTCTAGATGATGCTTGGATTACACTCAATGCTTGTGCTCCTCTCAGTTCGGATTAGCCACTTCAATATATTTCTCTTTGGATATCCTAAACTCAATAGTGATGCTACACTTCTAGGTAGTCTGTACTCAAAAATGGCACCTCTCTTCTAGAATGGTTTTCATTATGATGCCTCACTATTAGATGGCTCTTCTTCTTTTGCACTCAAACCTACGATCAATTGCACTATTACTGACTGGGTTCAACCTTGATTGTGTTCTGTTCAGACTATGTAGGAATGCACTACATTTAGCTTAGGTTATGTAGGGTTGTGCTACATTCAGTTCAGGTTTGTGCTCTCTTGCACTTGATATTTGTCTTAGGACTACACTCAACATTTGTATCAGGTTTGCACTCTCTTGTGCTCGATGTTGCCTCCTCCTCTAGGATCTACATTCTACATTAATGTTGCATTCATCCATGATTTGCTCACATGAATTACTTACTCCTAATGCTTTCTCTTTGTACTAATCTTCTTCTTATTATTATTGCAGGTGTAGGTGCAACTATGACATAGAGCTGTCTTTATGGTGTATGAGACTTAAACCTTTTGAAAGACACATATATTTCCTTATAAAGGCTGCACTTTAATAACACTTTAATCACTGATTTCTAACCTATCCTTTGCTGCCCTTAAACATTCCTTGTAATGCTCAAAATTAGGTTGAACTACCTTTTATCTTGCTACTTTCCTTCTGTCCTAAAAAAAAAAATTGTCCTCTTATCTTCTATCCAAACCTTAGCACTCTATTGTTGCTTCTATTCGAGCACTTTGATTGCTCCCCCTATGCTCAATTCAATTATGAGCATTAATATACCTAACTAATGCTTATTTTCATTAATCTCAATGCCCTCCAAATATTGTCTTCAAGTTTGATATCCTTCAATCTTGTTACCTGCAATATTGTTGTCTTATTGACGTCTTTTAGTTGTCTTTGTCAAATCTTCTTGTACCAAGATTATGTTGCCTTATATTTTTTGCTTACTTTTCTATCTTTGCAAAATAGACTAGATTAATGGTCTCTTATCTTACTAAAGACCAATAAATTTTCTTATGATAAACCTCTTCCAGACGAGTCTCATTCACTATCTTCAATCTTCAATGGAACCTCCTTTCCTTGGGTATCTTCTATATTTTTCTTCTATGGGACCTTTTTTTTTGGGTCTCCTATATATTGGTTCTTTTCCTAGAACTTTTCTATTTGTAACTCCTTGTTCTCAATCAAAAATGACATATTTTCTCTAATAAGGGCCACAAATCTGTATAAGGACCTCTTTCCTTGAAGGGTCTCAATTTTCAGATTCTCCAATCTATAGACTCCTTTCTTTGAAGAGTCTTTTTCTTTCAATATTGGTCTTTTCTCTTGGACCAAATATCAAGCTTATTATAAAGGTCTTCTCCTTAAAGACCAAAATTAATCTTATACTCTGCCTTCTATTCCAAATAGTTTCTTGGGATAGGTAAACTCGATCTATCTTATCAAGGTCAATATCTTAATAACTTGAACCTTTTATCAAGGTCTATCTTTGGGAACTAAAATTATAATAGATTGTAACTTTAATAAAATCCTACTTGAGGGAATCTTTTTACCTTCTTCTAGCACTTGAAGATGAAAGCCTTCTCTATTTGTTGTAGGAAGCTTCTCACTTTTGAATATCAATATTCACTGTAGCAATATCTCAAGTTGATGCAACCTGAATCTTCTTCTTTGTCAAGGTGACAATAAACTTCCTTGATACTCCAAATAAGATAGCTTGATTGTACCAATTTCTTCAACTCTTTTGATAGAAACTAGTTGCTAGAAATTTGTCTATGTCCCTAAAATATCTATTAATGTCAGGATGGCTATTTCCTAAATGACCAAATTTCTCTTGAGTTGGTTTTGCCTCAATATTCAAATCAATAATAGGGTTAGCTATTTCCTTGAATGACCAAATTTCTTTCTAAGTTGGTTTTCCAAAATATGAATCATATTCTTCAACCTAGTGGAAGGATTCTATATTCTTCATTGATTATTCTTCAACCTAGTGAGAAAATTTTAGTTGAGTCCTAGTCTTCATTAGTTGTTCCTGCAACTGTGGAAAGACTCTAGCCTTATTTGCAACTTAACAAATATTATGCAAGCAATCTGGTTGTGGCTTCGATACCACTGTTAGCTTTTGAAGATTTAATGTTAATATAAAACTCATAGGAAAATAATCATAGGATTGAATATAATGAATCAAATAATAACTCATAATATAATATCAAATATAATAAATCATTAGAATACTTACAAAATAATAATATAAATAATGCTCACAATACTACATAAAATACTGAGAAATACTATTGAATAAAGGTCTACTAGTGCAAGCATAAAGCTATGCACGTTCAATAATAATTACGATGCTTTGTCATAAATATATAATTGTATGTTGCACTTTTGACCTTTACTCTTCTTTACAACTCTTCACTTTCTTATTCTAAGGACACATATGCAAACTTACATATTATACACTTGTGCACATTTAGAATCATACTACTTGCACACACATATAAATGACACTAGTACATTTTCTGCATATTATTACATTACATAAAATATTTACTCACTCACTAATCTAAGACACAACCCTATTCTAATATTTTCAATAATGCACCAATATTGAACATTGGCATGTACCAAATAATGTAATATTATCCAACACTTACTATGTATGTATCCTTTGATGAGATTTGAACTTGGTTCTCAAAATTTAAGGAATTTATCTTGATTGATCCCGTGCTAGTTAACATTAATTTTTTTGGTTGAAAATAGACTTGTATTACTAAAAATAATATTAATTACATTAATAAAAAAAAGTAGGTGGTATGGGAGCACACCCCAAAATATCAAACTGAGAGTCCACCCAAAACATAAGACAGGGACTTGGGGCTTACATAAAAAATATTGAACTTAAAACAAAGTAGAAAACTCTAAATCCTAAAAATAAAAACCAATTAGCCACCAAGTGAAACCATTAGTTAGGGGCACACACAACCTTATCTTGGATCCTACTCACTACAAAGGAGGTGGTGTGTTGGCCAGATAAATTGAGAAATTATTGATAACAAAAAAAACTCTACAAATTTCAGCTACATGAGACCTAGACCTAAAAAATTCTAATCATGTGTAGCCTATGCGTGTTTGGATATTGGAAGACCCCAACCACTCCAAGAGAAGCCATTCATAGAGAGAAGACATACAAATATAAAATAATCCTTGCCATCCTACGTAGATTCAATAAACTCTAATACCCTGAAGTTGGTATATTTCTCAAGGTCGGAGAGAAGGCATCCAAATATAAACGACTCATTGTCATTCTACATATATTCAATAAAATTTAATACTCCAAAGTTGTTATATTTCTCAAGGTCATATATGGAGATCCCCAACTAAGTATTGGAGAGATGGAATCGTTTCTTTGGTAAATAATCCCTTTCTTCTTTCTCCTACTTGAGATTGTGAGAGCATTAAGAACTTGCAAGAGGAGGAGAGCTTGTCTCGATGGTCAATTTGAAATCCATAATAACTGCTATTGGGATGTATTTTTGGTGAGGTAAAAAAGCCTCAATGACCATCATTTCTATCATTAGTGGCCTTGCACCTAGTTGCTCTTTCATCTTTTCCATAGGCTATAATGCTAAAATATCAATTGCCTTTGTTGCTTGTTTGGAGTACTGAGCTTTAGATGCAAAAATGCATGTGTTGTTGTACCATATCCTCATTATAAAATCATCCTCTTTGGCTTGATGGGGATACATAGTGGTTGGTATGAGGGCTTATTACAAGGTATAAGCAAACAATCCTTAACCATGTGGTTCTATGCTTGACATCTAAAGTTGATATTCACCATGTTAATATACACCACCTATTATGAAATAGTGGTATCTCCCACCTCTATGTTAATAAACTGCTTGAGGTCTTTGGATAGATTGTTTTTTTGTGGATAGACATTGAAAATATTATCAAATTCTAACAATAAGACATGTCGTAATACTGCTATCGTAATAATGCAATGTGGTTCAAAAAGGGCCAAAGAGATATGGGAAGACTAGATAAATCTACCTATACTAGGACCTTAGAGGTTCTTTCCTCTGAAAGTGAAAAATCCTAGTTCTATGGAGAGAAAACCAACAAGAAGCTTCTCCTGTACCATGGTCCGTGCTCATAAATTGCCTTGGTATGAGCAACATCTACAAACCAAAAAAGAAAAAAACTCTTGTTTAGGTTCTGAATCAATGATGGCTTTTTAAGGTTTAATAATACCACAAATATCATAGGTTAAATATCATAGGATCGAATATAATATAGCCATAATAAGATCAAGATAATGATATGAGTAGAATAATATGAGAAAATTAATATGTATATCAGGGTTTATAATAACTCAAATAACATTCAATAATAAGTAGTAATATGAATGTAAATAACCTGAATCATTCATGTACTATGCATGAAGAAAAAATTACAGTATTAATTGCTCATAATATATGCAATATTTATTACTCCACTTTATCTTACAAATATGATAGTAATGATCATGATTGTTTTTCATTCTCAATCTATGGTGTACTATCTCCATAATATAGCCATTAGTATGAACCTTTGGGTACTTGACTATTCCTTTTTATATGCCAAGTCTCATGACTCTTGACTTCTCTACTTGACAATTACATATTTGATGAACACTTGATTCTATATTGTATGCACACCTATACATGACTCTTGCACTTCTATAACTTGCACACTTTAATCTAAGACACTTGTGCATATCTTTACATTACATATTTGCACTCTTACATATAAGACACTTGTGCACATAGACTTAACTTACATTTGTATACTAAATCACATGGAACTTGTGCATTTCTTACACATCCACACTACATAAAATGGAAAATATAACTCACACTCTAAACTATGACTCAACCCTAATCTATTATTTACATATGTACCATGAAGGTACCATGGGGTACATTAGCATGTACCAAATAATGTAATATACTCCAAAAATCAACTTGATATTAACTCCATGAGAAGCCCAAGCTAAATTGACCCAAGACCGTAATATCTATTCATTAGGAATGCATCCCTAAAATATTCTAGCCATTTGTAGACATTATCAAACTCGAACAGAGGCAAATTGAAATTACCTCATGAATATCCATAGGTAGATATTTCTTGGGATACTCCATAGGTTCCATTTTTGTTTTCCTTCTCCCCTATGGTGTTAGCTGTATGCTAGCCCATCAAGGTTGGGGGCCATTGAAAAACCTAGAAATCCAAAGAAATCCTAATGCAAAGTAAGAGCGAATCACACCAAAGAACAAAACCCTAGCAAAGCGATCCTCAATATTAAAATTTTAATATTGTAAGCAAATAAGACAAAACCTTGCAAATAAAATAATGAAAGACAAGCAATTGTGGAATAAATGAATTTTATTTTGAATTTTATTGGCCTTAGTTTTCATTTTACAAATGATTTTCCCCAAGTGCACAAGGGTATGATTACAATAAGCGAATGCTTGCTTTCACATGATACAATGAGCACAAAGAGAAAAAAACTCCTTTGACTAATTAAATGATTGGTGGTGTCTTAGGTATTCTATGCTACAACCATGGAGTGGATGGGCTTCAACTATCATTGTGGACCATCCTTGCTACAACAACCTTCAAGAACTTATGACCTAAGCATACATGAATGCAAACACAAGAGAGTCAGTAGCACCTGTTGATGTGAATAAAAGTAGCTACCATAATAAACCTAATAATGAATGCATATAAAATATAAAAATGATGTAAAAAAGATAGAAAAACCATAAAAAAATGATGCCTTACTGATTTTACCTGACCTAATATTTCTGTTAATGGATGAAATGCTTTCCTGAGTAACCGTAGGTGCAAGTGGTACTGGCCAATTATGGATGGGAATTTGGATTTATGTTGCTCCAAATGGTCTAAATATTGGTGGTGATGTTATAGGGGATGTTAGCAACCTACCCTTAAAATTTCAACTCAATTTGAGTTTGTATGAGTGAGATTTAGCCAAAACAAATTTGGTATCTTTTGTGCAAATGCGGGGCTGTGGGTGGGGCTGGCCAACCTCGAGAGGGCGTTTGCCTCTGTGTAAACACCGATGGGTGGTTTTGTGGGAATTTTAGAAACTCTAAGGCTTAGATCCAATACCTCGATAGCTTAAACTCCATGACCATTGGTGAACAACGATTTTGATAGCATGATGACGTATCTTTACAACCTCCTTTGCTTGATGGAATGATGTTGCTTTTATAGGTAATTTTAGATTTTGGAGGGAAAATATAGGTAGCAAGCTAGGGATTCCCAGTAGAAGAGACTAGGCAATCACTTATCCTGGGTAGTTGTAGTGAGTTACTTAGAGTGTCTCACTTAGGTGGAGTGGTGGCATGTGGGTAGGTGCAAGTGAAGTGAGGTGCGAGGGATGTACCATATGAAGGGACAAGGGTGAAATGGGTGTGTGAGAGGTGGCAAGGGGTGATGGTGATGTGGCCAGGACACATGTCTAGTGGGTAGGTAGGGTATCCTAGGTAAATTTTCCAGATTTAGAAAATTTGGAAAATACTTTTAATGTGCAGGATTTTATATGCCTAAGTTTAAACTTAGGCATATATTTTATTATGTAGGTTTAGCATGTGCTATGTGAATTAACAATGTGCAATAATTATATGCCTAAGTTTGAACTTAGGTATATATTTTATTATGCAGACTTGGAATATGCAATGTGAATGTGGTTTTGCAAATATCTAGGTTTTGGTGTGTACAGATGTCCCTTTTATACCGTGTTGTGTAAAATACAATGTGATGCAAAAACAAGATACACCTGGTTTTATTTTATGGAGGAATGGACTCAAATATTCTCGACACACAAGAATGAATGGATTTTGAAGAATTTAATTTTAGCTTACCCTCTCAATTGGAGAATGGGTGAATAATGAAACCAAAAAACCAATTGAACGAATGTGAATGATGAAAAGGGATGAATGTGATGGATGCAAATGTTGAAAATCAAGATCAAGTTGGTTACCCCAAGTTTGGGGTGGATCTGTGTTGTCAAAAATTTACCTTTGGTAACAATGAAGTGCAAAATGATGTGGTAAAAGAACCAACCACCCTGGGAGGTAGGGTACCCTAGTGATTTTAGCAATTCTTACCAAATTGAGATTTTGATAGTTTTTCACATTTGTAACCCCATGAAAAGGACTTAATGACAACCTTTGGAAAATTTGATTAAACACAATCACACTCAAAAATTAAGGGATCCAACTGATTTAATTTTAGACATGATTATGTAGAATGATTTTGAATAAGTGTCCTTATGGTGGTTTACCCATCCTACCAGATCGCATGGATAACCAATCACTGCAATCATTAGGTGACTAGATTAAATCACTAGATACAAGGTTCACTTGAGATGATGATGATGAGAGATGATGATTTGAATGCATTTATGTTGATTTGAGGGGTTTTTTAAGCCATTTGCATTTGAAGGGGAGTTGTGTAAGATGGTCAAAAATTAAAGTCAACATGGGTTACCCCAACCATAGAAAATATGTTCATTGTTGAATCATTACTTTTGACAAATTGATGAACTTAATTTTTGCAAACCTTCCATTTGTGGGTAGATAGGCTTTAGTCTATGCTTTAGGCTTTAGGTACACCAAGTATTTTTTGATTGAGATTTTTTCTTGTGATTTGCCCTAGCAAAAAGAGCGCATGATAGTCTTTGGTAATGATTCTTGAATGAACATAATTTGCATGATTGAGTGTTTGATTATTAATTTTTATTATGAATTATATGATGTATGACTACCCCCTCACACGATGAGTCGATGAGGAGATGGAAAGTGATGAAAATAATGAGTCGCTTGACAAAGATGACTTGTTTTGGATGTTGTTAGGACATTTGAAAATGTGAAAGGAGGAAAATCCTGTTACAACTATGATTTCAAATATTATTTGTAATTGTACACCTCTATCCCTTAGAGCAGTCCAACCGTATGGATTTCTTAGAGAATTCATATGATAACAATTCAATTATTTCTTGAGGTGAATTACTGTTCAATGACCTTATGGTAACCTACCCATCCAACTGGATTGCATGGATAATTAGTCGTTGCAACCGCTAGGTGTATAGGATAAGTTACTGTATACGAGGATCACTTGAGGCTAAGTGGAAGAAGGAAATGTACACCTATATCCCTTGGAGAAGTCTAGCCGCATGGCCTTCTTAAGAAGTTGACATGAGAGCACTTCTATTCTTTCAGAAGTCTGTTGAATTTTTTTTTGACCAAAGGAATTGAGGTACCTTTGGAGCTTTTTACTTTTGTTATTTTTTTGTGAGTGACCTTATGGTAATGTACTCATATTAATAGATTGCATGGATAGCCAATCATTGTAACTGCTAAGTGACTAGAGTATATCACTAGATACGAAGTTCACTCAAGATTTTTAATTTGATGGTTTTAAGGTTTTTTTGGGAGGGGTTTTATATTGTTTTTGTGGTTTTTATGTTTGCTAACTAATTTTGTTTTTTGACCAAAATAATTTGGGTACCTTTGAAGTGTTTTGGATTGATTTGAACAAAGGGGTAGGTGCCTTTGGGGTTTTTTGAATTGTGTTATGGTAATCTACTCCTGCTATCAGATCGTATGGATAACCAATCACCATAGTCCAACCGCATGGAGCAGTCCAACCACATGGATTTCTTAGGGAGTTGAGATTATAATACTTTGATTATTTCGAAAGCCTTGTTGAGATTGAATTTAACCAAAGGAATTGGGGTACCTTTGGAACTTTTTGGATTAATTTGACCAAAGTTCTAGGTGCCTTTGGATCCTTTTGGATTGAATGTGACCAAAGGATTTTGGTTTCTTTGGAGTAATTTTTTTTATTGCATGAATGATAATATATCAAGTGTCCTTATGGTAATATGCCCATCCTATCGAATTGCATGGATAACCAGTCACTGCAACCGCTAGGTGACTAGAGTATATCACTAGATACGAGGTTCACTCGAGGATCTAAGCTAGTGAATAAAATTGATGAATGCAAGAAAATAAATGGAATTAGATATATTGTGTTTGCAAATGCGAGGTAAAGGATGCAACCTTTTGAACCTAGCAAATGATTTGAAATGTGAATGTTTAATGTGATTTTTGGGGTAGGTGTGAGACCTTGAACCCCCCCAAGTTGCTTGATTGATTGTTTTATGTGATTGATGGGGAAGGTGTGAGACCTTGAACCCCCCTAGTTGGCTGTTGATGTGATTGTGCATGTATATGTGTAATGATGGATTGTTCAGTTTTTTTTGTGTGCATGTGATAAAATGAATGTATTATGAATGAATGTAATTGGTGGTGATGTATGCAAATGAATGAATGGTGTTGCCTTATTAATCATCGTTCAAAGAAGTTATGGACCATTGTTTAGTAAACTTTGCTTTTATTGCTTAATCAGGGACACTAATACAGTACTATTGATTTAACCATATTTTGTAGGATAAAATGGACTATGATATTTGTGTGATAATGTGATGGTGGTATAGAATGGAAGCTCGCATATGTATTTTTTTACCTTAGGGATAAATGATCTAGAGTTGTTTTTCAAAGACTCAAACATGCTAGTGATCTTAAACAACCTCATATATTTATTTCACAAACCCGTATGATGCTAAGGTTGTCCTAGTGGTTTCAAATTTCTCAAGGACCAAGTGTGTGTGTAGTAAATGTTTATTTCTCATTATGAATAAGGGAAAACTAATCCATTGGTAACTTATTCCAACAAGCTAGTTCATCCATGAGCGTCCATAGGTCTGTATAAAGGGAGTTCGCTGATGTGATAGACTTAGTGCCACACATAAGGATACCCCATTGCCAGACAAATTTCATTCAAACCCTTGTTGCAATAAGGATCACCCCACAATTTTTGAAACACTTAAGGTTTTAGGGATTCAAGCTCATTTTCCTTATTGTATTGCATTGGATTTTTAGATTTTATTTGGGGCTTTGCTCATTTCGGAGTAGAGCAAGGGGATTTTTTTTCTTTTGGGATACTTGCTCATTTTAAGGAAGAGAAAGGAATTTTTTTTTGAATTTTCTCATTTTGAAGAAGAGCAAGGCATTTTTTTTTAGGATGCTTTTGGAATACTTGCTCATTTTGAGGATGAGTAAGGGATTTTATTTTTGAATGATGAAGGGGGAGCTTGTCCTTTTGTCAAATCTTAGCTTTCTAGACCATTCACCTAATTGGATGAACAGGGTAAACCTTTCACTTTATGGCAATAGCAACTTATAACTTCATCATTCCTAGGATTCACAATATTTTAGTATATTTTGATGTATGTGGTCTAAGAGGAAACTTGATTAACTAGGAAAAAACTATAGCACCTAAGGATTGTTTGAATTTCAATTAAGGTTGTTTGAAACACTAGGGGTGGTTGAGTGATCGAAAACACCTAAATATTACTCAAACCAAAGACTACCAAATAAATGATGTGTTATGGGGTTTTATTGTAGCTAATTTTTTGACATAGTTTTGGATGGCAAAATTGGACTAATGCTAGACTGTAGGTGCCCCTAATTAAGGCAACAAGACGCAGTGAATGAACAATTATCTAAACTGAACTAATATGGTAAGTGATATGAATGGATGCAAATGATACGAATGTGTGTATGTAGTGAAAGCTGGATGCATGAATTGAGGTATGAAATGCAATGTGAATGATTAAGCTATTTTTTTCATTTTATTTATTTTTTAAATTTTTTGATCAAGTGTCCTTATGGTGATCTATCCATATTATCGAATTGCATGGATAACCAATCGTTGCAACCATCAGATGACTAGAGTAAATCACTAGGTACAAGGTTCACTTGAGGATTTTTTTGACCAAAGGGGTTTGGTGCCTTTGGAGCTTTTGGATTGATTTGACCAAAGGGGTGTTCTTCCCTTGGAGCATTTTGGATTTGATAGTGACCAAAGGAGTTTGGTTCCTTTGGAGCCTTTTGGATTGAATGTGACCAAAGGAGTTTGGTTCCTTTGGAGCCTTTTGGATTGAATGTGACCAAAGGAGTTTGGTTCCTTTGGAGCCTTTTGAACTAAAATGTGACCAAAGGGGTTTAGTTACTTTGGAGCCTTTTGAATGGAATTTGACCAAAGGAGTTTGGTTCCTTTGGAGCCTTTTGAATTGAATGTGACCAAAGAATTTTTCTTCCTTTGGAGCCTTTTGGATTGAATGTGACCAAAGTAGTTTGGTTCCTTTGGAGCCTTATGAATTGAAATATGACCAAAGGGGTTTGATGCATTTGGGGCTTTTGAACTAAAATGTGATCGAAGGGGTTTGGTTCCTTGAAAGCCTTTTGACCAAAGAAGTTTGGTTCCTTTGGAACCTTTTGAACTGAATGTGACCAAAGGAGTTTGCTTCCTTTGGAGCCTTTTGGATTGAATGTGACCAAAGGAGTTTGGATCCTTTGGAGCCTTTTTTTTTTGCATGGGGAAGGTGTGATATCTTAAGCATCCCCAAATTGTTTTGTGACTGGTGAGCATGGGGAAGGTGCGATACCTTAAGAATCTCCACATTGGTTCTGGTGGATACTAGGAATATGGTTGGATGGGGTAAATAAATGTTTGATGGAAAAGAATACCCTACCGATAAGATATTGGACCACATTTTTAAATTAATTGAAATTATTGATGTCATGACCCACTTTTCGATGAAAAAGGTAATAGTGATCTTCCCTGTATGACATAGATTTATGTGTTTTGGTTTTTGAAATATGTATGTTAGGTAAAACAATTGTTTTTGCATCTTGAAACTTTTGAAATATTATCAAAAAGGTCTCGAATAGGGGGTCCAGGTACGAGATTGACGATTTGAACAAGGTGGGCAATATGGATGAGATTGATGAGGTGGGTGAGCTTGATAAGGTGGGTGATGTTGATGATGTTGATGAGGTAGGCAATGTTGATGAGGTTGATGATGACTCAACTGTAGCTCAATGTTTATGAGGTGATTCAAAATTTGTTGTAGAATGAGTAGAGCATGTTGGTTAAGCGGGGGTTGTTGATGAGGAGATGGTGGAATGATGGTGTGTTGTATTGATGAAGCAACATACATGTGATGGAGTGGATGTGTGGATATGGTTATGGTTGGGGGGTCATGACACCAAAGATGGATCTTGGGTAAAGAAGGTGTGTAGATGGAATGTGGATGGTTGGTTAGGATCTGCCCCCTGTGATTGCTACTATAGAACAAGATTAATGCTTTGATTAGAATTATCCATAAGCAATTGTTGTAACTCTAGAAATGCTTACTGCATAACAATCATAGACGAAGATGGTATGGCCATATAGGTGGTAGATGATTGGGATGGTTGGGTGGCAACCATGTGAGTGGATGGTAAGTGGTAAAAGGTATTTCCATTGAATGAGGATGTTGTGATGTGTGGTATCTATAGATGCAGTGGATGGGATGGATGCAAGGATATATAAAGCAATATTAACATGTGCTTCGTAGAGGGGGTAGTACAAATAATATTTTGATTCAATAAGATGTAGGGATGCTGATGAGATGATGATGGATGAATGCTAGTCATGGTTACAACAATTGGTTCAAAAATAGGATTCGTGATGATTCAATTTGCATGTTATAGGTGTGGGAAGATGATTTTCTATTGTAATGTAGGAATGGCACAACCTAGAATAGTAAGTGGAGGCAACGATGGAAATACCAAACTAGCGACATTCAGATATAGCCTAACAACATCCATATCCACATACATGACACAACCATTAGATGACATGGGTGGTTCACTCCTAGGAGTTTTAGGAATGGTAGCATGAGTAGCTCTCTACATCATATCTATGTCTAAAGTGGAGGTACCATTAGATGGTTAGGTATTCAAGTTCAAAGACATAATACTAGCTACACTGACTTGCCCTATCACTAAAGTGGTAGGGGCTTGAGAGGACTAAAGTGGAAACTCCATGTATGAGGGGAATTAATTATGAAATTAGGCTATCTTTATGGCTTGTCTACGGGTTGTTACCATACGCTAAGGGTGGGATGAGGTGGAAAGTGTGAAGGTACATGTGTGACTATGTGGTGAAAGTGCAAATAAATAACATGCAAAGCAAACAAACAAATTTTTTTCTAAGTTTTTGAAAGGTTTTGATTTTTTTTTAGTTTTGAAAAGTTTTTTTATTTTTTTTGTAAACAAAAGTGTAAGGTTAACCCTACAGTGAGTCTAATATTTTCATCCAGATACTCACACATACTAACATGGTGATGAAATACAAGCTATGAATCCCATCAAGGCTTGGTGATAAAGTCCAAGTCCAATGAGGGAGCCTAGGTACTACCAGTCCTCACCCAGTTTACTATGGTCAGTGTTACACCCTTCGAAGAGGAATACATGCTATTTTCCATGGCTACGATGGTTCTTGGATCAACCTTAGCCAAATTAATGGGGTAATGATTGGGGGTTGGTGATGAAATCCAATCTTATCAATGTTCATGTGCAAGTGTGTGAGGGATTTTTTTTACTATGGTGTGGTGCAAATTAAGATGCAATTTTTATTATTGCCTATATGCAGGAGCAAAAAATGAATAGGTGCAATCAATAAAATATCAGGGGCCCAAAGAAAAATTTTATACCAAGCCTATAAGGGTTCTGAAGTACATATCCAACCACCTCTGGGTGGTTAGGTCTGGTCAATCATCTTTGGGTGATTAACAAATCGTGGGTCTACAATTAGAGATGTCCAATTGCCAATCCACGATTGCGACTGTATTTTAGAGCTAAGAAATATTGACGTGAAATCCCAAAGAAATATGACTAAATATCCCTATCTAGGTAATGCAAATGATTTGGGATCTAACCTAAAATGTAGATTTTTATTACCTTTATTTTTTTTAATTTGAACCTAGCCTAAAACCTATATGCACACAAAAAACAAAGTTGACAAGGCATAGATTCTTTTATTTATTTAATGAAATTCTAAAGAAAAAGAAAGAGAGGGTTTTAAATGTACAAACATATGGTCCTTTTATCTCTCCCTCTTACTTATCCAACTGGGAGTCCACAGTTTTGAGAGATTCTAACTACGAGTTTGTGATTCTTCAGGTTTGTAATCACATGCTCATGGTTCCTTAGACATAGGGTAAAGCCAAAATAGGCTTCAGGATTCTCACATTCAATCCTTAATCTTCATAGCTCAAATTTAAAAACCTGTAACAATAGACAATAGAAAAATTAGTAAGTAAGAAAAAGCAAGGCATCAACAATGAAACATTTTTTTTTAATTTAGCAAAAAAAACCCTTACGAGGCCACCTTGGTCTAATAAACCATGACCAGGGGGTTCTACACCATCAAAATAATTTGGGAGTCATGCCCATCCCTGACCGCACCAACATTATCAATTAGATTTTGGGTACCCGATGTGCGTTTGGTAGGGTGGATATTCGAACCAGGGACCTCCCTTGGAGGATTGCCCTACCCTCTCCAACTCACCTATAAAACATGGGTATCAACAATAAAATATTTTGAGGGTCCCACCATGATCACAATTTTGTAATAAAATAAGACAACACCTTGTAAATATAATAATGAAAGACAAAAACTTGTAGAATAAATGAATTTTATATTATATTGGAGCCTTAGTTTCCTTTTTACAAATGATTTACCCCAAGTGCATAGGGGTGTATGATTACAATAAGTGAATGCTTAATTTCACATGATACAATGAGCACAAAGAGGGAAAAACCCCTTTGGATAATCAAATTATTGGTGGTATCTTAGGTCTTCTCTTCTAAAACTAGGGAATGGATGGACTTCAACTATCCTCACGAACCATCCTTACTACAATAGCCTTCAAGAACTTGTTACCTACACATACATAAATGCAAACACAAGAGAGTTAGTAGCACTTGTTGATGTGAATGAAAGTAGCTACCATAAGAACCCTAAAAATGAATGCATATAAACTATAACAATGAAATTCCATAAACAAGTGATTCTTTTCTGATTTTACTTGACCTAGTCTATCTATTAATGGATGAAATGTCTTCTTGAGTAACCATAGGTATGTGGGTGGGGCTGGCCAACCATGGGAATGTGTTTGGGTCTATGTTATTCCAAATGGTCTTAAAATTTATAAATATGTTCTAGGGGATACTAGGAACCTACCCTCAAAATTTTAGCTCAATCCGATTTCATATGAGTGCGATATCGCCAAAAGCAATTTGGTAGTTTTTACGCAAACACTGGCTTGTGGGTGGGACTGGCCAATAGTGGGAGGGCAGTTGAAGAACCGTTGGAGGGTATTTGCCTATTTTTAAATGTTGGTGGGTGGTTTTAAAGGAAGGGAAGAAACCCTAAGGCTTGGATCAGGGACCTCGATGGCTCGAACTCCACGATCATTTCTGACTTCTTGCAATGATTTTGATAGCATGACGACGTATCTTTCCAGCCTCATTTTCTTGATGGAATGGTGTTGATTTATAGGTAATTTTGGATTTTTAAAGGAAAATATAGGTGGCAAGCCAGGGCTTCCAAGTGGTAGGGACTAGGCAGCCACATATCCTAGGTAGTTGCAGTGATTCACTTAGAGTGTCTCACTTAGGTGGAATGGTGATGTGTGGGTAGGTGCAAGTGGAGTGAGGTGCAAGGGATATCCCATATGAAGGGACAAGGGTGAAATGGGTGTGTGAGAGGTGGCAAGGGATGATGGTGATGTGTCTAGGACACATGTCTAGTGGGTAGGTAGGGTATCCTAGGCAAATTTTCCAAATTTAGAAAATCTGAAAATACTTTTAATGTGCAAGATTTTATATGTTATTATGAAGGTTTAGCATGTGTTATGTGAATTAACAATGTGCAGGAATTATATGCCTAAGTTTGAACTTAGGCATATATTTTATTATGCAAACTTGGAATATGCAATGTGAATGTGGTTTTGTAAATGCCTAGGTTTTGGTGTCTACAAATATTATTAAATATATATTTTTTCTTAATAATTTATTAGCATGTAGGTATATAGAGAACATATAGTTTTATAATAAAAGCCACAAGTTTTGATCTTACAATTGAGTATCCTAATGAACCATGAATATATTTGGAAATAGGGATCAGACTTAAGGGAATGTATCAACCTAAGATCAAATGACTATAAACCTATGATCAATTCTTTTTACATTATAGATCCAAACCCACCTTTATGTGGTGATGGGTGCTTAACCTTCAAATACAATTGCCTTTTTATCATAGTATAATTGTAAATAAATTATGATCCACACCGTATTATAAGCTAAAATTCTAGTGTAATGTATTTTCTTATTGTAAAATAAGTGCAAGGAAAATGTGATATAACATACAATAATGCAATTTAGTTGACCTTTTACTGTGGTATAAATCCAAGGGAGTTATGATGCACCCTACAAACTAAGCTTAGTGGCAATCCCCATAAAACAATATACTTTGCATATTTTTTGCAATTTTATTCAACTAATTATTGCCATAAAATAATCTATTTGACATATTTTTGCAATTAGAGAGACACAAAAGAAATTTTAGAGGGATACATTTTACTTGAGAATTCATGTTTTGGTTTTAAAATCAACCTCATTGATCCAACATTGAAGGTAGACTACAAAAAAAATCAAAAAGTTTAATAATTTTAAAAGAAAACTATTTTACATATAATAAAGAAAATTTATATAAGCATTTAAAATATTGATGATGTTTTATAGAATTTATTTTGTTGAAATTTATTTTTAACATTTATTTTGCTTTGTTTAGTTAGAACATTTATTTTAATTTTGAGTTTTATAATAAAATTTCAACTTTATTTGATTGATTTAAGGGGTATTTTAAAAATAATTATTGTTAATATCTATGTAATTATATTTAATATAATTGCAAGATCTTCCTTTCCATGCATGTCTATTAGTTTTTATTATCCTTTTTCTTGAAAGAAAATTACTAATAATTAATTTTAAATTATTAGGGTTATTCTTTTGACACAATAGAATGGTACCAAGGGTATGAAAGCTATCTCTTGATCTTTATGCACTATTTTTTTTAAGGGATGGTTGAGAGTTATTTAG
This sequence comes from Wollemia nobilis, assembly GCA_028583015.1. Lineage (NCBI taxonomy): Eukaryota > Viridiplantae > Streptophyta > Pinopsida > Araucariales > Araucariaceae > Wollemia > Wollemia nobilis. Next base: position 7,658,680 of record JAQPPZ010016927.1, read on the forward strand.
CTATTTTCAAAAGGTAAATGACTTGTTATTAAATGGATTTATAGGGTCGATAAAATATTTGAGAGTTAAAAGTATTTCATTTGGAACAAAATCAAAGAGTCCCTACATTTTGGTATGTGGAACACTATAGGATTGAAGATAATCATTCTTAATATCAATATTTTTGAAGTTAAAGCCTCTATTCCCTTTCAAAGTATTTGGATAACTGGGTAGGAATGTGTAGGCACCTTGTTTGGTAGGGATTCCCTACATTTAGCATTTGGTGGAATATAGTTGTCAATGAAGATGGTAGTCCTTTGGCTTAAATCTTGGGTTGTGATATTTTTTTCAATTTATTATGTGGGATTGAAACGGGACCTACTATTATTTCATCATCGCCACATAGTGGTATTACAATAAAGCTTGGATATTATCCATGTATTGTTTGGTAAGATTTAAACCATGGTATCCTCCTTAAATATTGAGGAATCTAACTGGTTGAGCTAATGCCACTTGATATTGGGTTGTGATATTAAAACTTATATTAATAGTGAATTAATATCCTTATGGACTTATAGTGATGTAGGGCATCTAGCATATAACTTCTAATTAAATAACAATATGAGAAAATGTTGACGAGATATTTACATAACTGCATGTACAAGGGAAGGAAGAGGAAGTATAAAAATGTAGGGAAAAGTGTAGAGACAGATAGATACCTAGAAGAGAGATCGAGAGATGGGGTGGAAGCAAAAATATAGATCTAGAAAGCGAACGGGGATAAAAGTAAAAGATTTTCCAAAAGAGAAAAGGGAAGATATTTTGGAGAGAGAGATATAGTAGGGATAGATCCATAATTGATATTATTTTTCTTTATAACAAATGTGCAAGATTTTAAATAATACCATTACATGTTTTAACTATTACATTTTTTACCTAATACATTCTATGTGTATGAATGATGACTATGTGGCAATATTTTGAAAGAATATTGCAAAATTTTGTATGTAGATCATAACTAGATTTATAGGATTCCAACCATAGTCATTCATTTCCATTTTGCTATACAAGTTGCCATAGGAATACAATTGAATTTGCCATACAAGTTGTCTTATTTTTATTGTATAATTGAACACTGTTGTACAAAGACTACGGGTGTGCCATCACAAATGAGTGTCATCTTATAGAATTCTTAAGAACTTCTTGTCTTGTGAAATGAATTTTTGCCACCTCATAGGGCTATAATTATGAGATGTTGCCATAAAAAGAGTTTTCTTGTCATATTGAAACCTTAATTGCACACATGATTACTATGCATCTAAAGCTTATAAGTTGAGTTGATAATTTTTTGTTCAATAAGGTCATCATTAGGTGGACTCCTTTCTCTCATCTACATCATTTTTTGTATTAGAGATGGAGTTTATTCTATGCACTGGAGGAAATATGACACAACAAGGAAGAGGAAGACCGTGTGGTATGGGACCTCAACCAACAAATATAGTTATATTGTTGAGAGGAATTACCACTAGGTTAGATGTGATTGAGACTACCCAAAGGAGAGGTGTTCATCTTGAGGAGATTAGTGATAGTGAAGAGGAGGAAACTAGTCATGAGGAAGCTTGACTTGAAGAGGAAGGAGAAGAATTGAAGCAACAGTTGATTCAAACAATATTTAATATGGGAAGTAAACCAAAGATGGATACTCTTAATTTTAGTGGAAGTTTAAACCCATAGTATTTGATTGATTGGATAATGAACATGAAGAGATTCTTTGATTATGAAGCTATGGAGGATACAAAATGGGTCAACTTTGCATGTATGCGATTAAAGGGACATGATTTGATTTGGTGGGGTCATGTCCAAACTAACAGATAACGAAAGGGGAAGGATAAATCAAAATGGATTTCCAAAACCTCAAGCAAAAAGAGTTAAGAGTAAAAGGATATATATAATTTTTTTATAAATTGACCAGAAGAGTAGACCATATAGAATATGATGAAGATAAGGTGACAAGATACATAAATGGACTAGGATTGTCCATACAAGATGATATTAGTATGATTCAAATCAGAATAATTAAATATGTATATCAATATGTGCTCAAGGCACAGGAAAAGTTGTTGCATAGGTAATAAAATAATGCAAGAGTAAAAGGATATAACCATAGCATAAGAGAACAAAAAAGGCAAGAGGGAGAAGTGAGCACTTCTCAAAATAATAGGGAAGACATACATTTCATGAGAGGATGAGATGGAGTTGGTAGGGTAAGGGGTAGATGATTCCTTGAAATTTTTTATAGATGTGGAAAAGCTAGCCATTAGGTATATGAATGCACTCAAACACAACAAACCAATAAAATTTGAAAGGACGCCCATAGACACATTATCATGGAGGAACAAAACCAAGGAGAATCCCTTATGGTGAAAAGGGTATTGTTGAAACTAGAAAAAGAAGTGTTAAGCAAAGAAGGAACTTATTTATGGTAATTTACAAATCAAGACACAAATATTGTAAGGTGATTGTGGATAGTGGAAGAATAAAAATTTAGTTTCAACAAATATGGTATAGAAACTTGGTTTGAAGATAATTGAGCATCTAAATCTGTACAAAGTATCATGGATACAAAATGGATAAAAGGTTTTGGTAACCAAACAATGTATGGTAAATTTTAAGATTGGATCTTATAAGAATGCAATTCTATGTGACATCATTTCGGATGTATATCATATTTTGTTGGGGATACCATGGTAATTTGAAAATAAAGTAGTATATGATGATAGATTGAATACTTATTCAATTGTCAAGGATGATAGAAATTATGAATTAAGTCCATTGAAGGACAACGGAAGCAAGGTGATTAGCGCTATCAAAGTTTTCTTGATCTTCAAAAAATAATTCTTAAAGGAGATGAAGAAAGGGGAAGCATGTTTTTATTTCATTGCTAAACCCATAGATGAGGGGATAACAAATAAGTTGGCCAAAATTCCACCTGAAGTGAAGGATTTTTTGGAATAATATGTTGATATTCGTTTAGAAGAATTACACAACAGGTTACCACCTATGAGAAGCATTAGTCATCAAATATACTCTATACATAAAGCCAATTTTCCCAACAAGGCAACCTATAGGATTACCCCCATGGAAAATGAAGAGATGATGAGACAAGTCCAAGAGCTATTGGACAAGGGGTTGATCAGGAAGAGCTTAAGCCCATGTGTAGTACTAGTTGTACTAGCACCCAAGAAAGGAGAAGAATGATGTATGTGCATAGAATCCCAAGAAATCAATAAGATTATGATAAATTATAAGTTTTCATTACCTTGTAAAAATGGCTTGATGGATTGTCTGAGTACTTTACAAGAAATATTTTGAAGAGTGGTTATCATCAAAATCGAATCAGTGAAGGAGATGAATGGAAGGCTACGCTTAAGATCAAATAAGGTTTGTGTTATGACTAGTCATGTCATTTGGGTTGACGAATAATCCTAGCACTTTTATGAGATTGATGAATGGCGTCTTGAAGCCTTTTCTTGGTAAGTTTGTGGTGGTTTAGTTAGATGATATTTTTGATTTTAGCAAGATGAAGGAAGAACACCTAATGCATTTGAGGTTAGTTTTGCAAATGTTGAAGGAGGAATAATTGTTGGTCAATTTGAAGAAATGTGGTTTTATGAAGGAATTGGTGTACTTGGATTATTGCTGGCTTTTTAGCTAGATTTAATCACAGGTCCCGATATACAAGATCTTAAGTAGACTCAATATAAGAGAATACAATATAAATGATCAGTATCAATAAACATAATATTCATGAAATATAACAATAATATAATACAATGAACATGACTCACTGTATTATTAATGAATTAAATATACAAGATCACTTTTAAAATTTCTCTTTTGATAATTAGAAACTCAATGCTTGATTCAATACATGGAGCTTTATTTCCATAATATAACCATAGAATATGGCTCTTCAATACTTAACTATTGCTTTCCTCACATATCCAGGAGATGCATCCTTTTTCTATTCCATACAAAATATACACCTCTCATGTCTCTTGATTTTACATCTTGTCAGATACATGTGACTTCACTTATATACTTTCCACCTAGACACATGACTCTTGACTTACCTATATGTCACATTGCACACACTTGAACACTTAATTACATGACACTTGTACTCATCCTACACATATACATATAATATAGGGGATATAAATCACACACCCTAAACTATAGACTCATACACTAATATAATATTTACAATGGTACCATGAGGGTACATTAGCATGTACCAAATAATGTAATATTATCCAAAACCCCCTTATATTAGATTATTTAATTATTGAAGACTATAGTTTTAAATATTTGATTCTTATTTTTGTTCTTTGACTCTTGCTTTGGCATTGCTTGAAATTATAGTGGTGATCAACTTACCTATTTATTATAGTATTGTAGGTCAAATTCATGACCCCATTTATAGTTCAAAAAGCCAAGTTTTTTTCTTAAATTTGGCTAAGTGTTTTGATGGCTTGAGAAGCTGCACAAAGGCATGATGCACAAATACAAGCTCTTCTTGCCAATGACATCAACATTACCACATTGAAGCCCAATATCATGCAAAAGGAGTTAATACATGAAGTCGAGATCTTTAAAAGTTGGAATGCATGAAGCCAAGATGAATTAATATGGGACCTTCTTGGAACCAACATAAGCATGATATCACACAGTTACGAAATGCATAAAAAAGTTGAATAAAACCATGATTGCACAAAGTTAGGGCTATTCGGGTGATGATATTAACAAAGGTAAAAGTAATTCCAAAGTCATACCAATGAGAAGTGCTCAGAGTGGATTGCACAAATCCATAATGAATGATATCAATATAAACAAAATTAGGCACATTTTGGTGATGGCATTAGCACCCCAAAATCCAGGTCTAACATCATGCAAGAAAGGTATGACGCATAAAGTCAAAGTAGTATTCGCACAAAGATAAAATATTTAAAGATAAAGTGCACAAATTCGGGAATCCTCTGACGATGATTTTAGTATATCTAAGTAAAGACCTAAGATTATGTAGAAAAAATTGATAGACAAGATCGAAATAGACATAGTGTGCAAATTTAGAGTTTACTTAGCAGCGATGTCCTTGAAGTGATGGATAAATTTGGGACAGTTCCAAAGAAACTTTATAAATAAATTAGAGGCCCAACCTCGATACACAACCTCTAAAAGGCCATAACCACCTTAGTGCTTTCCAAGTTGGTCGACCTAGCACTATTGAAGCATAAAAATAATATCTTTGACAAATTTGTTGTAGTCGTTCAACCACTTGTAGTAGGCAGCTACAAATCAATGGAACATGCCACACAAAAATTCAAATTCAAATGCATAATGAGATATAAGACATCCACCTCAACATATGGATCTTTATCTACCAGGTTGTTTTTATAATAGTTTTATAGAAAATTGAAAAATATTATACTGCAAGTCTCAAAATGTAGCTTATATATAAGTCATCCCACCTCTAATATAGGGGTTGGCTCTATAGTTCTTGCCTAGATTTGCTATGTAATATTATTACCAATTAATGAAGTGATAGTTGTTTGATATCCATTACCATGTAATTACAATTTTTTATGAATGAATTTTTCCTTTAAGTCATTTATGTTACACTTAAATGTTTAGTATATTTCGTTAAAGCGAGTCTATGGTTTAAATTAGAAGTTTTAGGTAGGATGAGAGCACATGATGGTGTGTCTATGCTGGTGGATCTCTTTGTAGGTAGAAGGTATATTTTAGTGGATCTATTCCAAAGGCAATCCAGTCATACACATCAAGGAGTAAACGTGCAAATATATATATATATATTGTTGCATATGAGGCAGATTCAAATTGCAAAGATTTTATTTTCACCTAATATTTTATAGGATGCTACATTAAATAAGTAGGTTGCTTTTTAAAAAATGGTTATACAGATTGAAATAAGTTTGTACATATTACAATTACATAGTTGGTATTATAATAGTTTAATAAGATTGAAAAGATATTATTTTAATAAGTATATTGTTATTATCAATTTTATATATACTTTAAAGGATTTATGACATTTTCAATATTTATTTTGTTAAAGAATAAATAATTGTATTCAAGTCCCTCATCCTTCTTGATAAATTATAAATCTCTTCTTTAGGGTTTGAGAGTTTATAAATGTATTTATTTCTCATTTCAATTGAGTTGCTATATCTAGATACCTATATTTTTCATAAAAAGTATTTGTTCTTGATTTTCATTTATTTTTTATCTTTTCAAATTTTTTGTATGAATACAAATATTCCAAAATTTAACATCCTTCTTTTGAACATTTTCCTGCAACAACCTTCACAATACAAAAAATCCACCTCTACTATTTATGCATTTCATCTTAGTAGAGTAATATTTCCAAAACTTTGCACTATCATAGCCTGCTTCACTAGATCTAGCTTGCTAGTTTTATTCCTAAAGCATGAGTGCAGCTACACTAATTGTACTAAATAGTTTATATAAAAACACATTTATGTTACCTAAAACTTCTAATTTAAACCATAAGCATACCAACTGAAAAAGAAAATGATAATTCAAGTAAAATGTAGACTTGTAGGGAATATTCTAGTTAGAAATCTAAACGCAGAAAGTTAACCAGGTGGACTATTGGAAGGAAATTTTAGCTTGAATGGTCATCAAAATATCCTTTTATTGAGCCAGTTTAGCCAAAGAATAGCAATGGCATACCAATAGAGTGTAGATGCGTTATTTTTAGTTAAAAATTAGGAAAGGATCATAAGATACCATTTAAGTTATATATAATAGAAATACATTGTGGGAAAGTTTATTTGATATTAAAAGAAAGTGATGAAATAATTAATAATTCAATTAGGTGGAAGGATGCATCAGAATGTGTACATGTCAGATATGCACAGGAATATGAAAAAGAAATGAAACAACAACGAACTCTTGTCGAGAAGGGTGGAACAATCCAAGTCTAATTTCAAAAATTTCATAAGATCACATTAGCTTCAAAAAGTTCACATTTTGTTGTTGTATATAGTAATCTTAAAAAGGGTAGAGCCATGTATGATTTTGCTAATTATAAGTAACTATTTCAACTACCTGATGTGCAAAACCTTACTAGTTCCTATTGGTCATATTGAAGTGGTTGGGAAATTATAAAATGTCTATCATTAGTTGAGGAGGACCTAAGATAGAATGTAAAACATGCCAAATTCATTTCACTTTCAATTGATGAGGTAAGGCAACCTCATTTACTAACATTACATAAGATGGTAGAAAATTGTTATGCAGAAAATATTTACAATGTTGTTGTAACCAATTTAAAGGATATTGCTAGAATGGATGAAATAAAAATAGCCACAAAGTTTATTTGTGTTGGTGTTGATGGTGCAAATACAATGCAAGGATATAGGAATAGTCTTTGTGTTAGAATTCAAACATCAATTACTCCATATTTGATTCTTATTCATTGCATTTCTCATAGAATGAATCTTGCATACAAAATTGTAAGCATGTTTGAAAATATTGCAAGAGTGAAAGAACTCATCTGTGAAATACACGCTTACTTTTTGTGCAATCCAAAAAGGTTTACAAAGTTTCAACAATTTTCTCTAGGTGTCACTGAAGATAGAAAATTATTTAAAGATATGGATACCAGGTGGATTTCATTGTTTTATCCTACAAATTTTTTTCTTAAAATATCAATTTACTATACCATATGACTGACTTGGAAACACTTCTTACATTATGGTATTCTTCCATTGTTGCAAGAAATGAATACTTTGATTAAACTTGCACAGAAAATATCCATTTATATTGTTAAGTTTATCAAGATGAGAAAACAAATATGTATGCATATTGATGATATATAATTGTCTAGAGAAAATTTTACAAATCATTTGTTTGATAGTTGGAATACTTCAACTAACGTCAATGATCCTAATAGTTTTTTGAAGTTAAACATCAATGATCATCTTGTATTACTATCCATGGAAAGATGATACCTTTATATTGGTTTGAAAAGTGGTCACATATAGTTACAGAATATGTTCAACTAATGCCCATAACACACAATGGATTTGATGTAGTTTTACACAATACTAAGATTAAATTGATAAAATTACATAATCATTGACAAGGAAAATAGGAGATCATTTTACAAGAGATGAGTTGCTTGAGGCGATGGGTGTGGTTAACCCCATGTTTTGGAATCCTTGTCTTGACTACAATACTAAAATTGAGTTGTTTGTAAGATATATATGCACTATTGTGAAACATTTCACTAAAAGTGTAGAAGTGAATGGTATTGAAATAAATTGTATTCTCAATAAAAAAAAATTGAGATAACAATCAACCCATTTTGGAATGACAATTGTTGGTCAAATTTTGCATTTGAGTAACCCACATGAGTCTGGTTCCATTACGTGTTTATGAAAAAAAATTGTATCCAAGTAGTGTCTTACAAGAAACAATGTGTGAATATTTTCTTTTATATGAATTATCTCAAACAATGATTTTGGGATTTGTGGAAGATGAAAGAGTTTTTAGTACACCATCTTTTGTGAAATCTAAATTTTGTAACAAGTTGGACAAAAAGTTAGAATTTTTTTTGAGAATATATGTGTCATCGTATGAGCTAGATAAGTACTCTATGACCGAGCTTTGGCATATTGTTAATCCCTAGCAGATAAAAAAAGTATCACTAATATTCTTGATAATGAGGATAATGGCACTTGTAGTGATCAAATTGTGGAGATAAAGAAATTAGAAATGCTTACAAGTGATTTTGGAGAAGTTGAGAAGTGTTTGTTTAGCTTCATTCTAAAATTTTAATGATTTAACAAAACTCATATAAGTAACGGTATTTATTATCATTTATTTACTACAATGATATAAAAATTGGCTTTATGGTTTAATAAAATGTTATATTTTATGACATAGCCTTGTTATTTTATTAATTGTCTTCGCTGATAAGATTTTATTTTTTATATCATAGATTTGTTATTGTATTAACTATCTATGTTGATAAAATTTTATGTTTTATGCTTTGGATTTGAATAAATTAAAAATTTTAAACCCATGCATGCATGTATCCTTCATAAATATTTTTTTTATATAAAGTGTTGTATGTAGTTTAGAAATAACAATGGAAATAACATAATACTCAAGTTGGGGGAATCAGATTCGTCTACTCTTTCGACCTAAGATTGGAAGCAATCTTAGCTCTTGGGTTTTTCTAATGAGAAGGTTGTTTTGTGGAAGGCTTATATTGATAGTCTTAATAAGAGTCATATCAAGTTGAGAGATGAACCAGATACTATTGCTTGGGTATACAACAAATATGGGGGTCAGTATACAACTAGAATAAGTTATAATAAAAACTTTGACCCTCATCCTCAAGGGCCAACTTGGTGGTGGAAGCAGATTTGGAAATTATATGCCCCAAAAAAGAATTGTTTTTCATGTGGTTAGCTTTGAGAAATAAGGCTTTGACTTGGGAATTTTTATAGAGGAGAAGTAGACAAGGTCCAAGTATTTGTATGTTGTGTCAGTTAGAGGAGGAAAAAATCACACATTTATTAATAAAATGCTCTTTTTCTCAATAGGTTTGGTTAGAAGCTAAACAAATAACTGGAGTACAAAATATTTGGAAAGGAGAAACAATGGAGGTATGCTTAAGATAGTGGTTTTTGAAAAAATATTTGAAACAATTTCTTTCTTTACCATGTCTTATATGTTGGGGTATATGGTTGGCATGAAATGCAACTATTTTTTAAGAAAATTTAATACACCAATTTCAGGTTATATTTCAGGTGAGGACTTTGGTCTCAATCAATAAAGGGCCAGGAAAACATAAGAAACCTTGACAAGTAGATAATTTGTTCATTGAAAAGTCTCAACCATGGGATTTTTTTGATGGGGCTAATAAGAAATAGCCGGTTTTTAGTAGCGCAGGAGGCATTATGTACTCCTTGGATACCCACCATATAAAATTTAAAGCAGGTCTTGGGATAGGTTCCAAAATTTTTGTTAAGTTCATGCTTTGAGATTGCTAATAAAGTGTGCTGCAGAGAGAAATGTGAAAAAATTACAAATCTTTGGATATTCTACTCTAGTCATCAATTGGATGAACAAATCTACTCAAATAAAAAATAATTTGCTTAGGCAAATGGGAGATGAACTATTGGAGGTGATTTCTCTTTTTGAAAATGTCTTTTTTACTCATGTTTATAAGGAATTAAATCAAGAAGCAGATAGGTTATCAAAGAAGGTCAAGAAGTTTCAAAATATTTCTTGCAAATGGAAGATAACAAGGATAGAGGTTCTTCTTTCACCCACATATCATACCCCTAGTTTCTATGTGTTGTGGCCATTACACAACTTGCCCCAAATTTGGGGACCCACCTTAAATTTTCTTGTTTTGGGAATTTTGGGTTTTATTTGAGTGATAATTTTGTGATTTCATATGTTTGCTCCTAGGGGTTTTACTAGGAAAAGCTCTCCATGTATTTTGTATTTTCAAATACCTTAACCCCATGCATTAATAAATGAAAGGTTCTATATATATATATAAAAAAAAAAAAAAAATATATATATATAATATAAAATAAAATAAAATATAAAAAAATAGTAATAAAATGTATAGGTTGATACATATATATAAGTAGGTATATATATTTGAAGCCATAGTGCTTCCTTAGGCTCTAGTTTGTTTTTAAAAAAAAGTAGTTCGTAGATTTAAAGTTATGATCTAACCAAAAAGCATGCACCCATCTACTATACTATGTCATATTCATTCATTCAAAGCATAAAAATGACAAGATTGCATAGATTCAAAAAAAATAAATGTTTCTTGTATTAATAATTGCAAAGAATCTCGATTACAATCATACCCCTCTTAGGGTCACCCAAATGATGATACGATTAATACAATGCCAAAGCCCTCAACAGGGTAGGTGCACTAATGTTGCTTTTCGACTAGTCACAAACTACTCTAGGGTGGAGTTGCCCTCTTCTTTGCATTGAGGAAGGAAGTTGATGGTTTAATCTCCTTTGAATCTATTCCCTGTGATCAAGAAACAACATAAGAGTGTCAAAAATATAGGTAACCTCTCATGATGAGGCTCTTTTAGGAAAATTGCATAAAGACACCATTAAGCATGTATAATCAAGAAAGCATGAAAAGCACTTCTAAACTATGTAAATTGAATCAAGATTTATAGAATTGCATGAAAGAAGACAACAACTACACTATGCATGGATCAATTATGTGAAATAAAGCATGAAAGTGCATAAAGAATCCATTAATGTCCTATTTGATGCTTTAACACAAAGAAACTATTCTAACCTAATTCTACAGGTCAAAAGTCTGCTAAACTATAATTGAACCATGTAAATAGCTAAACTAAGCTATTTAGCTAGACATAAATGAAAAAGGTGAGGCGGTGATACCTCTACTGCAAACCGTAGCTCTGATGAGTGGTCTGCACTATAAACCATGGCTGAAAGCCATGGTTAGCAATATGATAGGTTTACCCTCAATTCGAAGGGTAGTAGGCTTGACCTCCTTGTCCAAATTGATGTTCAATGGTCGCCTTTGATGTCCTTAGACTTATTTGGTGGTTGATTCACTCTGAAGGGCCTTCGTTTGCCCGAATATATGCTTCTTGGCTCTCCTAGGCTCCTAGGGCATCCATAATGCAATTCATCATGAATCTTGGCAAGTAGGTAGGGGATAAGTGCAATAGCTCTCTCTTAGTATACTCGATTGAGTGTACAATTTGATAGGGCTTCACTGCTCAAATCTCCAATGCTCTCTTTGATAATTTTCCCTAATTATAAGGGGTACTTATAGGACTACCCAAGGGCTAGGGGTGGCTTCATGGAGAAGCCAAGATCAAGAAGGGGTGATTAGGACAGTTGGATTAGAAGCTTCCACCCTCTAACCACCTTCTTCTAGATCAAATGGCCGTTCCAACCGATTTGGCTTGGATTGAAGGCCAACTAAACTTTAGTTAAGATCGTAGGTCATAGCTACGGTCTAGACTATAAACCGTAGGTCTCAGCCATGTTTTAGCTTATAAATCATAGGTCTGGGCTACGGTTCAGATTGATTAGGCCAAGGAGCCCAAATTGAGTGGTTAGAACCATTGCTCTATCTTGGAGTCTATCCACAATCCTCCATATGGTCTTTGTAGCATTTCCATATGAGTAGTCACTTTTGACATGACACGTTTTAGGTTTCTATAGATGCCCCTTTTGAGATGCATTGTGAGATAGAACAACGCTGAGCAAAAATATACCTCCTAAAATGATGCCAAAGGTTTTATGATGATCATTAGTCAGATCAACATTAGATGCCCCAGGTCCAGCAAAAGGATGTGCATCCTGGAATCATTGCTTCCAACTCTTTGGAGGCTTAAAATTGAAAAGCTTGCACTCGCCATTAGTCATTCAAGTAGCGTTTGATGCTACAATAGGAGTTAGGCCTATATAACCGAAAGGAGAAGAGATACAAACAAATTATCATATTTGATATTTGACCCAAGCAAAGGGATAAGCTTATGATAGTTGTTCACAATGATTTGCAAGGACGAACATAATTTTGACAAGATCAAGGGATCTACGATCTTCGGGATCTTCTATTGATTTTGATTATGATTTGATATTATGACTACCCCCTCAAGCGATGAGTCGATGAGGGTAATGACAATGATTAAAGCGATGATGTCACTTGACCACCATGGATGATCTAACTAAATTTAGATTTGAGCAAATTGATGCCTTTGCTAGGCCTAGTTTAGCTTTTGATTCCAACTATTAATAGTATTTGCACATTTCTATGCCATGGAGCAGTCAGGCTACAATAGCCATCTTAGGGAATCAAAATGATACAAATCCAATTATATTTGTGTTGAATCAAATTATCGATGATCTTCTGAAAGGTATCATAGAAGACATGACATGCAACACCTCATTCCCGTGGATAAGTCCAGCCACGAAGGCCTTCTTAGGGATTGAAAAGAAGCATATCAGATCAACAATGACAATTTTACCCCAAATGTCCTTAGGGTAATTTACTCATCTTATCGGATTGCATGGATTGCAAGTCACTGCAACCGCCAAGTGTATAGGGTAAATTACTGAATACGAGGCGTATTTGATGTTTTTAATTATTTGATTTTTTTGTTGTTAATTTTGACTTTTTTTTAATTGATCATGGTGCTTTGAACATCACCAAATTTGCAACATTGATTTCTATTTTTGAAAATTTGATCCAATGGGAGTCATTAATTTACTTTTTTAGACCTTCCCACGATGGGATTTGACCAAATTTGCTACTAGTTGCAAACCGCAGCTAGGGCCTACAGTTCCCAATTGTAATTTTGGGAACCACGGCTAGGGCCTACGGTCCACGCAGAATAAGAAAATCTTATAAAATCCTAATTTTCAAATTTCTTTCATTATTTATTGAAAATGACTTGGCATTTGGATCTCTAACAGTGATGACAGCTACAAACTGACTTGCAACCCTACCAAACTCCACACTCATACCTACACACCGCATGATGGCAGAGCGTGAGCAAGCTTCTTCTAGCCGTGGTGGTCGAGGTGAGGGCAAGGTAATTCGACACCAAGACCTCGCATCCATTACCAATAAAATGAACCAAATTAATTAATTGGTTAATCAATCACATTAAACTATTGGTAATGAACCACACCCTAGTTTAGGCTAGTTTAGGCTTAATTTTATTTTTTTTCCATTTTTTAGCCACGGATATGATTCGGGCGGAATCTCAATCGAAGACCATAGGTACCAGCTGTGGTTCCCAATTGATCAATTGGGGACCACAACTTCCAACTGTGATCCGCATTTAAAATCCCAACGATCAATTTTTGACCGCATGCGGACCATAGGGTTGACCCGTGATTCACAAACTTTAGAAAAAAATATCAAATTTTTATTTTTTAGAAGGTTTAATAGGCAAATAATGTCATTTAATTCATTTTGACTTGTCTAAGTGACATTTTTAATTTTTATGACTGAATTATGACATGTTTTTATAATTTTTATCAGTTTTTAGATATTTTTGATGATTTTTAGATTATTTTTAAATGTTTTTGTTTGTTTTTAGTTAGATTTTTCCTTATATCATGCTTTTTATTTTAGAGGTTGACCTCTAGAGCTCGAGAGCTCGACATCCTTAAGAATCTTCATGGAGAGCTCACTCTTAGGGAGCGAAGATGGTTCAGAGCTGTCGGCTTTGGCTATGTCTTAGATCTACCCACGATCAGGGTAGATCAAGCCTACTTGACTACATTGGCCCAACGTTGGAATGCGTGGACCAACACATTTCACCTACCTATAGGTGAAATAATGGTGACCCTAGAGGATGTATATAGGATCTTCAAGATCCCCATTGATGGCGAGGCCATCGTCTCTTCTACTTTTGGGGCCAAAGGACCCATTTTTGATGCTATCTTCTATGATCGAAGCCAGGAGGCTCAACATAGTATTGATCATGGCAGAGTCCACATCGGATACTAGCAGGGGAAGAATATCCTCTATACATGAGATCATATTTATACACTTGGTGGTGTAAGTTGTTCTTCCATACTCCTCGGGTGTGAGGATTCCCTAGAACCTCCTAGCCATTGTCCGTAGAGTGGTTCAGAGCTCAACGACTCAGTCACTGCGACTAGCCTGGGGGAGCACCCTACTCTGCCAGCTGTATAGAGAGTTATACTAGATTATTGATTAGAGCCATCGAGGAATTAGCTGTAGCCTACTTATTCAAATTTAGGACTAGCAACACATCAAGATAGAGCATCCTAGAGAGCTACCACTATGCATTACGAAGATTTATGATGATCACCAGTGTTATACCACCTGTTGGCCTTGAGAGGAGGATGGATTTAGGAGTAGGACCCATGTTGGTGACGTCCAACATTATATCACATAGTTTGGATCACTTGGCCTTGATAACATTGAGTGGTGGCCATACATGGATTACCCAACATGGGTTGAGGCGGGCGAGTGGCTTCGAAAGACTCGTAAAGACATGTGGCTACTCGGCCAAAGGGCCAAGATTAGAGAGTATCAATTCTACTCTGATGTCCTACGATAATTTGGGGTAGTGGAGGACATCCTAGAGATCCCATTTTTGTACAAGTGCTTGGATTTAGAGCAGGACCTATCGTGGAGTTGAAACTTTGGCTCTAGGATACGAGCCAGATGACTTCCAAGAGACTAGAGTTTATAGAGTTGCTACCACGACAGAATATGATGGGTGGTGGTCCATGCTTTGATGGCATGGATCAAGGCCTCTAGGTAGAGTTGCAAATCAAGCAAAGGTAGAGGTGGATCCTAACGGGCGTAGGATGTGCCAGTGAAAAAAGGGTGGATGGGGCATACAGGCCACCATCGAGGAGGCTCCTGAAGTCCATCCTGATGACAAGGCTCTAGAGGAGGGTGATGTCCCTCATGATAGTGTATAGGGGTTTCTCCTAGCTTAGGTGTCTGACTTATAGAGTCATCTTGGATGATATGTCACATAGTAGCTGGAGCGAGATACTATTATTGCTACCCTATGGGCCCAATTGACTAACAAGGACCATCGACTGACCAAGGTAGTGCAGCAGATCACCAACCTAACTACATGGGCTATGGTAGCATAGGGGAGGGTATAGGAGCTCACTAGTGCATGCAATATGGCAAAGGTATGCCTAGCTATAGCTATAGCAGAGAGGGACTTGGCCTTGGATTAGAGAGGAGATCCTTCATTTTCTCGTGCTATTATAGCACCACCTACAATGCCAGTGTCAGTGCTACCTAGCGGCCATGATCCCATGTCTAAGATTTGACGCTTACAGGTCCATCATGGAGGAGGGTAATGATAGACATACTAGTAGGGTAGCCCGCATAGAATTTTTGGAGGGCTACATCAGGTTGATTGGTGGTACAGTCCTAGAGGATTCTCATGTTGTAGGGTCTCAGTGAACCAGGTCTAGGACTATGGGGTAGTCCACAACTAGCTTGAGCCAATGGATCCACAGGATAGAGAGGATGTACAAGTCCTCTAGCACACATGGTGATAGCTCACATAGGAGCCACAATGAGATAGGTGGGACCTCTAGCCAGAGGACTAGTCTCTTGGAAATACTAGTCTCTTGTATGTTGGGTTTCCTCAGGCTAGGTGGTACACAGGGCCCTTAGTAGGGTGTACAATAGGGGCCAGATCTGACTGTAGAGCAGGCTCTAGGTCATAGGGCCGAGGGAGGTGGCGAGAGCTCTAGTTCAGGGGGATTCAACCAGAGCTAGGGCTCTTATCAGATGACAACTACTTTTTGTATATGTATTATTTTTGGTGTAAGGTCGAGGACCTACACGATGTACTTTGAGACACATATTTATATATATAAGAGATCATTTATCATTTTGGCTCATTATGTGTACTTGATTTATATGTTTTAATTTTATGTTTATTTTATGCACATGGATGCAATGTTTATGTTAATTTGACGCTATATGATGTGATGTATGGATGGCATTCACTAGATAGCTATTCGATTTATGATGATGATTATATGTAGTGATCTAGATGCTTAGATATGCAATTTATGATGGATGCATATGGATGCAATATTTTATCTTAATGCATATTTGATATTGCTTTATTGTATGCATTAATGTATGTAATGATTTATTTACACGATGGTGATATAATGTAAATGAACATGCATGCTTTAATCACTTAAAACATAAGGAATGAATGTAAATATATTTATCAATCTAATGGATGACACCACAAAATATATAAAAATCATGAGTGTAATTGAAAATCCTTAAGATAAGAATTTAAGCAATCAATCACCCATATATGCAATGTAATGAATGCAGTTGTATGATGCGAATGATATAATGTGTCATTCAATTTTCTTTTGCAAACTTTGAAAAATATGCATGATATAGTCAGTGACCATCTAAATATTATTTCTAATATCCATCCGGTATCTATCCTATATTTTGATTGTGCTTCATATGGTGATGTATCATGGATTCGATACTTTGCAATTTGATGATTTATATGGTTTGTGATATTCGACATTTTGTTGCTATGAGAGAACTTTTTGAGGTTTTCCATGAGACTCAAAAACCCTAATAGACTTATCAAAAGTTGCATACTAACCACACTAGACTTCTAAGATAAAAGGCTTTTTGCTAGGATAGGCCCTAACTCTTCATTATCCCTGTGTGTGCACGTGATTATTTTAAGATAAGACACGAGTGTTCCTCGATGTACGACAGGATTATTTTAGCTCATTTCTAAGATAGGGGTTCACAAATGTCTTATCCAATCCCAAGTTTAAATTTTAGTTAGACTAAGCCACTAGGCAATGCAGGACACCTAAAGCTAGCTCCTCCACATTCAAACATTGGTTTACCCATAAGTGATATGCAAGTGTATCAGACATATTGTCATGCGTAAGGTACAATAGTGCCGATAATTCCAGGGATTTCGGCTCATTCCTTTCTATCCTTCAATTTTTGGTATACTTGCTCATATGTAGTGAAGTAAGGGAGTCGATTCCATCTTCATTTTGAACTATCTTTGGATCTTCATTTGATCTCTCTTCGAACTGGATTTTGGATATTCATTTGATCTCCGCTTGAACTTTGATTTATGATCTTCATTTGATCTTCACTTTGAACTTTGATTTGAGCCTATTTTCTAATATTCATTTGATCTTCACTTTTCGGCATTTACATTTGATAATTTTCTTCAGAAACTTTCCTTTGGGGGGATTTACTTGGGAAAACTATTTTTGGTATATCGATTAAGAATATCGATCTTATAATATCAATATGGGATATCAATCTAGGAAGTCAATCTATGATATCGATCTAGGGTATCAATCATGGGGATTGAGGTGGGATATCACTATGGGATATTGCTCATTTTATCGTAAGCAAGGGATTTTGAATAGGGAACTAACCTATTTTTTTGCCAACTGCAAACATTTCCCATACCATACACACAGAGGGATAAGCAATAATAACTCTTTTCGCTTCAGGATACCCGGTATTACTTCGTGGCTTTCATCTTCCCCTAGTCCTTGTTAGGATTGTTTAATTTGTTGATTAATGATAGGCTTCTGATATGCTAAGGGCTATACTAACTGAAACTCAGCTACAAAGGCAAATCAAGATTTCTACCAACTCTTGATAAGACTCCTAGGTATGGTTGAGTGATCAAAAAACCCTAGGATGTCTCCATAGCAACATTACAAGTTGTGTTGAAAAACATAATTACTCACATGAATGATGGATCATGATAAATGCAGAGATGCATGATTTAAACACAAATGTGGTGTCGTTTGTAAGAATGACAAACATAATCCCTACTACTATGGAATGCAATGGATGACGAATGCCTATATGCAATGTAATAATGTAGCAAATGCATGTGTGAATGCAAAATTAGAATGCAAATGCAAATGTTTTTGGATTTTATGCTTTACCAATTTTTTGTTTTTGGATTTTATTGATTTTATAATTTTTATGGGTTTTGAGCCTCATAATTGACCAAATGGCGAGTACATGCCTCTAGACCTTTTATATTGACCAAGCGATTTTTAAGAATCCTTGGAGCTTTAAGGATTGACCAAAGGGATTATGGGTACCTTTGGGATGTTTTGGGATGACCAAGCGATTTTGAGAATCCTTGGAGCCTTTGGGTTGACCAAGTAGTTTTCATAAACTCTTGGTGCCTTTTGATTGACCAAACTACTCACAAATGATCTTGGAGCCTTTTAGGATGACCAAGCAATTATAAGAAAATCCTTGGGGCTTTTAACTGACACGACTAAGCAATTTTAGGAACCCTTGGAGCCTTTTGGGATGATCGAGAAGTTTTAAACAAACCCTCACAACTTTTTGAAGTTGACCAAAGGGCTTACAGATGCATTTGGGGCTTTTTGATTGACCAAACTACTTGTGATAGTGTTTGGAGCTTTTTAGGATGATCAAATGATTACAAGCAACCCTCGGATCCTTTTACTTATGCTCTTCAAGCATAAAACACCTTAAGATGGATGATGTTGAGAGGTTAAAGCTCTTCAAAACCCCCTAGCGACATTAGGTGATAGGTTCCCGAACCAATATTTTTAGATATGATGTAGGGTCCTAGCCAATTAGCTACGAATTTATCTTGCATATCTAGCGATAAATTAGAGTTTTGTTGGTTCTCTTTCAAGACAAGATCCCCAACTTCAAAGTCTCTCTGGTGGACTTTGATATTGTAAGCTCATTTTAGTCACTCCTGATAAACACGGAGATGCTCCAGGGAATTCATGCGATATTCATCAAGTAGCATCAATTGATCCAGTCGAGATTGTCGTGCAGTGTCATCATCGATGAACTCTTTTAATGCGACATGCAATATTGAAATTTCTAAATTTCAAGGACATAATGGCCTTAATGCCATATACTAGTGAGAACGGTGTTGCCCTAGTGGACATCCGAATACTAGTCTTATAAGCCCATAATGCAAGGGATAGCTGGATATGCCAGTCTTTGTGGTTTTCTTGTACCGTCTTTTTCAAGATGGCCACCACTGTCTTATTTGAAGCTTTAGCCTGTCCGTTTGCTTACAGATAGTATGGAGTCATAAAACTATGTTTGATTCTATATTTAGATGTCAAAGCTCTCATAGTTTTGTTCTTGAAAGACATTCCATTATCCAATATTATTTTGGATGGAATCCCAAAACAACTTATGATATGCTCCAGTATAAACTCTATTATACAAACCCCAATTGTCGTTGTTAAGGGTATTTCTTCCACCCACTTTGTAAAATAATTAGTAGCCATGATTATGAATGTATGTTGGTCCGATGACAGAGGAGATATCTTGCCTATAAGATCTAATCTCCATTGAGAAAATGGCCAAGCCGCTTGGATGGGCTGTAAGGCCTATGATGGTAAGTGCGTATGATTAGCATGATGTTGATATTTAATACATTTCTTGACATACACATTGAACTCCTCCATAGTGGGCCAATAGTAGCCCATTTGAAGGATGCACTTGATGATGGCCATGTCGCTAAAATGGCCACCACGCACGTACCATCATGAGCTTGCAAAATCGCCCATGATGCCCCTTGGGGATCTAAGCAATGAAGGAGAACTCCATTGTAGCCTCATCGATACAAGATGTCTCTTTTAAGATATATTTTTCCACTTTCTATTTAAGTGTGTGCTTTGCGGCATGCAAAAATCCCTTTGGAATTATACTAAGCTTTAGGAAGTCTTTAATTTACGACATCCAAGTTTGATAAATCTCAACTTCGACTACTAAGACGACTTTCTCCCCATACGTATTTATCTTTGCAAATTTAGACTAAAAAAAACCCTATGGTGAATGGTAGTACCACACCCCATAGGACTTTGAGAGGTTAATGACCCCTAGGGTGCCTTCTTAAGAAAATATTTAGCTTTACAGAACCATTCAGCTTTTGGTTCTACACTGATCATGTTGATTAATTCTCTATTATCATAGGCTACACACTCTGCTACTGGATGTAAGAGCATATTGATATGGATGGTAGTGAAATCAACAGACAGATTCTGAGGGATTAAAGATCCCAAAGAAGCCATAGTGTCTGCAAACCTATTTGATGGTCGAGGGATTGCCTCAATGTCATACCATTTAAATTTGGCCAAATATGTGTCAACTAGATCTTTATAGGCTTTTAGTATGGGACATCGACATTGAAAAAGCCCCTTGACTTGATTTACTATGAGCAAGGAGTTGCAAAAGATGTTCAATCTCTTAATATTCATGGTGACGGCTGTGTGGAGGCCCAACAGTAGGGCTTCATACTCAACATTGTTGTTGGTGCACAAAAAATCCAACTTGAATGACAAGGGCATTGGAGCTCCTTGCGATGTGAAGAACACTATTTTGGCACCACCCCCTTGTTCGCACTTTGAACCGTCGAAGAACAGAGTCATATCAACGTTGTTCTCTGGTTCTTCAAGTTTGGGAGCTTCTGATATGACAAAGACTGCATCATTCAGAAGCTCGATTGTTAGAGGCCTACTATTTGATAGTGGTGCCTTAGCTAATTGATCTGCTATGACCTATCCCTTAATGGACTTTTGGATTATAAATTCCATATCAAATTTCATCAATAGCATGATCTATTTTGCAGTACGTGTATTGTGATACGTCTTACTCATCATGTACTACAAAGGATTTTGTTTGGATATAACATATGTCATATGACTCAACATTTAAAGCTATAATTTCTTTGTAGCAAACACTACTGCTAAACATAATTTTTCCACATATGCATACCCAAGCTCATAGCTCACCAAGGTTCGACTAATATAATATATGGCCTGTTCTTTGCCTTGCACGTTCTTTTGGGTTAACATGGTTCCTAGTGCAAAGTTAGTTGTCGATATATATAGTAGAAAAGGCACTTCTGGCCTTGGTGGAGCTAGCACTGGTGGTGTCACCAATTTTTGCTTTATTTTAGCGAAGGCTGCCTTGCAATCCTCATCCTAGTTGAATGGAACCCCCTTATGTAGCAGTCGATTCATAGGTCGATATTTATCCAATAGTTGAGTGATAAATTTATTTATCGAGGCTACCTTGCCCTAAAGGCTCCTTAATTCTTTAATATTGGTGGGAGGACGCATTTCCAAAATGACCTTGACCTTCATTGGGTCTACTTTGATGCCTCTCTTAGAGACGATTCAATTTTCCAAAAGTCACACCAAATACACACTTCTTAGGATTCATCCTGATTGTTAACAAATAGACACATGCAATTGTATTAATGAAAATATATAATACACTGCACCCCAAGAATAGTCCGTGAGATATGGAACTACATGTGGTGAGAATAGCAAGAGTTACAACCATATAACTATATGCCCTAGAATGAAATAATGGAATAATATATGGTTACGCTAACATCCCCCCTTATTACATTATTTGGGTAATTGAATAACTACTAGCTATGCTAACATCCCCCCTGATTACATTATTTTGCAATACATAGAGTGCTGCGAAATAATGCAAATTTGACACGTGCATGATAGGATATGGTGGAGAGAAAAAATATATCCCCCCTTTTAGTGCATAAAATATGCAACTATGAAGCCTCAAAAGACTCTTACAAAGCTTGCCTCGTAGGCAGATTAGCACAATATGTCACCAAAAAAAAATCTCCCCTGTGTGAAGTACTTCAAACAAAAGATGTTTGCTATATATGAAGCCTAAAAAAACAGGTTTTGAGGTTGGATGATTGTATGTCTGATTGATAGCTTTTGAAGAATTGCTCAATGAGGAAGAAAAAATTTCCCCCTTCACTTTTGCAGCAGAAAATGCCCCCCTTGTTAAGTTTGAAAATTTTCTTCCTTAATGTTTTAAAACTTTTTTTCTAAAGTTTAATTAAATCATTTTTTTTTTAAATATTATTTCAAATATTTATTTTTATTCAAAATAACTTTTTCTAAAAAAAATTAAAAAAATTAATTAAACTAGGGAAAAAATTAGAAAAACATATTAAAAGAGAAAAATTAAAGAAAAAAACTTAATAAAAAAAAATTGTACCTTTAACAAGGCATGGGGGGTCGGAGGGATTCGATCCCTCGACCCTCTGCTAGAGCGCCTTATGTTCAGGCCTCCAGCCAACCGATCTAGGCTGCTCAGCGTGAGTAAGGGGGAGGCTCCCCTTAAACTCCTCTAGGCCGCTCGAATGAGGGAGGCGCCGCTCGTCCACGACTCCTTTGCAGGTGATGTGGTAGCGGCTTGATTATGCACACAGCAGAGTGCTTCAACAGTGCATAAAACACATTTTTTTTTGCCTTTATCTGATCCGTTCCTCCTCAGTAGAGAAAGAAAGAAACTCCTCTACCTCCTCAAATCACCTCGGCAACCTGCAACACACCTCCTCTGTGCACACTGTGACAGGTTTCAATCGGGGCTTGACGAGATCTGTTTAGATCTGAGGGCTTAGAAAGGAAACTAATCCGCCCAAGATGCTCACAAAATCAAGTTAGATCCATTCATGGCGACAAAAAACAATTTCATCGATGCAGATCTTAAGGAAAAATCTGGTTTTCAGTCGCAGGTTGACGCTGTGGGGAGGGGAGTGATGAGGTTTTCAAAAAAAATTACAAACTTATTATCCCACATGCATGGGGTTGGGCAGCTTTGTGGGGTTTAAAAAGTTCAACCCTCACCTAAGAGGGTGTCTCCTCTCGAGGAGACTATGCCCGAGAGGGCGACGGGTCTTCTCCTGCGTGGGGTTGCCTTGGCTGCCACGCTAGGGGAGGATGCCTGTCGTGCTTGCCTCCCATTGCTTGCCTTGCGCCCCATTATTGTTGCTTGCCTTGCGCTCAGATGCCTTCTATCCATTATTCGATCGAGCACGATGCCCCAAATTTTGTCTGTCGCCTTCGCCCGCCAGTCTTCGTCCGCATCAATAGCTTATGTCAGTCGACCATGTTGGCTCTAGATATTGGGTCACGTCGAGTCTAGGTCACGTCCTCGAGTCTATCTCAAGAAACATGCCCGAGATGCAGGTCCAACACTACCTCAGGTAACGTGCCCAATCGATCGTCGTCACCCTAAACCTTGCTTTGATACCATGTTAAAAAATGAACACATATGCAATTGTATTAATGAAAATATATAATACACTGCACCCCAAGAATAGTCGTGAGATATGGAACTACCTGTGGTGAGAATAGCAGGAGTTACAACAATATAACTATATGCCCTAGAATGAAATAATGGAATAATATATGGTTACGCTAACATTGACATTGTGCTCTATCAGACGATCGAAGACTTTCCTTAAGACCTCTGCATGCTCTTCTCGTAGCAATGACTTGGCCAAAAAGTCATCGATATAATATTCTATAATTTTGTGCATATAGTCATGAAAAATGTATGTCATGGCCCGCTGATATGTGGCACCAGTGTTTTTAAGACCAAATGGCATAACTTTATAGCAAAACGTTCCCCATGGTGTTATAAACATGGTTTTATGCTTGTCTTCATGTTTAATTCGAATTTGATTATAACAAGAAAAATCATCCATTAAGGAGAGCATTTTGTGACTTGTAGTTGCATCTACAAGAGCATCAATATTGGACAATGGAAATGAATCTTTGGGTGTTGCCTTATTTAGGTCTCTAAAATCCATGCAAATACGGATTCTTCCATCGGGTTTTCCCATGGGTACCATATTGGACACCCATTCTGGATAATCAATGGAGATCACAAATTCCACATCCAATAGCTTTTGTAGCTCATATTTCACCATTAAGGCTACTATTGGGTGTATTTTTCTAAGATTTTGCTTGACCGACTTCTTTGTTAGATCTAGCGAAAGGTTATGCGTAACCAATTTTGGGTCTAGACCTGGCATATCCTTATACGTCCAAGAAAACAAATTTGGTCTCTCTTTCAGCAAAGGGATGAGGGTGGCCCGCTCATCTGGAGTGAGACTCTCTCTAAATTTAACCTTCTTTGTACTAGCAGTATCATTACTAATATCCACCTCAAAGGTTTCCTCTATCGACATATGTGATCCCTCCTCAAGTTGTTGAGGTATAGGAATTAGATGGATGTCATAAACCAGGTTGATCGGTTCTACGTTGGAATCATTTTCGGTATGATAATCATCATATGCATAGCCTGGTGCAAAATGGAAAGGTTACAACATTTCTTCATTGGGGAAGAAATCCTCAAGCTCAATGGCTGAATCAACACGATCCCAGTCGATAGCATCATTGTTAAGATACAACAGTTTGGATGGATCTACCGGATTGGGAAGTGGAGTGGTCAAATCAATGGAGACCATGTTTATGGAATAAAATTGATCTCTAGGACCACACGAACCAACATCTATAGAATATGCGTAGTCCTCATACCCACGATCTAGCTCTAATGGCATAGGCACAAAGGGGTCTTCCCTATGAGGACTGCGAACAACTAGATCCTACCTATGCACTGAATGCAAAATAAGATCATTTGGCTCACAGAGCTCCATGTAGATCGATGGAAGGGGATTAACCAACCGATGAATTTGATCCAAGTTTAACCATTTTGCTCTCAGATGAGGACCAACATGTAGCTATCGATAGATATCATCTATGTCGATGGGTTGATGACTGTAACACAAATAAAGAGGACCCATGTAGGCCCTCTCTAGCTCATATTCTTTGTCATTATCATAATAGAATATTTCATTTGCCCCTACTCCTAGAGGGCGCTCTGGCAAGTGTGGCCCCATGAATCTGACTACTTGATTGATGTCATCACTATTTGGATAAATCAGATAATTATATCATAAGTGTGACATCACCAAGAAATCTAGCTCTTCTTCTTCCCCTGAATGATCAAAATTGGGAAGGATATCTTCGGTAACCTATATCGACTCAATATAAAATAAATGATGTGCATGTCAGGGCCTCTCATAGGCACGCTCGATTTCATCCCCAGATTCATCATCATTTGAGGATTTCTCGTCTACGTCATAACCTAATCCACTCATATCGGAGGTGAACTCTGCTCCATATTCATTACAAAGATCTCCTAGCTCGAGATTGCCTATAGTAATAGGGTTATGCCCCTACACATCTGTGTCATCGACTGCATCATGGGTTTGGTGTCCCAGGTGATCTTTGGGGTTCAGTTCTGTCTCAGCCTGCTCAAGGAGCCCTTCATAATGATCTTCAAGTGGCTTAATGACGATGACAAATATCATAGGGTGATTACTCTAGAATTTGTAAGGATCCATATGATAGGGATTAATATCCACATCGTCTGCCATACTAAGGTACAAACAATCTAGGGATGCTATGAGCAAATCATCCTACCCCCATATCTACAACCCATAAACCGAACCTATCAGTGACTAAATGATAACGAGGTTCCAATGGAGTCCTCCATCCTTGTTCAAAGAGACCAAGGCCATATCCATGCCAATGATATAGCTCAAAAATATGCATGGCATACTATGGATTGGAAAGATAACAAATGTTTATCATGAAAGGTTCCTCGTCACATTCATCCATGGGATCTCACATTGGAAGCTGGTCTAGCCCCACATAGATAAAGTTGGTTTGGTTAGGTGGCTCTCCCAATGGAACCACCGATCCAACCGAGTAACGATGAGCGGATGGTCGACTCATATTTTGCGTTGTCTTTAGAATCAGTTCGAAGGTCACATTCTGCACAAGGTACTAGCCTAATCTTGTATTGGTGAGATGTACCATCACCTGCGATGCGGATGACCCTACTGAAGATGCAGGTGAGGCAGGCTGAGGTGCCTCCTTAATTTTGTATTGGGGTTCCTCCACTTCCATAGGAATGGGAACCTCCTCGATTATTGGCTTAGTCTCACACTCCTCTTTCTCACCCATTTTCACCTTCAACTTCCTGTCATCCCCACGTATTACTAATATCGACGGTTTCAAGGAAGTGGTAGTGGTGTGCTCCGACTTATGTGACACATATGGTGTTGGTTGAGCACGTACTACTAGTTTACCTCCCAATTTCTTTATTGATGATGACGATCAAAAATATAGGTGTGTTGATAGGAATATGAAACCCCCAGGAAAATTTTCTAGGTTCACGAACTTAAATGGTTCTTCGTACGATGCCACTACATGAAATTGTCCCTCATGAATATACTTCACACACTGATGCAATATCGAGGGAACACAACACATTTCACGAATCCAAGGTCTACCGAGTAATATGTTGTACTGCATGGCCCCTTCTATCACATGACACATTACTAAAATGGTCTTCAAGCCTACCTGTACGGGTAGGATAATTGTGCCAATAGTCAAACATAGTGTGTCGTTAAATGCTCTCAATGTAAATGTAGTGGGCACAATGTGTGATTTAGGTAGCTTCAAATGACTCAGCACCTTGATCGTTATTATGTTTATCGTTATTATGTTTATTATGTTTATTGATGAGCCAATATCGATCAAAATCATTTTAAATGGCATATGGTTAACACATGTAATTATGTGCAATGGTGGGTCAGCCATAGTTGTAAAAAATTTCCTTATCTCATGATCATAAAATTGGATCATCGATTCCTAAAACTGCTGTACATGTCCCATGAAATTAGTAAATGTTTGCGCATCCTGGGACTGTACTTAAATGGACCTCAAAATATCCATCAGAGTCTCCCTGTGCCTCGGGGACTACTATATTAACTCATATATTGACAACTTTGCAGGAGTTGTCTGCAAGTTTTGGACCAACTTGCTCCTTATGGTCACCATCGGTCTTGTTGGTAGGCCCAAAATATTCTGTTTCGGCCGCTGATTCGATGTGGCTTGTATTTGAATGGGAGCACGAGGTTGATTTTGTTGTTCATATCTCCCATGCCTAGTGATAACGTTCACCATTCCTATGAACCCCTGGGTAGGTGGTTTGACTCGCACCTAGTTTACTTGGCCAACGTTGTTTCGAGGTGCCTCATGATTTGGTAAGGGGTTTTTGTAAATCCTCATATTATGATTATCGATCACCTACGGGTTGTGCGATACTACAAGCTCATATTTTTCAATCACATTTTGTACCATGTGTTTGAAAGTCCAACACACCTCAATTTCATGGCCTTTCATTCAATGAAAAATGCAAAACATATCTTCTTGGTACCCCTTTGGTTTGGGTTGATTGGGGTCTATAATCTTGACTTCGGGTAATCTAATTTCCTTGGCCTCACATAGCTAATGGAAAATCGACATCAATAATTCCATCAATGGTGTGAAATGGTGATGTGGGTGTTGATCTTTGTTCTTGCCCTTATAATTTTTGGTGTGCTTGTCATATTGTGCAAGAGGAGGTTGGGCTTGATAATTCTATTTATGTTGCCCCTTATTCTCCCTCTGGAGATTCAACACCACTTGATTCACATGGGCCTGCTTTCCCTATTGTTTTATGGCACTCTTCTTTTATCCCTCTCTTGTTCTTGAGCTTTAAGTTGCCTTCTTTCAACTTGATGTCCTCAATCACTTTAGCTTGCACCAAAGCCTCTTTGAATGTAGAATATTGTTGTAGCTGCAACAGCAATGAGATGTGCTTGGCACAACTCTTCGTAAACATTCAGGTTAACTCTATGGTAGGAATAGGGAATGACAACTTTTCCATTAGTCTCCTCCATCTCTTTTTGTATTGCTCTATTGGCTCATCATCGCGTTGAGCTAGCACAGCCAGGTCAAAAAGATTGGCCTATTTCTTGATGCCAAAGGAATATCATTCAAGAAAGGCATCAGCTAATTGCTCGAAACCGATTATGCTATATTTATTTAGCTAATTAAACCACTCCCGAGCTGGAATGGAAAGTGTTAGGATGAATGTATGTAGCAACAATGCATCATTGCTTGCTATCTTAAAACAAGCATCCAGAAAGCTTGTGACATGTTCTTGTGCATCTTCATCACCCTTAAACTTGTCCAACCTGGGCATATCAAAATGCTCAGGGTAAGCCGGAGTAGGCATCGAAGGATCCAAAGGCTCATTATGGATTTTCCTTAATGTCGGCTTTTGAATAGTCGCGCCTTGTCTCTCGATGGCTTTGATCTTCTTGGCTAAGGCCTTATAGGCCTCTAAAGACAAAAATTCCTCCTCCCTAAGTTGACATGGAGGTGGCTTAGGAGGTATTGTCTTCCTCATATGAGATAGAGGGCGATTCTCTTCCTCCTCCTCAGCCTGAGAGCTCTCAGGATATTCTTACTTGTATCCATCTCCCTCTTCTACTTCATGCTACCTCTACCTCTAATTATTGAGCAGCGGTGGCCGCTATCTATGTTTGGCACTAGCATGAGTACGAGCATCTCTTTACTCTTGATGCATATCGGATTGAGATAAAGCCTTCCTATATACACTCTCTCTATGCTCATAATGAGGATATAGGCCAGCCCTAGCTAACCTATCCTCCTGCTCCACATGTTCCTTCTAGGCAAGGATATGCTCTTCGCGCATATGCTGCTCATATAACCTCTATCTAATGAGCCTCTATGCTTGAAGATTTTCATCTTTAATGTGCTACCTCTCTAAATGAGCTTCCTCCAATTGACCTTGGAGGAGTTAGTGTTTCTACTCATATACCAGTCGATGTGATCTATCGATCTGATCGACCGTGGAATGCCTCTGATATCCCTGCTCTATACGAGCGACCTTGTGGGTTTTGTACCCATCAGAATGATGTGTTGTATATTTGTCTCTATTTTTGAAGATGATATTGGCATCTTATTGTATCCTCTACTATGAACCACCATGTGCATATAGTGGGTGTGTGACATGGGGGTGCTTAGAAGCCTTGCCATGTTCTTTAGTGGTCCTGACGACACTTACGCTACGCTCACTCGGTGCACGAGTGTGTGGAGTAGAAGGCTTGTAGCCTAGCTACTCTAAAACACTACCTAGACCCTCTAGTTTTTTAGACTACCATCACTCATGTGATGGTGTACCATTATCTCCCACCTTTGATATATCAATGGTGATCTTGCATGGTGGACCACACATGGAAGTATGGTTAGACCTATGCTCGGTAGCAAGTTTGTCTGCCTACCCCTGAATAGATGGATCTCTAGTACTATACTCAAAAAGTGTAGCCATGGATCCTCTTGTGGACTTAGTATGTAGGGGCACCAACCTGGTCCCCTACACAACAAACTCTTCGGTCGATCCCGTGGACGCACGTGCATTGCAGTGTCGATAATGGCTCTTGAGTGGAACACCCTCGTGCTAGAAGGATTCTTGTTCTATCCTATGCCTATAGGAGTGTACTGGAGCTCCTCTATCTGGGATATGC
Source organism: Wollemia nobilis (assembly GCA_028583015.1). NCBI lineage: Eukaryota > Viridiplantae > Streptophyta > Pinopsida > Araucariales > Araucariaceae > Wollemia > Wollemia nobilis. The sequence goes on from JAQPPZ010016927.1 coordinate 7,688,583, forward strand.
TCTACAGGCTCCCCTCATGTCGAGTTATATCCTCTAATGCTAGCCGAACGATGTTCAGTTCGCTCATGTGGTTGAGGAATTGACACGTGCTGTTGTGAATTGGTTAGGGGTTGGTAATCAGCATTAGATTTAGATCTTTTTCGACCACCCCATGTATCCACCATTGTGTACCTAACATCTAGATGTATCTTTTATTATTAAGCAAACAAGATATACAATAATTATTATCTCATTTTAAATTTTGAAAGTGAGTCCTAAACTGTTCGATGTGTTTTCAAGATTTGTTGTATCACTGTAGAAACTCTTATCATATTTTGTAAAACTTGTTGGATTTTATTCTCAGTTTAATGGCTTTTATCTGTATGCTTGTAGCTCAAAAACTTGGCTATGAACTCCAAGTCATGTAATCCAACCTATAATGTGTGGTAAGTAAGCCCACACACAGTCAGGGAGCACAAGTCCTCCCAGATCCTCACCCATTTTCCCCCAGTCAACATTATACCCTTCGAAGAGAATACATGCAAAATTTCCAAAGTACGAAAGATTCTCGAATTTGGTATTGGTCTAGTATCCAAAATGTTCACGGGATTTGGGGCAACAGATGGAAGTTATGCCCACCATCATTGAACCATACTAGTGGTTGGATGTCAAGCCCAACTCACTAGCATTTAAGTGCCAAGTGGTATGTGTGGTTCATTTTAATGTACATAAAATAAATGCATCATATAGCATTCATGCTCATTTTATAAATGCTATGCAAATGAAAGAACATTTCAAATTCAAAAAATGCAAGCTATTCTAGATGCTCTTTGAGACTATGCACATTACGATGATAATTGGCCACTAATTGGACCTCACAAATGCAAACCAATCACACAAATTCTATCAAGCACGCTAGATTATAGGGTGGATTAAAATTCAAATATCCACTATTCCTAGTAGTGTCTTTCTAATAACATGAAAGATAAATGCAACTAAGACCTAATTCATTTCTTTTTCTTTCTTAATTTCTTAATTGCATTCAAAATTAGACTTTCTAGAAAAACACAGAGACAAAGAAAGTTACAAATAGTGATAAGTAGGGCCTACCTCAGGTCCACATTCGAATGAGATTTATCCCTTTGCTGTCTGCTATGTCTGTTGGAAATCGCAGGTCTGGGCTGTGGTTCTGACTGTAGCCTATGGGTTGAACCTGCAATTCAATTGTTGGCCCACAGCTGGTAGTTGTGGTCTATACTTGAAAGTCAAAAAAACCAAAAATGATAGTCAGATTGCTATTTTTGTAGAGTTCCATCGTGATCGCCTTTTGACGATAACCAAAAATCATACACCCATCTATTGTACTTTGTCGTATTCATTCATTCAAAGCATAAAAATAACAAGATTGCATAGATTCAAAAAAAATAAATGTTTCTTGTATTAATAATTACAAAGAATCCTGATTACAATCATGCCCCTCTTAGGGTCACCCAAATGATGATACGATTAGTACAATGCCAAAGCCCTCAACAAGGTAGGTGCACTAATATTGATTTTCGACTAGTCATAAACTGCTCTAGGGTGGATTTTCCCTCTTATTCGCATTGAGGAAGTTGATGGTTGAATCTCCTTTGAATATGTTCACTGCAATCGAGGAACAACATAAGAGTGTCAAAAATATAGGTAGCCTCTCATGATGAGGCCCTTTTAGGAAAATTACATAAAGACACCATTAAGCATGTATAATCAAGAAAGCGTGAAAAGCACTTCTAAACTATGTGAATTAAATCAAGATTTATAGAATTGTATGAAAGAAGACAACAACTACACTATGCATGGATTAATTATGTGAAATAAAGCATGAAAGTGCATAAAGAATTTATTAATGTCCTATTTGATGCTTTAACACAAAGAAACTATTCTAACCTAATTCTACCGGTCAGAAGTATACTAAACTACAATTGAACCATAGAAATAGCTAAACTAAGCTAATTAAATGGATAGAAATGAAAAAGGTAAGGTGGTGATACCTCTGCTGCAAACCACAACTCTGATGAGTGGTCTGCATTGTAAACCATGGCTGAAAGCTACGGTTAGCAATCTGATAGGTTTACCCTCAATTCCAAGGGCACTAGGCTTGACCTCCTTGTCCAAATTGATGTTCAATGGTCGCATTCGGTGTCCTCAAACTGATTTGGTGGTTGGCTCACTGTGAAGGGCCTCTGTTTTCCCGAATATGCGCTTTTTGGCTCTCCTAGGCTCCTGGGGCATCCATAATGCAATTCATCATGAATATTTGCAAGTAGGTAGGGGATAAGTGCAATAGCTCTCTCTTAATATACTCTATTGAGTGTACAATTTGATAAGACTTTTCTGCTCAAATTTCCAATGCTCTCTCTAATAATTTGTCCTAATTCTGAGGGGTACTTATAGGACTACCCAAGGGCTAGGTGTGGCTTCATGGAGAATCCAATATCAAGAAGGGGTGGTTAGGACAGTTGGATTGGAAGCTTTCGTCCTCTAACCACCTTCATCTAGAGCAAATGGTTGTTCCAATCGATTTGGCTCGAATTGAAGGCCAACTGAACTTCAATTAAGATCGTAGGTCACAACTGCGGTCTAAATTGTAAATCACAGGTCTCAGCCGTGTTTCATCTTGTAAACTACAGGTCTGGGCAACAGTTCAGACTTATTAGGCCAAGGAGCCCAAATTGAGTGATTAGAACCACTGTTCTATCTTGGAGTCTGTCCAAGATCCTCCATATGGTCTTGTAGCATGTCCATATGAGTAGTCATCTTCAACATGATGCGTTTTAGGTGTCTACAAGTTATTAGTTTAAATTCATAGTTTTAGTTTTTTTTTGAAATAATTTAATATTATATTTTAAAATTGTTAATTTTGAATGTTGAATTAAACCGTTTCAAATGTTGGAAGGTATTTTTAATAAAAGGTATTTTTTGTTCGCAGGGTTTTACATCTAGAATGATTTTTTATGATAAGGAGAACATGCGGTAATGACCTAGATATGCTGACTTGGATGGGTACATGGATGCGTAAAGGTGGACTGCATGGTGATCTAGACCTATGGACGTAGACATTACAAAAAAGGTCTAGCGTGTTGGATAGGCTGGTGTAGAGGGCACTGTATACCCATGCGATGGAGGAGTCATTTATGGACCATGTGTAGTAGCATAGCTTCCATAGTAGGGGTCAATATGGGGAAATGTAGCTTGAGCCTGCCACAAAGCATATTCCACACTGTATTTGTACGCATGACATCCATGCCACTCCCTACATTTGGGATGAATACTATGATGCAGACTGGGCTTACCAATACCTAAGTTCAATCTAACAGGGCGAACACTTTAGAATGTAGACGTGGCATAAATTTGGAAAAATGGACATGTAGGCTATGGATTTATATTATAAAGTGAGAGGTGATGGGGAGACTTGGTTTTTGGGTGTCAGGCCTATGACATGGTGCATTCGTGTGGAGTGATGAACAATGCAAATCATGATGGACGATGGACAATATTGTGGTAAAGTTCTTGCTATTATAGAATTGTAGAGGTCATGGATCGACTCATATAAATGATGAAGAATTTGATTTACAGGATTTGCATTCAATTCTTTAGAAAAGTGGTGGGAGTTTCCTCTTTGACGGATTTAGGAGGTAGTATTTTACACTGTTGATCGCATATGGTAGTGGGCATTGAGTGGTATGTCTGTCACTGTCATTGACTGGCAATATTATTATGTTGTGATTTCCCAAAGGAATGATAAATAGTCGATGGTGCTCATGACGATCAAGACCATGGATGCATTGTTAGTAAAAAAAACAAAGGACCTTTATGAAAATCAATCTCTTGCCAGTATAAAGGATTTTCAGTAGATGAAACCAAAGATTATCGCTCATTCGGGCTTGAGTGTTATAGCTCGTATATACACGTGGATATAGGCTACATTTTTGAACAATGAATGGAGTTGTGAAGCAACAAGTTGCCTAATTATACTAGCTAGGGGAATGTGGTCACACCCTCACAGTGGATCAAGCAAATACCGAAGAAGACATGATGGACGGGAATGTGGTGATCACTTCACCGAAGCTTGGTGTTGGCCATATGTATAGTAATAGCATAGGTCCAATGCAGTTGGGATAAATAAGTCACTGCAAAAGAAAATGCCATGCGAACCGGTGGGAGAAATTTGGATAACACTAGATAAAACCTGGTAAATGCAATAATGAAAAATATTTTGGCATAAAGTGGGGTTTTGAATTAAAATCATTTATAGCATGTATGATCTTACAAAGATGCCTGTCCAAAATTCACATTATGTTCAATAAAAAATGGGGTGTATGGTAAGTGTAAATAAGCATTCATGGGTTGATGGTTTCTCAGTGCTTGGAGAACAAGTGTGGACCGCTTATGCTAGGGGTAAGACTCACCCTGAAGCTTTTTTGACTAGGAAAAAGAGGATGATGGCATGTAAATGATACCTCATGATATTGCCAGTGTGGAAATAGGTGTTATCAAAGAGGTTTTAGAAGGATTGAAATAATTGAGTGCAACAATTACAGAGAAGAAAGTTTCAAAACCAAATGTTGGAAATGAAACTAAAGAAAACGAAGGGATTTGGGAATAGGTAAATGAAAGTTTTAAAAACTTTAAATGAGCCATCAAAACAGAGTAGAAGGGCTGGAATTTTTTGGAACATGAAGTATGGGAGAAGATTGGAAGGCTATCAAACTACTACCAACATTTTGATTTCACCCTTGTATGCATAACAGAGGTCTTGAACATAATAAATATTTTATTGCATATTTTTCTGGATGTATTGGAATTATGTTTAACGATATTTTATGCATGAATATGGTAGCATTGTTTTATATATTTTTAATGCATGTTTTTATCTTTAGAATCTTGCCATAACCATATTTTAGACTGTGTATGCAGGTCTAACCTGGTTGTGTTTTCATTTTTAGAATCTAACATTTTCTATAGTTTAGGTCAGAGTTGTTTTCAATAGTTTTTCTTTGGTCGTTTTCACATTCTAGTCCATATTCTAAATTTTTAATTTTTAATTTTATTTTTTGCTAACCCTATCCATTTTTCATTTTTTTTACATTCTATAAATAAAATAAAATTAAATTAAAACTCCAAAATAAATGCATAGATTCCAAGATTAAGCTTTAATGTTTAATTTTAGCCATTTCAATTTTATTTTGAAGGAAATTCGAAATTCCTAAAAAATATATAAAGTTCACATTTTAAAAGGAATTTTGTAATTTCAAAGCTTTGCATGATTTCACATTTTAAAAGAGGATAAAATTTCAAGCTTTGCATCTTTGTTTTTCAAGTAGTAAATTTACTTCTCTTTATGAAAATCAATTTCATTAAAGAGGGTAATTTATATGGTATTCCAAAGGCTATATTTTCAAATTTAGTCATGTAGATTATTTTCTTTTCATGCTCAAAGCAAGCATAAAGGAATCCACTCATCATTTCAGATTCACATTTCAGAGATAGATTTTAGTCTTTTATTTCATGCTTAAAGCAAGGTTTAAGAAAAAGATAAAATTGGTTAAAACCTACTTAACAAAGGAAGATAAAATCTACCTAAAATACTCCAAGATAAAAGGAATTAAATCACCTTTCATCGTTGTCATATGAGGTCCAATCACATTTACATTTTCTTTTCTTTTAAGTTTCATGAATAATCAATAGCATAGCATAATAAAGTAATACCAACACATGCCCCTTGTTAACAATTGCTTGCAAATCACTAAGGTATTCTAGCACTTATTTGACATATTTTCATAAGCATACAAGCACACATTAAGTAAAAGGAACCTTGGAGAAATGTTTATTTCTTTGAAGGAGAGGGTTTTATAATAAAAATCCTAACTGTGAGTGTGATTTTAAAATTGGGTAAAATTATCACTCAACATTTTGGTGCTAGAGGGAGGACCCGAATTGGTCATTTTATTGCTACTTAAATGTTAAATTGTTCATTGTTATTTGAAAGGTTATTTGAAGGCACGGGTCTTGACTAATGAGGTTTTTTTGGTCACATTCATTGATTGGAAAGTCCTTTAATTGATGATGCATTTATGCTAACATTTTGCAAATTGGGGAATGTTCTTTAATGTCATGGTTTAATTTATGCATATATTGTGGTTGATAAATATGATGATTTATATGTTCAACATTTGAAAATTGTTAGTCATTTCATGCTTTTTTGCAAAATATATTGTTTTTACTAACAAAATTGGTATTAAAGTTATATTCTTTAAGGTCCACTAATGGCAATGTTTATACCAACAATGGCAGGAATTGTATCCTAGTTAGGTGATTACTACAGTCTGATGAGGCAAGAAATTGCCTCATTTTTGACATATTTTGGACATCAAGAACAATGTCATATAACCTAATATGATGTTATTTTATGTTAATTATTTGTTTTAAGTGCATTATTTACTAATGTTTGCATGTTTAAATGTATAGAGCATTGTACCCTATTTTTGACTATTTTTCTACATTCTTGTGACTGTTTTGCATAAATAAGTAGTGAAGATGCATCATAAAAATTATAGCTAATGTAGAGTGCTATTGTTTACAAATATATCATGTTGTTTGAATATTTTTCCCACCTCACAAATGGTTTGGAAGGAGATTTAGCACCAATTTTCCAATTCTTCTAGAAAACTGGAACAGTGCAGGCATAGTCCATACAAATTCCAGCCACCTATCATTATAAAGGATGGCCTGGAATTTGTCAACACAAACAAGAAGAAGCGATTGGAAATGGTTGAGGAGGAATAGGAAAGGTGTCCTAACCACTTGGAATAACTTTTTCAGGCATTTTGGTTGCAACTATGCACGAATCATATTTTTGCTGACTGATATTTCGGAGATCTTCGGAATAATAGGGGAGATAGTCCGTTTCAGCCCAAACAAGCAAAGTTGCATCCAATTCATCTAGAGGAAGGTGTTTGGAGATAAATATAGGTGTATTAGATATTTTCCAGCCAGTACCAACTCATTTCCACCATTTTGAAGGCACCAAAGAGCCAATGGATGGCTACTGCAGCAAATCCTGTCTTAAATTAGACTAAGTCTGTTATAGTTTAGGAAATGAATCACTAGCAAACAACAAGGTAGTTGAAGATGTAAACGAGGCATATTGTAATAACTAGTATAAATAAGTAAGCTCCCTCATTGGTTGAGCTAATAGGAGTTGACTTAGTGAAAAGTAGCCAATAGCATAGAGGACGTTGAAAAGTGTTTCCTGTAACCGTTCAGTATGACTTAACAGTCAAATAAAGTGCAGCATTTTCTCATACCTTTCTTGTGAGTTGAGTGAGTGTTTTAAGTAGTTAAGAAGTATTTTCTTACCTTCTTCTGGATCAGAAAGCAAGGGCCACTTTTAGACCTGGAGGAAGGACTATTTATGATAGGTTTTTTGATATTTTTGCTACAACATTTTTACCAGAATTCTTGTTTACTGTTGTTGTTGATTAGACTAACCCCTATTTTAGTTCATGTGATGTTTTTATGCTTTCAAGTGAGATTTTATGTAGAGTGTGTTTGGTTAGCTGACATTAGTTGTAGATTTGAATTCCTCTATTTCTACAAATTGTTAAATTTTAGCAACTTTATTTCTTGTCAGTTACTGCAACAAAAATCTGACAACCTTCTGCAGTAGTGGACTGACATTTGTGTGCAACTTCCTTTCAGCATGAATTAGACTAGAATGTTTCCATTTCAAGCATCTTTTCCATTCAATTATTTCAATTCTGCAAATGTAATATAGGTTCCAATTCAGCAAGATTTCCATTCTGCAATTTCCTTTCCTGCAACTATAATTAGCTTTCAATTTCAAGTCTTAGAAGCAGTTTTCAATTCTTGCAATTAAAGTAGTTTCAATTCATGCACATTAGGATTAAAGTGACCTCAAAAAAACCCCCAACAACATCGGTTTCACCAATAAAGCCTATTATCTGAATGAATTGATCTACAATCTGCTTGAACCTTCTATCGTATATAGCCTTGGACACCGCCCTGGATTTGACAAACATAAAATTAAATGATGATAATAACGACACTCATCATTTTTGGCACCGTTGTTGGGGAATAGGTGTTGTTAGAAGAGGAAAGCAGTCCAATAATTGTTAGTGTGCTAAGTTATGAACTTCAAAGTGAAATATGAATGTAATAACTGGCATAAGTAATAGTTGTTGATAAATTGCATTTCAGTCCATTTAGAAAACAAGCATGAATGAATAGGTTAAGGGATGAAAAAGGAAGATTTATCAGAACCAGCCCTTTTCCTACCACAGGAAGGTGATCTTCATGCTCAAGAGGTGAATTGCCTATGTTTGAAATTCTTGATAGACTTAAACAAGAACCATCATCTTCATCATCAAGAAGTGTAGGATCTCTTGAACAAGAAATTTTAGAGGAACCATCTGCTAGTACTCCTCCACCTACTCCTTTTGAATCCATACCATCAAGGCAATTTAGACATATCTACACCAGGGTTTGGAACAATATTATGGCATATTTGCAAGAAAATCCAGATAGGGATAGTAATATCCACAATCGAGCAGATAATCCTCCTCCTTCTAGGACTTTCAAATACCCCATTTGATTAAATCCTACGCAGAATTCTCCTATGAAAACAATCTCACCTTCAGTACTTCCAACCTTCAGGGGGGTTGTATCTAAAGATCCTGATCAATTCTTGTTTGAATTTAAGGTTGTGTGTCAAACGTATGATTACATAAATGACAACCAAAAGCTTAAAGTATTCCCTTCTACACTCAAAGATGCAGCTCTACGCTAGTTTATGAGTCTAGAACCAGAATCTATCCGAACTTGGGAACAAATGGAGAGTGTATTCTTGGATAAATACCAAGAATATTGTAGAGTAAGGAACATAAAAGATGAATTATTCTGAATTAAACAAGAAGAGGATGAGACCTTAGAGGATTATCTTGATAGGTTTACCTTTATTCAAAGAAGATGTGGACCTATAGAGCCAAAAATGTGTAAGGCTATCTTTTTGAGAGGATTACAAGATGATTCCAGGGAAGTATTGGACTTAATGGGTAAAGGGGATGTAAATACCCTTGACATTGATGAAATTTTGGACTTATGCAGAAATTACTCCCACACTAGGCAAAGAAGACAAAAGTGGAGTACTAATGGCAATGATGTGAAAGATCTAATGGAAGAATTTGCAAACATGAAAACTGACATTCTTGTGCATTTAAATACAACTTTAGGGGAAATGAATGCAAAATCAAAATCTATGGAACCCCTAGCTATTTACTGCCCAAGATGCAAAAATAAGCATGCTTTGCAAGACTGTCCCTTGAACAAAACTTCCATTTCAGCTATTTGTAGCATATGTTCAAAGGAACACATTACTGATAAATACCATCTACTTCCACAACTCAAAAATATTTTGGAAACACAAACTGAAGAACTCAATTTTATTGGGCAAAAATAGGGGAGAAACTTTTCACAATATCAAAATGCCCCTCGTTTTCCCACAAATTGGGGATAAAATCCTTGGAATATGCCATGGGGTTATTTAGAACCACCCCAACAATCTTGGAATCACCCTCCTTGGACATCTCCTCAAGATTGGTCACAATATGGATGGAGTAATCCATCATGGAATCAGGTCAATCCACCTTGGATGTAAAATCAGTCTCATGGACAAAGCTGGGGATAACAGTATCCATCTTATCAGGGGCAGCGAAGGTATCAAGGACAAACTCAAAACTTGTTGCCTGCTCCTATCCAAAATTTTCAAGGGAGATCCCAACACCAACAACAACAACAACCACAACAGGTCAAACAACCTCCACTTCTAGCCCAACCTATGGCAAACCCAAATAATACAAGGCAGGCAACCCCTGTCTATGTAGTTGAATCTGACGAGAATGTTGCAGTTAATGTTCTTGACTGTAGTAACATCCAATTGCGCTCAGGGAAAACATTACCTGAGCCTGTTCCACCCACCATTGAAGAAATCAAAATTGATGGAACACAAGAACCTTCTAATCTAGAACAACTGAAATCAGCCCTGGAAAAAAAGAAGAAAAAATAGAAAAATTGCACACAAAAAATGTACCTTCCTCAGAGACAGTACCATATCCTGAGAGGTTTAAAAATTTTGCAAATATCTCTGAACCAGATTTGGTTAAAGAACTTAAATGGTTGACCATTTCACTTCCTTTGTTGCAAGAAATTAAGGATGTGCCTCTGATCAACAAAACTATTCAGGATTTATGCATAAAAAGACTAGGCAGAAAGAAGAAATATTTTCCTAAAATTATGCAAGTAGAAGGAAAATTGGCTGACCTACTATATGGGAAGCTTGTCCCACCAAAGTATAGTGACCCAAGGAGTCTAGTTGTCACCATCACTATTGGATCAATGTAAATTTCTAACGTCTTGGTTGATTTAGGAGCAACAATTAATGTCATGACCAAAGACACAATGCAAAAATTGTAGCTAAACAATTTGAACCCTACATCTACAGTTCTAGAAATGGTTGACAGGTCAGTTGCAAAACTAGAAGGGATTATAGAAGATATTCCCATAGAAGTCTCTTCTTGGGAGTATCCTATAGATTTTCTGGTATTGTAGCCTAGAAATTCAGCAAATGGCTACCCCATTATTTTGGGAAGACCTTGGCTTGCTATTGTAGCTACCTTCATAGACTGTAGGTCAGGGGAGATGACAATCTCTAATGGCATTGATCTAAAAAATATTTCTCTTTACCCTCCTGCCAAGCCTTCAACCAAATTTTTAGGCCAATTATGGTTTCCTGATTTTGATGAGGAGCAGGAAGAAACCATTTCCACACTAGCTACTTTAGTAGTGAAAGAACACATAGAAGAGATAGACTCACAAGAAAGAGAGATTTTTGAGGATGAAACTATCCTAGTAAATGCTCTGCAGGAGCAAGGACTTGAAGATGAACCAATTGTTGTTCATCGCTTGTTATGGAATGATGAGGATCAAACATCTAAAAATCTATCACCTATTCCATTACAGGAAAGTTCCTTTACATTACCACATGGATGGCATCATCATCTCCTTTCCTCTTTCCACTGTCCTATGCAAGATTTGATTCCTTCAAGAATTACTCTCAATAAGGAGACAAGTGTCTTTCACTCTCTTCAGCCACACCATTGTCCATTGAACTCCTTAGTAAGCAAATATGAAGGAGTAAATTATATCCACCTAGGGATAAAACAAATTGAAGTACAACCAAGAAAATTTTTGAACATTAATAGTTGGTTGACTAATGAACAAGAAGCAAAATTGTTTGTTGTCTTAAAACAACATGTTCGAGCCTTTGCTTGGGACTATAAGGATATGTCAGGAATTCATCCTGATGTATGCACTCATAGGATATACACTGAAGATGTCAAGCCTATGAGATAGCCCCAAAGATATTTGAATCCTACTCTGAGAGACATTGTTAAGGAAGAAATAGAAAAAATTTTGGAAGTAGGATTCATATACCCAATTTTAGATAGCCAATGGGTCTCTCCATTGGTTATTGTACCAAAGAAGAATGGAAAACTGAGAGTATGTGTAGACTACCGAGAGCTAAACAAAGTCACACACAGAGACCATTTTCCATTGTCATTCATAGATCAAGTGTTAGATACACTCGTAGGGAAGAAATATTTCTATTTTCTTGATGGTTTCAATGGGTATAACCAAATACAGGTTGCACCCAAAGACCAAGATAAAACCACCTTTACTTGCCCATGGGGAACATTTGCTTATAGGGTTTTACCCTTTGGACTGTGTAACGCCCCAACAACTTTCCAACGAGCTATTTTGGCCATTTTTTCTGATTTAACCATAGAAAATGTAGAAATTTACATGGATGATTTCACAGTTTGTGGAGAAACCTTTGATGTTACTTTAGAATGTCTTGATAAGGTTCTAACTCGTTGTGAAACTTACCATTTATCCTTGAATCCTAAAAATGCTTTATGATGATGGAGGAAGGGATTGTCCTTGGTCACCATATATCTTCTAATGGGATCAAGGTTGATCCTAAGAAGGTTGAAATCATCAAGAACCTTCCTCCTCCCAAAACCCAAACCGATGTCAGGAGTTTTTTAGGACACATTGGCTTTTATCGTAGATTCATTCCAAATTTTAGTACAATAGCAAATCCCATGTTTGCATTATTGACCAAAGATTTTGAATTTAACTGGACTGATAAATGCCAAGAATATTTTGATGCCTTGAAAGAAAAACTGACTACTCCACCTATGTTACGAGGTCCTAACTAGAAGCTTTCATTTCATATCCAAACTGATGCTTCCAATACTGCAATTGGAGCAGCATTAGGGCAGATTGAAAATGGAGAACATTATGCCATTTACTACATAAGCAAAAATCTGATAGGAGCAGAAAAGAATTACACTACTACTGAAAAGGAATTTTTAGCAGTAGTGTATGCCATTAACAAATTCAGACACTATATCACTGGTTATCAAGTATTCATTCATACATACCATTCAACTATTAAGTACTTGATGAATAAACCCATGGTTAGTGCAAGGATTATTCATTGGTTATTGCTATTGCAGGAATTTGACATTACCATAGTGAATAAACCAGGGAAAGCAAATGTAGTAGCTGATTTCCTATCAAGGCTAGATAATATAGGGGTAGAGGAGTTAGTTGAGGATACTTTTCTAGATGAGAAATTGTTTGCTATATCAGTACAATCACCTTGGTTTGTGGATACAACTAACTTTTTGGTAACAAGGAAAATTCCTTCACATTTCACTACCAAACAAAAGAAGCAATTGGTAAGGCAAAGTTCATATTTCAAATGGATAAAAGGTCTACTTTTCAAGTGTGGTCCTGACCATGTTTTATGTAGATGCATTCGAAAGGATGAGGTGTATGATATCCTCCATGCTTGTCATGATGAACCATCAAGAGGACATTATTCAATAAAAGGTACAATTCACAAGATTTTAGGTGCAGGTTATTATTGGCCATCACTTCATAAAGATGTGAAAAGGTATATTCACTATTGTGATGCATGTCAATGAATGGGGAAACCCACACACACAAATGAAATACCTCTACAGCCTCAAATGGTTTTAGAACCATTTGAAAAATGGGGATTAGACTTTGTGGGACCCATTGATCCACCATCTCAAGGGAAGGTGCATATCTTGGTATGCACTGATTATGTGACAAAGTGGGTTGAGGTGCATGCCTTTAAGCATGCTCATGAAGAGAAGGTTGTTGATTTCCTATACACTCAAAATTTTCAAAGATTTGGAGCTCCAAGATCTATCACCACTGATCATGGACCCCAATTTGCGTCAAAGGTAATTGCAGCTTTTTTTGAACTCTATGAAATTAAGCATAGAAAATCATCACCTTATCACCCACAAGCAAATGGTCAAGTTGAGGTAACAAATAGGGAATTAGAAATAATTCTGACCAAAACAGTAGCCTCACATAGGAGAAATTGGTTAGATAAACTACCAGAAGCAGTTTGGGCATACAATACTACATGGAAATCCACTACGGGTTTCACACCTTATGAACTGGTTTATGGTAAGAAACCTCTTTTGCCTATTGAGTTTGAGCTACTAACACTTCGTACATCTTTGGAAGTTGGTATTGACTTATCACAAGGATAGATGAACAGGATTATCATTGGATGTAGCTGGTTGGGATGCATTGCATCAAACTGAAGTGATTCAAGAGCAGCGAAAGTTGTGGCATGATAGCCATATTCAACAACAAAAATTTTAGCAAGGGGATTAGGCTTTATTGTTCGATTCTCACTATGGTGATTTTCCTAGGAAGTTGCAAACTAGGTGGCTTGGACCTTATTTGATTGAAGAAGTGTTCAAAAATGGGGCAGTTCATCTTTCTCCCATTGATGATTCACGGAGGAAGTTAGTGGTGAATGGACATCACCTTCAGGTATACCATGCACCATTAACTAAAGAAGAGTTCTTGCAACAAATTGAGAAATTGGAGATACATATGATGGAAGGGATTTCCTCTTCCATCACAGATTCAACAAATTCAAAAAATTGATAGAGGGTTTGAAAACAAAAATAGAAAAGAAGAAAAAAACAAGAAAAAAAAAAAAGAAGAATAATCTTGATTGTGAACTTCCTTCATGGGCACAATTTTGAGGAAATTGTGAAATTCCTTCATGGGCACAACCAAGACAAGAAAAAGTGAAAAAGAGAGAGAAATGAAAAAATAGAAAAACAAAAGAGAGAAATAAAAAAGAGAGAAAAAGGAGAAATAAAAAAAAATGAATAATTCAGTAGTGAAAACCTTCTCGGAGGCACTATTGAATTAAGGCTTGCATGAAAACCGGTTTTTCAACATGTTTGCCTTGATTGACCTACCCATTCATATTTCACCATTGTATAAATCTCACCAATTGCACATGTATTGTTTTGGTTTCAGAAAAGTCAACTAATAAATTAGCAAAAGCAATAGTCTGTAAGGTGTATGATAATTATTCAGATCATCCAGGTATGTGTTTCTTGCATTTGATCATAGTAGGCATTTAGTATTTAGTGTACAAGGATTGGTAGTTAGCATAGATACATCTATAAGGTTCGACAAACCCAAAATATACATCCTTCCCAAGGGAAGGACAAGAAGTATTCCCTACTATTCTGAATTGTAAGTCTGGTGGGAAGAAAAGAGAAAAATGAATGAAAAATTATAGTATTCTAAAATCAGGTACAATTTTGATGGCATATATGTATAGGGATTTTACAGAGTTTTGAAATGACACAGAGCTTCAAAACAAGAAAACTATTTTGTTTGTATTATGGTAGAAAAACAAAGAGCTCTAGAATGACAGTTCTCGAAATGAGAAAACTGTTGTAAATATTATAGAAAAACATGAAGCTCCAGAATGAGGTTGAGCTCTAGAATGAGGATTTGATAGATTTAAAATTCAAATTGTGATGAAGTTTAAAATTGGAAAATTCCACCTGGCATGCGTGTATAGGGTAATCAAGAAAATGGTTTTTTATGTGATGCATCGCCCTAAGCAACCGTAAATTCAAACACAAGTTTCTAAAGTCACATGGCTACATTAAAATGGGTGATGTCAAAATGGGTTTCAATGTAGAAACATGTACCTCGGTTTCATTATCAATCTCCAGGCCATGTGATCAAGGTGCCTCGACAAATGAGGATATGCCAAATGAGGGAGATTTGCATCCATTTTCCATGAGAAAATGTTGAGTCAGCACCAATGGCTACCCTCCAACTCAGTCGAATTATAACTGAATGGTAGGTAATTAATGCCCAAACTGGTCCATCACCCAAGAAGCATGTTTGATATTGAAAATATAGAAAAATAGCAAATTGCCATGTACCACATGTCCGATTGGGACATGCAGAAGATCTCTCATATTCTACACCACCTTTTGGAGTTGATTCCTATGCCACTAAAAATCCATTCCTTGCTTTGTAATCATTGCATATTCAACAAAACGATAAACCATTGTTGTCATGGAGATTGCAGGAGTAGACAAGAAGAGTTCAAATCATAGAGAAAACTTTGTAGCACAAATATTGCAGAGGAGTTTGTTTACAACATATGCGGGTGTGAACAGAGAAAGTTAAAGAATATGGGGCACAAGAACAAGGTTGAACCTAAGAATGTAGAAAAACTTTGAGCCTACCCAAAAATAGTACAAATTTTCTAAGAAGGGAGATTTATGCCATTTATGGACAAGTTTGATGGTCATTTAGAAGGACTTGTAGCAGAATTTTCCTGTACCTTCAAAAAAACAATAGAGCCAATATAAACGGTATGCAAATAGAGGTAACCCTTGCTACTTTAAGCCAGATTATGCAATTACCTCTTCAAGGATTAAAAATTATAAGAACTGGAAAAATACACTCCTTGAAGTAGTTAAGAAATTTTCAGAGGAGGAAGATGTAAAACCAATCATGGCAATGAACAATAATATCTGTAAGAGAGTGAGGAGGGTTGTAGAGACCCTAGAAAAAAGTTGTGGTTTGGGTGATTAAATTCTTGACTTTCAAAGGACAATATGCAGTGTTATCTAGACACCATTTTAGAATTCTAAATCACTTGAGGCATGGCAGTCAATAGCCATAAGTCAAAGAGATTTTTTCTCTTTACTTGCATCGGGAGATATAGAACATGGCAAAATGGTATCAAGAGGGTAAATGAACCCCTAGACACTATGAGCTTATTAAGCTAATATGTAGGAACTATTTCAGAGGGAATCCCAAAAGCTTTGATATATTTTTTTCCCCCTAGAATGAGAAGATTTCAAGAGAGGAAGAAACTAGGGAAGGATATGAGGAGAATGATGAAGAAGATAACGAAGTCCCTGAAGACAATGTTGATGAAGGTAATATTCCAAAATTAGAAACCTCTTCATCCCCTCAAGGTCCACCAACTACTCAAACTAGGATACAGAGAAAAAGGAAGGCTGAAGACAACCCTACAACAAGAAGAAAACTAGGAAAGTGACTTTCTCTAAGAAGGTTACTAAAATTCCAACTCAAATTTCTAAATAGATAACAACTTCAAATGTTGCAGAAGATAAAATATAGGTTGAGGCAATGTCATCATCATTAGAGCCAAATTTTGGTTTTGGTCTATCAAAACCTGCATCAAGATAAGACAAAGAAAAGAAATCCATACAAATTTTTAGGAGGTCTTCAATACTGCAAAATCATATGGTTAAAGAAGAAGTATATAAGGAATAGAAAATAGGGAGTGAAACATAGCCACCCTCACCACCTCCTCTTAGGATAAGCCAAAGGAAAAATAAATAGGATCCAACTGTAATAGATGAAAACAGACCTAAATCCTCTGTTGAAAGAAAATAGAAGTAAGTGATACCTCCCAAGGATGAGACTGAGAAAATTGAGGAAATTTCACAAGATACTATGGATCAGGATCCACTAGACCAAGAAGAAAAAATAATTGTAGAAATGGGAGATCCTAGTTCACCACTTGTGGATGATTTATCCACTTATTCATCTGAATTTGAGGAATATGAAGAATTTGTATTTGACCAGGTGAGAGTTGCAAGGAGTGTCATCAGAACTGGGCAAGGAAAGGCCACCATCAATGAAAAAGAGAAAAAAATTACTAAGTTGTAGGAGGTAGAATATTTAAAAAGGAGATTAGCACATTATGAGATAGTTCCTGCAACATCTGATACTGGTGATGACATTGCAAAAATACCACTACAATTTTTAGGATAGAATAAAGAAGAGGCAACACAGAAGAATAACCAATAGTCCCCTCCTAGAGTTGAAGTTCCTACTCAAAAATAGAAATGTGAGGTTACTATTCTAGAGTTAAATTTTATTTTGGTAGAACCTGCAAAATGGGTAAAACCACTAGCAATGAAGGCAGGTGAAGAATCAATGGATGAAAATCAAAGCTCTCAAAAAAATAGAAATACTTAAAAAATGAAGTAACATCAATTTTTTTAGGAAACTTTGAAGATTGAAGATATTTTTGAACATGATGTTGAAGTTCTAGAGCAATCTGATGAAGCTCCAGAATGACCAAGAAATCCACCAGAACGCCCATATGACACTCCCCAATAGTACGAAGAGCAGAAATCACCAAGGATGGAAGCCATAGACATTCAGGCAGCTACACTACAAGTACAATCTTTCACTAGTCTCTTGAACAAAATATTCCATCAATTGTATTGAAAACTGAATCATTAGTTTGCTCTTGATATTCCTGGAAGATATATAAGGTTACATAAATTCCGTTGAGGCAGTTTGAACCAAGCTGGGTGGTTTATAAACTGAATAAAGAACCCTACGTACAACTCCTTTATGCTCTAACATAATGTTGTTAACATAGTTAATGTAATACAAAATATTCTAACATCCCCCCTTATTACATTAATGTTGACTACACATAGCATTGCGGAACAATTCAAATTTGACTCGAGCAAGCGCTTTGGTGAAGATGTCCGCTATTTGCTCATTTGTGGGAATGTAGTGGAGCCGGATATGATGCTTTGGAACCTCATCTCGAATGAAATGACACCTAGTGTCAATGTGTTTGGTGCGATCATGAAAGATAGGATTCTTGACAAGATTCATAACACCTTGATTGTCGCAGAATAAATGTAAAGGAAGTTTCTTTGGAAGGCCCATATTTGTGAGGATGCGACGTAACCATATGATCTCGCAGACTGCTCCACTAGCTGCTCGATATTCTCGCCTCGATAGAAGAGATAGCAACAACATGTTGCTTCTTGCTATGCCAAGAGACAGGACCAGATCCAAGGTGAAAAATGTAACCCGCAGTTGATTTTCGATCGTCTATGGATCCAGCATAATCAGAGTCCGTGTACCCTTGAAGATAGAACTTGTTGTTCTTTTTGTATTCCAGGCCGATATATGTTGTACCACGGACATAGTGAAGAACTCTCTTTGCTGCTTTCTAGTGGCTAACTTTAGGATCTTGCATGAATCGTGAAAGATAACCCACAACAAAACTAAGATCTGGCCTGGTGTTTGTGAGATAGATGAGACTCCCAATCAGCTGACGATAGAGAGTACTATCTATTTTAGGAGATTCATCGAATCGGGATAACTTAAGTCCTGCTTCCATTGGTGTGGCTTTGGGCTTGCAATCAGTCATCCGATACTTATCAATCATGGTCTTGGCATATTTCTTTTGAGTAACTTGTATGCAATGCTTGTATTGAGTTACTTCTAGACCAAGACAATAGTGGAGAAGTCCAAGATCTGTCATTTCAAAAGAGGTATTGAGATCTTTCTTTACTGTTTTGATCATACTCTCTGAACTGCCTGTTATGATCAGATCGTCCACATATAGTACTAGAATTACTATGTTAGAACCATTGTTCTTGATATATAGATTAGGATCTGCAGGACTTCTTCTAAACCCATGTTGCACTAGGTGACTATCAATTTTGATATACCAAGCTCGAGGAGCTTGTTTAAGTCCATATAGAGATTTGATCAGCTTACAGACTTTCTGTTCTTGCCCTTTAACTACAAAACCTTCAGGTTGAGTCATGTAGACTTCTTCTTGTAGGTCACCATTTAAGAAAGCACTCTTTACATCCATCCGATGTAGCTGCCAACCAAATTGAGCTGCCATTGCACACGTAACTCGAATAGTGGTCATTTTAGTAGTAGGAGCAAATGTCTCTTCATAGTCTATGCCTTCTCTTTGTGCATAGCCCTTTGCAACAAGTCGGGCTTTATGTTTATCTATTGCACCATTTGCCTTATATTTGATCTTGAATACCCATTTGCAACCAATGGGTTTCTTTCCTGAAGGCAAATTCACTAACTTCCAAGTTTGATTTTTCATTAGAGATGTATGTTCCGCATCCATAGCAGCTTTTCCATTGATCTTTACTGAGTGCATCTGAGACTGATGTGGGTTCTTTTTCATCTAGTATTGTCAGATAGACTTTTTCATCTCCCATATCTATATCCTCATCTTCTTCTACATTCACAGATAAATCATCAAAATGTTGACAAAGGTCATCAACATCTCATGACTGATGTTGCATCATCTGCTCTTTTGTGTTGAGTCATACTCGTGAGTAGAGGGTCGATCTAGAGTTAGATCTAGAAGTGATGTCGATTTTGAATCTCGCAATGTACTAGTATACCATTTAGGAACCTTCTTCCGAGGAGGTGTTGCTTCTTTCTTAGGTTCATCTTCCTTAAGGTATACAAATGTGTTATTTGATGTGAAAGTTTCATCAAATACTACATCTCTGCTGATATGTGTTTTCTTGGTTATAGGATCAATCAACCGATATCCTTTTGAATACTCATCATAACCAAGAAATATACATTTTTGAGTTTTCTCATCTAGTTTCCTTCTTTTCTGTTTAGGAATATGCATGAAAGCTTGGCATCCAAAAACTTTTAGATGAGAAATTGAGGGTTTCTTACCACTCCAAGCTTCTTGTGGAGTTTTTCCTTGTAGAGCCCTTGTAGGTGCTCTATTTAGTAGGTAAGATGTTGTGTTTATTGCTTCTGCCCAGTATTGTTTTTCTAAGTTTGCTCCTTTTAACATACACCGACTCATTTCTACTATGGAGCGATTTTTCCTTTCTGCAACTCCATTTTGCTGCGGTGTATATGTTGTAGTGAGTTGTCTCTTGATCCCATGTTTTTCCAAAAATGCTAAAAATTCCTTGGAAGTGTATTCCCCCCCTCGATCTGAGCGGAGGTTTTTGATGGAACAACCTGTTTCCTTCTCAACTTGTCTCTTGAACTGACGAAAGTAGAGAAGAGCTTCTGACTTGAGTGCAAGGAAGGAGACCCATATTTTGCGGGAGTAGTCATCAACAAATAGCTGAAAATACCTCTTTCCACCATGACTGGTTGGGAAAGGACCGCACAGATCTGCGTGGATTAACTCCAAGGGTTTCTTAGAGCGAGAAGAACTTGTCTCAAATGGAACTCGATGTTGTTTCCCTGCTAGACAATCTGAGCATACTGGGAGAACGGATGAAAGCTGAGGAAGCCCTTTGACCATGTCATATTTGCTTAATTCGAGTAAATACCCGGAACTGAGGTGCCCGTATCTTTTATGCCATAAGGAAGTAGCTTTTGTTGTAGTGGCAATGAGGGCAGTATGGGATGTAGAAACTGTATCCAAGATGAATAATCCATGTTTGTAGGAGCCAGTGGCAATGTTTTTACCTTGGTGACTGATGAAACATCTCTTTTTTCCTTTTTCAACTTGAAAAACAACATCCATATTTCTATCTAGCATCTGTGGAACAGATAATAGATTGTTGGCAAGGCCAGGAACATAGAGAACTTTCTCTATGTCACAGTCACCATCAGGGAGAGTTACCGTAACATCCCCTTCACCTTGTACTTGATAGACCTGATTGTCTGCAATAGTGACAAGTTTGCCTTCTCTTGCTTGAAAGGTTTGAAACCAGGACTTGTCCCCAATCATATGTTTGCTTGCTCCAGAATCAATATACCATACAACATCTGATTTGGAAGAGGCAGTATGGGTCATGAGCACCTTGTGTGCTCTTTCTGAGTCATTATCTGAAGATGAATCAGAATCATCTGAATGGGAATCTGCATAAGCAACATGACCCTTTTGTTGTTTGCGATGCTGGGGATATTTCTGCTTCCCCTGGCCTTTCTTCTTTTGTGAGGGATCATTCTGTTGTTTGTTTTTGAACCAACACCTGTTGGTATCATGATTGTTCATATCACAGATCTTGCAATATTTATCTCTCTAGAGATTGGGCTTTCCTTTGCCTTTGGAAGAAGACCCTCCCTTCTGCAACTGTCCTTGCTTTTGACCCTTTTGATGGGTGGAAAGAGCAGTGGTAGGTTCCTCATCTTTCTGTACTTGATTGGCTTCTTCAGTTTGAAGCAAATTAACCAATTCAACAAAAGTTAATGTTCTGCCAGAAACATTGAGTGAAGTGATAAAACTTTTGTAAGATGTTGGGAGTGCCCTCAAAATAACAGATGTCAAAAGATCATCATCTATGGGTTTTCCCATAGTATTGAGTTTAGCTTTCAATTCGGCCACTTTGCAGAGAAAAAGTTCAACAGTTTCCCTTGAATTCATATTGAGATTGTGAAGTCGGGTTTGTAGGTGAAGGATAGTGGAATTATTCTTTCCTTCATACATAGTAATCAATGCTGCCCAAGCATCTTTACTGGTCGTGGCATCACAAATATGAGGTTGGACCTCATCTGTTATGGCAAGTAACAAAAACATAAGGCCTTTCCTGTCCTGATCATCAAATGTATCTTGATCTATCCCTGCTGTGGTGGGACGTGAGGTAGTGCCACTTACTACATCCCATAATTTTTCTACTTGAAGAATGGCTTTCATTTTATGCTTCCATGGCACAAAATTGGTGCCTTTGAGCAATTGGGCATCTGAAAGATACTTGTGCACTGTAGCCATTGTTTAGGGTTCCTTATAGCGCCAAATGGTCCCCTTTTCGATATACCGTTGCTAGTGCCGCTTATACCTGAACCGAATCAAAACAATACCCGCCCTTACATGAGGGAGACTATAGGTATTATTAAGATCAGAACGGTACGTGGAACATAGGCAATACTGAAAAGGATTGCTTTGTTGATGGCACCTACCTTAGAAAGTCATGAATCCGCATGCGTGGGGCGTAACTTCCCCTAAACACTTTGGAGTCCAGGACTTTCGTCAGGATTTACGCCTAAACACAATAGCAATGGGGGTAAAAAATTCACTCAAAGAGATGTTAATGACACCTGCCTGAGAATCTTCGGAAGAAGAATAATCAGTTGGAGGTAATTAAGTCAAAAAACAAAACTAGGAGAAAATTAGTGTTGGTGAGAGAACATCAAGTAGATGATCTATGAAGATCCCTGTGCAAAGAGATAAATGCTTTGGAGAACCTGTGCAACATGTGCTGAGAGAAGTAGTGGATGCTTTGATGTAGATGATTTTTAATTGCAAAAAAAAATGCAATAATCAAACAAGCATGCTCACAAAGTGCTTCTCACATAGGTGTCGGGTTCAACCGAAAATGCACCCAAATTGTCAAAAGAAGGTGTCGAGTAAAATCGAAAATGCACCTTTGAGTTGCTCTCTATGTCTTTTTCTGAGAGTTTTAAAATTTGAATTCCCCCCTCTATCTTGTAAGAAGTGAGTGCAAAATAAATAGAGTATATCTCCAAAGTTTCCCAATATGCCTTTTAACAATTGCTTTTGAAAAGAGAATAAGCAATGTACATGTCTGAAAAGCAATGACAACAACAAAAAAAAATTGTGTCACCAAACCTTCTTGGGACGTCAAAATGCCCTATTCAGGCATCACCGGGCCCTCGGGGCGTCAACAGGACCCTCGGGGCGTCAACTCTTGTCCGAGCCATCAATTCTTGGCCGAGGCGTAAAAAAAAATTCCGCGGGGCTTCGTTTGAAATTTTTTTTTTTTGTCGACGGGATTCGAACTGTGGACCTCGTCCACACAAAGAATCTCGTGAGCCGACTGCTCTAGGTGGCGCGTCGAGAGAGAAGATGACGTCGCCTACTCATTAACCTTGCTGTGAGTTAGCGTTTGAAAAAAAAAACCGTCTTCCCAGCCTTCGAAGACTCCAAGCGGCAGGTAAATCAATGATTTTTTTAAAATATAACCCTAATATAGCATAAATCAAATTTTTTTTTTATATACTTCCCATTGCTGCAGCTCTCAGCATGCGCAGGCCTTCGTGGTCATGAGCAGGATTGCCTCGACAAATGCAGCAACCCGTGGTAGCGTCCGTCCGCGTTTACTGCTCACGCACCGACAGCGACCGACAAATCATGGGAGTCGGTGGACATTTTTGAGGACGCGTTGGCTATGCTGGTGACGACTGGTTCTTATGGACAGCGAGGCCCGAGCGATATTGCTTTCGTCTCCGCCTGCCCTTGCTTCCCAAAACAAACGTGGCGTTGATGCTTCAGGAATGAGCTGCTTGCGGTTATGGCCAGGGAAGAATCGCTACGAAGCTTGGAGTGTGCTGCCTGCAAAAGTTGTAGGTCTTGCAAGTTTATGGAATGGTTGATCACCACCTTACCCAAAAAACATATCACTTTGCCCAAGAAACAAAAATAAGCTCTGATGCCATATTGAAAACTGAATCATTAGGTTGCTCTTGATATTCATGGAAGATATATAAGGTTACATATATTCCGTTGAGGCAGTTTGAACCAAGCTGGGTGGTTTATAAACTGAATAAAGAACCCTACGTACAACTCCTTTATGCTCTAACATAATGTTGTTAACATAGTTAATGTAATACAAAATATTCTAACAAATTGCTCATAAAGTTTAGACAACAAAAATAGGAGTTCAAGTTGATCTGCTACCTAGGAACCCACCAGTAGTATGACCACCACAAACAGTTCCATTGGTAAAATATAATGAAGATATTACAAAATGGATGCTGCATTGTTAAAATTTAGAATCTCATATTACAATATTAAAACCATTAAAAAAACAAATTGATGTGCAGGTTGCAGATATTACTAAATTGTAGGAAAGAGTGTAGTATTTGTGTCAAGTTGCAGAATATTTAGTACAATGTCGAAGGCCAACTAGATTATACAACCTGCTTCTAAAAGAGAAATGCCTCTGATGGCAGGTAATGCACATTTTTTCTAGTCTTTCCTACAATTTAACTACTACAAAAGAATTTTTAGAAGCTTATCTGCACAGCCCTAAGGAACAAAAAAATATGTTATGTGAATTTTTCTTGCATAAGATTTTGATGGAAGAGGATGTTGAATTATTGCATCACATTTTCACAAGGGATGTACAACTCATGTCCTTTATATCTACTTTGCAAAATCATTTATACTAGGACCAAAAAAATAGGTAGAACAAGGAAGTTGAATTGAAAGATAAACTCTTGTTAAGATATATTCATTCGAATCATAAGATCCCAATGAGTCATCATTTTAATATGATGAACAAACCATAAATTAGGTTTATCTATATAAACAATATTAAGGAGAGTATGACTTGTTTTCAAAAAATTTGTGTAGGAAACTTTGTAAATGCCTTCATAGCTTGTAAATTGAGATGGGCAGATTTACCAATTTCTCTATAGAAGAGAGAACCAATATCACCCACAAATTTTATATGGTCAAGAAGGAGATCATGGGTAGTAATATGAACCATCCTAATACTTAAACATCAATGGATAGGTTTAAGGTTCATGCCACCTACCATTATAACTCCTGTACCATTTTCTTTGACATTGACCCTCAACCAAAGGAGCAATTTTAGAACTAGCTCACATAGCTAGAACAAAGCAAAGGGCATTACATTGGAGATATGTTATTTTGGGGAATATAGTACAAAGATCTGGATTTGTGTACCTCTATAGCCCAAAAAAATGCATGACGGCATGCATTAGGTCATGTTGGGGGGAATGATGAGGCAATAAATTACCTCATTTTTGACATATTTTGGACATCAAGAACAGTGCCATATAACATAATATGATGTTATTTTATGTTAATTATTTGGTTTAAGTGCATTATTTACTAATATTTACATGTTTAAATGTATAGAACATTGTACCCTGTTTCTAACTGTTTTTTTGCATTCTTGTGATTGTTTTGCATAAATAAGTAGTAAAGATGCATAAAAAATTATAGCTAATTTAGAGTGCTATTTTTTACAAATATATCATATTTTTTGAATATTTTCCCATCTCACAAATGGTTTTGAAGGAGATTTAGTTCCAATTTGCCAATTTTTCTAGAAAATTGGAACAATGTAGGCACAGTCCATACAAATTCCAGCCACCTGTCATTACAAAGGATGTCTTGGAATTTGTCAACACAAACAAGAAGTGATTGGAAACGGTTGAGGAGGAATAGGAAAGGTATCCTAACCACTTGGAAAAAAAAAATCAAGTGTTTTGGTTGCATATGTGCATGAATCATATTTTTGCTGATAGATATTCTAAATATCTTCAAAATAATAGGGGAGATAGTTCATTTCAGCCCAAAAAAGCAAAGTTGCATCTAATTTGCCCATATTAAGGTGTTTGGAGATAAATACAGGTGTATTAGACATTTTCCAACCAGTACCAACTCATTTCCATTATTTTAAAGGCACCAAAGAGCCAATGGATGGCTACTAAACAAATCTTGTCTTAAATTATACTAAGTCTATTATCGTTTGGGAAAAAAATCACTAGCAAACAACAAGGCAGTTGAAGACATAAATGAGGCATATTGTAATAACTGGTATAAATAAGTAATATCCCTCATTGGTTGAGCTAATATGAGTTGACTTAGTTAAAAGTAACCAATACCATAGAGGACATTGAAAAGTATTTCCTGTAACCATGTAATATGACTTAACAATCAAATAGAGTGCAACATTTTATCATACCTTTCCTATGAGTTGAGTGAGTGTTTTAAGTATTTAATAAGTATTTTTACACCTTCTAGATCAGAAATCAAGGGCCACTTTCAGACCTAGAGGAAAGACTGTTTAAGATAGGTTTTCTGATATTTTTGTTGTAGCATTTTTACCAAAATTCTTGTTTACTATTGTTGTTGATTAGACTAACCCCTATTTTAGTTCATGTGATGTTTTTATGCTTTCAAGTGAGATTTTATGCAGGGTGTATATGGTCAGTTGACATTAGTTGTAGATTTGAATTTCTCTATTTTTGCAAATTGTTAAATTCCAGCAACTTTATTTATTGTCAGTTACTACAACAAAAATATGACAACCTTCTACAGTAGTGGACTAACATTTGTGTGCAAATTCCTTTCAGCATGAATTAGAATAGAATTTTTCCATTTTAAGCATCTTTTCCATTCATTTATTTCAATTCTACAAATATAATATAGATTTCAATTCAGTAAGATTTCGATTTTGCAATTTCCTTTCTTGCAACTATAATTAGATTTCAATTTTAAGTCTTAGAAGTTTTTAATTCTTGCAATTAAAGTAGTTTCGATTCATGCACATTAGGATTAAAGTGACCTCAAAAAAACCTCCAACAACATCAGTTTCACCAATTAATCCTATTATCTAAATAAACTAATCTATAATTTTCTTGAACCTTCTATCGTATATAGCCTTGGACATCGCTCTAGATTTGATAAACATAAAATTAAATTATGTTAATAACGATACTCATCATAGTCATTTAGAAATTCATGGAGTACCCCATAAAATCCTTGAATATGTAGAAAAATATTTACCTCAATTTAGGCTTGATGTGGCATCGGTTGAGGAACATAGTCAACAATATACGAACATGCTAATTTATTTGTAAATTATGCATGAAGATGTTGCTTGTAGGTTGTTTTCATACACATTGGATAAGGTTGCATTTGATTGGTACATCCAGTTACCTCTAAGTTCTATCACTCCTTGGGCCCAACTCGAGCAATATTTTTCAACCATTTTGGAAAACAGGTTGACCCAGTTGTGTTATAGAATCAGTTTTTCTCCATTTGTAAATAACATAATGAATCCATGAGATAATTTAATGATAGGTTCAATAGGTTGTATATCAAAGTGGTGACATATTACATCATTTCAAAAGAAGTTATTCAAAGATACATGGAAGCCTTAGATCCATTTACTTCTACATTTCTAGGGATAATTCTTAAAGATCCATCCTTGCCCATAGCCTACAGTGAGGCAATAACAGTAGAACAATAGTAGATTTCAAAAGGTGTTTATGTGGGTCTATTATCATTAATTAAACCTAAGGCTTATAATCAGATACCAGAGCTGAGTTAGGTTGATGCACAACCTTCTTCCATAATGAAATGTTCTTTAGGAGATGGATTTCAACCAATACCAACCATCCAATTTAGCACCCTTGAATGGAATGATGTCTAATGTGAGCAATCAATAGTATAAAATTGACTACCTAGATGTTACAACCACCTTAGATATCATTCAAGAGGAGGTGCAAGTTTCAAAGTCACTACCCATCAATGAGGATTGTTATGATGAAGTTAACCAAAATGTAAATATTGGATCAATTTTGAAAATATATGAACCTTTAGAAATAAAAGGCTTAGAGTCATTATTCACGAGTGAGGATTGGGACAATTATAGAAATATGAATACAAGAATTTATCCCACTGAAGAAACCCTTGACCCACCAAAATTGGCTGAAACTAAATTTAAGGAGGAATCAATAGATGAATCTGAAGATTATGCTAAAGACACGATAGAATTTCATCACTTATTTTTAGAATAAAATTGTTATAATGATCGGGGAAGATATGAGGAATCATTGGTTTCTCACACTCTCACTAATGAAATTTCTATTTCACTTGATGTGTAGGATGCTAAAATCGATCTCACATGAAGATCTTGCAATTCTTGTACAATTTGAAAATGACATGAAAGAAGGGATGGAATCTCATCAAATGTTTCAGAATGATAATGATTCTAATATTCTAGACAAAGAAGGGGAATAACTCACTTTATTCCCATTTGAGGGGTAAGAAATTGAAAGCCTTGTTTCACCTAAGGACCCTATAATATCTATGCTACCTCAGATAGAGAAAATTCTAGAATCTGAATGGTTTGGGTTTGATGTCATTGATGATCCAAATGAAAATGTGGCTTTATTTGAAGCAACTCAAGTAATTGATCATAGAGATGTGTTATTTAACACATCCCTTGAATGACTAGGTTTATGGTTTGAAAAGGATGGGAATATTTTTAATTGGGTGCCTAATTTTGGTGTTTTTGAAAAGCAGGTAATTGATGAAGATGAAGGGCTACAAGATGATGATGATGAAGCCCATGAAGAAAAAGAAAATATTATGAATGCTCATCAAGTCTTGGTAAATGAACATGTACAAAAGGTAGAATCTCACATTTTATGTTCAACCATTCAAAATCTAGGTAAATTTTTACATAATTATTTGTTGGATTCGAATGTTATTAATGATGAAATACCATTAAAGTTTAATAAAGAACTAGAGTTGATTTCTACTCACATCGCTCATAAGATTGTTTTGTTGAATGAAATAGAAGTAGATGTGCTTGATTTGTTGAATCAATTTCATCAACAATTAACAATTTATATATATATATATATATATATATATATATTACTTGATTTTATGATATTTTATAGGGTGTTTCACGGTTTTGGGTTTGTTCCCTTCATTTTTGGCAATTTTTTGTGGTATCTACTAATTTATGACCTCTTGGTTGTTTTTTGTGTTCCTTTGCAGCGTTATGCACAAGGACAAATTTCAAAATTTAGCATGAATATTTAGATTTC
Organism: Wollemia nobilis; assembly: GCA_028583015.1. Lineage (NCBI taxonomy): Eukaryota > Viridiplantae > Streptophyta > Pinopsida > Araucariales > Araucariaceae > Wollemia > Wollemia nobilis. The sequence goes on from JAQPPZ010016927.1 coordinate 7,717,428, forward strand.
CATAATTTTAATTTTACAAATTTTGGGACCCTAGAGGTCGGCCCATTCACCCAAAAATTTTAGGATCAAATTTTTTTAGGGTAAATTTGCCTCGGTACCATAAGGTTTCCCGCATAATTTTTTCCTTAAAATTATTAAAAAAAAAATTATCCCACCCAATTCGCCTCTTGTACCCCATTATATATAGGTAACCCTAACAACAACACTCATACAATTAAAACATTAATTTTCTCTGACAGCAAACGATACAAAGTAGGCGACTGACACAACGCGATTGATAGAAGATGACTAACACAAACAACTAACAAAACATGACTGACACAATCACCTTTTGCCAGTCACCCTTTATTAGTCACCTTCTACCAGTCACCTTATGTCAGTCGCCTTATGACATAACACGATTGATAGAAGATGATTGACACAGACAACTGGTAGAACATGATTGACATAATCATCTTCTATCAGTCACCCTCTGTCAGTCACCTTCTGCCAGTCACCTTCTCCCAGTCACCTTTTTCCAGTCACCTTATACCAGTTGCCTTCTACTAGTCGCCTTCTACCAGTCTCCACATGGCGACTGGCAGAAGGCGATTGGCATAAGGCGATTGGCAGAAGACGATTGATAATAATTTCATATTTCTAGACATCAATATAAATCCAAACATAGACATATTTGTACTCATTAGAAAGCTATTTTTGAGCCCGATCTAATGGTGGTGTTTTTTTATGAAGTTTTGAGATAATTTAATAGGTCAAAATCTACTTCAAAATGACATTACCTACTCACCATCATCTTTGGGGTCACTTTTGACCTATTAAATCATATTAGAACTTCATAAAAATACCACCATTATATTGAGCTCAAAAAGAGTTTTCCAATGAGTACAAATATGCCTACGTGTGGATATATATTGATGCCTAAAACTATGACATTATTGTTAGTCACTTTCTGCCAGTCGCCTTCTACCAGTCACCTTATGCCAGTTGCCTTCTGCCAATCGTCTGTGGGACTAGAAGAAGGTTACTGGGTGAAGGCAACTAGTATAAGGCAACTAGCAAAAGGTAACTGATAATAATTTCACATTTTTAGACATAAAGATATTGACATAAGGCGACTAGCAGCGATTGGCATAAGGTGATTGGAAAAAGTTAACTGTTAGAAGGTGACTGGCATAAGGCAAATAACAGAAGGTGACTGGCATAATGCGAATGGCAAAAGGTGACTGGCATAAGGCGACTGGTAGAAGGCTACTAGAAAAAGGCAATAGACAATAATTTCATATTTATACTTGTTGAAAAGATATTTTCAAGCCTGATATAATAGTGGTGTTTTTATGAAGTTTGGAGATGATTTAATAGGTCAAAATCTATTCCAAAATGACATTACCTCATCACCACCATATTTGGAACCACTTTTGACCTATTAAATCATCTCAAAAATTCATCAAAATACCACCATTAGATTGGGCTTGAAAAGAGCTTTCAAACGAGTATAAATATACATATGTTTGGATTTATATTAATGCCTAAAAATATGAAATTATTTTCAGTCACCTTCTACCAATCACCTTCTACCAGTCGCCTTCTACTAGTTGTCACACAATGACTGGCATAAGACTGGTAGAAGGCGATTGGTAGAATGTGATTGACAATAATTTCATATTTTTAGGCATCAATATAAATCCAAACATAGCATATTTGTACTCGTTGGAAAGCTCTTTTTGAGCCTGATCTAATGGTGGTGTTTTTATAAAGTTTTAGGATGATTTAATAGGTCAAAATTACCCCCAAAAATATTTATAATTTATGTGCAAATTTTTTGAAAATTCACCATATTTTGATAAATTTTCTGCAAAATTTTAAAATATTCACCTCGAAGTTTATACATGATTCACCTTGATTCACCTCGAATTTATAATTACTTTTTTAGAACTACCCCTCATGCATAACCCTGTTCCTCTGTCATGTAGGTTGGATTGCCTAGTTTGGAATTAGGGGGAATTGAGGAAAAGTGGGATGGAATTGTTTAGTAATTCTTATATTGTTTAGGTTCTTTTCAAGTTTTGTACATAGAGGTTATTTGGATGATTAAGTATTGATGTATAAGGATATTTATCCTTATTATCCCATGCTATTTTGAAGATGGTTTTTTTTCTCTCTGATCTGTCTGATTGTAATTATATTTTGACTCCCAGTAATCTACTTTTATTTGGGTTTTTGTTTGTACCAAGGCACTTGAGAAGTGTAATTTTATTTCATTCTTGAAATAAAATTATGATTTTTCTTGTAAAAAATCATAATACTCAAGTTATGGAAATGGAAATAGCATAATACTCAACTTATAGAAATAGCACAAGAAAATACTCATTTTATATCATAGCTTTGTTATTGTATTAACTATCTATGTTGATAAAATTTTATGTTTTATGCTTTGGCTTTGAATAAATTGAAAATTTTAAACCCATGCATAGATGTATCCTTAGCAAATACTTTTTTATAGAAAGTTTTGTATGTAGTTTAGAAAGCACAATGGAAATAACATAATACTCAAGTTATGGAAATAACACAAGAATATAAATAGAAATAGCATAATACTCAAGTTATGGAAATAACACAATAATAACATGGTAATTGTAAAAAAACACAAGAATATACATAGAAATAGCATAATACTCAATTTATGGAAATATTTTTTTATTAATTCAAAAAGATTTTATTGCAATATACAAAATTGTTGACTACAATACAACAAAATTTGCAGTCAACAAGTGAATTGTCTTTACTTTTTCATTCCTTAGATTGGGGGCTAGAAGCATTTTTAGGTTCTTTTCCCTTTTGTGATGCCTCTATAGTCATTCTACACTTCCAATGCTACAGGTCCTTCCTCTTCAGGTTTCTCATAAGTTTGCTCCTCCATTGCTCCATATCTAACCATGACTTTCTCTATTGTTTCTAAGCCTACGAACAAGGCCCTTTATTTTTTTGTAGGATCTTCTATTACTGTTGAAAGGACTTCTTTACCCTTCTCCTTAAGAAAAATATCAAGATCCAACGTGTGTAGGATTATTATCCTTTTCAAGTTTTTTCTCTCTAATTGTCTCTTGTAATCTTTCTTCATTTTCATAGTAGCCAACAAGCTTTCCTTTGCCATTTTTAGATAAACTTATAGGATTTAACCCATTTCTTTAAATTATCAAAATTGGCCTGCAAAAAAAAAAAGTTATTAAACAGTTACATAAAGAAAACAAACAAAATTTAGAAGACATAAGTCTTACCTTGGCTACATCCTTTGCAGCCTTTAAAACAATTTTTTTCTTATCACATGCCCATTGATTAAAATAAGCCTAGGCTTCAACATTAATGTTCTACAATCTATTCAACATAATATTTAAAATTTCATCATTGTAAGAATTTGTAGCCTTCATTGTGCCAAACTTAGCTTGATTTAGTAGAGCATCAAGTTTTTAGGGTTTTTTTTCAACAAAAAAAATATGTTTTCCCTTTTTTTTTTTTTTAATCAGGCATTTATTTGCTTTATTAAAACTTTTACCCGATACTCCCAATATTTCATTTATTTTATATCTTGAAGCAATGTATCTTTGATGGTTGCTTCGCAATTGTTAGATATTAAAATATTTAAAAATAAAATTACTTTTTCATCCTTAGTTAGAGGACAAGGGTTTTTGGTTTCTTGAGGAGGCAATGAGGTCTGCAAATATGCAGGTGAATATTCTGCTTGTACTTACATTTGATGACATTAAAGCACATATATTGCTCTAAATAATCTAAGCATGTTGCCTTGTAAAATATAATAGCCATTAAAATCCTTTAAGAAAGCTACAAATCAAGACTTGGTGAGTCTCATATTCAAGGTACCCTAAGGGTTTCATTAAAAGTGTAAGTGCAAAAATTACTCCTTCAAAAAAGGGGTATATTATGTGCATTAGCTTGGATTCATTGTTACTAAATTATCCAAGTGAAAAATTTAGACATTTTTTGTCTAATAAGAATTAGTGGAGGCATCAATACTTTGCTCAAGGAACCACCTCATTAAAAATCCAATGAATATTTTAGAAAGGGAGGCATTCAGTACGTCATATTAGTGCAAAAATCTAACTATTACAGGCACCACTTTTATCCCTTCAAGAAGGAAAAAATATCTCATATTACAGGAAGAAGCATGATCATCATCTCAACAAGTATAAGGGTAGAATTCGAGCAAAGATAAGAGAGCCATCGAAGAGATCATATTGTTGAAGATTCAATGTGCCTAAAGACACCATTGCTCCACATCAAATCAAGCACCCAGAAGTAAGCATTCACCTACAATATTAAATCCAATACAAGAAGGCTGTTATTTAACAATATCTATGTGGAGAAAGGACAACATTAAGGTCTACCTTAGAAGGTGCTTGTCTACATAAAAAAACATCAAAATATATGTCTATCTATGTGGACAAGATAGCATTATTAAGTTGAGTATAAGAAGCTATTACAAAGGCATTATCCACATTACAAAAGAAACGCTCAATTAGCATATTGAAAGCATAAGAGAACAAGGGAAAATATGTTATACCCAAGGCCATAGCTTGGATAGAACATCCACCTAGAAGAAGCACTCAAATAAGCCATAAGACCACCATTTAGAGCTCCATAGAACCTCAGAGTATCACAGCTGGAGCCACCCATCATCTTCATGAAAAAAATATGCAAAAGAAATATTTCTTGTTGTCCAAGAAACGAAGCAAGCCAAAAAATAATTCGAATGAAGGAAGGTTATAACGATCATCCTTGGAGCATTAAAGAAAAATTTACATGCAAATACCCTGAATGCCACTTGGCACAAACACTCTAAGCACCATATCATTCCTCAACACTCAAGGAATAATTCAATGCCTACCTTGAGGAGTTACAAAATCATTAGAGAGGTTACTTATCTAAGTATTCATTGCACAAATAAATGAACATTGAAATAATCTCAATACCTATCTTCATTGTAACTCCTATGATACTTATCCAATGTCAAGTGACATCCATCCTATTTAAGGAGCAAGGATAGCAGTGCATTCATAGCAAGCAAAAGAGTGTAGTGTGTACGAGGAGATAAGAGCATTAAAATCTCATGGTCAAGGATGAAGTAAATGCAAGTTCGAGCATTGAAAGGTGTGGAAGCATATTTGTAGGAGGGAGCTAAATCAAGCTTGTACGCCATTCAAGAGGAGTGTAAGCCTACATTAAAGGTATATCATAAACTAGCAACTCCAGCGCTCTTTAATTGGAGTATAATTACATTGACCAAGTGTCATTCAAGGAGGAATCAAGCACCATTCAAGGAGGAAACCAACACAAATCAAAGAGAGTATTGAATGCCCATTAGCAGCACATTTTAGAACCGTTATCTACCACCAAATATGTCAGCTCAATGTATCAAGGGAAGATAATCCACAAGGATTACTAAGGTAAATTTTATATTTAATTTGCTTGCTTTAAAACTAAGGGACACTAGAGTTATAAGGATATAATATATTTACTATTGCATTGGATAATACAAATTCAGCCAAGCATTAGTAGATAATAAAGCAAGTTTATATTTTAGAAAATTAATTATTGAGGTGCATACATGTAATATAATATTTTCAATATTCAAAGTAGGAGATATAAGGTTGTCAACTTGGATTAAATAATTATTAAATTGCAAATAAAATATTATTTTCTAATATTCCAAAAGTAGGGAGATACAAGGCATACTACTTCAAATTATATACATATAATTTAAATTTAGGAAATTAATCTATTGTATATAGAATCAAATCAATTGCCTACATATAGAATTGGAATTAATTGGCAAACATTGTCTCATTCTCATTCTAATGAGACAAAAAGAAATCCAACCATTAAAGCATACTTCATTGGGAAAGATAAGGTAAAATTAAAAGGTTGATTATTCTCAAAACATTACAAAATCAACTTAGAAGGTGAACTAAGCATATTCTAATTATTAGGGAGATATAAGGAAGCCTAAAAAACCTAATTCTAAAAAGGTTTTATCAAATTAGTTCACATCTCTTAACTAGGGAGATATAAGGAATTCTACAAAACCTAAAAGCCAAGAAAGGTTTTATACCTAGAGAATCATCATGACCACAAACAAGTTCATCCTTATAGAATCTCAACTACTTAAGGGCCCAAATTACTTCTCATGGAAAAACAATGTGAGAGCTATTCTGACATTTGAAAAACTTTGGGATATTGTCAAAGGAGCAAGAACTAAACCAACTCAAGGAGAAATAGAGATTAAAAAATTTGAAGAAAGTGAAGCTAAGACATTAATGATAATAAAATTTTCCATCACAAATAAAATGCAAGCTTACATTAGCTTAGCAGGGACATCTATAGATGCTTGGAAAATATTAGAGAAAATATTTGAAGGAAAAAATAAAGCCACTATCTTAAATCTTCAAACTCAATTACATTCCCTAAAAATGAATAGTGGTGAAAGCATAGAACTATTCTTAAGGAAGATAGCATATATCAAAGGAAAATTACTACCCAGGTGTTGTAGGTGAGTTGGAGAAGAGAGGGCAATCCTCCAAGGGAGGTCGCAGGTTCAAATCTCCACCCTACAAAAAAGCTGAATTGGGTATCTAAAATCCAATTGATAATGTTGGTGCAGGGAGGGTCGGGTGTGACCCTCGGGTGACTTTGACGGTGTAGAACCCCCTATTCGTGGTCTCTCAAGCCAAGGTGGCTCCGCAAGGGGTTTTTCACTTTAAAAAAAGAAAAAAAAAGGAAAATTACTAACCCTAGGAAAAAAGGTTGAAGATAAATTCCTTGTTCAAGTAACTTTGAGAGCACTTTTACATAGCTACAAGCATCTAGTTACATCCTTACAGGTTCTAAGTAAATATAAAAAGTTTGATGAACTAATAAACATTATTTAAGAATATAAGATAGAAAATGCAGTGAAATATGAAATGACTGATAATGCATTGGTCCTAAAATACAATCCATAGGGAAACATTGCTTCATCATCAAAAGTTCAAAGACCATAGAATAACAGATATTGTCAAATATGTAGAAGAAAGGGGTATAACACCAACTACTACAAATTCAATCCAAGAAATCAAAATCAAGGAAATTAGATGAACTATGGAAGCCAATCAAATAGGGTATTCCAACCAAGGTAATATCAAAATAATCCTTGATAGCAACAATCTTAGCATCAGAACTATTATCCATAATTGGAATATCGAAAAGGAAATTAAAAATGACATCTAGCTTAAAATATTAAAGAAATTGAATAACTGGAAGATATGACATATGATCAAGAAGTCAAATCTCTTACAACAAGGGTAACATGGTATGAAGACACTAACTACTTGCTTGAACAAGATACAGGAAACAAGATAAGAAGATCCATATTGAAGACTAAAGTCTTCAATACCCAAATAATGTAATACAGAGGGGTGTTAGAGTATATTACATCATTTGGGTCATGTAAATGTACCACCCTTGGTACATAACTAGAGTAGTAGATTACTTTAGGGGGTAGTTAGCTAGTTACTTCAAGTAATATAATAAATGCACAAGTGTCTATGTGCAAGTTGTAAATGTGCAAGGTGTCCCCTTGTATAGCTAGGTAGAGTGTTGGTCAAGCAATCCATATTTCTATATAAAGGGCCTCATAGTGAGTGATTATATATCATTGTAGGTAGTAGTAGGTATATTGGGTAGATCACCATATAGATTGGTGATGGATATAATGTAGTTCTTTAGCATCAATTATGGAGTGTTCATTTCCTCCATATTACATTATATCATTTTCGTTTCTTTCCATTAATAGCATATTTTAGCATCTTACATTTCTACATATTTTATATCCTGTGATTGCATTCTCCCTTGGCATACACCATCAAAAGCTAACAGGGTCACTCTAGGGAAAAATACCCTCTTTGGATAGAGTTGTCATTTTTATCTCTTTCATGTCACCCCTTCCTCAATAAAATTGTTGTTCTTGTTAATATTTTGTGTCTCACCCTATGTCAAAAAATATCTAATTATAGAGTGCACCCCCATATTTGTGTAGAAATGGACATATTTAAGTCATTTCCCCCCTCCCTTGACCTCAATGGGCCAGGTTTACATGTTAGTCAACCTCTTATCTACCTAAAATTACCTAATGCATGTTTTTACTTTAGAGAAGTTGAACAATTGATCAAAAATCATCCAAAAAATAGCTAAAAAGGAACAAATGGAAGCGACCGCTAAAAAATTGCAAAAAAAAATCCTAACTAATGGCCCTCATATGGAAACTATAACTGAAAATTTAGCCGAGAACTTCCCTACTAATGGCCCTCAACACCCCCATGTTCCTAAAAAACCTTCCCCTTCTCATTTCGTTCCTCCCAAGAATCCTCTTTCCCCTTCCATAGCTCAAACTAAATCCTCAAATACTTCTATTAATCCATAAACCCCACCAAGTTCAGCCACGAGTCTTGAGTTAGCTCTTGTTCCTTCACCACAACTCTTGAAATTTTTTCTTATGACTAATGGATGAAGAATGGTAGACAAGCGACAACGTTCGTCAACCCCTCCAAAATCACTCCATACATACAAGGGAAAAAAATCCTCTATCAAAAATCTTGCTAGATCCTTCTCTCAAGTTTCTCAAAATAAGGTTCTTGCTCAACAAACCCATTTGGACAACGTAATTTTTTTCAATCAGTGAAAATATATTCCAATCTCTAATTCATGAGGTTGAGAAGCCTATAAATCACCCCTCATGAATTTAAATATTCTATCTTGGAATGTTAGGGGGCTCTCCCTCCCTTACCATAAGTTTAAGTTTGAAAAGTAGTTGAAAATAATATTTCTATTCTTTTCCTTCAAGAGATGAAATTCACTAGTCACTCTCTCACCCATGTTCCTAACTAATGGCCCTCATATGGAAACTATAACTGAAAATTTAGCCGAGAACTTCCCTACTAATGGCCCTCAACACCCCCATGTTCCTAAAAAACCTTCCCCTTCTCATTTCGTTCCTCCCAAGAATCCTCTTTCCCCTTCCATAGCTCAAACTAAATCCTCAAATACTTCTATTAATCCATAAACCCCACCAAGTTCAGCCACGAGTCTTGAGTTAGCTCTTGTTCCTTCACCACAACTCTTGAAATTTTTTCTTATGACTAATGGATGAAGAATGGTAGACAAGCGACAACGTTCGTCAACCCCTCCAAAATCACTCCATACATACAAGGGAAAAAAATCCTCTATCAAAAATCTTGCTAGATCCTTCTCTCAAGTTTCTCAAAATAAGGTTCTTGCTCAACAAACCCATTTGGACAACGTAATTTTTTTCAATCAGTGAAAATATATTCCAATCTCTAATTCATGAGGTTGAGAAGCCTATAAATCACCCCTCATGAATTTAAATATTCTATCTTGGAATGTTAGGGGGCTCTCCCTCCCTTACCATAAGTTTAAGTTTGAAAAGTAGTTGAAAATAATATTTCTATTCTTTTCCTTCAAGAGATGAAATTCACTAGTCACTCTCTCACCCATTGTATGGACATCATTGAGGGTGGATATACTCTAACAAGTCCAAAAATTTTAGAATATCTGCACGTGTGATCAAGCGATTCATAGGTCAACAAATGGACATCATTGAGGGTAGATAGAGATGAAATTCACTAGTCACTCTCTCACCCATTGTATGGACATCATTGAGGGTGGATATACTCTAACAAGTCCAAAAATTTTAGAATATCTGCACGTGTGATCAAGCGATTCATAGGTCAACAAATGGACATCATTGAGGGTGGATATACTCATCACAAGCGATTCATAGGTCAACAAATGGACATCATTGAGGGTGGTGGATATACTCTAACAAGTCCCAAAATTTTAGAATATCTGCACGTGTGATCAAGCGATTCATAGGTCAACAAATGTGACCAGAAAGAAGGTTAGGTCGGCTTAGCCGGAGGCTCTTCAAGCCTCCGCCAATGATCTGGCTTATATATCAATTGCAATAAAAACCTTTTAAAGGCTTTTCATTCCTTCCCATCCATAAATGTGGGATAAAAACAACAGAACACACTGCCCTACAAGCTCACCAAGGAATATAACGGGTCATCACGAAATGCAACAGATCACCAATGAAGCTCAGAGTCTCACTGGAAACAAGGCAATTACACTGAAAAATATAGGTCGATCATCAGGAGGTTCACTACGTCAAAGAACGTCAGGAAATCACGGAAGACATCTGTTTGTTCTTTCACCCTGGATGAGTGGCTTCATCGGATGGTGCTTCCAGGAAGCCATTGGAAAATTGGTGTTAGGTGGCGATGTCGTCATTGATAGCAAATATCACGGAACACAACATTGATGATGGAGCACAGTGAAGTGATGGTGCTTTTGGCTGTCTGTCGGAGAGTATTCGCACACTGAGCACGACCATCGAGTTTGGCCAGAAAGTGGCCAGAGTCGTTGGGTATTGTCTGCTTGGACGTCGTCGACAAAGGCGTGTACAGCGATGAAAATTACCAAGGGTAGAATCACCGGAATTATTTCACGTTGTTTGCAATGGTGAAAATTCACAGAGCAAGTTGTAGCAGAAAGTGAGTGGCCTGCTATATGAAAGCCGTCGGGAGTAACGATCTATGTTGAGCATAGGACCATCAGTAATCGTCAGGTACAAGGAGCACGGGTCGTTGGTTGTCGCTGTTGGTTGTCGGTATCGAGGAGACAGATTGTCGGCAAGGGATGTCATCGAAAAGAGCTTATATATGGAGCTGGCCACGTCGACGGAGCTGGTGAAGAGCTCGGCCACGGGTCGACAGGAGGTGCCGACCTCTGCTATCAAAAAGGATACGACTACAATCTACCACTATCGGCAGTCTATCGGTAGTGGTTGGTGGATGGTATATTGGCCACTAATTAGTGTGTCAATCGGGTCAACTCGTGCCTGAAATTACCTAAATTAGGTAATTTTAAAAGATATTTTAAAAAAATAAAAAATAAAATTAAGATAAAATAATATTAGTATTTTATAAATAATAATATTAAATTTACCTTTAATATCTTGAGTTATCTAAACTTGAGCAAAACTAAACCTCAACACCTCTCCAAATTGATGCATGGAGATAATTTCACTGCTTTAAACTGATAGAAGATCAATAGTGAGACTTACAATTGGAATTTTGAGGAGAATTTGTAAGGATTTTTACACTCAAGCAAGGGATCTAATCCTAGAATTCCCTATGCAAACTATAGCTTCCTAGACAACTAGAAGCTAACTATCACAAGCCTGATCACAGGCTCTGATACCAGTGACAAGGAAACTTGGAATAAAAACACACTAATGATATTATTCATAGGAGGGACTTTAAATAATACATTAAACAACCATAATCTCCCAAAATAGGAGAATCTATGACTAAGCACTCAAACTCAAGTTGCTAACTCTCACTAAGCTAACAATTCCAATCCAAAGACTATGTCGTCCAAATGTGTCGACATTTACAAATAGGATTGGATATTTATTAAATCATTCCTAGACTTAGGACTTAATACTTAATTAAATAAGTAAAGCTAACACCTAGTCTAGAACTCACACATTCTAACTTAGACTTAGGACTTTAGGCTTAAGTAAATGATAAAAATCCTAATAAACATTATCCTAGATCTAAAGATGTCCACATCAAGATATGCATCTGCCTTTACTACTTCTCATATTAATGGTAAAGGAGGTGTTACCCTTTCCATAGCCAAGTCTCTTTGTTATGCTATTCTAGACCATGGTGAAGACCCTACTCACCATTGTGTGTGGGTCAAATTAGCTCTCAACTCTCAAAATAATTAGATTTTGTTCTATCTATGCTCCCAATGACCCTCATAGTCGTATAGTCCTCTGGTAATGGTTATATGTTTCTCTCCCTCCTACAAAATGGATCCTTGGAGGTGACTTTAATGTGATTGAGAATCCTAATGATAAAATTTGGACTTGTAGTAGACCCCTTTCTAGAGTTGAATTTGGTAATTGGTTGTTTTGTTGTAATCATTTAGGTGTGTATGACCCTCTCTTTGGTAAATCCTCCTCTCATAGATATAATTGGTTTACATGGTCCAACTATCATCAAGGTTCTTTTAGGAAGCTTGTTCATTTGGATGGGTTTTATTTTAGTAATTATTTCCTAGATAAATTCTCCATCCACAAGCAAGTTCGTGCCCTTTCTTACGCAACTTTATCTAATCACGTTCCTATATTATTTTCTATCCAAACTTCCTCTATCTATCTTAATTCCATGTCGATTCCTTTTAAATTAAATGTGTCCCACCTTGACAGTCCTGCCTGTTGCCACATCGTAGAGCATGTCTGGAATAGATTTCCCTGACCAACTTGTAATATTGGCTAGATCAAATGGTTTGAAATAGCTATTTCTAATACAGTTTCATCCCTTATATGGTATGGGCACTCTGTTGCTAAGAGGAAGAAGATTCAATAGAGTCACCTTCATAAGGAGATCTCTCATATTTTTCCATGCTTATGAAAGACCCTACTAAAATTGTTGTTCAATGCGATCTAGCTAATGTTGAAAATCAGGCTAGAGTTTATGAGTCTTACCATGCTAGAGGAGCACATGTTAGATCTTACCTCAATTGGATCTCCCAAGGAGATAAGGAAAAAATAAATTAACTACCTCAGACATACGAATATTTCAAAAAGGATTAATGAGTTGGAGGACCCTTTAGGTCATTCTCTTTTCGACTCTAAAGAGATCATGAATCATTTTGTAGCTCATTTCTCTCAAATTTTTACAATGAAGCCAAGGAATGACATCCAATGTTTCTTAATGAAATATGTGTAGGAACATATTCCCTCCCTAGTAGACCCTATTATTCGAGATCAACTTGAATATCCTATTTCTGTGAATGATATGCAAACTTCTTTTAAGAATGACAAAGCTCCTAACTTGGATGGTCTCCTAGTGGATTTTTATAAAAAAAATTGGTATATCCTTTCCTCTGATCATCATGTTTACCTGAAAGCTCTTCATAACAGTTCCTTTGGAGCTCATATCAATGCAGGGCGGCTTATCAAGTTGATTCCTAAAGGTATGGCTTGTAACCAAATCTATAATTGGAGACCTATTACCCTCTTCAATGTTTCATACAAGATCATAGCTAAAGCTATAGCTTTAAAAATTAAAACTATTTCTCAAGTGATTGTTCGCATAGAACTATTTGCTTTTCTTAAAGGTCATTATATTTTAGATAATCTTATGATGGCCTGGAAAAATTTGCAATGGGCTATCGACTCCAATCAATATGCCCTCTTGGTTAAGTTAGATTTTGACAAATCTTATGATAGAATCAGATGGGATTTTATTCTTAGTATGCTTTATTGGCTTGGTTTTAGTCCAAAATTTTGTAACCAAATTGGTATGCTCTTTGGTGATGCTTCAACTTATGTTCAAGTTAATGGAGCTCTTTCCCCCTCCTTCCCTCTTCAATGGTCTATCAGACAGGGTTTCCCCCTTGCTCCTTTTTTGTATGTTTTGGTTGTCGATGCTCTTGGTTATCTTCTTCATAAGGCTCATTCTGATAACCTCATTCAAGGTATTAAGCTTCCTAGGGATAAGCATGCTCTTAACTCACATTTTGTTGATGATTCCCTTATATTTCTTCAAAATACCCAACAAGAGGTGGATATAGCCAAAGAGAATGTTCAACTATTTTGTGACATCTCTGTATCTCGTATTGATTCTAAAACTGAAGTCTTCTATACATCTTCCTCTCCTCGTGGATACAACTCCTCGAATGAGTGGAAGATCATCCCTCATGGTATGATTGTAAGCTATTTGGGAATCCCCTTTTGGATTAATATCTCTCCTAAGGATATGTGGAACTAGGTTATGGAAAGACCTCAAAAAATATTTAATGCTTGGCTAGCTCGGTTTCTTTCCTTAGCAAGAAGTATTCAAGTTACAAATAAAATTATGGCAGCCTCTCATGTTTATTACTCCTCTTTATGGATGGCCCCAAGGTAACCTATAACAAATTAACTCAAGTTATTTGTAAATTTTTATGGACAAAATGGTATGGGAAGGTGGGAATGATTGCCATCTCATGGTTTGAACATTTATATAAATAGTCTTTTGTGGAATAAATTTATCCTCTATAATGATAAAAATTTAGCTTTATGCAATGCTATTCAAGGTCTAACTTTTTTGAAGAAATGTATTAATAGAATTAGAGGTATCTGAGATTCGGGTAGCTACTCAATTATTACTTGGATCCAAATATACAATTATTGTTCCCTTCCCTCTAGGTTCAAAGAGTCTTATAGCTTAGTTGTGGCTTCCTTCCCTTGTGAGGTCCTTATAAAGTTGGAAACAATACCAATAATATATGGAATGATTGGAGATGGCTTAATGGTCATAGAATCTCTTCCATTACTTCTAGTTAGATATACATAAATCTTCTATGTCCTCCTTTAGAATCTGAGCTCAATGTCAAGTGGAAAGTGACTTTTACCAATGCCCAATGGTAGTTTCTTGATACTCAAATTTGGAAAATTCATGTTGAATCCAAAACTCAACTTCTTGGATGGCGAATTTTGCATCAAAAGTTTCCAACTTCTGAAAGTCTGGCTACAATTTTACACATTCTCCCTCAATGCAATTTTTTAATTCTTTAGAAACTCTTATTCACTTGTTTTGGTTTTGTGACATGGCTAAATAGTTTTGGGATGTCTTCTACTCTTTTATTTTTCCCTCTTTCACTAGATCTTGGAAGCTCTCTTTGCTTGGTTTTTCTTAGCTAGATCAGTACCCCAAACTTTGGGATTTTTGTAGACTCTTCCTTCTCAAGCACATTTGGAAGTGCAGATGCAATAAGGTGTTTATTGGGTCTGCTTTTCCATGTGATATAGTTTTAGCAGACTTGAACTTTGATATTTTGTTACATGGGAGACACATTCATTCCCAAGTCTATAAAACTTCCAACACACCACGATATGTTATTTGTTAGCATAATACATATTATTTATTACATTATGCGCTATTTTCATGAAGCACTAATCTCCAAATTCAGTTAGGGTAGTTGGGTGGTTAATGCAACTATACGAACTACTTTGGGCATTGTATATATTTCCACATTTATGAATTCAAAGCTAATGCAAATGCTAATTTTGACTTGGTATCAGAGTGTGTCATTTTGGGCAATGTGAGAAGGTTGGTGGGCAATATGGTTTAACCGCTGCATGGTGGGCAATATGGTTTAACTGTTCCATCACATGTTGAAGACCTGCATTTGACACATGTATCACTCTAAACTTTGAGGTATTTGAGGCTAGGACAGGCATCAAGCAAAACCCCCTCTAACACAATTGCAGTCTGACCAGGCATCTCTGCATATTTTTTGAGCATGCAAATAGAGCATATAGACCGAGGATAAACTCTACATATTTTTTGAGCATGTATATCGATGAGCGTAGACTAATGATTGCTAATGTGGCAAGGTTTTTGACATGACAAGGTAGATACTGACGAGGCGAAGCATAGATTCCAAGATAGACAAGTGTCTAGCATGACGTGGAAAACAAGTGGTACCCAGTTGATAACGGTAAGGTGGCATCCATGTGGCATTTGTTTGTTTGTTGTTCTTCTTGGCAAAAGGGTACTCCAACTCCTGATTACCCAAATATAATCAACAAATGAAGTGAGCGATACTTTGTTTAAACCCTTTAAAATGCACTGCATGGTGCATGTGGGATAATTATCCCATCAATTTTTTTTATTTCTTGGAGGAGACAGTATAATGCAAAGGTTTCCTACCTTTGTTACCGCCTGAAGTAGTATATGGGTTGGTTGAAAGCCCACTGCGAAGGCTCTGATAGGCGCCAGGTTGGGGGTTCAAACCCCGCTGACCTCCAAAGTTTTTGTTTTGCCACGCACTCGCAAAAATTAAAAAATGAATGCAAAGACCTTCTATTTTCATCCGCCCAACCAGCAGATTTGGTTGAGAGCCTATTTATGGGGCACTCAGGGAAGTGGCACAGGTTCAAAGCGTGTCAAGTGATCTACTAAGGCTTATGGTGGTGCCATAAAGGTATTGTTTTAATACCTTATTCAAAAGAGTTTTTTTATTGCAAAATCTTCTTTATTTTTTGCATAAGAGAAATTATTTTGCATATACCCCAAAGCAAAATACGGCTAACAAGTGCATTTTTTGGAGGGATATGCAAGTTATTTTTTTATACCTATATATCGAATTTTTTTCACCCTAGTTTATTTTGCAACTAAAAAGGGGGGATCAAAAGCATTTTCTTTTGCAAAATTCTAAGACAAAGGGGGGGAGAAAATTGTGGAATAGAATATCATTTTTTGCAAACCAAAACCTCACATAATTTGCAAAAATCATTGTAACAAAGATGCATTTTTGGTGGAGACCGACATATTAAACAAAAATTGACATTGTAAATAGGTGCATTTTCGGTGGAAATCGACACCTATAGTTAAAATTTATGGGCACTTATGATTTTTTACTGCATTTAATTTCCTGTTTTTTGTATTTCAATCATAAGTTAAAATTAAAATCAAAAGAAAGACCCCAAATTTTAAACCTATTTGTGTAATTTATTACACCGCAGTGTTTCATATATAAGTTAACTCTGGTCCACACTTACAGGTAATGTTGTCATGCTTTGGGTTGTTGTATCTAACACCTAACATAGCTACAACAATGACGTCTGAGCTATTTTTCTCTATAAATCATCAGGGAGAAATAAGGAAAGCCAGTTTTGATATTCACTACATTTTATACCCTAGTTCTTTTTTATTTTTTGGCTTAAAATCCTACGACTCATCATCCTTTTCAGAAGGGTTTTGAGGCAGTTGCCATCAATTTTATTGAATTTCCTTTCACATACTCTTTTTGGTATGTCGAAAGGGGGACCATTTGGTTTTATAAGGAACCTTTAAAATGGCCATTGTTCACAAATATCTATTAGATTCATAGTTGCTCAAAGGTTCTAATTTTGCACCATGGAAAACAAATATGAGAGCTATCATTCAAGTTGAATATTTGTGGTATGTAGTGACTGACACTAAAAAACATCCTACACAAGCATGGCCAGATCAAGAGGTATTTGATAAGAAGGATAGAAGGCATCTTATGTTTATTTTGATTGCTACTACATATGAGGTACAACCTCATATTTGTGATGCAAAAACTAGTAAAGAATCTTGGGATGCTTTTATTACCATTTATGAAGGGAATAATCAGTCCATTATTCTTAACTTTCAATATCAACTACATACACTCAGTATAAAATTTGATGAGACAGTTGAACTGTTTCTATGTAGAGAGGTAGAATTGAAACCCAAATTGAACGTTATGGGAGAATTAGTGACAAATACTCTCTTGACTTCCATCATTTTGAGAGCTTTTCCAGAATCCTACAAGGTGTTGATCACATCTCTACAAGTGTTTGGTAGACAATTTAAGTTTTTGGAGTTGGTAAATTTGCTTCAAACTGAGGAGGAAAATAAACTTCAAAGAGATGAAGTGCCAGATAATGCACTTTATTCAAAACAAGGGGAAAATAAGCAAGGTAACTTTCATAAGGGAGGATCTTCATCCAAAGTAAAAGGGAAACAACCTCAATAGAAAGACAAGAAATATTTCAAAATCTGTGATATGGATAACCATGACACCAACAGGTGTTGGTTTAAGAATAAACAACCCAATGACCAAGATCATAAGAAAAAGAGAAAGAGGAAATACAAACCACAGAATAAGAATAAGCAACCCAAGGGACATGTTTCTTATGAGAAATCATACTCAAACTCTGAGAGAGCACACAAGGTGCTCATGACCCACGTATCTTCTCAGCCAAAGGATCTTGTGTGGTATATTGATTATGGTGCCAGCAAACACATGACTAGTGATAGATCGTGGTTTAAGACTTTTGAGGCAAATAAAGGCAAACCAGTGAAAATTTATAATGATAAGACCTATCACATCTAAGGTGAAGGATATGTTTCCATCACTCTTCTATATGAACATTTTTAGTTTGAGAAAGTTCTCTATGTTCCTAGATTGGCAAACAATTTGTTGTCAGTCCCTCAGATCTTGGATAAAAACATGGATGTTATTTTCAGAGTTAAGGATGGCAGGAAGTGATGCTTCATCACCACAAAGTAAACACATGCAATAATAAGTTCATACAAGCATAGCTTTTTTATATTAGATGTCATTTCTATGCCTCATGTTGCCATGGCGACAAACACAAAGGATTCCACTTCTCTTTGGCACAATAGATATGGGCATCTGAGTTCAGGATATCTGCTCGAGTTGAGCAAATATGAGATGGTGAAATGTCTACCCAACCTTTCATCCATATTTCCAGTAGGCTCGGATTGCTTAGCAGGGAAGCAACACTGAGTACCATTTGAGGGGAGCTCTTCATGAGCTAAGAAAACTTTGGAGTTGGTACACACTGATTTTTGTGGTCCTATGCCAAACAGTTATGGTGGCAAGAAGTATTTTTAGTTTTTTTTTTATGATTACTCACGAAAGATATGGATTTTATTTTTATATTTAAAATCAAAGGTATTTGTGTACTTTCAGTAGTTCAAGAAGAGTGTTGAGAAGGAGTCTAGATGTTCCATAAAGATCCTTCGCTCAGATCAAGGGGGGAATATACCTCCAAATATTTTCATCATTTTTGAATTCACATGGGATTAAGATACAACTAAGAATAGCCTATACTCCATAGAAAAATGGATTTGCTGAGAGGAGGAACCGTTCCAACATGGAAATGGTTTACTATATGCTTAAGGGAGCACATCTTGAGTAGCAATATTGGGTAGAAGTAGTAAATACAACAACGTACCTCCTAAATAGAGCACCCATAAAAGCTCTACATGGCATGAATCCACAAGAAGAATGGAGTGGTAGGAAACCCTCCATTTCTCATCTAAATATTTTTGGGTTGAAGGCTTTCATGCATATTACAAAATAGAAGAGAAAGAAGTTAGATGAGAAAACCTTGCAGTGTATTTTCCTTGGTTATGATGAGTATTCAAAGGGATATCAGTTGATCGGTCCTCATACCAAAAAAATACACACCAGTAGAGACGTGGTATTTTATGAAGCTTTCACATCAGATAACACATCTACAATTGTATACCTGTATGAATAGGATCCTAATAAAGAGATTCCACCCCATAGAACAAGGTTCCAAAATGGTATACTAGCACATTGAGAGATTTAAATTTGACTTCACTTCCAGATATAACTCTAGATTCACCTTGCACACGTAGCATGACTCCGTAGATGAGAGCAAAGGCATCAACTTCAAAGGTTGACGAGCTTTACCAATAGTTTGATGAACTATCTATAGATGCAGACGAAGACATAAAAGCATATATGGATGATGAAAGGGTTTATATTTTTGCATTGGATGAGAATGAACTCACAACAGTTCAATATGCCCTTAGTGAGACTCAGTGGAAGGCTGCTACGGATTATGAACATACATCTCTCATGCAAAATCACACATAAAAGCTAGTTGATTTACCTTCAATAAAGAATCCCATTGGCTTCAAATGGGTGTTCAAAGTGAAGTATAAGGCATATGGAACTATTGATAAGCATAAGGTCCGTCTTGTTGCAAAGGGCTATGCTCAAAAAGAAGACATAGATTATGAAGAGACTTTTGCACCCACAACAAGAATGACTACCATTCAAGTACTTTGTGCCATGGCAGCTCAGTTCAGGTTAAAATTACGTCATATGGATGTCAAAAGTGCCTTCTTAAATGGTGACCTATAAGAAGAAGTGTACATGACCCAACCAAAAGGATTTGTGGTTGAAGGGTAAGAATAGAAAGTTTGCAAGTTGGTAAAATACTTGTATAGGTTAAAACAAGATCCATGAGCTTGGTACATCAAAATGGACAATCACCTATTGCAGCATGGATCAAAAGAAGTCCTTCAGATGCTAATCTCTATATCAAGAACAATGGTTCTGACATAGTGATTTTAGTACTCTATGTGGATGATCTGATTATCATTGGCAGTTCAGATAAAATGATAGATACAGTGAAATATGACTTGAAACAATCTTCAGAGATGACATATATAGGACTTCTTTACTATTGTCTTGGTTTAGAAGTGACTCAGAAAAGAATCATATCAGAGTGACACAAAATAATTATGCCAAGACATTGATTAAAAAATATTGCATGACTTATTGTAAGCCAAAAGCAACTCCAATGGAACCAAAGCTTCATTTATCGTGATATGATACTTCTCCACAAGTAGATGGTACTCTCTATCACTAGCTGATTGGGAGTCTCATATATCTGACAAACACCAGGTCAGATCTCAGTTTTTTTGTGGGTTATCTTTCAAGGTTCATGCAGGACCCTAAGGTGAGTCATTGGAAAGCAGCAAAACAGGTTCTTCATTATGTCTGTGGTAGTACTGAATATGGCCTAAAGTACAAGAAGAATGACAATTTCTTCTTACAAGGATACACGGACTCAAACTATACCGAA
This sequence comes from Wollemia nobilis, assembly GCA_028583015.1. NCBI lineage: Eukaryota > Viridiplantae > Streptophyta > Pinopsida > Araucariales > Araucariaceae > Wollemia > Wollemia nobilis. The sequence continues at coordinate 7,737,997 of JAQPPZ010016927.1, forward strand.
TCCATTGATGATCGAAAATCAACTTTTGAATACATTTTTCATTTTAGATTTGGACATGTCTCTTGGCACAGTAAGAAGCAGCATGTGGTTGTTTTATCTTCTATAGAGGTAGAATATCACGCATCACATGGATATGTCTACGAGGTGATATGGCTACATCACATTATTACAAGAACAGGTCTTCCAAAGAATCTTCCACTTCACTTGTTTTACGATAATCAAGGTGTTTTAAAACTTGTCAAGAATCCAGTCTTTCATGAACGTACCAGACACATTGACACTCAATGTTATTTCATTCAAGATGAAGTTCCAAAGCACCACATACAGCTCCAGTACATTCCCACTGATGATTAGGTTGCATATGTTTTCATTAAGGCACTTGCACGTGTCAAATGCTCTTTGTATTTCCCAATAATGTAATAAAGGGGGATGTTAGCATACTATATATTATATATTACATTATGCTCTATTTTCATGAAGCGCTAATCTCCAAATTCAGTTAGGATAGTTGGGTGGTTAATGCAACTATACAAACTACTTTGGGCATTGTATATATTTTTGCCTTTATGAATTCAAAGATAATTTTCATGCTAATTTTGACTTTGACAGACTTCATCAGCTTTCTCATATGGTTCAAGATCTTTAAAAGGTCCAACAAGAAATTAAAAAAAATGCAGTTAACAATGATGAGCAGGTTCATATTTGTATTACTTTTATTTCTTCTTTGAAGACTTCTAAAAATATCATGGAAGACACACCCAAAATTTCTTCATATAACAGGCTCTCCCATAGATGAATGTTGATATCTAGTGTATTGCAACAAGATATAGCTATAGTCTTTTTGTTGCTAAAAGCTTCTATTCTTATGTATATTCAGTTATGGATGCTTTACTCATCCACCTCTTTTTTTTATTTGGTGGATAATGTTAGCACCATAATATTGTAATATTCCGATAAATAAATTAATATAATCTAGCTATTTCTATAGAAAAAAAGTTTTAGATGTAAAGTCAAAATAGAGTTTTAATATACGATCATCCTTAGGACTTTAAAATGAATACTTTTATTTCAATTATTGAAAGTCCTATATATAAAGTTAAAAGAGTAGGTTTTTTCGAGCCCCTCCGTCAGGGTCCCTTTACTTGGAGTAAAAGTTTACCGAGGTGGAGTAGGGATATAATGATAAATTTTCGGATTTGAAACCATGCCCACGAGGATAAATTTATGGAGACGTTGTCGATTTCCATGTAAATATATATATATATATATCTTAAAGTAAAAAATTTATACGAAACTTTACATTTTTTATCAATATTTTTAATGATAAATTCAATTGATTTTTTTAGTATACATGCAATTTTTGTTTTCCTTATATTAAGACCATAAACCTTAAATTTTTAAGTTTTTATTAAGTAAGCCTTTATCATAAAACCACTTAAAAATAAATAAAATGAATATAAAATATTAAAAACTTTTTTTATAATTTTATAATTTTATATATGTATTTTCTATTTTTTTTGAGTGAAAATATGTCTTGCAGTGGTAGTTCTACTGGTTGTAACCTTTGTCCTACCTTTGTCCTAATTTACAAGGATTATGGTTTGACGCCCAAAGAAATTTTTCACTTAAAATGTTATGACATGTTAAATGAGGTTATGCATCTTTTTTGAAGTTTAAGAAGGGATTTTTTTTTGTAACAAAAATTAAAACTTTAAAAGATACAACATCAGGAAAGGCTAATTAAGAGTAGCAAATTTAAATAACATTTGGGATTTTATTCCATTTCATTATGTTTGGGGCATTTGGTTAGCGAGAACTCGAAGGCTTTTTAGAGGGAGGAAAAGATCTATATCCAGTATTTCTCAAACCATTAAAATATCTATTCTAGATAATTTGTCAATTTTAAATTAGAAGGAAAAACTTGAATTTGGCGAGGATGCAAGTATAGTCTTGGAGTGGAATCTTAAACCTTTAAAAAAAATATGTTGTCCAAACAAATTTGAGAGGTCAATTTAGTTGGAATCCTCCCAAAGAGGAAATTGATGAAACTAAATTTTGATGGGGCTTCCAAAGGTAACCCAGGTAAATCTGGTGGAAGAGGAGTTATCAATCAGGAACAACAATGGTGTTATGGTGGGGGTAGTTACTAAATAACTAGGCACTATGACCAACTACCAGGTTGAGGCTAGAGCATCCCTTGTTGGTGTAAAGCTATCCATAGACATAGAAGTGAAGAAGCTATTGGTAGAGGGAGACTCTCTAAATATTATTAATTGCTTAAAATGGAAAGCTAGGATAAGTTGGCAAATGCCAAGTATCATTGAGGAAACAATACAAATTTTAAAAGCTCTAGAGAATTTTGAACTTTCACACACTTATAGATAGGGTAATAGTGTGGCATATTGGTTGGAAAATAGGGGTGTGTGTAGAGAAACAAACCAAATATGGATTCCCCTTGACAATTTTCATTCTAACCTAATTTAGTTGGAGAAAAGGATAAAAATAATTTAAATTATAATTTGCAGTTTACTACAGAGTATCTGTAGCAGATTGTTGCTAAGGCTATTGTTTGAGATTGTTGCTATGATTATTTTCTAAAATTTTTGCTAAGGCTATTTTCAAGACTTTTTCTATGGTTGTTTTCTAGGGCTATTTTCCTTTTTTTTGGGATTGTTGGTAATTATGTGTTTCAAGATTGCTTCTAAGGTTGGTCTTTGGGACTATTTCTATAGCGGTATTTTAGGACTGATAAGATTATCTTCTAGGATTATTGTTAAGGCTATTTTTGAGTCTATTGTTGAGAAAAATTTTGAGTTGTGTAAGAAGTATGATGGTGGCTTACAAGTGGTTTTCTAATATTTGAATAACTTCATTTTGTCTTGTAAAAGGGTATGGGCCCTTTCAAAACCTTGTATTTACCCTAACCAATAAAATAAAATAAAATATATTTAAATAAAAATGTATAATAAATAAAAATATTTAATAGTTTTAAATTTTTATTGCATATGATAACAAAATGTATTTCATGCATGGAAAATAAATTAATCACACCAAATTTTTTATCTTTATGACAAAGTCTAAAGGTATTTGTAGTGAAAATTCACTCTGCTTTGCAAATCCTGCCAAGAAGAGCAACTTTGATTGATAGTCCAAATATCAACTGGTGTTGATTCAAAAAAAGAATGAGATGAAAGGTCCTCAAAGCATTACAACTAGTCAAATAGTTCATGCTATAAAATTGTTAAAGAGACTATCAAGAGAAAATCTTCTTTGAAGGCTATAAGTGGATATGAAGCCCCTTCAGCCACAAAATTACACCGACCATCTGATTCTAAAAATTGATGGCCCACACTAATATCCAACAACCTTTTTTGTGATAACTAAATCAAACTCCACCATTGGTTGGAGTCTAAAATCCATTTCAATGATATCTAAGTGACTCCACTATGGGATGAGGTTTAACCCAAAAAATGTCTATGGATTCATTCTGCCTCCATATGATCGAGCCCATATACCTAATTATATACCACATTTTATTGGGTTCATGATAGTTGTCCACGTGGATGCCATATCCTTGTTGCATTCAATATACATCATTAATAGGAGATTAGGACAAATCCAACCACAAAAGATAAAAAGGAATCATGAAGTGATCATCATGTAGAAACTTTGTAGACCATCCAATCATGGTATTTTTTGACCTGCATGACCACTACTCTAAGTAGCTCTTCAATATTTAGTTGAGGGCATGATAGGTTAAACTCCTTTGCATATGCCTAAGCTGCTAACATGCAATGATCATACAATGTTTACTTCAAGAGGAGCTCAATGGTCAAAGGGTAAGCCAAAGACCCAATGGCTCATGAAAGATCAAAAAGAGATATTAAAGCACTTCAAGTTACAAAGCTTAATAGAATGTTTGATTTTAGATCAATAGTTTATCCAAAGTGGCTTTGATAAAGATGAGCAAAGATAAATCTTTGACTCAATATAAACTATATGATCTTAGATCAATGGCATTTGTAATCTCAAGGAAGTCTCGATGAAGGTCAATGAAGCAAATTTTCACATATTGTTTAATGATAAGATCAACAGTTCATGTTATTTTAAAATTACTCTGATGGAGAATGGGGAGGAAATGTTTTGTAGATTGTTTGAATCAAGATCAATGACCCATGCTATTTTAAGATGACTCTGAGGTAGATTGGCACAAAAACAATCACAAACTATTCAATGATGAGATCGATGACCCATGTTGTTTTAAGGTAAGTCTAAAGGAAATTAATAATGTAAAACTCCATAGACCTTTCAATCCCAGATAAATGGTCCATGTTGCTTCTAAAATATATTGATGAAGTTATAAAAGGAAAACCTTATCATTAGCCAAAAAGAGACATATGGTTGACGTGTTGGTTCTTCATAGAAGAAATTAGTAGTTATCCAATCATCAAAGAAAATATTCAACAAAGATCAGTTGTTGATCCTAGGCATGAAATAGATCCAATGACCTGTAAATATTTAGAGAAATGATCATGATACCGAGACCAAGGAAGTTTTGCAAGCTATCTAAACCATTTAATTCTATCATCAGATGGCTCGTGATGTCTCAAAAATCTCCAACTTAAGGAAAACATGGTCAAGGAAGAAGTCTACAAATTCAAAGGTGATCTACTACTCATCCAATCAAGGGGAGGAGGTATGTCCCAACCAGTCTCTAAGTAAATAGCTAGCAATTGATAATTGAGTTTCACCACTAACCATTACAAGCAAGAAGCCTATGAAGACTTTCTTAGAGAATGCCTATATGCAACAATTTGGTCTAGCCATAAAGACAACAAACACAAAGGAGTATTGAGCTCACCTACTTGGACCACCTAAGCACACCAATCCATGAAAGCAACTAGCATATTAAAGATAGTGGTAGTGGAAACTAAAATAGGAACAACCTTGATCTTGGAGCATTGATTACATTGAACTTGTATGCTTAATCTTGAAAGATACCTAAGAAATATAGTTAATAGTGGTGGTGGTAGCTACACATCTAGAGGCCCAAAACCCTTCAACATTACTGTTCTAGATCCAAAAACCTTGAGTTTGAAACAAGTTGAATGCGGGTATGGCCCGACATGCAATGAAGAAGGCATTTTGAATCTCTTGCATAATTTTAAAGGGAAAACACTTCGTCCAATTTATCTATAAATAATAATGTATTCTACATTGGAAGTGGTCTACTTGTGTCTAATACCTAGCCTTGCATTTATTTCCTTTCCTTTTCTTTTGTATATCAGTCTAGACTTGAGCCTTGAGTCATTTTGTTTTCAATATCGAGCCTCTTTTGTACTGGCATACATGTATGACATATTGTGATACATAAAAGAAGTTTTGACTAGTTTTTATCTGCACTATTTTCTGTGTATAAATTTGTGTGAATGATATGTTGTATTATAAACATGTTCAATTTCTAGTTGTTAGCAAATGATGCATGTGTTTATTCATCCCACAAGCATACAAAAGAATCTCTTGATCTTGGCACATTGCCTCCATTAGCTTAAAACTTTAGTTTTATGTTATCTCTCTTACCTTTTCCTTTGAATAATGCAAGTAACTTAGGTAGGTGAACGTTGAATAACACATCTTATAAGGAGTTGGCTTTGTAAAATATCCAAGAGGTTGTCCTTTGAATCACATCCTATGGTCTTTGAACTTTTGGTTTTGTCGCTCTATGTGAGGCACAAGAGTCAGGTGCATCCAACCATTGCAACAGATGACCACAATATTTTGAGACGACAATGGTATCAAAATAAAAGTATTTTTGCAACAAACAATTAGAGTGAAGTCAAAGAGTTCCCATTGACATGGGTAAATGTCATCATGAAAGCAATTATAAAATATGACAAATTTTGTGTAAGCAATATCTATCTGCTTAAAGGAATCAAATATTTTATCAAATTTAGTAACATATTTCAACCATGTCTTTGTCCATTTTAACTTTTTACCAAACATTGTAGGGCATTCAATTAATTTTTTTTTTTCAAATCTTTCTCGCTTGTCTACAAGACCTAAACAAATACTTAATTATTTAAGGCTTACCAAAGATGACACAATATTTGAGGAGATATCAAACTTAATTGACATGACCTTAGAAATAAATTTTAAGTGCATGATTCTCAGGCTAAATATTTGTTAGATATAGGCATGCCAAAATTCTAGATTTGACTACCAATGGCTCACCAAGAACCTTAAGAGAATCTCACATTTCACTTATCATTCAATCTCATGACAACAAAAATGGGTGGAATCTAATACCTATACAAGGTTTTTCCATAGATTCACTAATCCTTTTACCATTAAGTCGTATATAGTCCTTAAGTCTATCACAAACTATTGTAGTTGAAGATTTAATCTACAACTCTTCACTAATCAATCTTTAAATAACAATAATCACATTTATAAATTAATTGATAAGTCAAATTATCACTTAAAAGTTTGACAAAACCTCCATCTATGTTTACCTATATTTCATAAGTCTATACATTATTTAATCCCTTTTAAAAAGTTATTTAACAAGATTTTGTTATTTTTTTTAACTAAATAATAGCCTTTATCAAATAGAAGAGCCATCCCAAGATAAACTAATCTAGACTCTCAGGCCTTACTCAAATAAGGAGCGACAGACTAGGAAAAATTAAACATTTAAAACTTTGTCCAAAAAATTCAACAACATGCCACTTTCACCCATTTGAAAAATGTTTTAAGAATTAAAATGGGCCTTAATACGAGGAGCTTTACTTGAATGTGAAACTATCTAAAGCTTAAATAAGCTAGAACCTTTTTATTTTTATACCTTATAAAAGATGCAATTATTAAACGAACCTAAAGGACCTTAATTGACTATTACACCTCCCTCTGCGGATCCGACGGTCAAGATGCTCCGGCGCGGTTCCCGGCGCCGTCTTATATAATTAAGAAGACCTCTCTTAAGCCAAAGGAATATTCATGTCGGGGAAGAAAATCTCTCAGCACGTGAATTATGCCATTTTTAATCAAACTTTTAAATTTAGAAGGGAATTTAGCGGCAGTTTGCATGTGTTGGCTGGGGATTTCACGTGGCCACAAATCTAAGCTAAACTTGGCGGAGGACCTGGTGACGTAGTGACCTAAGCATTTTTTAAAGAAATATATATTACTTTCTATTGCTCATATCAAAATATACAATGATACTTGCACTCGAATTAGATAACAATGGACTATTATCCACTAATTAAAAATAATAACAATAGTTAAATGGAGGGTTTAAGAACCTATAGCTAAGCACAACACAATACATATATTGACAAAACTAATAAAAAAATAACAAACAAAACTAATAAAAAAATAACAAACTAATGTCAATTGATACATAGAGTGTTTGATAGAACAATATTTCCAATTGGTTTACTAATTGGCTGCTATCTGTAGATAATATGAAGATCCTTAAAACTAAAGTTGTTTTGCGATTTATTGTATTTAAGTCGAATTTGATATCAGCTATAAATGTTGATAGTTGTGCCACTTTATTGCAAGTTTTAAAGTGGTTACACTTTTCATGATGAAACTAATAATGTTAATCTCGTCATTAATAACTACTTGTTGGGGATTTTTTTTTGGAGTGAACAAGTCTGTGAACTAGATTGAAGCAAGTGGCGGCGATGGATTTTCAAACGCAAGCGATGGATTTTTTGGAGCAAGTGGCGGCGATGGATTTTCAAAAGTAAGCGATGGATTTTCAAAAGCAAGTGACGACGATAAATTTTCTGGAGCAAGCAATTTTTGAAGTAGATAACGAATTTTGTGGAGCCAGCAACAATTTTTTTTGGAGGAAGCAGTGACAACGAACTTTCTAGAGCAAGCAAATTTATGAAGTAAGCGACAAAATTTTTGGAGCAAGCAACATATTTTTTAGAGCAAGTGACGAAGATCAAACCCTACTGTGAAAAATGGAGAAGAAAACATAGCAATTCTTTGAAGGAGGTGGTGGATTTCAAACCGTAGTACATATCTTGACAATTATTTTTCTCTACTATTTACTTTTCTAGATAAAAGTAAAAGTTGTTTTTGGAGTTGTGTCTAGTTTTTTTTCAAATACAAAGGTTTGGGTAGCCATAAAAGAAAAAAAAAATCAATTTGGAAAAACTTCACAGTACTTATCGTTTAGGTAGGCGATAGTCTGTGCAAGTTAGGACTTAGTGGAAATACAAATGGAGAACAACAGTGGGATTTTATAGGCCTTAAAGCACAACCTAGGGCTTGCTCGTGAATGGACAATAGAAGAACAATTTGTACTAGAAGAGGGTCTTCAATAGTTTGAAGGAGAAACCAATATTTTTAAATATCTTAAAACCGTTGTACTTTTGCTGAAAACAATAGTACATGATGTTGCACTAAGGTGCAGATGGATGTGAGAGGTGTCTAAGATCTCAACTTCAACAATGAAGGGGTCAAAGGGATACACAAAGGAGAAGGAGAAAGATGGGTCACTACTACAACTACCATTGCAACTATCAAATCCTTCACACAACCCTGCGTTCCAGGCTGTATCACTAACAAGATGTAAAAATCAATAGAGGGTTTGAAGGAGGTATTTGTAGGGGGTTTGCTAGCGAGTGCAGTGCAAAATAGAGCAATGGTTGAGGAGGAAAAATATGAGAATAATAGACTAGGGCTATTGTCACTAAGTATGGAGTATTCATCTCACGACATATATCTTAACCCTAAGGTTATAAAGACATGGGCTAAGACGATAGAACTTTAGAGTTTTTTTTTCTAACAAGACTACCACCATGGTGAGTGAAGTAGAGGGTGATAAAGACAATGGGACATACTCTGTTGAGGCTAGTTTTTCTAATGCAAACATTAATGGAGAGTTCCTCAACCTTGAGGCTATAAGGATAATGTAGGATTTTGAAAAGGAAGAACGATTAAGGGGTTTCTAGAACAAGGTCATGAAGAAGAAGTAGTAGTGGACAATTCAACGGATCCTTATGAGAAGGTCTCATCTTTGATAATGGAAGAAATTTTGAAAGAAGTCTCCTTAAGAAGAGTTCAAGAATGGGCCTAAGCTAGTGATGATTTTACAAAAAGATACATAACTCTTGGAAAAGAGTGATCCTTGGGATATGTCCTCTTTAGAGCAAGTTCAAAATAGGCCACAACTCTCTGTTCAGGGCTACAAGGGTAAACATAAGAATTTGAAAGAAGGAAAACCAAAGAAGAATCCCTTGGAACCATGTAAAAAGACAACCAAGCGCGTGTGAAAGAAAAGGAATAGATCAAAATCAGTCCTAGGAGAAGATGTGAAAATGGAGGAAGTCATTGAACTCTCAGAGAAAACACTTATTGGAAGGGTCTATGGGTGTACAATTTTTGAAAAAACGTTGGCAAACTAGATGGCCATGGAATGGATGGAAGTTCTAGGGTATATGTAGTTTTTTACTTCTAGTAAGAGGGTGGTTGTCATTTCAGATCAAGACTAAGGAAGATATGGCAACGATTATGTCAGAGAAATGGTTTTGGGGGTCAACGTTGTTAATTCTCAAATTGTGGGACCATTGTTTTGATGCTAGGACCACTCGAATACCTTATCTCCCTATATGGGTAAATTTACCAAGGTTGTCATTAGAATTTTGGTCCATAGATATTTTCCAAGCCAGAGGCAACTGCATTGGTCCTTTCTTAGAGGTGGATGAGAGTTATCAATCCTCATCCATGAGGACGGTGGCCAAGATTCTTGTTGATGTGGACTAGAGAGATCGATTGGTGGGAGAAGTTATATTAAATTATAACAAAGGGACGCATGTACAAATCCTAGACTATATCGGTGTGCCTTTTAGGTGTGTATGTTGTCATAATTATGGGCATGTTGTAAGGGACTATTCTCTTAATTTTTAAGGAAGGTTTGGTGTTGTAAGGAAGACAAAGGGATCTTTAAGGGTGAGAATGAGATACAACTTTTCCTTCAGGAACATAACTTAAAATATGATTATATTATTGAATTAATGCATAAGGAACACAAGCTAGAGAAATCAGAGAAAAAACAAAAAATGCAAAAAATGTGGAGATAAAATTTTTTGTGCCAGATCAAGTGATGGATTCAAAATCATCTCATATTAAAGTAAGGCTAGGATTCTCAGAGCAAAAGTTTGATGTCATGCTCTTGGACCCATAAATAAGCTTTCAAAGTAAATCTATTGCCAAATTTCATTTCTCATATGGGATTATAGGTGATTAGTTTTTGAGTCACTCAACTAACCAATGGCCATATTTATCAGTCTTTAAAGCAAAGACTCCACTAGAAGAATGTAAGGTTGAATTTGAGGGGCAAGGAAGACCCTCGAATTCCCCTTCCTTGAAGGAAGTAGATCCTTACCTTGGTTTAAACATTGGTAAGTTTTTTAGTAACGCTTCTAATGTGGAATCACATCGAACTGCGTTCGTATTATTTAAGAGTGTTTAAATAATATAAAATACATAACAATAATGCTAATTTGAGCTAACAAATTAGCTAACAAACTAACAATAATCCAATGTGAGCTTAACAAGAAGTCTCACGTGAATAATATATCCTCATCAGCTTCATAAGGAAATAAATTTGAAATTGCTTCCCCAATTCATTTTTCCTATGGTCAAGAAGGTTCTATGTCCCCCAAAACCCATAGGTATCCCCTACAATCCCTAAAAAGTGGAATAGGACTAAGGAAAGAAGGATTTGGGGGAGGCCCCAGTAAAGATGTGGGGGATAGAAGTCTTACTCGTTAGAGGGATAATATATTTTTTACACCATTGGCTAAGAATAAAAGCCTTTGTGAATTTCAAAAAGGCAAGCAACCATCCTTAAAGGGGATCCTTAGAGTAGGGATGATCCTGGACACAATTAATCAATGAAATTACTTTCCTTTAATATTCAAGGGATGGGTAGCTTTGCAAAAAAAGCTACTATATGTAGGTTGGTAGAAATTCATAATCTAGAGATTTTGCTAATTCAAGAGACAAAAGGGTTAGCTATGAAAGTGATGGAAGATATCAGTAAATTGCTTAAAGGATGGTATTTTTTGGCCCTTGATGTTGTAGGATCCTCAAGAGGAGTGGCCATAGGGTGGAAGGCAAATCAGTTTAGGCTAGCAAAATTTGCACTGCTTGAATCAGGAGTAGGAACTAAATTCTTTTTATTGGAGCTCGAGGAAATCGTGATAATGGTGAAAATTTATGACCCCTATAAAGATAGGATGTAGTATTGGGGTAAGCTTATGGATCAAAATATTTTAGAAGCTAATAATTTAATTTTAGGAGTTGATTTAAATTAAACTCTCTCGAGGAGTGAATTGTGGGGTTTTGCTACTAAAATGGATCCATTGGCTAATTAATTCATCCAAAAATTTTAAATTCAAGGGGTTGGTAGACCTAGTATCTATAAAATCTATCCCAACTTGGAGAAACATGAGGACATGAGTTGATAGAATTGTTAAGAGACTGGACAAATTCTTCGTAGTAGAGAGTTTGGTAAATGACAAAAACATATTGAAGTTGGAGGAGATGCTGATAACTCCCCTATCATGCTTCTTATAACACAAGAGGAGAAAAAACACATTATCCCTTTAAATGTAATTTGGAGTGGCTAAAAGAGGATAACTTTGTAACTCTAGTCAAATAATAATGGGTGAAGTTTGATCCTAGTCTGTGATAATATGCTAATATACAATTTGTAACAAATCTAAAAAGGGTTAAGGTAGTAGTGGTTCAGTGGGTCCATAAAAAAATTGATAGATGAGCAAAAACTGAGGGAGATTGAGGAGGAGCTTGTAGTGTTTCTAGCAGATGACTTTGAAAAATAAATGGATGAGGAAATAAACCTTAAGTATAAAAGTTTGGAACAAGAGAAGAGAAGATTATTGGAAAATATAGAAGCATGATGGAGACTTAAAAGTAGAGCACTATGGATCACAAGTGGGGATGAGAACATTAAAAAAATTCATAGCATTGCAAATCATAGAAAACAACAAAATACAATTTGGGAGCTATAGAGACAGCATGAAAATAAAGTATGCTCCTTTAAAGGAATAAGAGACATGGGTGTAAGGCATTTTGGTCAACTATACAAGGATCCTAGTCAAGTTAATATAGCTGAAATAATTAATATAATTCTCTCTTTATCAAATTTATAGATAAGAAAGCTAATGGTGATTTTATTAAGGAAGTCTCAAAGGAGGACCTCAAAATTGTTTTAACCTCCTTCCAGAAAGATAAGAGTCCAAGACTTGACAGGTGAACTATAGAATTCTTTCTCGAGCTCTATGGCCTTTTGGAGTCTAACCTACTCAAGGTTGTGCAAGAGTCTAGGCTAAAAGGAAGGATAAATGCAGTCTTCAACTCTACCTTCATTGCTCTTATTCCAAAAAAGGACAATCCTTCTTCCTTTAATGATTTTAGGCTCATTTATTTGTGTAACTATGTGTATAAAATCATAGCAAAAATAATTGCATCAAGAATTAAAAGGTTCTTTTTGCTTCTATATCTATTGAGCAATTCAATTTCCTACATGGTAGACAAATTCATGAAGCAATTGGTGTTGCTCAGGAAAGTCTTCATTCAATAAAATCAAAGAAATTACCAACAATGGTGATGAATTCAGATCTCTCCAAGGCTTTTGACAGAGTAAATTGGCTATATTTAATAATGATACTTTACTTATATTGGGTTCTATGTGCAGATGGTTAACTGGATTATGGGATGTCTTTGTTTTGTTTCTTTTGCAATTTTGATTAATGGGCCAACCTCTCAGTTCTTAAAAGCTTCTCAGGGGATTAGACAAGGTTGTCCCTTGTCACCACTATTATTTCTTTTGGTAGCCAAGTGATTAAGTATGTGTATTATAGAAACCAATAAGGAAGGAGCAGTAAAGGAAATTAGAATAGGTAGAACAATGGAAGTCACCCATCTAATTTTTGTAGATGATGTTATCCTTTTCATAGATGGAACAATAAGAGTTGTAGAGAAGTTAAAATAATCTTTACATCTTTTTTGTTTGGCAATAGGTATATATTAATACACATAATTCAAGCATATCTTTTAACTGTGTGGATTAGAATCAAACCATAATAATAGGTCAAATTTTCCCCTTTAACAGATTTGATCTTCAAGAGGGGTTTAAATATATAGGGTTCTTTTTAAAATCCAATGACTACACTAAACAAGACTGTAATTGGTTGATAAAGAAGGTGGAAGGAAGAATTAATATATGGTGCAAAAAATGGATCTCTTTGTGGGAGATTGAATTTGGTCAAGTCTATGTTGGAGGTAATACCCGTATATTGACAATCTTTGGCTTATATACCAAAGGGATTTTTGGAAAAAAATAGATAATTAAGCTGTAGGTTATTATGGACAAAGAAAAGAGAAAGGGAAGGTATTCCCTTGGTTAAATGACAATCCTTAGCCAAGCCCAAGGAAAATGGAGGATGAGGACTTAAGAATATCTTTTTATTAAGGATCTAGAAACAAAGTATTTTGGAAGATAATATTAAAGGAAGGCTTATGGAATAATATCCTACATAAACAGTATTTAGAGCCACTCAAAATTGAGGAGTGGATAAGGGGTCCAATGAAGCAAACCCATAATGTTCCAATCTGTCGAAAGGTAACGATTCAGGCCTTTTATATTGTAGGTGATTAGCTTACCTAAGAAATAGGGGATGGTCCAAGGATAAGACTAGGATTAGACCCTTGGATTGGTTGTGGTGATATGCATAAACTTCCAATTAATGTAATTCAAACCCTAAGAGCTTAAGGGATTGGAAATCTTTCCCAAGCAGTTGATCCAAAATCTTCTACAAATTGGAGTCAAGGATGGAAGGAAGTAACAATGTTAGGGTTTCAGGCTAAGAGGCACACAAGTGGGATGAATATGTGGGAAGACTTAAAGCTGGACATATAAAGTTGCAAGATAAAATTGATTAATTGGTTTGGACAAAGAATAGAACAATGGGGAGTACACTCCAAATTTGGGGTATAAGACTATTAGAAGATAGCAATGACAATCTAGCATGGTGGTGGAAGACACTCTAGAAGCAAAAAGCCCCATTGAAGACAAGATTGTTCTTATGGATTGTCATGAAAAATAAGGTTCTAACATGGGAGGTATAACAAAAGAAAAATTAGAATGGTCTAGGAAAGTGTTATTTATGTAAGTCAAACATTGAAACAATTGATCATTTACTAGTTGTTTCCTCCTTTACTAGACAAGTTTGGAGTGAGGTTATAACATAGGTAAAGCTTCCTATTAGATGGCAAGAAGATTCCTTAGGAGAGTGCTTAAAATATTGGTTTGAAAATAGATCTTACAAAGTTTTTATAGCTCTCCCATTGTTTGTGTCTTGGAGAGTATGGTTATCTAATAATGAAATAATTTTTCAGGATCAGGAGAAGCCTACTTGGTAGGTCTCCTCCTGTAGACACCAAAATAGCACCAATCTGATTATGTAACTACAAGCACTAACCGAATTGGCATACATACCCCCTAGGGTAGCCTGTAGAGGTTAAACAGTGGTCCTAGCCACTCCCAAATCAGTTTTGGAAGGTCAGAGGTCAGTTTTGCACCTTTTAAGAACTTTGCTCCCTATTCTTCCCACATCGAGATGATTAGAATCCTATTCATCCCACCCCGGGATGATTAGTAGCAATCATTCCAGGGTGGGACGATTAGCAGGTTTGACTCGAAAAAAGTCAAACCTTGACAAATGGTAGCCCAAATCTACCACCTAACTCTGCATTCAAGGCATGGGATTGTGAGGGAAGGTTTCAAATCAGAGAGGCTTCAATCAAGCCTCGCCTCGATCATGGAGGCCTCAATCAAGGAGGCCCTAATCAGGGAGGAATCTTCTCTCCTCAAAAAAGGTATAATGAGCCAAGTGGCACCCTCGCATGCACATTCAAAGGAGACCCTTAGGTCTATAAAAATGTGAGCCTCCTCACCCTAAGGAAAGAACAGATCTGGAGCATTTGGAGCAATGAAGTGCTGCCAAACTATACCCCCACTCCTCTTTGTGCTTCCTAAATCCCTAATCTATCTCTTCTGGAAGAGAGGTTATCGGGTGAAAACTAGGAACACAATACAGATCCAAAGACCCAAGAAATCGACCACAATCCCACCCCAAACTCATCGACACAACCCCCTAGGAAGTTTTGGACCCATCCCACTTGGATTGGTGTCAAAACTAGGCCCTAAACGGTGGGCGTACCACCCCCGAGCGCCGCCCAAACTGTTGCAGTCCTAATCACCCCACCCTGGAGCGATTAGAAATCTATGCATGGTTTTGTTACTATTTTTTTTGCATTCTTTTATATCTAATGTACTTATGCTATTGCCCAAATTTCATTGCT
Organism: Wollemia nobilis; assembly: GCA_028583015.1. Classification (NCBI taxonomy): domain Eukaryota; kingdom Viridiplantae; phylum Streptophyta; class Pinopsida; order Araucariales; family Araucariaceae; genus Wollemia; species Wollemia nobilis. The sequence continues at coordinate 7,753,408 of JAQPPZ010016927.1, forward strand.
TTCTGACATTATTTGACCTAGTTTCTGTCATTTTATGCGTCTACTAACCTACAAGGATTGCCTTTCGATACAAGATAACCTAGGCAGAATCTGCCAAATCTGACCTTCTGGGTCATCTCAAAATATTTTTTTTAGTCTAACCACAAGTTTGCAGGAGTTTTGGAGGCCTCTGGGCAGAACATTTGCAAGGTCACTTTTTATAGGTTTTGCGACAATCCCCAACGTCCCACCCCAGAGTGATTAGAAATATGTGCATGATTTCATTACTGTTACTTTTGTAATATGTCCTAGATGATATCCTAATGCCTATGTTAAATTTTGAACTCATTCTGACATGATTTTATTATTATTTTATGTATTAACTAGCTCACAGGGCGCCCCTGTCACATACATGAGAATTTGGGTAGGATATGCAAATTATGAGCATCTGGGTAGTCTTATAATTACATATAATGACTAACCTATGAGTTTCAGGTTATTTGGATAAGCATATGCATGACATTGGAGTGCTCACTTTGGAGAGGCCCCCGACGGTCAAACGAGCATAACGGGGCCGTCCGATGCTGCTTCGATGCAAAATTAGGTGATACCATTTCTAGACATTTTCATTTACATTTACATATCATTCTATAATCTACTTATCAATCTTATCACTGATATCTTCTAAGCGCCCGCTGGAGGCCTTGGGGATTGCATGTTTTTCTAGATACGCATATGCTATTAAGGATTTTTTGTCTTTCTATGCATAGGATCTCACTGCAAAGAATACTAGAGAGGCATAAAGGAATGAAGAACACATAGACACAAGCAACGACAACTTCTAGCCCGCCCACTTTGAGTGTGGGCACGTGGAAGACGCTGGAAGCATATCGTCCGATCTTGGAAGCGCAGCTTCTTTTGGGTATCCATTAATGTAACAAATTGTATCAAATGTTCTGAGCCCTAGAGGGGGGATGTATTGTAATCATATTAAAAGCAATATCAATAAAGGAGGCCCCGCTTTGTTTTCTCACATCTCGTTTCTGCGTCATTTCCTTCATGCATTGCTCATCCATTCGTAGGACTTAGAATTTATATCTATTTTTGCTTGCATCATATTGGTACACCATTTTTATGCTGCTTTCACCTCCCAAATCATTAGAAGTTTCAATAATTGTAAGGTTTCAACAACAACAAAGGTAAACAAACAAATCATCCCTCCAAAGATTGATAAATTAGGGGCTTGGGATTTTTTTGATGGGCTAACAGGAGGTCCCTGGAGTTTGTCGAACTATATTTCTAACTCTCATTATTTTAAATTCAAGGTTGGGTTGGGAGAAGGTTCTTATAATTATGTTGAAATTATGATCCTCAAATTGTTGGTTCAGTTGGCAGAATCAAAAGGAATACAAAAAAATCAAATTTACGAAGAGTCACAGGTGGTAATAAATTGGATGCTTGATGTTTTTAGAATGGAAAACATGATTCTACAACCCATAGTCTCTCAAATAAAAGAAGTTGTATATTAAAGTGAAGCTTTTACTTTTTGGTATATTTATAGAGAACTGAATAGAAAAGCAGATGAAGTCTCAAAGGAGGCACTTTGGATTGATCCAGGTACATGCTTAGTGCAAGAATTCAATGAAGGTAATGCACTGCAGCTAGTACAAATCTCTATCTAGGGGGATTAATACACTCTAGTTAAATAAAGCACAGATGAAACAACTTTTTCAAAAAACTCAAAAGTAAGTGATTTAAAGAATATTGTTTGATAATCTAGGAAGATGTCTAAGGATAGAACTTAGCATGATAGATATAGCTAGTTATGATGTATAAACAACCTAAATTTTAGATCACTATTGAAATTTTAAAGAAATGTGAAAAAAGGCATATGAAGAATGTAATTTCATATTTAATTAATATAAAATTACCACTTATTTCGAGGGAAAAAGTTAATTTTTTTCACTATCCTTTCTGATATTGTTCAAATAATAGATATAAGAGTCATATTAAATTACATTGGTGTCATTTAGTTTGTAATAGTTGTATGCATCACTTTAAACATACATTTAAACATATGTCACAAACTACTTTATATACTTAAAAATACATGGAATATCTTTGAGTTCATAAATTCAACAATCAACTTTTAATACACATAAGCAAGGTTATAAGTTCAATTAATTTTAACATGTAATAAACATGGGAATTGGGAATTTTACATGTAATTATTGAATGAGTATTAGATCAAATGCCATTATGTGTTTTGGGCATTTCTTAGTTTTAAAGTAAACTTACAATAAAATTTGAAAGTCTCTTACCCTTTATTTCCGATGGATAAATAGGATTTGACCTAATGATTTGAATGTAAAGATAAAATTTTAAAGATTAAAAGTAAAGTGTGATTAAAAATGAACATCCAAGAATGGTCAACTTTCTAATCTTTTATTTTAAATGATAATTGAGAATTTTGCCCATCGTGATCCCATGTTTCCAAACATTAAAAAAAAAAAAGCAAAAACAAAAATATTGTCTCAAAGAGACACCCTAGTGGTGTGTTGTTGAATTGTTATCCAAGCTACCAAGTTCAAATCATAGGACGAAGACCCACGATGTGTCCTGGGAAGTGTAGCCTCAGTTATTCATTGAACTATTATCCAGGTTACCCAAGTTCAAATCATGGGAAGGGAGGCCCCCTATTGTGCTTTTCGGGAGTGTGACCCCCACTTGTTGTACTTCACCTTAGAAGAAAATAAAACAAAAACATTACCTATTAAAAAGTAATATCTAATATGTGCCACAGGGGACAATGCGATAGTCCGGGCTTTGGTTCCTTTTTTGAAAGGTCTAAGGTTCAAACTACGGCGTAGGTGAGTGTGTGAGGGAGTGGGTGTGTGGTATTTATGTGTTAAATTACCTATTGATAATTGGGAGGATATTGCTCGGTCTGGGCTTTGGTTCTTTTTCGAAAGGTCTAAGGTTAAAACTACGACGTAGGTGAGTGTGTGAGGGAGTGGGTGTGTGGTAGTTGTGTGTTAAATTACTTATTGATAATTTGGGAGGAGATTGCTCAACCTTGTGCGTTGGTCATAGAGGTTTCTCATACTAACCAAATCCTATATATATTATTAAAATAAATTTAATAAATAATTATAATAAAATTTATAATATGCAAATGTTATGGTCCATTGATACCAGTAGAGTGATATAAACAAATATTTATTTATTTATATCTATATTTGTATGGCATAAATATAACAAACAATTATTAGTCTCCTGATATTATTTTCTAGGCATAGCTACCATAAGACCTTTATATTTAAGTGTTAATTATTAATTATAAATTTAATCATAGAAAATATAATGAATTTCTTAAATTATAATTGTATCTAAAACTCATTAAATACAATTGATATTATAGCATGAAGAAAATCATAACTTCATGTCCAACATCTTAACTATGGTAGTGAACAACTTTATTTTTACCTCTCATGAACCATAGTTTTCAAGATGATTATTAAAAATTCTTAGTTTTTACTGGTTGAATCAAACATCATTTATTTATTTTTGGTGAATTAAGTAGACTTGATAGTCTCATGCTTCACATGGACTAATAATAAGGTAAGATTATGGTGGTATTTTACTATTAAATATCAACTTGTATTTTTTATTGTTGAATGTCAAAAAAGTCTAACTTCTAATGTGTCACACAATTTTAGTCAATAGAATTATAAGGATAATTGCACCTCATGCAGCCTTCATACTTAGGCTAGCTCTCCATTATTCTTATTAATCTAATCTAATATGATCTATGTACAAGCAAGGAAATGCAAGAGACCACATGCATAAAAGTAAATACAAAGATGGTAGAATGTGAGAGATTTAAGTACATAAATAAAATATGGTCATAGACATAATAAGGAGAGTGTGTAAACAATCAACACAAATAAGTCAAATAAATATGTATTCATGCATATATGAAATCAAAATAATAGCAAGAAGAGACTAGCAATCGAAAGGGAAGTACCACAATCATTATACATTCCACAATCTAAAAGAACAGTGCAACAATTTAAAAATAAAATGTCATGCAAATCTTTCTATTATTCCAAAATTTTGAATACAATGTGGAGTCTATAGACTATAGCTCTCAAGGGCCAAAATATGTTTACAATGAAGCATATGACTCCTATTTATAGGAATTATTCATCTATGAGTTACTTGGGTAACAAATTTCTATTTCTAGTAAATCTACTAATTTAGGGGTATCTTTAGAAAAATGATGCGTCATTAAATATTATATGCCTCTAATTTCATCGCTAAACTACTTAAAACCCTTCTATATAGCCTTTAGTGCCACAAAAGGACAAAAATATTGCTTTCCATTTTGTTTCCTTGATATCCATCATCCTTGTCTTTCTTGTCCTTGTGATAAGTGATTCACTCCTTTAACAACTAGTAATTTATTCGTGGATGATTGAATCTCATCCTAAGAGTAGATCACATATTTTAGTGTCACATTACATATTAAAAGTTTTGGAGACCTTGATTGCTCAATTTCTTATTTCCACAGGTCTCCTAAGCATCTATAATCCCAAGGTAGTAATTGGGCTACTATATTTCTAGTGACTTCTTTGGATGCCATGCTCAACTGACAAGTGATCCTAGTTATTGCCTCTATATATGTGCTAAAAACTACAAATTTTTTTGATCTCCTTGGTCATCAGGTAGAATGTTAAGCCAAACCTACCATATGTTAGCTCCTAACAACTCCAAATATGTAAGCATTTAAACTTCCTCTAATATCTTTGTAATAAATATTTGAAAGCCCCTTTTATTGCTCTGTCAATCCCTTTAACTTTTTAATTAGTGACTTAAAATTGTCTATTTGGTCCAAAGAGGTGTTAGCTTCAACTTTGGTCTTTTCCTCCTCATATATAGTGTACAATTTGTCCTAATTGAGGAGTCTCTTTTTTTCATCAAAAACTCTGATAGGCCAACATTTATCAAATATTAGATCTCATTGATCATCTACATAATTAGAGTTTCCTAAATATTTGAAAGCCCCTTTTGTTGCTCTGTCAATCCCTTTAACTTTTTAATTAGTGACTTAAAATTGTCTATTTGGTCCAAAGAGGTGTTAGCTTCAACTTTGGTCTTTTCCTCCTCATATATAGTGTACAATTTGTCCTAATTGAGGAGTCTCTTTTTTTCATCAAAAACTCTGATAGGCCAACATTTATCAAATATTAGATCTCATTGATCATCTACATAATTAGAGTTTCCAAGGTAGCAAATGTATCCTTACATAATTACAACAATCACTAGCTATTAGGAATCACATTTAGTTGCTTGACCACCTTCTTGTTGGTCATTCCAAGTTGTTATGCCTATGTTTATGTCGTAGGGGTAAATTGTTTGATCACCTCTTTGTATCTATACTTAACAACCAACTCATCATGTGCTTGCTAAATAGTCTTGGTGGTTTGGTCTAAGGTGACTTATACTCTAGCAATAGAAGTAAATTAGCCCTTTGCATTTAACTCTTGAGTTTTGATTTCATCCCATATGGACTTATCTTGTTTTATGTTCAAGGTATGCCTTTCCCTTTCTTTAGTACTTCATTTACCCTTCTAAGTTAGGAAATTTCTTAGTCTTTATCTTGGGATGTAGCTTACATTTGTTTTATTTTCAACAATAAGTTTATCCTCTTCTACTCAAGCTACTAGCCAAGGTTATTATTCCCTTGTGCAAGCTACATTGAGAAGTCCTCCAACTATTGCCTTTACTTCTTATTTTTATTGAGTTTACTTTGAAACTTCTCAACTTGTTTATGCATTTGTTCTCTCTTGGTTGCATCCTTTCTTAGGGCCTATAATTCTTGTTGGATTTGTTGCTTTTCATTCATCACTTAAGTCACTATTTGAACTATGTTTTATACCTACTTCTTATTCATTTCATTTTTTATCACCAAATATGGATATCTCATAACTTCCTAACTTGCAACAAGCCTGCCAATTGTAACATCTGGTATGGATTAGTTTGCATTAGGTATAGAGACATTATGGTGATAAGTTTAGCCAAGGATATGAAGGGCTTCGTGGGGTCTTTCCTTAGGCCTTCTATATTTTTTATATTCTTTCACCCTTTGTTAATTGTGATCATAGGACCATTTGTGCCTTATGAGTTTGCTTTTTTATTGAGGAGCTCATTTTTTATCATCCTTATCTTATCCTTCATCAAATTGATTTATTCTTCTATGTCTACTTCTATTTTATCAATAATTTGCTAGAAAAATGCTTAGCTAGGTCTTGAAGGTTTGTTGTTACTAGGTGGTGTGGATAAACTCAATAAAAAACACATATGATAGTGATGTAATAGTCCTTCCAAGGGGTATTTAGGTTGAAACTATTAGTGGATGGGATGGGTGAGACAATATGGTAAATGGCATGAATTGGGTGGAGATGGAGGTAAATGTGGAAGTGGTTACTAACACTTCATTAAAAATTTGTGTCAGTGGTGGATAGTGATGACTCTAGTGGAGACAAAGGTAGACTCTTAGAATATGAAACTAGTGGATGCATGGTGGTAATATTGATGTTGGGTGGGGTCATGGGAATGAAGTTATGGATAAAGTGGATACATTGGATATTTAGCCAAAAATAAGAGGTGGTGTTCCTCCTATGGATCTAATGGTTGCACTTGTTGATAGATAAGCGAGTGCAACATAATTAGGGGGAATCAAAGAAGCAAGAATATAAGTATATGGGAAAATAGAAGTGGGAGGAGAAGAAGAGAAATGTAGAGAAAAAGTATGAGTAAAATAGTGGGAAGGAGAAATAGATGTTGTTGTAGTGGAAGAGACTTCTATCACAACTCTAGCATGATACCTTTTCTTTTTATAGTAATTATCGTATGCCCTAAGTTCTCTTGTTGCTTTCTCAATAACAAAAATACTAAAAAACTACCTCGATTGTTCATACTTTATGAATACTTGGAGTAGCACACTTTCCTACATAACTGTACCATCTCCCAATGCTATCATGCCCTTGATTGGTACCATTTTATATATATACCCATATTTTATAGTATTGAAACATGTACATATTGCTTCTTGATTTAGTATTTCATACTTTTTCTTGGACTATGCTACTAACTTATGCCAATTTATATGGGTGGAAATCAAGGTGATGTATGAACTTGCTAAAGATTCTAAATCTAGCCTTGGCATGTTTGTTAATCTCATGTGCCTTTGGTCCTATATTCTCAAGAGCTATATGTTGAATGGTCCATAGTGAACAAGGGATTTTAGGATCCTTATTTCACACCACATCTTCTAATATAACAATATTTTTCTCATTGTCTAGCAATTATTTTCAAGGTAATGACTCTTTTAATGATTGATTTTAAAGCTGAGATAAAAATCATCATGCTTCTTGGGCATAGTATAGAAATAATACTAGCTTGGTGGATGCTCATACCATTTTTGGATCTCATGTTCATATATGTAGGGCATCTCCATCTTAGTCAATGTGAGATCTTCAATCAAATATGCTTCCTTTTTTACCTTATTTATCTTCTCATGTAGAAAGTGATGAACTCTCGATCTTCTAGTTCCTTTTTGAAAAAATTCTTAGAACATATGACTAGAAATATCTTAGGAGGATCAATCTCATATTTTTCATATTTTCATAAATATGTAGGTTAAACCATATCAACTTAGGCATTATAGTCATGATCAACTTATTTGTCTAATAGAATGTAGACTTCTTCTATCCTTTGAAGCATTTCAAGTCCACATAATATAGCTATTGCACATAGTCAAGATAGAATAGGCCATAAGACATGAATATAGGTAGTTTATATGATAGTACATAGAATTCAAAAAGTCTTATGAAGGATTATGTTTCCCAATAAAAGTATCTATTTGGTAACTCACTTGAATTTAGCAAACTATGATATTCATCTAATAATTGAGACACTCTTCTTCACATCCTTCATAATAGGATGGTACACTGCAACATAAAAGTCGTATGACACATTTTCCTCTCCTCGAAAAGGTACATCCATCAAGTAAAAAATCTACAAAACTTTGTTATTTACCCCCATCTAGTCTCATTTGTAATGTTAAGAACCACTAATTCTTCTAGTACAAAATAAGTCAAACCTAGTAAAGATTGTAACTGAACCTCTCTTTTTTTGTGGGGGGATTTTTTTATTTATTTAGAATCTAAAACAATACATTCTACAAGGATTTCCAAGTGATCCAAGCTAGCACATCATACGAAATACAATAAATACACCAAGAAAATCCATGGATAATTCTGACAATAACTTCGACAAGACACAACAACCCATGACAATCAGGTTCCTCCACCTTGAAATTATCTTTCCTGGTCCTCATGAATTAACTGATTAAGGAGTCTATATTTCTCTTGATCAAGATCATTTTAGCTATCAGCTTTCCAGTAAGGTAATACTTCAGAATCCCACTTTGCCAAATAATCAACCACTCTATTCCATTATCTTGGGATATGAACAAAAGAAATTTCAACAAAATTCCCAGCCAAGCTCAAAATTTGTTTCACTATTCTAGCCCTAAACTAGGAAGCATCCTGAAAATGCATGTTGTTAAGAAGAGACATCACTATCATAGAATCATATTCACAAATAACCCTTCTCCATCCCAAAGGAAAATTTATTTCCAATGCATGGATAATTTCCAACGCTTCCATATGATTATTTGAATGAATTCTATTGTACACAGAGAAAAAGAGGTGGGCCACACCCTCACTATCACGACCAATTCCTCCTATAATAGCATTACCTAGGTTACCCCTGGAATAACCATACGTGTTTATTTTAATAACAACCCTAGGGGGGACTCCACTTCCAAGATCTATTGACCTTCAATGAACCAATCCTCCTAACATGGCCTCTATTTGCAACTGGTAATGATAAAAAAATCTCTAATCTATTGATATTCTATCAGTTAGAGGAAGTAAGAGGAGAAATTAGAATACACTTGGCCTCAATAGTCTCATTAACCATCCTTTTGAATCTGAGCCATACCTGTAAGGCTCCAAGTTGACATCCCTAAAAAATTCTTCGATTGCATTCCAACCAAATCTACCAAAAGATGAAGGACCAATATCCCAGGCAGTTTGAAGACATGAAGAAGAGGTAGGGGGTCTACCCAAGCTTTCCCAAAACTCAAAAATAGAAGTAGCATGGATGATGGGCCTTTTCCAGATCTGCCACCACAAGTTCCAGACCTCTAGGGAATATGAGCATTGGAAGAAAATATGGGGAATTGTTTCCTCATTCTTCCCACAAATAAAACATAGTGAAGGCCCCTGAAAACATCTTTTCTAAATATTATCCGAAGTTGAATATTTCTTCTAACACAGAACCAAAGAAAAAAATTACATTTGGGCAAGCCAAACTTATTCCAAATCTTCTTCCACCAGGGGGACACAATCTCCTCTCTTATTTGCATAATAAGAGTTTGATAACCCAGAGCAACAATGTATTTTCATTTTGAATTATTGCCCCAAGAAAAAATATTAGAGTCTTCAACAGAAAAACATAGTCTCTTAGCCAAAATAGAAGCTAGAGTGTCACGATCCTCAGGACAACCACCCTCTGTCCAGCCCTGTGAATCCCACCAATAGTGAGTAAAATAACTATCAAGAGGACTTTATCGCTTGAAGTCAGCCACCTTAGACCAGCCCACATCAAAAAAAATATCCCAAAGAAGACGAAGGTGGGGGAAAGAAGAAAGGATAGGAGGATGATTATCCCAAGAATATTCCCAAAATAAGGCATTATTTCCATTATTAAAAATCCAAAATAGACCCTTCTTAATAAGCATGGCACCTTTTTTTAGAGTGTCCCAAACAATGGAACCTTTCCCCCTCAACTCCAATCTCGGAATCTCATCAATCGGAGCACCACAAAAATATTTGAGGCTAAGAATTTTAGCCCAAATTTGATCAAGATTACTGCACCACCTCTAATAAATTTTAGCAGCCAAAGCGAGACTATTCAAATCGGATTACCTCAAACCAAGACCCCCCATATCTTTAGGGCAACACACAGTATCCCAACTGACCAAACTCCATTTATTACAGTCCAAGTTTCTTGCCCATAAAAAATTTCTATAAAGAGAATCAAATTATTTGAGAAAGCACTTAGGAGAATCCAAGATAGAAAATCTATAAATAGGTAAAGCATGAAGGACATAATTCAAAAGTGCTAATCTACCAGCAAAGGATAGCCACCAAAAAGTCCAATGATTAACCCTTGATCAAAATCTATCCAAAAACTTTTCCAATAAGTCCTTCCAAGATTTTTAGAATAAATAGGAATCTACAGATACTCCACTGACAAAAAAACCACCTAAAAACGTAGAATATTAGCAATCCTACATTGGATTCGACCATTTGTATTGAATAAGAAGATCTTTGATTTATCTTCATTAATCATTTGACCAGAGCCAAATAAGTAAATATCTAAAGCCTTCCCAAAATTCACTGCTTCCTCAAATTTTTTCCTCCCCATCAGAGCAATATCATCGACAAACTAAATATAAGACTGGGATAAAGAATTCTCTGTCCAAGACCATCCCTAGATAGCACCACGATTATGAAAACTCTTGAGAAGTCTACCCAAACCTTCAACCATAAGGATGAAAAGATAGGGAGACAAGATATCTCCTTAACGAATCCCCCTAGAGTTCGAGAAGAAAGCGAACGGTAAACCATTGATTAAAACTGCAAATGAGGTCGAAGTCACACAACTCATGATCCATTCAATCCAATTATACAATAACCCAAAAGCTTGAAGGATGTTCTAAAAAAAAGGCCAGCTAACCTTGTCATAAGCCTTGGAAATATCAAGCTTAATGAACATAGCCTTTTCCTTACAGATATCCATAAAGTGAATAGCTTCAGCAGCAACCAACACACCGATGATGCTTAACAAACCCACCTTGCTCAAGAGAAATAAGAAAACCAAGAACTTTCTTAAGCTAATGCACAATAATCTTGGTAATAATTTTGTAAGTAACATTGCATAGGAAAATAGGACGAAAAGACCCCAATGAGCTAGAATTTTTAGATTTAGGAATAATATCAAGGAAGGTTGAATTAATAACTTTAAGCATTTGCTTATTAACTTGGGATTCCTGAATAAATTTTAGTAGATCAAAAGATAACACTTCCCAAAATTCTTGGAAAAATTATATAGGGAAACCATCAGGTCCAGGTTTTTTACCTTTTTTCATTTGAAAAACCACTGCTTTAAGTTCCTCCATCGATATGGGTTCCATTAGCATCTTATTCATATCATTAGAGACCAACCTAGGAATACAATCCAAAATAAGCCTCATATTAACAACATCATGAGGACCCTGCTAGGAGAAAAAAGAGGAGAAAAACTTGATTGCTTCACTAGAGATATCCTCAAAGGATGAGAGTTTCGCCCTGAGAAGAAGTAAGAGATACTATAACATTACCATTTCTAAGGTCTTTAACTGAATTATGAAAAAAAGAGGTGTTTCCATCCCCTTACAACAACCAGTCAATCCAAGATTTTTGCTTCCAAAAAATCTCCTCACGAAGCTCTCATTCAGCAAGATGACTAGAAATGGAAGCTTCCATTTCCAACAGATCCTTTGTCAATCCTTCATCTTTAATTTAAAAAGTGATCTCCTCCAAACTATCCTGTAGTTTCTTTTTCTTCTGAAATATATTTCCAAAAGAAAATTTGTTTTGTTGCTTGAGTTTGAATTTGACAAACTGGAGGCTTTTAAAAAAAGTAAACATAGCAGTGCCAAATTTGGGTTTCCCTTTGACCCACTGCCTCTCCACACATTCATATAAATCCTTATCCCTGAGCCACATAGGTTAAAATTTGAAAGGCAGATTTCTTGGCAATGATAATCTCGAGGACTAAAAGAAAATAGGCCAGTGATCAAAGCCCCTTCAACCTAGAATATTTGAGAATGAAGTCCAACTATCATCAAACCAACTATCTGAAGTAAGGAACCGATCCAATATTTTAGAAATAAAATTTGTTCCACATATTCTATTAGTCCAAGTAAAGAGCCCATTTCTAGACTTCACATCAACAAGATTTAAGAAATAAATATTGTCCCACATAAAATTAGAATAAAGGCCTAAACACTCCACACCACCATTATTCTCCTCCAAGGATATGATGGAATTAAAATCCCCAACCACAATTCAAGGATAATTAGAAGTAAGAGATCGAATGAATCTAAGATGATTTCATAAGAGGATTTTACCTGATAAATCACTAGGGACATACACATTAGATAGAAGAATAGAAGATCTAGACGAAAAGCATGTAGAAACCATAGAGAGACAATTCTTGCTACCCACCCATCAAGAGGGATTTGAGCTTCATGGAACCCACAAACACACAACACCACCCATCGAACCCTAGGCTCCAATAGCAATACAATGACCACCTTTCCATATCTTAGAATCAATTCTAACAATATCTTCATAGGATAATTTTATTTCTTGGATGAAAACAATATCAAGTCTATGATCTCTAATAAAATTTTGAGTATATTTTTGTCTAGGACTGCTACCCAAACCCCTAACATTCCAAGATATCACTTTCATTTTGGTGGAATAGAGAAGTGAGAATATAATATCTTAACAACACCATAATCAACTAAGAATTATCCTATCAATTCCACTTTTTCTTGATCCTTCTTTCTTCCTACTTTTACCACCTTCTCCACCCCACCTTTTTTGATAGTTTTTGGGTGAATACCTAACACATAAGAAACTTTATTTTTCCCTTCTTCTCTGATAATCCTGTCTTGGGAGGGTTTAAACCTAGTCTCATCCTCATTTCCCTCAATTAAGTTTTCAGCCAAATGGGAATGATCAAGAACTTTATCAATACAATCTGATACCTCTTTGGACTTATCTTGATTTCCTACAAGAGGGTTATTAGGCACCACGCCTTCCTTATCAGAATTTTTCATTTCAAAAGATAGATTTAGGAAAGAACAAGTACCTAGATTTTGAATACAAGCATCCATATCACCTCCATTCTAGACCATAAAGGCTCAGAATTAACCCAAGGCAACTTGCTCCTCAACATGTGGCTCCTCAAAATTCTAAAGCACATAAAATATATTACTAGAACCTCCCTTACCAACACCTTTATTCCGATGAACAAAAGACCTAGATCTTGAATGATACTTAACAGGAATAAAACCATCTGAATCAGGTATCTCATTAACCATAGGAGCTTTTCATTTTGCCTTTGTAGATGCATCTAAAAGTCAGATGAAGAGAATGAAGGCTGAGAATTAATTTTCTTATAGTTTCTCTGAAGATACCCATATCCATGGTATATGCAGAATCAAAATGGGAGAGCTTCATAATCTAACTTTTGGACCCAAGACATGTTTCCCAGTTTAATCTCCAATGATTCAGGAAACAAATTATTTAGATCTACTTCAACATAGAGTCGTGCAAAAGAAGCAAATTTCCTATCCAAATTTTGGTGAGACGAACCAAATGGTTTCCCAATAATCTCTGCAATAGAATGAAGAATATCCGGCCTCCAATAATCCATAGGAAGTTGTGGCAAACATATCCACACAGGAATCCTAGAAGACCTCTCCTCCACCGAATCAAATCCTAAATGCCAGGGTTTGATAAATAATTCATACTGATTGTGAAAGTAAGGACCCCCTCGAACACTTTACTATGATCTTCCATACAAGAGAACACCACAATAAAATACCCATTAGTTGCAAGAATAATCTCCAAATCACCTTCAAGACTCCAATTTCTCCTAATCTAGTTTTCTAAAAAAGGCATAGAAATTTTGAGATCCATGAATTTGCAGATGAGCGCATGCTCAAAAAATATAAAATATCATCCATAACAGAATCAGGACTGATAACCAAGGCAGGATGATATTTGCTTTTCTCCAAACATCCATTATTATTCGGCTTCGAAGTCGAAGAGGAATTAGAAACAAGATCAAGGGTTGCATGTCGCAAACAATTCATGGTATTTTGCATGATCAGAAGAAGAGGCATCCTTATTCAAAACAACATTCTTAAAAGATAAATATCGGGGGTCACCAGGGCCTCCCGAAGCTGCCATATCTAAAGCCAAACTACAACACACCTTTCACCAGCCAACACGTTGGTTTTCACAAAAAAATTTAGCACCGACCTGAAACCCTAGATGTTGCTCCCCTAATTGAACCTTTTGGTCTACTTTTAGTCCCTTAATTACTTATTCATTTGATCAACTATATACTTTACACAATCAATTGTCTATAAGTTCCATGGATAAATTTCTACTACGTGTAGTAGGACCATGTGCTCTTTATACACCAGTTTGTTGGCCATCTCTTCCAACACCACTGTTATATCCAACAAGACCAATTGCATATCATATTTGAATTGGTCCATATTTAGTGGTAGCTTGAAGTTTTGGGATTCTATGATATCCTTTAAATGGTGTTGAAGAGTCTTTCTAGTGGTCATAATAATCAAATATGTTATAGTATTTCCCTTTTGTCTTCAAGTTATAGGTCACTACATTGTTAGATTATCTTTGCACTTCCAATCATGCTTTTAAATGCATTTCTTCATTATTTATGGGTAGTCCCATACTTATGCCACTAGGTTCATAACTAATCCTGATGTCCAAATTTGACTTATGATCCATGAATCTTTTTCCTGCCCCCATATTATACCTCCTTTCTCACTTCAACAAGTGAATGTTTGAATTTTTTCTCTGACTTTTTGGTTATGGCCCATAAAACATTTCTTTAGGATTCTTGGGCTTTGGAGGAACTTTCTTCCTCTTGCCCTTGGATGTAGTCACTTGTGCAACTAGAACTTGATTTTGTTGCCATCAATTGTATTGTGGCAGTGGTAGTGGGAGGACTATCAAGGTTAGATTTATCTATGGAGGTACTGGTTGTGGCAACACTAGTATCTATTGTGTAAACTGAGATTTTTTTTATTTTAAAGTTTGGGGTAAAGGAGTGATTCAATAATTTTGGAGTGAATCGCTCACTAGAACAGAGTGAATTATTAACTAGTTATTAAGGAAATATTTTCTTTTAATTTCAATTTTGAGTGGATTGTGTGACCTTGTCTAGTGAATTGCTACTCAAGGACTTAGACAAAATTTCAAAGAAGGGTCTAAGCAATTTCTTCACTTAAGACCAATTCACAACTAATGGCCTAAACTTGTAAAAATAGAAGCAAGCACCGAAGATTAAAAACCATACATTGATATGCCAAGGGACATGTCATAATTTTAAAAAACTTTATTTTATAAATAAAAAAGGAGGTTTATATAATTATTTATAAAATAATAATGTTGATGTTTCATGGCGTATTTTGTTGAATCGGTTTTTAACATTTATTTAACTATGTTTTTCTTTATTTAATTAGAACATTTATATTAACTTTGAGTTTTATGAAAAAATTCAACTTTATTTGATTGATTTAAGAAGCATTTCAAAAATAGTGATTGTTAATATATGTTTGTAGTCATATTTGATATAATTGTAATATGGTGAAGATAAACTAAAGTTTTTTAATTTTCTCTTCAATTTTTATTAACACATTTTATACATTTTCTCTTTTTAGGGGTCTTTGGATGTATTCATCTACCAATTTTATTAAGTAGATCATGTAATTTAGTTTAATTTAATATTTGTAATTTAAGTGATTACTATGTTTTTATGTTATTTGGTAGGTAATATGGTTCGATTAAGAGCTGATAATATCCTTATAGCAATATGGTTTTTTCACATGATATACCATCCTCTACTGATTCCTTTAGGTTTGAATTACTTACCTAAGAATCGTCTTAAAGATTTAATGAATTCCTTATTGATATATGAGATTGGTTGTTCATAATCCAAAACAAAGAGCAAAGAGCAATTAGATGGTCAAACATGTGTTATTAGTTGAAGAGGTTCAAGTTATTACCAATATTTTCTTTATATGTATGTATTAGTTTTTATCATCCTTTTCTTTGAATGAATTACAAATAATTATTCTGAGTTGTTAGGGTGATTCTTTTTAAAAATTAGAATAACACCAAGAGTACGAAAGATATCTCTTGATAGTTATGCACTCTTTTTATTTTTTTATTTGAAGGGATGGTTGAGAGTTAAAAGCCTTTTTATTAAATGGATTTATAGGGTCGATAAAGGATCTAAAAGTTAAAAGCATTTTACTTGGAACAAAATCAAAGAGTCCCCACATGTTGGTATGTGGAATGTTATAGGATTGAAGATAATAATATTTTATATCAATATTTCTAAAGTTAAAGCCTCTCTTCCCTTGCAATGTATTTGAGCAACTAGATAGGAATGTGTAGGCACCTTTTTTGGTAGGGCTTCCCTACATCTAGCATTTGGTGGAGTATAATTGTTAATGAAGATGACAGTCTTTTGGTTTAACTCCTAGGCTGCAATATAAAAGCTTACATTAAGAGGGAATTGATATCTTTATGAACTTATGATGATTAAAGATCCAATATTAGAAGCTTTGCTTGTTCTCAAATGATAATTTTTAACTTGTAAGAAGTTGATATATTCTCCATCCAACTTATCCATGATCTTGTCCTCTATTATTAAGAGTTTCTATAAAAACTAAATGTAGTCCATGAAAATTTTGTTTTGATCGAATTACTTGCATATGAATAATTTGTTAATCATACCATTACACAACATTTCTCATTATGGGATTTAAGATTGTAAACATGACTATTAATTAATTCTTAGAAAAAACATTGCAAAGTGAAACATAAATACTTTATATGGATTTTTTAGTTGTTAGTGTAATAAAAGTCTTTAAAATTGATGTAGATTAAAACTTAAGAAGAAATATAGTATGAAAAAGTAAGAAATTTTTAATATTGTAAATTAAAAAAATCAATTCAACCTATTTATATTTTATACAAGTTTTAAATTGTTAATTATTATTAAAAAATATCTTGCAATCCTATTTTAATTGGTTGTATGTGATCAAAGCTACCCCAACATATTGTATTATGACCGTATAAAGGTATTACAATTGTTTGACAATTATGCATAACTTTGGTCTCCTCATACCTAGCTCTCCTCAAAATTTAAATTTATTCAGTTAAACTTTTGTTATTTAATTTTTATTATATTAAAAATAAATTGATAAACATAATTTTTATAAAACAATTTATACTTCCAACACTTTTTAAGATATGCATATTATATATTATATATATTGAAATAAGTGGCATCTCTATGCAAAAATAAGATTCATATTAAAAGAAAATTACTTCTTCAAATGTAATTATGACGAGTTGTTATAAAATAACTTAAAGTATAAGCTAAAGCAAGAATACTCACAAATATATTTTTTTAAAATAGAAAAAGCTAGATTATATTAATTTATTAATCGAAACATTACAATATTATGGTGTTAACATTGTCCACGGTTAAAAAACAAAATGAGGTGGATAAGTAAAGCATCCATAATTTAATATACATAAGAATATAAGCTTTTAGCAACAAAAAGACTATACCTATATATTTAAGTGCAATATACTACATCAACATTCATCTTTAAAAAAGTTTATTATATATGATAAATAAGACATTACATATAAATTATTAAAATTTTAATATTTTTAAATATAAAGCGTCTCTTTAATAATTATAAGACTATATAATTTAAACCTTGCATAAAAGTATTTAAAAAGGTACGAAGACATCTAAAGATAAAATTATTATAAATCTAGGGTCAATGTATATCCATTATGGATTTATACCCACTCTCATGTGATGTGATGATGTGCACTTAACCTCTTAACACAATTATCTTCTTACAGGATTGTAGTACACTGCACAATATAAACGCAAGTCAATTGTTTTTAGTCTAAATATAAGTTCAAGGACATTTGGGTCCACCATGCACGAACGAGAGTGAGTATTCCTTTAATAATTGTATATGTCCAAGGAGTTATGGTGCATCCTAAAATATAAGCTCATAACTAAAATTAGTGGCAACCCTATAAAACAAGGTATATTTTTCAACTATATTCAATTAGTTATGGTGGATTATGCAACAAATAAAAATATATTTTATAATGAGTTGAATAAATGTAAAGGTGGAAATCTAGAGGTACAAAGCAGGGCTTTAGCCATTACTGCATTTTAGGGGAGGAGCCTTGGAAAATTTTGGTTAGGCACAATATTGTTAATGTTGTTCCGAAAAAAGCTCATTCATGGAAAGGTTTTCACATCATTGATGTTCTTTTTGGAAAGTTCTCGGTTGTTCCAGCTGGTTCAGCTGTCTTTAGGAGCCTATGGAAGGCTTGGGAAAGAGTTAGAGGAGTTTTGTTTGTTGTTGATTCTCAAAATATGAATAATACAGTTTTGTTTAAATACAGTTCTATATGGTGGAATTTGTCTAACAGAAATAAGTTGCTTGCATTAACACAAGGTTGTTCTGCTAGGAAATGGGCAAGTAAAGGAATTGTTTCATTTGCTGATATTATGGAAAATGGTTCTTTAAAATCTTGGGATTCTATTTGCTCACAGTTTGATATTCCTCGCACACATTGGAGGACCTATTCCTTGATTTGTGAATCCTTCAAGCAGCTTAACAGTCCTGTGTTAATTGACAATGAGCAGGCTTTTTATGAGAAGATTCAATGGCAGAATGGTTTGAAACTTTTCAAGATTAAACCAAAGATACTTTATAATTTGCTTAACTGTTCAGATGATATTATTAATCATATAAATAGCAGCTGGTCTTTGGATATTTTCACTAATTTTGGGCATAATATCTTGCAGTATATTTGGTCCAGTTTCCTTGAGCCTAAAAAAACGTGTTTTCGTTGGTTATTGCTGCTTCAGAGGTTGCCTATCTCTATGAATCCTAAAGTTCCTATGACATGTTCATTATGCAGGGTGCCAAAAACCATCAGTCATATCTTTTTTGATTGCTTCTTTGCAAAAGAAATTTGGTGTTTATTTTCTTTCAGAACTACTGGCTGGGATATAGATGTTAACATGTACAGGCAATATATTTTGTTTGGTTACATTCCTAATCTGCCAAGATGTTATAATTATTTCTGGTTATTGCTATCAACTGAGATATTATGGTATATTTGGTTGGCTAGAAATCAGGACATTTTTTAGGATTGTCAGAGGACTCTTACTGGGTCTCTTAGGAGACTCACAATTTTTAAAATTTCCCTTCAGGTGGCCCGATCGATGATATGTTACAAAGATAGGTTCTCTCAGCTATTTGATGCCTTCCAGGAGCAGGTTCATGGTGTTCGTGGCGTTGTGCCTTCTAGTACCACTTGTGGTGATGTTTATTTCAGTTTTGTCCAATTTTGTTTACGAATGTTCCAAATGAAATCTGATAATGTATGTAATTTACAAAATATGTAATGATTTTATAGTATGTATATGGCCTATATGGCTGTAACTGTTACTTTTTTAGTCTTGTAGTTATGCTTTCAATGCTCTATATGATCAGTAGTGTTATTAGGATATGTAGTGGCTTTTGCTGTTAGTCCTTAGCTCTGCAAGTGATGGTTCTCTGATAAGACTTGTTCGCCTTTTGGCATTGATTGTAATCTTTTCTTATTATTAATATAATGTGCAAGATTTTCAATTTAAAAAGACTATGTTTTTTTTTTTAATTTAGGCTTAATATTCCAACATTTGAGGTAGAATTAAAAATATTATTTTAATAAAAAACTATTTTATATAGACTAAAACAAGTTAACATGCATATTTATAAGATAATGACGATGATGTTTTATAGCATTTAATTTATTAAAGATGACTTTTAACATTTATTTTAGAATTTTTTGTTTAGTTAAAACATTAGTTTTTTTTTTCACATGGTGGATGTTGTGTTCTATAATAAATTTTTAATATTGTTTTTTAGTACATATAGGAATCCGTAACTACTTTTTCTTTTTAACAACTGGTCGCTAGTCAAGTTGTATTACCTTTGATCTTAGCATCAAATCATGGTGCTATGGTAACTACTTTTTTTTTTAAACAACTGGTCACAGGTCAAGTTGTATTGCCTTTGATCCTAGCATCAAATCATGGTGCTATCACTATAACCCTTATCTCACTTTAATAAACACGACCCCAGTGAGGGAGACCTCAGGTGGCTCTAGGTTGGTACCGCCGTCATCAAGCTAAGCTAATGCACACTTAACGAGATCTCAGGTGGCTCCGGGTTGGTACCGTCATCATCAAGCTAATGCACACTTAGTAAACTTAGGTCAGACTACTACCTTTGCTCAAACTGGGCATGCCTCCGAGATTTGAACCTAGGTCTCCTCTTGGTAAGTGCCCAACCTCTTACCAATCCACGTAGACCTCACGGACAAATATT
Source organism: Wollemia nobilis (assembly GCA_028583015.1). Taxonomy (NCBI): domain Eukaryota; kingdom Viridiplantae; phylum Streptophyta; class Pinopsida; order Araucariales; family Araucariaceae; genus Wollemia; species Wollemia nobilis. The sequence goes on from JAQPPZ010016927.1 coordinate 7,773,830, forward strand.
TAACATTGTTTTGAATGGGTTGATGAGTATTTTAAAATAATTATTTTTAATATTTATATATAATTATCAATTAGTATTAGATTAGTTGTTTATATTTCTAAGCACGAGATTCAAGAGGTTAAAATTTTGGTAAGTAATACATGAATAATTATCAAACTATTATAATACCACCACTATGTGCAATATGAGTGGGATCTGTTTCAATTCCATATAACCAATTAAAAAAAACTATATAAAATGTTTAATATCATTACAATATGGTAAAGATAAACTAAACATTTTTTTCTCTTCTATTTAAAGTATATATATATATATATATTTTTTTTTTCTAAGGGTCTATGAATGCTTTCACTTATATACAATATGAGTTGATTCTTAATTTAAGAATTACAATTTAAGTGCTTGCTATTTTATTGGGAATACAAGAAGGTTGAATTGAAGGTTTTTTTAAATAAAAACATAAAGAGGTCACTCACACCCATCCCGTGGTTTGAATTTGAGTCTCTTTGATGAGAACCCAAAGACATACCAATTGGGTGTCCCACCAAGGACATTGAGGGTTGTTAATATTGTTATAGGAATAGGAATTTTCATAAGATACATTATCTTGTATTAATTCCTTCAAGTTGAAAGCATGCCATACATGACCTCATCTCATAGGTACCCAGGAACCCTTTCAAAAGTAATGTCTCCTTTAATATATGAAAGTAGGTGTTGTCTAAGATCTAAAACAAGGAAGAATTGGTTGGTAAAACCTCTTTTACTAGTTAAAGAGGTTCAAAATTATTAAAAATGTATTATTTTCCATGCATGTCTGTTATTCTATATCATTGTATTTGTTGAAAGAAAATAACCTAAATTTGTTCCAAATTGTTATGGATATTCTCTTGATAAAATGAGATGAGACAGCTGTATGAAATAATTATAGATTCTTTTGATCATTAAGGGATAGTTGGAAATTATTTACCTGTTTTCACAAGGTAAATGCTTTGTTGTTAAATGGAATTAGAGCATTATTAAAGAATTTGAGAGCTAGAAATGTTTTGTTTGGGATAAAATAAATGAATATCTATATATTAACATGTGGAATGTTAATAATTTTTAGAAAGCAAATTATACCGAGGCGGACCTTCGGCTCTGGCGATGGCGATTTGGCGGGAAAATTTCTGTGACGGTGTCTGGTGTTGCTCGAGGGATTCTGGCCCGAAGATCTTGCCTGGGGCATTGGGGGGTTGTTTTTGATTTCGTCTGAAGGTTCTTTAGTGGTCCCGGGAGGGCCCGATGGGGTCTCCTCCAGTTTCTCCTGCTGGGAGAAAGACCTCATATGCTGAGAAGTTGAAAGATAATCCCTCGCCTTCCACGGATGGAGCGCAGCGGAATGCTTTTCAATCGATACTCAAGAATGTTGCCAATGGCCCAAATGCTCACCGTGTTAATGGATGCCTCCCGCAATCCACTTCCAGGCCTAAGATTGTAATAGAACCAATGCTGGTCGAAGATACAATCGTCTACCGAGCTAATCACGACTTGATCTGCAAATTCATGGGCATCCGGCCCACACTGAATTTTTTGCATACCTGGGTTCGCCAGAACTGGGAGCCACACGGTGAGTACTCTTTATGGCCTATAAGCAATGGGTATTTCATCATAAGTTTCTCTTCTTTAGCAGATAGAAACAGAGCATTTGAATCAGAAAAGAGAAACCACGGACCAACAGGGTTATTTGTCCAACCCTGGAGAGTGGGTTTCGACCCCCGCATCGAACCCACGGCTGTCCCGGTCTGGATCCGGCGTACGCTCTCCCGATGGAGTTTTGGGGTGAGCAAGTGTTGGAACTAATAGGTAATTCCCTAGGCAGATTTTTGGGAGTCTCCAAAGATACCATAGAGGGTAATACTGTTGTCTTTGCTAGAATATGTGTAGAGATGGACATTAGTCAGCCTCTACCAGCTGAGGTGGAACTTGAGCTTGCAGGAGTACCCTGGATCCAGCAGCTAGACTATGAGGCCCTACCTTTCAGGTGCCGAGTATGCCATAAGCATGGACATTTGGCAAGGTTCTGCCCAAACGTAGTGAGCACAAAAACGGAGGCTCCGAGTGGAATGTCAAACCGCCCTAGAGAGGGTAAGTCCAGTCCGGTCAATGAACCCTCTAGCAATTCTCCAGGTCCTGATGCTCAGCAGGATGGCTTTGAACAGGTGAAACGAAAGAGAAACAAAAAGAAAAATGGCAAGGAGCAGGTACATCTCAAGCCAAACAATCGGTATGAAATTTTTAAGTCATTAGTGGATCTGGAGGACCAATCTATGGAGGGAGTGGTTGGGAATGGTGAGAATGTCAACACTCCACCTCTTGTTTCTCCTTCCTTCACTCCTGTAGTAGAACAGTGGATCCGTGCCACCGAGAACCTGCAATCAGAGAATCCAGGGGCATTGGTTATACACTCCCCAGCACAGCCGGCTATAAAAGATGTCACCATGGGAAATGCAGATAAAAATAGAGAAAGGCCTGCTTTAGGGATTTCCTAGGTGGAAAAGAGATCTAGAAACAATAACTCTCAAGGAGCGGGAAGAAAATCCAATAAGGAACTACTAATAGCGCAAGGAGATAAGCTAATCAATGGAGGATTGGTGAGGACCATTGATTCTTACTGCTCTCAAGGTTTTCAATGATTATTCAATCTTGGAATATTAGGGGTTTAAACAATAGAACCCATCAATCTGCTGCTCAAAGACTCTTAGAAAACCGTAAAACGTACTTTTTGCTTCTTCAGAGACCAAAATGTCTTTAGATATTATGAGTAAAACCGCTACTAAAATCAGCGGGGAGCCGGGTATATGGACGTGGCCGCCCAAGGAGCTTCAGTGGAATTGTTACCCTTTGGAACCCTCTCGGTCTGGACCGCTTTAGAACATGTAGCTTGCAGGGGTGTACTTACTTCTCTCTTCAAAAATAACTTCAATTTTGAGCTGGTCCTTATCACCAACTTTTATGGGGCCCAAGATCTTGATGGCCAGAGGCTCCAATGGGACGCTGTTCACAACATGAGAGCATACAGGGAGTGTTATGACTGGATTATTGCAGGGGATTTTAATGCAAAATTATCTGCTCGGGGACCGGGAAGGTGGCACCCCCTGTTTTGGATCCAGGGGACCGGCTTCTGATTGCCCAAGTTCAGGCCTTTAATTTAGTGGACGTTCAAGGCCCTAGTGTTTTTTTCACTTGGACAAACAAGAGAAAGGAGCCACATAGCAGGAAGGTCAAGTTAGATCGCTTTTTGGTCTCGGAGGAGGCTTTTGTTAAATGGACTTTTAAGTTCCAGATTTTGGAGGGCCCTATTTCGGATCATTTTCCCATTTTGCTTGAGGGAGGGACTTCGAGAGGGCAGCACCATAGGCCTTTTAAATTTGAGAATTTTTGGTTACAAAAGGAGGACCTTCGACAAAAAATCTCTCAATGGTGGACAGAAGGCCGTCCACCTTTTGGGACAGCAATGTTCAAATTTCATAAACAGCTTCAATTTGTCAAAATTCAATTGAAACAGTGGAGGAAAGGAAACAAGTCGGATTTCCGGGCCCCAAAGGGCCCCCTTGGTGGCTAGATGGGAGGAGGTTCGGAAACTTTTTAGGGAAGGATCAATTACTGAGCAACTCAAATTTGAAGATGATGAACTGCGTAAAGCGGTTGAGGACATTGACAACCAAGAGGAGTTATACTGGAAAAAGAGGGCTAGAAATACTTGGTTATTAGAGGGGGACAGAAATACCAAATTTTTTCATCGGTCGGCTTGTGCTAGGAGACAGATGAACAATATGGAAGTTCTCAAAGATGAACATGGAAATGTCTTCGATACTCTTCCCGGCATGCATTCCCATGCTATCGATTACTTTTCTAAACTTTTTAAGGAAAGTATGCAAGCAAGATGTTGAGGCTCGTAACGAAGTTCTTAATGTTATTCCTCCTATTATCTCTCGAAGAGGACAATCAGTGCCCCGCTTAGACCCATTGAAAGGGATGAACTGAGAAATGTGGTCTTTGGTATGAGTACTGGAAAATCTCCTGGTCCAGATGGCTTTCCTATTGAATTTTTTTAGGCTTTCTGGGACACCTTGGAGGAGGATGTTCTGGCTGTTACTGAGGAATCCAGATCCAATCGAAGAATGCTCAGGGCGATCAATCACACCTTCATTGCTTTAATTCCAAAAGGGGAAGCGGGGACTCATATCTCTGATTTCAGGCCTATTGCTTTATGCAATGTGATTTACAAAATCATCACTAAGATAATGGCTGAGAGGCTTAAACCCCTTCTTCATAGCATCATTTCTCCTGAACAGGGGGGCTTTGTTGAGGGAAGACAAATCTTGGATGGGGTGGTTTTGGCCCAGGAGGCCATCCATTCAATGCAAACTTCGGGCAACAAAGGAATGTTCATTAAACTGGATATGTCCAAGGCTTATGACCGGGTGGAGTGGTGCTTCTTGTCGAAAATGATGGCTGCCTTTGGCTTTTCTCAGAATGGATTGATTGGGTTATGAGTTGTGTTTCTTCTCCCTCTTTTTCTGTTCTCATCAAGGGCCTTCCCTCGCTTCCTTTCGGCGCCACCCGTGGTCTCCGCCAGGGAGACCCTTGTTCTCCCTATCTCTTCCTTCTCTTGGCTGAAGGTTTGGGCAGACTGTTTTTGAGGAGAAGGCAACAAGGTCTCGCTTCTGGTATCAAGGTTGGGGAGGAAACTCTGACTCACTTGCAATTTGTGGATGATACGGGTCTGGTTGGTGCGGCCACTCTTCGGGAAGCTAGAGGAATCAGAGATACTTTGAATTTCTACCTAAGGGCTTCAAATCAGGTTCTAAATGTCAAGAAGTCCAAAGTGGTCTTTTTCAATCTTGACCAACGGCTTCAGGAGCGCGTTATTGAGATCCTGGGCTTCACAAGGACTTCTCTTCCAATTGTTTACCTGGGCGTTCCCCTTCATTTCAAAAAGTTAAATATTGACATTTGGAAGAATCTGTTAGCAGGCATCAAAGACAGAATGAATCATTGGGCCCATAAATGGCTAAGCTACTGGGGTAGATTAACCTTCCTGAAGTCGGTTATTCAGGCTTTGCCGATCTATAAATTCTCAATACTCGGCTGCCCCTCATACCATCTCGGAAAGAGCCGGACAAAATGGCTAGAAGATTTTTATGGGAAGGCGCAAAAGGGAAGAAAAAATGGGCCTTGGTTGGGTGGGGACAAAGTTACCCACCCTAAGGACAAAGGAGGGTTGGGCTTGAGAAGTTCTATGCTTAATAACAGAGCTTTGGCTGGAAAACTGTATTGGAGGTGGATTTCTCAGCCATCCTCCCTCTTCAGCAGAATTCTTTCCAATAAATATTTGGGGCATGTTCATCCCAATGAGGTGGGTCGCTTTCCCTTGGAAGGTTCTGGTTCCTTAGTGTGGCAGACTCTCAAGCTTGGGTCCCAGATTATCAAAGATCAATTATTCTGGAAAGTGGGGAAAGGAGACAAGGCTCGTTTCTGGACTGACTCTTGGGACCAACATCCGCCCATTATTGTTATGTTCCCTGAGCTACAACCAATCATGACCGCCTTAGAAGCCCAGGGCTGGATCCATATTGATAATTATCTTCTTACCTACCAATTGGGGGGGTATAAATTTAAAAAGTTTAAGCGGTGGGAGGAGTGGCCAATTATCGTCTCTCCGGAGTTGGCGCCTATCCCGCAAAAAAATCTTGTCGTAAAGGTTCCTCACGGGGAAGGATGAGGAAGATGAATTAGCCCGGGGCTATGGAAGCCTTGGGGTCTACTCGGCTAAGGCCGGATATGAAGAGATCCTCCCCGAGCCTCCCCCACACTCTTTTCCGGTTCAAGCATTGGAGAAGGATTTGGCATTCAAAGGGTTGGCCGAAAGTGAATTTCTTCGCTTGGCAACTTATGCATAATGGTCTTCTCACCTTTGACAATCTCAGACGTAGGGGTTTCAATGGCCCCTCTCAATGTGCTTTATGCCTCCAACATGAGGAAACTGCAGATCATTTGTTTTTTGAGTGTCCTTTTACTCATCAGATTTGGGAACGCTGGTTCTCTCAATTTAAACTCCAGGCTAATGGTGTTCTCAACCGTACCAATATTTGGGAAAAATGGAAATGGGGCAGGTTCAATTCCATAGCTCTCCGAACTGGCTGGCGCTAGGCTTTCTCTTCATTTGGTGGCAAGTTTGGTTGGAGAGAAACGCCCGGATCTTTAGAAACACTTTCTCCTCGATTGACGGCGTTTGGCAGTGTCATCCGGAGCAAAGTCACGTAAACCGTTGCTACTTTTGTTAATGAAGAGAATCAGGCTACTCTTGGGCATCCTGAAGAGGGGGTTGAGGGTCATGAGAGGCAAGGCAGAGCATGCTGGAAACCTCCCCCTGTAGGCTGGATCAAGATCAATACTGATGGGGCTGCAAAAGGCAACCCGGGCAACGCAAGAATTGGTGTTGTTTGTCGGGATCACTCGAGTGCGGTTCTTTACTGGGAATTGCAGGGATTGGGCAGAGCCACGAACAATGAAGCCGAAGCCTTTGCCATTAAGTCAGCGTCTATCTGGGCTGTTAAGCAGGGTTACCGGAGGATAATTCTTGAATCTGATTCTCAAGTCCTGATCGGCGCTCTAGATTGCTTGCGAAATTCTCTTTAAAAGCCTGGAGACTACGGATGTTGATATCCCAAATCAAGGAGTTATGGAGGGAGTTAGATGATGTTATCCCTGTGTATGTGAGTAGAAATCTGAACACGGTAGCTGACTTCCTTGCGAAGATGGGTGCCGAGAAAGAGGTAGGTGTTCAACTGCACAATGATATGCCTATGATAGATGAAGAGATTCGGAGTGGTCTGGAACGATCCCTGCATCCATGAGCTCAAAAATGACTAAGGTTAGTTTCTGTCGCGATATCGCGACATATTGCGCCGTCGCGACCTTGTTTGGAAATCTGTCGCGATTTCGCGACATGTTGCTCTGTCGCGACATGTTGCTTGTCGCGACCTATCCTGGATAACTGTAGCGATTTCGCTACCCTTTTTGTTGCCGCGGCTTTGGGAGGAAAATTGTAGCGATTTCGTGACTTGTTGCGTCGTCGCGGTCTTTGATGAGAAGGTGTCGCGATGTCGCGACCTTTTGGGTTGGTTTTGCTGCTGGAGGAAAAGTGTCGCGATATCGCGACGCTTTGAGAAAAATTGCGTGAAAGGGAAAAACCGTCGCGATATCGCGACAATTTTTGTGAAAAGCTACTCTAAGGAAAATTTGTCGCGATTTCGTGCCTTTTTTGAGGAAAGGACACAAAGGGGCATACCTGTAGCGATTTCGCGACGTTTTGAGCAAAATTACGTTAAGTGGAAAAACCGTCGCGATATCGCGACCTTTTTTGTGAAAAGCCTCCCAATGGATAACCTGTCGCGATTTCGCGACATGTTTATGGAAAGGAAGCAAAGGGGCAAACCTGTAGCGATTTCGCGACAGTTCTGGAGAAAAACTGCTTGAAGGAAAAACGTCGCGATTTCGCGACTAGTTTAAGAAAAGGGCACCATGGGGGAGAACATGTCGCGATTTCGTGACACTTTTGCGGATGGGGCGCCCATTGGATTTCTTGTCGCGATTTCGCTACACTTCCGGCCAACTGGGGCTCCAAGGAAAAGTCGTCGCGATATCGCGACACTTTCTCAAAGTTGCTGATTAAAGGAGAACTCGTCGCGATTTCGCGACAATTTCGGGGAGCAGGTGCCTTCAGGCTTTCTCGTCGCGATTTCGCGACGTTTTTGGCGTTTGGGTGATTTGGTGCTGTGCTGTCGCGATTTCGCGACATTTTTCGTGTGTTGTGGCTTCGGCGCTTTTTGTCGCGATTTCGCGACATGTCGCGTTATCGCGACTGGTTGTTGTGGCGCGGCGGTTGTTAGGTTAGGTGTCGCGATTTCGCGACATGTCGCGTTTTCGCGACATGTCGCGTTTTCGCGCCCTTTGTTCTTCTGGTCTCTTTGCGCTTGGTTGGGATGCCCTTTCTCCCTCTTGTAACTGTCATTTGTTTTAATACAAGCTTTTTTCAAATTTTTTCAAAAAAAAACATGTGGAATGTTATAGGATTGAAAATAATATTCTTAGTACCAGTATTTTTTAAGTCAAAGCCTCTCTTTCCTTTTGTACAAATAAGTAGGAATGTATAGGTATCTTGTTTGGTAGGGACTTCCTTTAACATTGATTAAGTTTCCCTACATTTAACATTGTGTGGAGTAGACTTGTCAATTAAGATGGTAGTCCTTTGGCTTTACTCTTTAGCTATGAGATAAACACTTACATTAATAGTGGATCCATATATTTATGGACTTATGAGCTTAAAGAACCATAATTAGAAGCTTTGATTTGTCCTTGAACAACAATTTTCAATCTATAAGAAGTTGATATAAGTCTCTATCCGACTAACTCATGATCTTGTCCTTGATAAATATCACATGTAGTTCATGAAAGGATTTATTTTGGTTGAATTACTTACATATGAATAATTTGTTTCTCAAACCATATAAAAAGCTTCTCTCCATGGGATTAAGATTTTAAACATAATTAATAATAATTAGGTTATATCCTTTATTCAAGACACATGAACTAAACCAAGCTCCAATATTTGGGATAACTCTACAAACTTAGTTTTCATCTATTTTATTAGGGGATCTTGCACCATAATTTACTACTCAAGGTCAAACCTAACAAGCTTAGGATCGCTTCACATCAATTTTACCCCATTTTATCAAAACCATCCATTATGAAACTTATATTTTAGGACTCCTTTATAGCTCAAAATATTTGGATTATTCTCTTATTGCAAATGCATGATTTATTTTGTCCTAATCCCTTATTAACACAGTCATTTATAATTTCAAACTTAAATAATATGAATGTGAACTCTTTATTACAACTATAAGTAGGATATCCTTATTCAACCCTTATATTCATGTGAGGTCTACATTTTTTAAGCACCTAAAAATTAGTGTTGCCCAATATGTATTTTCAAAAGCTTCTAAGATAGATTGAAGTAGATAATTATGTCAAAGGTGCATGACAACATAATGGTAAGTTGGATGTACGTTGCAAGTGTGGTCTTAGTATCGAATCTAAGATATTGTCTTGATTTAAATCAAATGCTTTTTTACTAGTGTCTTAATTTTTATTCCAAACATAAGGTAACCCTATAAGCTTGTCGTTTAAAACCATTAAGAAAGAATACGTGTATATTCATGTTCCTGGAAACTTAACTCCTCCCTTTACTATTAGTTTCATTAACCTTTTCTTTTATTTGTGAATATAATTAAGGACTGTAACAAACCCATCGAGGCTTTCAACAGGTGCAATGAGTCCATAATTCCTCTTGGAAATAGACTCACAACTACACATTGTTATGATGGGTAAGCATGATTAATAAAATATATTTAACAACTACTATCATATGTCTAAACATACATTAGTCTATTAATTTATTAGGAAGGACTACATAGGACTACATCAAAGCACTTACAAACATGTTTGCACTTTGAATATTTATGTCGAGAGGCGTTCTTACAATGGCAGTCGAGATGCGTTCTTACGATGGCAGCAGGGGTGGGAGGTAAAGAGGTCATACATGTCATGTTGTAAACAATTTTTTTTTTTAAACATTAATAAAAATATTTAAAATATTTAAACTAAAACAACCGGCTAATCAACCGTCGCAAACATTTAAAATATTTAAACTAAAACAATCGAACTATTGCAAACATTTAAAATATTTAAACTAAAACAACCGACTAACCAACCATTGCAACTGTTTAATAAACTAGCTTAGATATAAAGGATATATATCTAAAAACACCAAGAATTATCAATCCCGAGGCGCCTATCTTGAAAATCACACCCCCAAGAAATGAGATAGACGCCTCGAGTTTGATTACTCTCGGCGTTTTTAGATATATATCATTTATATCTAAGCTAGTGTAATCTAGTTATGAAGAAAGACCACATTTAGTTTCTCATTCCTCTTAAGGAGGAGATAGATAATATCATGGGTTGATTTATTAGATCAAATGCCTTTTTTTTGTTGTTATGAATGTTCTACTTATGTCATGTTGTTATTGATTGTTACTATGGCATTGCATGTTGTGTGAATTATTTGTGTTATGCTTTTTACAATTTCTTGGATATAAAGAACTCATAATAGTTTCTTACATTTTGCTAACTTGTTTTCCTTCTTGAGGAGATAGATTCTATGTTTTTATTTCTTATATTCTAGATTGATTTGAGAATTATATATATATATATATATATATATATATATATATATATATATATATATCATAATTGAAATATCTATAGTCAATTAAAGAAATTAAAACTAAATTTTATTTATTTATTATGTTATCATTTCAAAAATTGTTGATATCTTTAACATTTAAATATGTAATTTTGGTTTATCTCATTTTATTATTATTAATTTTTTAGTAGTATACTAGTAGCATAGTTAAATATTAAGTCTTTTGACAACCACTTCTAATTACAAGGAAGATAGACATGACTTGAGGCCATGACAAATGGTTTCTCTCAATAATCTATGGTTGTATAATACATAGTGTTTTAAACTTCACTTTCAATGAATAACAAGCTTGCCTTAAAACAAATAGAACAAGATGGTTGGTTTTTTTATCTTAATAGTTTTTAGTTGCATCTTATAAATAATGTTTTAAAATTTAATTTCAACGAGTAATAATTTTATTAAAATATAACAATTCTAAAGTGATTTAAAATAAACTAACTTAGTATTTTTTTAAGCGGTCTCAAGAAAGACTTTTCATCCCCATATCTTATATCCATAGAATATAACAATTGATAAAAGACTATAGAATATGATAATTTTTTCATCAACTTGTATATATATTCTTTTCAATATTGATTTCCTAGTTTATCTCATGGTTAAATTTAATGCTAGATTCTTATACTTATTTGAAACCATGGTTATAAACATTTTTTTAAAGGATTTTGTTACATTTAAGATTTCATAATTATAATTTGATTTTTATAAATATTTATAAAATAAATAAAATGATTAATATTTCATTTGGTTATATAGAATTAAAACAAGTCCTACTTGTACAACAATGTATGTAGTATTACAACTTGGTAATTATGTATATATTGCTTTAAAATATTTAACTTGGGCCTTCTCTTTAAAAAACAAGAAATTTAATCAATTGAGATCATATATTTGATAAAATAAATAAAACATTTTTGTTTTTATAGTTTAATTTCTATTTTTTATTAAAAGCAAACCAGAAAACAATGACATCACTATATTAAAAAATATGGTCGTCCTTAGGACTTGTTGGCAATTTTGTAATATGCCACATTGAAATTTTTTGATAGATTTTTTATTGTAAAAATGGCGTATATACATATTAATATTTTTATTGCAGTATTTTGGCCAATATGATATGTTGCAGTTTAATTTCTTTGTGTTAATTCTCTTCTTCTTAATTTCTATGCACTTCTTGCTTATAAATAATAAGTGTTTTAAGGAGAAATGGTGGGGAGAATTCGATTGATGAAACAGTTGCAAAAAGTATGGGAGCTTCGCTAAAGGTTGAAATCGCGTTCGCCCCAAATGATGGACGAAAGGTTTGTTCACCTCATTTCGAGGTGAACGTAGAAGAAAGAAGAACAAGACAAACTTTGGCAAACACGTTCGCCTCAATTGAGGGATGAAAGTCCTTTACGCCCTTTGTTGGAGCGAAAGAAGAAATTTAACAGTGAAGTTTTAAGTTGGCTAAGTGTTGAAGTCGCCCAAAGTAAAAATGTAGAAAGAAATGTGTTCACCCCAAAGTCAGGGCGAAAGCTTCATTTGCCCCACTTTAGGGCGAACGTCCTCAAAAATATGAAGAGATGCGCCCTTCGAACTCATTGGTCAACTTAGTGAAAATATTGGCAATTTTTTAAAGGGAGATGCATTCACCCCAAAAATGGGGTGAAAGCTTCATTGGTCAACTTAGTGAAAATATTGGCAATTTTTTAAAGGGAGATGCATTCACCCCAAAAATGGGGTGAAAGCTTCATTCGCCCCAAGTTGGGGTGAACGTATTTGAGAGAACAGTGTTGAAAAGTCAACATCACGTTCACCTCGATTGAGGGGTGAAATCTCTATTCGCCTCTCTTGGGGATGAACGCGCTATGAATAATAAAGTGGGTGAAATCCATGAAGTGCCTGAGCGACTTTGAATAGTCAACCTTGCGTTCGCCCCAAGAGGAGGGCGACGAATCCTTTCACCTCTTTTGGGGGCGAACACATATTTTAGTGTAGCAAGGCAACTGTTAAAGATGTTTTCATCTGGAGTATAAAAGGTTATTGTTGTTGTGATTGGGGAATGCATAGAGTCTATTAAATTGAAAAAAATACACTCTCCATCAAGGAATGCGATGAAAAGAGTAAATATGTGTTTGCTCATTATTCAGTTTAGGCAAATTTTTGCTATCAGCAACGTCAAAGATTTTTAAAAGTGCCCAAGATAGTTGAACAGAGAGCATTAAATGATTGTGGTGAAGAGTAACTAAGGTTGTGAATCTCGAGCAAAGGGAGTAGCAATATTAAAAGTAACAGGTGGATTTCCAAGCAAAAAGTGTATTTTTGAGGATGGTGGAGTTATCAAGTCAACGACCAAGCTTTACAGTTTTTCGTGCACCGACACCTAGAGTGTTGATTTCATGGAGGAATTTCTTTAGAAGTTGGATTGTTGTCTCAAAAGGATGAATGTTCAGTATTTTCGAGAAGGAATTGTCTCGCTGTGGTTTTTAATATGTAAACATTTTATCTCTATGTGTATTTAATGAAAGAGGCAAAATCCTCTATAAATACTAAGCATTCTGATGTATTAAGGGGTTAGACATTATGCAGAAAAACTATTCAAGTTCTCTGCATCAGTAGAAGATACTTGGATTTTGAATTTGCAAGTGATATTGTGTCTGATTTCCTTCTATTTTATGTTCATTTCCATTGTCTGTTGTTAAGTTTAAATTCTACATTTGAATTTGAACATTACTGGTGAGAGAGTGAGTTTTGAAATGCGATCTTGGAGGTTGTATATGCAAGGTTGTAAGTAAATTCTATTGTCTTTCTTTTATTACATGTTGCTTCAATGCTTGGGTGGAATTCTTGTTGCTAGTCTCTCCTCAATCCTACACCTTCGACCTATGGCACTATTTTCCATCTCTTTATGTCATTTCTAATTTTTTTCCTATAACCTTAGTCTTAAATTAGTGTGGAATTTAGTAAGGGAGCCAACCCTCTTTGGATATTGGTACAGAGGACATTCCTTTCCCCTAGACTTTCAATATTGGCCATGTCTATGGCACACAAATACATGTTTGTATAATTAGGTAGATATTTGACTAACAGTTTTTGGCACGCCTGGTAGGACACCAAAAGTCCCACTTTTAGCAGTATTGAGGTTTGATGTTTACCTTCATGTTGTATAGTTAGAACATCTGGCGACTAAATTATACCCATAAGCCTTCGAATGTGAAGGCAACAAAATTTGTGCTTCATGATTACAAGATCGAAGGCTAAAAATCCTAAAGATCTTATTGAGTTTTATGAACTTGATACTGAAAGATTAGGTGAACACCCCATGTTAGTTCCTTCACCTTACACGTCATACACAACATCTTCATAGATAGTTGGTGTATTTTTCATTTCGTCAAGTCCAACTAGTATTGCTACTAGCATCCCACCTCCACAACCTCATACACCAGTTCAAATGGATCAAAAACCACCACCACAGCAGCCACAACCACCAAGACAGTTCCTAGTATGGAATAGCTTAGGAGCTTTGAATTTGTAAGCACAAAAGCCAGTCCCCCAAGCAAATTTCAAGATGTGGCTTCTTTGGAAACAATCCACGACATTACAAATGAAGACATTATGGTAAGGTTGTTGGTGTTATCACTTAGAGGAAAGATGTTATATTGGTACCGGTCATTGTCACCCACCATTATCACCACATGGGATCAGTTGGTAGAGTTACTGATCAAGAAGTTTTATGAGCAAGCTGCTCCATTCTCCTCACTACATCAATTTACAACGATTCAAAGAAATCTGCAGGAGGAGATAGTTAGATTCACCCGAAGCTAGCAAAGAGTTCCTAATGGTCTTCGACCCACACATGAACAAGCTATATTTTACTATCTCAGAGTATTTAACTCTGACATTGGCATGCTATTCGAAAAGCCAATGTGAATACATTCCCATATTTGTACATGCAGGCACAAAATGCCAAATTAGACTTTATCACCATAGGCAAGCTTTCCCTAAAAGTGACCATGCATATCCTTGATCTTCCACATAATTTATATTCAAGTACATTCTCACAGCCTATGCCTTCTATGTACCTAGTTCCCTCATGGAGCTTGGGCCCACCTCAAGTTGCTCCAATTCCTATCCCATAACTTCCTGCTCCAATATTTTCGCAGTTACCCGCACCAACAACACCACAGTTGCCAACACCCGTTCCTTTCCTAGCATTACCAGCGCCACCAGTTCCATTGTCATTTCTTGCTCCATCAGTGCCTTTGCCTTTATCGACACCTCTTGTGCCCTCAAATATCGATCCTTATATGATGTTTTTACAAGAGGTGCAATTTGTTAACTCGGTCATAAGAATGATTTCAAATGAAATTACCGCGGTAAGGAAGAAATAAGAAGAAGCTAATTTTTGATCAAGGAGATTCCAAACACCAACGATTACTAGGGAGCAAGCAACCACTAGCAAGGGTCCTAAAAGGAACATAACTGTGTTGACAAATGAATAAACCAGTGCATTAGATAAAGCATACTGGTGCTCCACTTGTAATTATCCTCATGGAGAAGACACGTGTATGGTGCATTTGAACTATGTACAGACTTTAGAAAAATGTTTTGCTAGAAAAAAGTTAATATGATAATGGAAGCTGATCATAATTTGATGGTCCCTTCTTTGGAGCAAGTTTCAGTTCTTACGAGGATTGGAAAGAATCCAGTGACTGTAGATCCAGCTGAATTGGAACCCTTGAAGGTCCCCGCTGAGCAAAAGGTACAGAATGAAAAAGTGTAGCCACAAGAAAAAATATCTAGTCCAAAAGTGAAGCAACAGGATTATGTCCTATTGAAAAATTTATTGTCCAAGCAAGATCAAGAGAATATTAAGGCATCAACTTCACAACCTGCAACTGCTCAAGAACAAAATGAAGCGAAAAAGCAAGCCAAAGAGTACCTCAAGTATCCATAATTGAAAAAGAGATAAAGGGTGGAGGCTACTCAGTAATACCAAAATAAGTATGAGTAGTTTGTAGAAGAAATGGTTCCTAGTACCTCCAGTTATAACATTGTGGAGAAAATGAAGAAGATACAGATAAAAGTGAGCTTGTACGATGCACTGTAGTTACTTGGGCAAGTTGACCTGTTGCAAGAGTCTCTCAAAACTGAAAAATACCAAAAGAAAAGTCATTCCCAGGTGGTGCTAGCACAAAAATTGCCTACCTTAGCCATCGGTAAGAATAGACCACCCCTATTCTATCTATCTCTCAGGATGGAAGGGTGGGTAGTGCATAATTGATTGACTCCAGTGCCACAACTACTGTCATGCCAAAGGCAGTATGAAAAGTCATGGGAATGGAATATACAAGAAGTAGTCCAAGAGTATTGTAGTTGGATGGGATCCTAGTCAAAATAGTGGGAGTAATCAAAGATATTCCTATTGTTCTACATAGTATGTTGCAGATCACTGTTATTCAAGAAGTAGTAGTGGTTGACTTGGAACCATACTTCAACATGTGTCTTTCAAGGGAGTTCATGGTGAAACTAGGAGGGTACATTTCCTTGGACTATTCACATTTGGATATTCCATTCAAGGGAAGAAGAATCTGTATCTATAATGAGAAGCCCTCTACTTTTCATATAGAGAAACTGGAAGAAGAGGAAGAAAAATCCATAGGTGCAGTCAACATGATGACTGAAGAATTACAAGAAGATGATTTTATGGAAGAAGCACTTGGTGAGCTTCACCTTGAAGATGAATTCTCACTAATGGAGTTTAATGAAATGGTCAAAACTGACATCAGTTGTTACACTATAACCAAACCTAAAAATATTGAAGAAAAGGTACCTAATTCTCCAGACCCTATTGCAAATTAGTTATGGAAGCTGTATTTTGATGGTGCGAGATGCAAAAATGGTGTAGGAGCTGGTATTGTTCTCGTTTCTCCTACTGGGTTGTAAAATACCTATTCATATAGATTAACTTAGAGTTGCACAAATAATGTCACTAAATATGAAGCGTTGTGTCTTGGTTTGAAAAAAGCTAAAAAGTTGGGCATATGATAGATGCGAATATTTGGAGATTCTAAGCTCATTGTCAACCAAACTATAAACAATTTTGCATTAAAGAAACACTACTTGAAGTCCTATCACAATAAGATATGGGATTTGTTTGAGTACTTTACAACCTTGAATATTTAGGCGATTTCACAGGAGTAGAACAAGTATGCAAATATTTTAGCTTCCCTTGGTGCCAATTACTCTCCCATGGAGTAAATAGTCAGGAAAACCAAGACTATCAGGGTAATTTATAGACCCTCAGTCCCTGATAAGAACTTTTATTGGTAAGTGTTTGAAAATGATGATAAAATAGTCAATTTTTTTATTAAGGAAGCTACAAGTGTAGATGATAGAATACTTGTCGAAGAAGAAATTAAAGGAATGATTCAACTGAAGAATAACCACATTCCTAGGGGTTTGATTTCACTGGAAAGTTTATTTGACCAAAATTATAAAGTTGAGAAGCATATAATCAAGGTAGATGCGAAGGAAAATAAGGAGTTGTAGCTAGAGCCTAAGAAGGTCATAAAAATTAAAACTGACTGTACTTTAGCAGAATTAGAAGACAACAAGAGCTTGTGCTGTGAATTCCTCGACATCGTTGCATGGAGATTTCATGATTTGAAGGTATATGACAAGAATGTAACTCAACATACCATTGAACTGCAGGAGGGAATAAAACCTTTTTGACAGAAACATCGGCCTGTCAATCCTAAAATTGAGGTGCTCATGAAGGTAGAATTGTTAAATATGCTGGAAGCAAAGATAATATATCCAATTAAGCACTCAAAATGGGTGGCAAACCTAGTGCCCATTGGGAAGAATAATGGAGATATTTTGCTATGCATAGATTTTTAGAATCTAAACCAGGTGTCGTTAAAAGATCATAACCCCCTACTATAGATTGATCAAATCCTTCATGTAGTTTTCAGAGCACAAAGATTTTATTTACTGGATGGTTTCTTTGGTTATAATAAGATTTGGTTAAAATATGAGGACCAACATAAGATAATGTTCACTACTAAGTGGGGCACATTCACCTATCAAAGAATGTCGTTTGTTATTTCAAATGTTGGCGCTACCTTTCAAAGAGCCATGGACGTTGCTTTCGATGAGTTATTAAACAAAGTTATTGTGATCTACCTTGACGACATGAATATGTTTTCACATCGTAGGGAAGAGCACATTTATCATTGGAGGTAGGTGTTCAAAAAATACTAGGAGTTTGAAATTTCCATTAAGCAAAAAAATTCTATATTCGCTGTCAAAGAAGGAAAATTGTTAGGTCATATGATTTCACAAGAAGGACTAGTGATTGATCCTATAAGGGCTGAGGCACTCTTGAAACTATCATTTCCAGTTAACAAGAAGGACCTGCAATCATTCTTCGATTAGATAAATTTCATTTAGAAGTTCATAGCTGATTTTGCTCAAGTAGTGAAACCCATGACTAAGCTCTTGAAAAAGAATACAGAATTCAAATGGATCGAGGAGAGAAGACAGGATTTTTGAGAAATTAAGGAAAGAATCACTCAAGCACCAGTATTGATTAACCTGAATTATTCAAAAGACTTCATTATCTATTTAGTAGGTGAACAAGAGAGTTATGCTACTGTTATCACATAGAAACAAGAAGACAGAGATGAAAAGTTGATTGCTTTTTTGAGCCAAGTTATTGTGCCACACCAGGAGAAGTATAATTTCATTGAAAAGTAGGTGTACGCAATGATGAAATTGTTAGAGTTAAAGTGCACTATGCCTTCAGTTTGACACTTGTCAGTTTCATTGACAAGTGTCATGTTCATCATATAGGCTTATGCCTATATATTGTAACACATTTTTATCAATAAAATAAATCCCCTTAAGTTTTCCCTCCTGACATTTGGTATCAGAGCTCTAGGCTTTCTCTGCCTTGTGAGCTTGAGGGGGATTTCCCTCATGGAAATACTCCCTCCCCCCTCATCCTTTCCCCCATTTTTTTTTCCATGACTCAAGGAGTATGCTCTCCACATTTGTGGATCAAAAACCAGAAAGTTAGTTGAAAAAAAAAAGAGAAAAACTCATTGTTGCTCCTGAAACAATCATTGCTTGCAGGCCATTGATCACACACATCAGTTGGTAGCTCTCTTTAGATCCAAAATAGCAGTGTTTTACCATTACTGAAGTAGATGTTTCCCAGATTTCCTACTTCTCTAGATCCGAAGGAGGAGTTTTTTTGTGATTTGATTTCGTCGTGCTCAGATTTTAATCAAAGTTTGTGGTTATGTGAATAGCTTTGGTGCATGCCGTGCAAAGTAGTTTGGTTTCAGTCTAGATCCAGTGCAGACAACTTCCAAATACGACGCTGGTTAGCTCAGCTTCGGTCGACCGAATCGATTCTCGCCAAGACCATTTTTTCATCTCGTTCTCTCACAGGCCTGGCCTTTTTCTCCAGCTCCTCAACGAGCCTCTTGATTGTTTTATCAATTCCTTTTTTTTCATAGCAACCGGGTTTGCTCCAGATGTAACATTTAGAAGACCTAGCTTGATGATCTCTCTTACCAAAATAGAGGTAGTAGTTGTCACGTCACCGGTTGAATCATTCGTTTTACTAGCAACCTCCCGGATTAAGGCCGCCCCAGCATTCTCCATGGCGTCGGGAAGCTCAATGGCATGAGCAATAGTGACTCCATCGTTCACCACCTTAGGCATTCCAAACTCATGGAAGACAAACGTCACCAGAAAGCACACCAAAATAACCACGACCTTGATGAAAGACTTAACGAAACCCTTCTCCCCCATCGAAATCAATCCATCGGTGGATCCAGAAGACAGTGGCGCCCACGTGGAGTATGTGAGTAGAATATTTAACAGAGGGGGATATTTCTGGTCGCTGGGATTGAGAGCGTTTTACTTTTGTGTCCCGTCGTGGTGGCTGCAATTGACCTTGGCCAGTTCGGGGGTGAGCTTGGCGTAGCAAGTTCAAACCAATTCGAAGAAATTGGTGGCGACGATGAATTCGAGGAACAGAATGGAGGGTCCCTCGCAGGCGTTGTAGGGGATGGAGTGGGGGTTGAAGACGAAGGAGGATTTCTTAGCGAAGTTTCTATGAAAATTTCCACCACACAGGACGACGTGATATTCCAGAGATACCAGGCAGCGGAGACTGCGACGTGAGCGGCTGTGATAGGGGTGAAGACGTTTCGGTTCGAGTTCAACATGACAACCTGATTACTTTCAGTTTGAGTTCAAGTTTTGGCACAGTGAATGAAATGTTGAAGTGCAGATCGGTAGTGGATGGATCGTTACAAGCTAATGTGCATGGCTTTAATTATGATCATGGATTTAATTATGGTTCACTAATGTGCATGTCACCATAAAAGATGGGAATTGTTTTTTAAATTGAAATTTGAAATTTTAGTGAGATATATTTATTTCAAGGGTATTTTATTAAAATATATGGCTATTGGAGATGGCCCATTACTTATGAAAAGTATTTTCCACGAGCATCCTCAAAGTTTTTTCATTATTTTCCACATGGGCAGTGAAAGTGGAAGTGGAAGGCCCACATGGCTCTTATTGTATTCCTTCATTTGGAAACTGCTGATGACCTTGGCCTAGATGGCCCGTGTAATTCCCCTGCGAGGGAAACTATGACTGTTTTTTTCGCCAGAGTGCGATGCCAGGAATATGATATTCCTGAGGTTTATTTGCTGCCTAAGATAGGCATGATGATTTTTCCACATGATGAAGGCCCCTTTGATAGTGCAATATAGGGGTATTTATAGTCGTTGGAAACGTTTTTCCGCGACGGACACAATGGTGGTGTCATATTGTAATTTTGAGGCTGTTTCACTTCAGTTTTTTAGCCTCAAAGTTTTTCTACCTTGGAGTGCACTTTCGGTTGTACCCGACACTCCCAAGGTAATTTTATTTGTGATCCTTGTACCTAGTGACTTTTTCTATACACTTGGCGAATGCAGCGGCTGGTTACCCATGCATTTCGGTGGGATGACATGGTCACCATAAGGACACTTATACTAGGGACTACAGACAAAGAAACCCTAGACTCTATCCGAGGTTTTTTCTGGATCTACTTCTAAAGACTACAGACGAAGACACTTCAGAAGATTCTCTTCTTTTCTTCTTCTCTCCTCCTATTTTGATGTTTGGCTCATTTTTATTGTATTGAGTGCATTTTCGGTAGAGACCGACACTCTTATATGGCTCATTTTTCCTTTCATTAGGTGCATTTTTCAGCACAGACCAACACCTTCTAGATTGAGTTCACCACGTGGTGAATCTAGTTAGTGACCTACGAGTGGCAACATCCTCTGAGGATGACCTGTAGAGGCAACAGACCCAGATGTGGCTGACCCTGAGGCACCCATGATGACCCTGAGGCACTTAGACGGCTGACCCAGTGGCAATAGACCCGTTGAAGTGGCTGACCCTGAGGCAATAGACCGAGATGTATACACAGTGGATCTAGCATTATTCATAGTTGGAGAGCCAAGCGCAAAGAGCACGAGCCTAGACCAAAGAAAAAGAGGATGATAGGTTACTTTTTAGAGAAGTCAACATTAAGGGGGAATGTTACCTAATGTTGACTTGCTTTGTTTTTTCTTTAGTTAGGATAGTGCACTTTAAGGGGGAATGTTAGAGTTAAAGTGCCCTATGCCTTCAGTTTGACACTTGTCAGTTTCATTGACAAGTGTCATGTTCATCATATAGGCTTATGCCTATATATTGTAACACATTTTTATCAATAAAATAAATCCCCTTAAGTTTTCCCTCCTGACAAAAATCTCTAAAGAAATTTTAGCACTTTGTATCACAAAGCAGAATAGTTATTTATGTTGTACACCCAGATGTCAAAAACTTCATTCTTCAAGGGGAATTGGGCGACAAAAGAGCGGGTTGGGTCTCAAAGATTCAAGAGTATGATATTAAAATCTGAACAACAAAGCTGGTCCATGGAAGAACTCTTTGCTAGGAATTATCCAAAAGCGTAGCATCCGAATTATTGGTTCCAATACATAATGAGGATATCAATGAAATCATTTGTGCAAATCGTGCTATAAACGATCGTGATTGGATAGAGGACCTTGTCAAATTCTTTACCTCAAGAAAATATCCATCACATATTGATGCTTCATAGAATCAAAGGTTTAGGTTGCAAGCGCTTAAATATGTCTTATTTCCAAGTGGATTATTTAATAAGAATGTGGATAGAGTGCTCCTCAGGTGTGTAAAGGGATCAAAAAATGAGAAAATATCATGAGAGTTTCATTCTGGCTTGTCTAGTGGACACTATGCTAGAAGGCCTATGGACTTGAATATCATTCGAGCTGGCTACTTTTTGCCTACCCTTTTCACATATGCACACAGGGTGAGTCAAAACTGTGATAACTATCAGCGGTATATTGGCAGGACTAGGAAAGGATCATTGCCTCTGCACTCGTTTCAAGAGAAAGAGTTATTTCAACAATGGGATTTGAACTTCAGTGGAGTCATAGACCCTCACTCTTTAGCTGAGCACAAATACATCCTAAATATGATAGATTATTTCACCAGGTGAGCAAAGGCCATCCCTACCAAAAAAGTATATCAAGCTACAATCATCTCTTTCCTTGAAGGATTGATTACCCGTTCGGTGTCCCAGATGCTATTGTAACAGATAACAATACTCCATTTATTAGGGCTACGATCACTAAAATTATAAGCAAATATGGTATTTATCTTAAGATATCATCCAATTACTACCCGCAATGGAACGAATTGGCCGAATCCACCAATAAAAACTTGCTACGAATCTTAAAAAGGACACTAGAAAGCAATAAAAGGAGTTGGCACTTATTGTTGAATTAGGATTTGTGGGTAGATCGGATATCAGTGAAAAAGTCTATTAAAGCCTCTCCTTACTCCCTCGTGTATGGGAAAGAAGTAGTCCTACCCACTCACATTGAGCTTCCAGTGCTCCAGATGTTCCAAGGAGAAGATGATGAGTTTGATCCTATGAGCGCAATGTTGGCTCAATTATTGTAGTTGGAGGAAGACAGAGAAAAGGCGTATCAAGAATTTACAAAATATACAAAAATGATGCAAAAGTGGTTTGGAAAAATACAATGGAGCGTAAGTTTCAAGTGGGAGATTTAGTCCTCAAATGGAATGAGAATAAATCCAAGTTGGGAAAGCACCACAAGTTTGGCATCATTTAGGAAGGCCCATTTCATATATCTGCAGTAAATTTGGCAAACACGTATTATCTTTGGGATATGGATGGCTGGGATCTTCCAATTCTAGTAAATGATCTTCATCTGAAGGCCTATGTTCAATGATAAACTCAAGAGGTACCAGTTTGTAAATATGTACATATTTTTATTTTCAAGTAATTTCTATCTTTCAATGCTTAATATATAAAAAAAGGGTAAAAAATATAATATATATATATATATATATATATATAGATATATATATGTATATGTATCTATATGTATTATATGTATATATATATATATACATATACATATATATGTGTATTATATATATATATACATATATATGATACTTAAATTTGAGATGAGCTACGGCGGTGGGATGGAGGGCAGGAATTCCTCTACGATAGAGCATAGAAGTGGCAACGGTTCGAACCAAGGGCATAGCGGAGTGGATGGAGGGCAGCTGGGTCTCAAGGGTACTGAGACGTCCTTGTCAATAGAGGGACTACGAAATGACGATGAAGACAGTCAAGGTAAGGAAACACTAGACAAAAGGGTATGAGGACCTCATAAGTCTGCCTAGGCAGATTCTTCAGAAACCCTAAGCGGTCACTTCATCAAGGAGCTATTTTCAACCGGGGATGAGCTGGACATCTCGATGGATGTCCTCTCAAGCTTCATGGAGTATGAGAAATATACCCTCATTGGTAATTTTATCGGTGGTCGACCTAACATGGAGACCATCCACAGATGGGCGAAAAACAAATGGAGGACCTCTAGGCACATGGAGTTGGTGACCCTAACCCGAGGCTTTTTTGCTATTAGCTTGAACAACAAGGATGACTACTGTAAAATCCTAGCTGGAGGCCCATGGTTCCTGGGTCATAAGAGCCTGTTTCTTAGGAAGTGGAGCATGGAATTCAACCTAGACACCCATAACATCAACATTTCTATAATATGGGTCAGAATCCCGAGTCTCCCCCTCTTCATATGGCACAAAAATGTAATAAGAGGCATTGCCCACTCTATAGGAGAGTTGGTCACTATTGACCCTCCCACCCGAGCCCGAACCAGGTTCGTCCAGGCCTAATTTTGTGTTTTGACAGATCTGGAGGTGGACCTCCCATCCTCCATCACCCTCCGGTCTGGAGGCACTATCCTCCACAAACAAGCTATAGTCTATGAGAACAGACCAACTTTCTACCCCCAATGTCGTTCACAAGGCCACCTTCAGTCCAACTATCCTTCTCAAAAATTAGGTGAGAAGAAGCGGGAGAGCTTTAACCCCCTAGAACATGGAGAAGGCTAGGAGAAAGGGCCTAGTCCTCCAAATGTGGAGGGCCAAGGTTCTCCAAGCCCCACTAGGGACCATGATGAAGTATCCCAGCCAGATGAGGATAACACCCACCAACTGAAACCAGAGCAGTTTAGAGTGGACACCCAACAAGGAGGAAAATACCACCAAGAGAGTCATCCATAGGAGTAGAAGGAACGTACCCCCCCCAAAAAAAAACACCACTCAGTTAGATCCACCCAAGCTCCAGGACCAAGGCCCTTTCGATTTCAACCATTCCCAAAACTTGCTAGAAGATTACCTCCTAGGAAGGAGGGTCACCGGACATATAAGCCCTCAAAATACTAGGAGCTGAAAGCAAAGCATGGATTATGGAAGTGAGAGGAAGCAAGGCCAACCTCCCAACAAAGACAAAAGAGACAAAGAGACGACGGTAGACATCACGAATGGCACCCAATGTCTGTTGTTTCCAGATGACTCCGATACTCAGACGGGCAAAACACATGTACCTAAACCTCCCTTCCAACAAGGAAAGGGAGGTAAGAAGAAATTCAAACTATCCAGATGAAATTTCTCTCATGGAATGTGAGAGGACTGAACGAAGTAGCCAAATGGAGGTTAGTGGCTGATCTCCAAAAGAGGACCAACCCCTCCATCCTAATTTTACAAGAGACCAAGACCAATGCAGTCTCCTCTGATAAAGCTACTAAGGCCATTTGGGCCAAGGCAAAATTTGTCTCCAGTATTGTAATTGGAATAGAATGCAGTCTCATGGTCCTTTGGGATCCAGAGAGTATCGAGGGTAGCTTGCTATCAACCTCCAATAGGATTATCAATGTGTTGTTTCACTCCAAAACCATCAATTTTTCCTGGATCCTATCCAATGTTTATACTTTGAATTCTGCCATGGAGAGAGAAGAAATATGGAAGGCTATATCCCAGATGCGAGATAATTTTAGTAAATTTCCTTGGGTCATAGGGGGAGACTTCAACTATCCTCTACAGCCATCTGAAAAGAAAGGAGGATCCGACCATTCCAGCCGCAGCCTGGAGGACTTCAGAGATTTTGTCTCTACTAACAGCTTGCTTGACATCGACCTCAAAGGGGCATCATTCACATGGAGCAACAGGAGGATCGGGAGTAGCCTTATTCAAGTCAAACTGGACAGATTTTTCATATCCCAAGAAGCTATTCCCATCCTTGGAGGTGCAACTCTCTCGACCTTACCAAGGATTGGATCTGATCACAACCCTATTATTCTTGAGATGAGCGACGGGCCTGACTTTAAGACCCCCTTCAGATTTGAATCCATGTGGACTTCTCATAAATATTTCAAAGGATTGGTATCATCTTGGTGGCAACAGGAGGTGAGAGGATCCGCTTCTAAGAGAGTGGCTATAAAACTCAAGATGGTCAAAGAGAAGTTGAAAATATGGAATAAAGAGGTATTTGGCAACATATTTGAATCCAAGAAGTCCATTTTGGAGAACCTAAAAATTTTGGAGGAGAGAATGGAGCTTGAAGGTTACATCGAGTCCCTCAGGGAGGAAGAATGAAGCCTCTTGGTGGACTACCATTCTATTCTAGCAAGGGAGGAAACCTTCTAGCACCAAAAATCTAGAGACCTTTGGTTGAAGAACAGAGACTCCAACACGAGGTTCTTCCATGCGTCAACCATGAGGCATAGAGGGGCCAACAAGATCAAGGAAGTGTCCTACAAGGATGGGTGCGTAACAAGAGAAATAGAGAAAATCATAAATGAAGCTATTGATTTTTTTTAGGACTTGCTTGGCGATCCTCCCGACAGTGACCTCCAAGTCCAAAAATCTTTGCTTGCCAACTTTTCGACTAAAGTCCCCCATGAGGTAAGCATCAAGCTGTTGGACCCTTTTTCCTCATCTGAGATTAAAGAAGCCTTGTTATCTATGCAACCTGACAAGGCCCCTAGCCCTGATGGTTTTCTCCCCCACTTTTTTCAAGTCATGTGGGAGGTTGTGGGTTCGGATGTGTGCGAAGCTATTCAAGATATTCAAGCTTCCAGATCCATTCACCCGGGGCTTAATTCCACCTTTCTTGCTCTCATACCAAAATCCCCCGCATGCAAAAGCTTCTCTGATTACCGACCCATCAGCCTATGCAATGTTTTTTACAAGATCCTCACCAAGTCTATAGCAAAAATAATGAAGCCCGTCCTCCCTCTTCTGATTGATCCTTGCCAGGGAAGCACTGTTAAAGGTAGAAACATTCTTGATGGCGTCATCACTATTCATTAAACTCTTC